>JAECWI010000938.1:2400000-3600000 GCA_018150345.1 Drosophila equinoxialis | reverse complement strand
AACAGATAAAATATATTAAACTAAAAAAAAAAAAAAAAAAAAAAATCGACCGCGCCGAAGTTTGTATACCCTTGCAAGTTGTTTGGTACTCTTTCCTCACTTAGTTTGCGAAAGAACGGCCTACAATCTCAGCATAGGAAATAACGAAGTTATTAATGAGAGTCACTGTTTTCGACCGATCATTCCTATGGGAGCTATATGATATAGTCACCCAATCTTGATCACATTCGGCACAGTTGTTTATAGCTATAATGAACTCACTAATATTAAATTTCACGACAATAGCTTGGAAAATAACGAAGTTATTGAGAAAAGTCACAATTCGTGACTTTGCCGTTTGTATGGGAACTATAGGATATAGTGATCCGATCTGGCTGAGTCCGACCCCTGCAGTATATACAAGCCTACGTGCAAAATTTCAGCTCTTTAGCTCCAACAGTCTAGGAGGAGTTTCCGTTGATCCAGACGGACGTCCGGACGGACATGGCTATTTGAACTCGTCTCGTCGTGATGATCAAGAATATATATACTTTATATGGTCGGAGATGCTTCCTTATATGCGTTGCACACTTCACCAAAATTAATATACTCTTTCTGCAAGGGTATAAAGATTAATTTACTACGTTTTTTGACTATTTATAGTTTAAGAGAATCGCTAAAGTTAATTTTATTTATTTATTTAAGACACTTTGAATGAAATACTGAAAATGTTTTAACTCGATATTTTTGAGGTTGGATAGGTCAGAGAAAGCCCAAGATATACTAAAAAGTGCTGTTCCATCTCTCTTTATACAACCAGTCGAAGATATGATACTTTTATCCCGTCAGCGACTATATTAACCAGAGTAACAATTCATTAGGTCTAAATATTAGCCGCTATCCCTCCTGGATAAAAGGAAATCAAATGAAATCAGATCGGAGGGGAAAAAGTCAAGCCAGGCCAAGGTCAAACAAAAAGAATCAATAAAACACAAACAACACTTGTTACGAGGACAAATTGAGGTCACAGGAAGGAAACTGCAGAAGAGTTCCTTTACCATAATCGAAAGGCTGCGTTGCTGTTGATAGCTGCCAGTGGACTTCATCTAAAATGAGAATAGAAAGAAACAAAATTGACGACGAACATGGCATAAATCAATGAAGACTCTTTCATATAGGCAGCTTATAATTTGCCAATTGGATAAACTAAAAAAAACTGAATAAAAGTAGCGCTCATTAAAGCGCAAACAAATGAAACACAAAGCGGGCAAACAAACCAAAGAGAGGGCAAGAGAGAAAGGTATATAAAAAACATATAGAAGCAATATTTCCGCCAGTAGATACAAAGAAAGACGAGAGTGAGTGAGCGAGACTAACAGAGAGAGATGTGGGTGGATGAAGCAAAATATAGCACGATAAATACACAAAAATCAACAATATCAAAGACGAAATGCGCAAAAAGCAGCGCACAATTCAAACAAAGTGAATGAACCCAAAAGTGATCGACTGTTTGATGATCTGTAATACAATGGAGATGAAGGAAAATACAAGTTAAAGTCACAAATTATAAAGACGATAGAATTGAATTGGTCAATAACTTTTTATATGTACCATGCACCCATAGGGTGAAATGGTCGACAAAATGTATGTAACAGTCAGCATAAAGCTTCTCCGACCCCATAAAGTATATATATTTTAGATCAGGATCATCAGCCGAGTCAAACTAGTCATGTCTGTCTGTTCGTCCATCCTGTTTCACACCTCGGAAACTATCTGAGCTAGAGCCTTTAAATTTAGTATGTAGACTCATACTACACGAGTCTACATACCAAATTTGTATGGAGTTAATTGGAATTTTGGCCACGCCCCCTTGCGCCCCCAGAATTTATATAAAACTGTTTTTCTTAAAAACTGTGACAGCTACCGACATTAAATTTGGTATGTAAACTAGCTGAATAGACGTGCAGATATTGCCTATTCACCTGGTATACCCAAGTCTTACAAAACTTACTTACTTTATTTGATTAAGAATTATGACATTTTTGTTACGTTTCTCTTTTTAACGTTTCATGGAAAAATATCAAAGAAGCAAAATGCCGAAGTTTATATACCCTTGCAGTCTTTGGCAATAATTTTTTTACATTTTGAAATTTCTTTCCCTGCAACTGAATTCATCAATTCACAAACAAAACATTCAAATTATTTCTCTTTTTATAATAAATTTTCTTTCTTCTTGCATCATTCCTTAAGCAAATCACAACACGCATACACATACAGTTCTTGTAGCGCTGCGTCTGTGTGTGTGTATGCATGTGCTCTGTTTGAGCAGCAAGCAGCGCTGTTTGCTGCCGGCAGCGCTGCTTGCTGTCTACTAGGTCATCATTTGAACCGATTTGTGTTGACTGTAACTTCTGTTCTATTTATCCGATCAGATTCAAATTTTGGAATCTGTCAATTTATGTCAAATACTATCATATTGGTAAATTTCATGGGGATACTCCAATTTTTGCAAAAATGTTTGTTCTAGAGCTATATGATATAGTGGTCTGATCCTTACGATTTTCATACTTTATCTCACCCGGGTAATAAAAAGCCCACAAAAAAAAGATGGCTGAGTAAAACGCGTACGCACAGACAGACGGACATGGCTATATCGACTCAGCTTCTCATGCTGATCAAAAATATATATACTTTATGGGGTCGGAAACGTCTCCTTCTGTGCGTTACAAACATCTGACCAATTTTATAATACCCTTTGCAAGGGTATAAAAATAAAACAATGAGATAAAAATAAGATTCTAGTGATTTATATCGATCTTATAAAAGAATTTTTGTACTTTTGAATAGTGGCAATTCTAAGTTAAGAAGGGAAAACATTAATGATAACAAACAAAAGTCATTTAGTACTTTTTGATTACCTAAAAGAAACCCCCTAGGCATCAAAAACTCGAAACGCCTTAGAAGACCTTTTCTTTAACTAACAATCTCATTCACTCTGATCCCATCACAAATACAGGGTATATACAGATATAACCCTAGGCGAAAAGCCAAAAATCATTTGAGCCGTGACGAATTGTAGCCACTTCCACCTCCTGCCTATCCACATGATAAAAACAAACGAGGGGACACGAAGCAAAGCAGTCAACACGTGAAGCGGTGCTCTTCAGAAAGCAATAAAACAAATAGCACCGAAATGCTTAATACCAGTTTCAGTCTATCATCCGTCCGTCTGTCTCCCTGTCCATCAGTCGGGGCGGCAATTAAACAGAGGAAACTTCCAACTTATGTCCGCTAGATAAATGCTTCACTGGACACATTAAACATGAAAAAATTTCAATAATTCTAAAAGGAAAGTTTCTAATTATGTTTGCTCGACTGGTGTGTGAACACTTTAAACAACCAGCAGAATCCTCAGAGTTTCAGGAATTCCTTATGTTTGTGTTGAACATAATTACATGATGAAGTCATTCAGAATAACAAAAATCAAATCAAAATAGGTAGTCAAAATAAACAAACAAACATTCGAGCGAAAATCGTAGAAACACTTTATCATAAATCATTTTGAGAATTTTGCTTGGGTGAGATTTTATGTAGCTAAAAGTGGAAGTAATCGAAGTGAGTTCAAGGTTAACTAAAATGAGAAGCTCCACAACATGCACAATGGGACAGAACTCACCCGAACGTCTCAAAAACTTAACATTGAACCTTTTAGAACTTCTCAAACCCGAAAAAGCTACAACAATTCAATGAATATATTTTATATATTAAAATTGTGAAATGAATTCATTTAAAATGTATTTCTAATATAAATATAAACCAGAAGTCCGGGGCTAACTTCGCCCGCGCCGAAGTTTGTATACCCTTGCAAGTTGTTTGTTACTCTTTCCTTATCTCAAGCATAGCCATCAAAGTGGAGAACGGCCCACAATCTAAGCTTAGGAATAACAAAGTTATTATAATAGTCGTCGCTATATTTACTTCTATAGTACATATCAGGTTTGTTATCCATTTTATAAAATATTCAGTAAATTATTTATAACTTTTGATTGTGTAAGTCGCCGTTTCTGTTCTCAGTCTTTCTCTCTCTCTCTCTTCTCAAAACCGCTGAAATATGGTATAACTTACATTTTGCGATATCGCATTACAAACATGTGCGAAAAGAAAGCACTTAAAAATGAATTTTAAACAAAATGTTTGTATGTATGTCAATGTCATTGGTTTATTTTTCTCCATTTAACTTAATTATCTTTTCTTGTGTTTGACCCAATGTGAACTACATTAACCGTAACCCTTTGCAATATTTAATGAATATTTAAGTTGATAAGGTAATGAGGCGACGACTTCGTTGACGACGGCAAATGACAATGTTGGTTAAGTGAAATTTCCTAAGCAATTTGGCTAAAACTGAACAGAAGCAGCCAAAAATTCAGTCACAACCAAGTAAAATCGTCTGCGACTCTTCATTTCCACATTTTCCCGATGACTCGATGATTAGCCTGTCAATGGCTGATTGTGTTTATTGCTTTTTTTACTGTATAAGTTGACTTTTACTTTGCCACAGCCAATTATTACGCACTAATTGAATTATTGATACTTGGCCCGCGGTGAGGAAGTTAGAAGGGGGGCACACTCTAATTGACATTGAGGGGGCATGGCTAATTTTAGGGCCTAATATGATTTTGGGTTTGTAATGCAATTAGTCAGACAAGAGACATAATTGAAAGCAGATCTGTTCATCGGTGACCAAATACACCCCAAACTCTATGGAAGTTTCCATCTTTTTTAAAGGAAAACCAACTACAAGATGTATAAGATGAAATTGAGCAGGACATTAGTCATTTTCTGCTAAGCCGGACTAAGCCGAACAAACGCTATAAACCACATAAAAAACTTATTTTCTGAGTGTTTTTGTTTCCAATGACTGTCTGAGTCACTCGCAAACTTTCTGCGAGCTGTTCTTGGGTTCGGAAATAATCTTTAGCAAGGTCCAGGATGTCTTAAGTCAAAGTCACCACTGGTGAACCGCAATAAAACACATTTCGGAAGTTTGCATGTCCGCCATAAACTTTAAACACAAACGCGAAGCTTTTGTGCACGAGTTTGTCACAATTTCTTAGAAAAATTCCTTTGCTGTGGTCAAAACCGCGACATAATTGAGCAAAAAAAGGATAAATATGTTTCAAACAATTGACATATTCGTATAGAAAATCATAATGAAAGGAAAATTATGTTGTGTCAAAGAGAATCTCCCAAGAGCCTCAAAACACTCATATCCTAATAAATGTTACTCTCTAAATAGTTCCTAAAAAAGGCATCATCACCAAGGGCATGGCAGTCAACCCTGAAAAATCGATTTAGACAACCTTTATACTGTACAGAAAAGGATTCAGCAAAATATTTTGGTCTGATACTGGACAGAAGTCTGGAAGTCTCAGCTCAGGGGCAAAAGAAAACAACTCGATGCAAGACTGTAGAAGTACCTCCGATTTATCGGGAGAAGATCCACCCAGTGGCTAAGAATGAACCTTCTAATACCTACCTATAGAATACCAATCTGGAGCACTGCCAGCTGTTCCAACTGCGAGCAAATACAAACATTTCAGAACAATTTGCTTAGCACAAACAAGGACTAAAGACTACTCGGAGTGACTAGACAGGCATTCGAACGCTTGCTATTAACCTGTCTAAAAATATTTCATCCGCTGGTCCTGACCCATAAAACTGTTTTATATTATTTCTATTGGAATTTTTCAAGTTCATTTGTTCATTATTTTATGTCATAAAATGTACAAAATTTTAACATATTCTGAAAATGTTGCCCAATTGTGGCATTTACATTTTAATGTTTATTCTGAAATATTTAAATTCTTAATCTTACATATACAAAAATACAGATATATGTACATGTATGTATGTAAAAACATACGCCAATTTGTATTTCTAAAATAAAGAAATACTCCCCCAAACATATTTCTGTATCTGTTTATGTCGTTAATAGATTCTTTTTTTATTATTATGTTTCAAAGTAAATCATTAACATTGGCAAGGTGCGACTGTGTGAAGAATATCTTTATCATTAACATTAATAATATACAATATAAACAAAAATTTGTTTGTGGAAGCTTTTTGGGAATTTCGAAACACATGACCTTGGCCGGACCACAAATGCTCTCTAGGGTACATCTCTCTCTCTCTCTCTCTGTCTACCTTATTATCAACACATCATCATCATCATCACAAGCGTCAGCCCCGTTGTCATCCCCCTCTCTCCCTCATGTTGTGTGACTTATGTAATGTCGCAGAATAAAAAGCATCTGTGTATCGTTACTCTTACTGTTACTTTAAATATGAGCATTGAGATTATTTAGTTAAAGATAGTAGTTAGTTCATACCACGCCCCCTAAATGACTCCCTTTTCGGTTTATAAACTTCTTTTGGTAATCATTTACAGAGTATTCCATAAGAAGTCGGTGAAGAGAACACACAAAATATAATATGAAAAAATATATTTCAACATTTTGGCCAATGGCCAAAAGCATAAAATGTGATGAGATTTAAGTGTGTGTGTGTGTGTGGAATGCAAAAATACTATTCCAAAAAAAAAAAAAAAAAAAAAAAAACAGAAAGAGAGCGAAAGAGACACACCCACAAGGAAAAACAAAAGGGAATGAAAGGTAAACAAAAATGCAGTTAGTTGCAACAACAACAACTACAACTATTACTACATACTACTGCAAAAGAACTTACCAAAACGGCGCTCTCACGCACCAGCTGAGAGACACTCTCTCTCATTTGGACAGCAGAGCTGTGCTTATTCAAGCCCCGCGTAAATTTACGCTCCATTTTTATCCCTTATAAGTGTCGAAGTGTATGTGCGAGTGTGTGTGTTTACGAAGGGTTAAATACGCATGGGAAACAAGTTGTTGTTGTTGTTGTTGTGCAAAAACCGGCAGCACTTTAAAAATAGACACACACAAACACGCGCTCAAAACACACTCACGCGCACATACATACATATACATATGCGTACGCATACAAGTGCAGGACGGGATGCTTGCCGCCGTCGATGACTAATCCTGCGTCCTTTTACTGCACGATTATTCACACTTTTCTGCCAAAAGTCTTTTGCACACTTTTTTTTGCTTCTTTTGTGCTTTTCACTTTCTTATAATTTTCTTTTGCTCAAAGGACACGTGAGAATCTTCTTTTGTTATACACACACGCATGCACTATATACACACACACACGCACACACATATATTCCTTTTGGTCTGTCGGTGACAGGTTCTTATCAATTTTTCCCGTTTATTTGTACAGCATCTCATAAAATTGTTAACTAAACACTCGTCTAATTAAATTTAAATACAGCTGCTTATTGTTATTGTTTACTTATTTGTTTTATGTATTTCCAGCACATTACTTCAATATTTTTACCAATTTTTTATTGTGAGTTGCAACGGCGTATGAACGTGTTTCGTGTAACTTAAAATTTTTCTTATTACGTTTAGTTCATATTTCGTTCAATAGGAATTATCAGAAGTTTTAAATTTAAAAAAACGGCATTATCAGCGACCGACGAACGCAACCTCCCACCTTGAAAACAAAAACAAAACTAGAGATGGACAAAATCATCAATGTTTCTTTTCGATGTATCGATGTTTCGCTTTTTTTAAAAATATCGAAGTTTTACAACACTAATTTAACAGCTGTTTATTTAGTGATGAAACTTAATCACGATGTCGACTATCGATATTTGCATATTGTCCTATTTATGTAAAATCAAACCACTTATGTGTGTCTTGTAGGTCCTTACGGGTAATTACGGCCTAAATCTTAAGTTCATTTTAATGCTAACGATCTTGCCAGTTGCGATATAGAGAGTTTCATTTGTCTGTCATATTTTGTTATGATTCGATTGGGTTTGTTTTCTAAAATAAATGATATAAATACACAGAACACACTGACTTATTCAAAGAGCCTAATGTTTGTAGGTATCCGACCTATGTCCTCCTCACTGGAAATCAAATCACAGGAGGTGGAGATGGTCCTTCTTGGTACACGCACCCTCCAGAACAAAAAAAAAACTCTTCTTTTAATTTTTTCTGTCCTCTTCCCCTTTTTTTTTTGCCAAAATTAATCTTAATTCCTATTCTCTCTTAGATTTCATAAAATTCAAATTTTGTTCCCGGAACCGGAACCGCTCCCCAAACTAGGTCGGTTCTTTTCTTTTATCCGCCAAATTTCCAGCAATGCCTAGAAATGACAAAAGGTTGCGCTTATTCCATTATTTTTGCTCATCGTGATTGAGTTTCATCACTAAATAAACAGCTGTTAAATTAGTGTTGGAAAGCAATTGTGCTTTATGAATACCCCAAACAAATGGTAATTTCTATTGCGTGCACAATTCGAACAATGAGCAATATTCCAAAAACCACAAATAAATTATCTTTGGCCAGTAAATTGGCTAAGAAGCAAATAATTAAGCCAACTAGAATCATAGGCAAGCAAAATCAAACTGATAATGATCAGGTAGGGTGAGAATGAATAAAAATTACTTCACAAATTAGCCCACTCATCCTTTATTCTTTAAGGACATTGAGGACTTGGTGCAGGAAAGTCGCTACTTCTCTCCAGTGCAGACCCGTAAACAGCGTCAGGTGAAGACCATAAAGAAGGAACTGCCAGCTACTCCGCCTCCAGTGAAGAAATCACGAGAATCCCAGGACAAAAAGAAAGAGGATTCCCAAATTTCAAAAATTTCAATGGGCACAGCGACTGTAGTAAAATGCCAAGTCGTAGCCGATGAAAAGATCAAACTGGAGGTGGAGTCTCCTAATGCCATGTGGGAACAACAATTGCAGAATATTCGCTTAATGCGCCAATCGGCTCCCGCTCCAGTGGACACTATGGGATGTCACAAATGCGCAGATCAAGAGGCTGATGAAAAAACCCAAAGATTTCAAAATTTGGTAGCTCTTATGCTGTCCAGTCAAACAAAAGATGAAACCACTTTTGAGGCCATGAAACGCTTAAAGGCCCGCAAACTTTCTCCAGGCAACATAAAGGATATGCCAACAAGTGAACTGGAGGGTCTTCTACATCCAGTGTCCTTCTACAAGGTGTGTTGGCACTACTAAACCAAGTCCTTATCTAAATAAACATTTTTCTCTGCAGAATAAGGCCAAATATTTGAAGCAAACATCAGAGATTCTCCTAGATAAATACGGAGGTGATATTCCGGATAATGTCAAAGACTTGATTGCTCTACCCGGAGTGGGTCCCAAAATGGCTCACATCTGTATGAGCGTGGCTTGGCAGAAAATTACAGGCATTGGAGTGGATGTCCATGTCCATAGAATTTCAAATCGTTTGGGCTGGCTAAAGACCCCCACCAAAGAGCCAGAGCAAACGCGTCTGGGTCTAGAGAAATGGTTGCCCAAGTCTCTGTGGTCGGAAGTCAATCACCTGTTTGTGGGCTTCGGTCAAACTATTTGTACACCTGTCAAACCAAATTGTGGCCAATGCCTCAATAGAGATATTTGTCCATCTGCCTATAAAAATGAAACGAAAAGTAAGAAAAAGTGAAGTAATTATTCATGCAAAACCATTTCAATATTTAAGATAAGAAGCTAAATTATTTAAGTATGAATTGGCAAAAAGTAATCCACAAAATTTTCCTAAATGATTTCATTTTCGAAAGTTTCTGTAATGAGATTAATATGAGTGAAGAAAAAATAAATATAAGCACTAAGAAGAATGTATAGAATAAGTAAAATACTTCAAATTTGGTCCAATTATTGTTAAAAAATCAAAAAACTTTATAAATCGTTTCTGTTTTGTATTTTATATCATTACAAGGAAGTAGCTTGGATATCATTGTCATCTTTTGGTTTGTTAAAATTATGGATAAGATTTATATTCCACATTCCAGTTCCACTTGTCCGTCCGAAGTAACGGTGGAAGACAGCGATTTCGAAGACGAAGATGAGAGCGACGATGCCTCAGGAGGTGAAATCTATGTATTTTATCAGGGCGACTTACAAACGGGAGATGTATATAAAGTACAATTGCCCGAAGAATTGTGCATTAGTCTTAAGAAGTTTAAAACTGATTTGGACGATCAAAATGAAGAACCTTTCACCGAAATTTCACTTCGATGTAGTCACATACTAGTTAAGCATGTGGATAGTGATGTACCCAGCTCATGGCGAAATCCTGAGATTACAATGACTAAAAAAGATGCGCGTCGAACGATCAAGCGATTGCATCGCTTAATCAGGAATGGAGAATTGTATTTTGATGAAACGGCACGATGGATGTCGGATTGCTGTTCCGCCCAAAACGACGGAGATTTGAATATTTTTCGATTGGGTCAAACTTTTCCAAAATTCGAAAAAGTTTTATTGAGTCTAAAAATAAATCATATGTCGCGGGTCTTTGAAACTCGAGCTGGCTTTCATATAGTCCGACGCACAAGCCTCGAGCCGCAACGAACCGGAACACAACGTCGCAGAAGGATAATGCTAACTGTTAATGATAAAGTAAGGGCTCGGAAGCATATGGCAAAAAAACATGTAAGATTTCATTTGAGTAGAAACTCTGACCGTGAATATTTCAAACGATTCAAAAGGACCATACGAATGCTAAAAATGCATCCAACGTCTATAGAAACTATATCTGACGAGGAAGAAAGGAACTTTAATCTAAAAATGTATGAAGAGCAGCAGCGCCTAATAGAGGAATGTCTTCTATCCAACACTCCTATAGATGATGATGAATCAATTACAGAATTAACTTTTGAAGAGTCGGAAGATAGCAAATATAGTGTAATACTGACTGTTCCGAAAATAGAGCAACCACCAGATCTTTCCAAAAACCTTGATTGCATATGGCAGCGAAGGAATCCATTGGCGTTCACACCAAGGGATCAAGAAAAATGGCAGCCACCAGATCTTTACAAAAACGTTGATTGCAAATGGAAAAGCAGCGATCCTTTCACGTTCACACCAACGGATACAGAAGAATGGGAGCAATCGGATCTTCCCAAAAACGTTGATTGCATATGGAAAAGCAGCGATCTTTTGACGTTCACACCAACGGATCCAGAAACTAAAGATAGTTAAAGATATATATATATGTGTTAAAGATATATATATACATATATATAATCGTATTCTTACACACATTTATTGTTAGTCAATTTAGATTATAATTTTATTTGCAAAACTTTTAAAATCATTTAAAAAATTTGAAATATTTTGGAATTGCGCGCAAATGGCAACACAATGACACACAACAGCTGCTCGTTTTGGTAAAAAGGTGACAACTCCCGCAATTTAAACAAGTTGGCATCACTTTTTGGCGGGAGTCGAGGCTTGTGAAATTGTTTGCAATTAAATTAATATAAACTGAAGATAATGAACGATTCTTGTAAGTAAATAATTGCAAATATTTCTGTAAATTAGTTTCCAAGTGAAAGTTATGTTTCTTTTCTAGTTGGAGATTTTAATGCCACCCAGACAGCGGGCGCTGCATCGGAGCAGAAGGGAGAGGTGAGTCCCAGGTCACATTTGTATTTGCAGTATTTAGAAGAGCTCTTCTCTGTCTCTAGGGAATCCTTCCTATGCTAATAAAGCAGATTCTCCTTTTGCCCGAGGGCAATATCGAGCTATTTGGCATGCATTATGCTATGACCACAGTGGTTGCAATTGTGCGCAATATTGAGACATCTTCGACCAAGATAACCTACACGCTGGAGGATCACACTGGACGAATCGATGCCCATTATTGGCTGGAGGAGGGTGATGCCCATAAAGCTCCCGATGTTATGCTGAATAACTATGTTCGCGTCTATGGCACAACACGATCCCAGGGGGGACAAAAGACACTGATGGTGTTCAAGGCCTTGCCCGTGCTAGATCCCAATGAGGTTACCACACATCTTCTTGAGGTTCTAAATGCCCGCTACAAGGCAGAGGCCTATCAAGAGAAGGGTGGGCAGCAGAATTCCACAATGCCCGATTTCAGTGCCAGCCAAAGTAATGCCCTTGTCAACGGTTTGGATGCCAAGCAACAGGCCGTATTCCAGGCCATTAAGAGTAACGTCTCCGAGGAGGGCATTGGTCGTAAGGAGTTGAAGAGTAAATTCTCTCACATCAGCGATTCTGAATTAAAGTGAGTTGAGACGAAAAGTCATTTAATTTATCCCAATTATTAAATAATTGTTTGTTTATTTGCAGCAACATTTTGGAATTCATGATCTCGGAGGGCCATATTTACTCAAGCATAGATGCTGATCACTTTATCTGCACCATGTAAATCTCTTAAATAAGTTTATTAATTTATTGTTTAAGCGCATCCAATATCAATGAGCCCATTTAGCAGCAAGAACTTCATTTTCTAAAATTTGCCAGTAGTTGGTTCATTTAATTTACCATTCATAACGAGCCAATACACAAAATGATTCCAAACGATTCCATTAAAAGGTTTACATAAAATCGCTATTGCCTTTTGAACAGTCCCAATAACTTTAAATGAACTAATTGTTAATATAATAAAAACAACTATGTGTGAGCCAGGAACTCCATTATAAGGAAAAGATCCCATTAGAAAACATTTTTATTTGTAATTTGTTTATTAGCATTTGTTTTTACAATCAAACTGAATACTTAAGCGGTTTTTACACTGCGGTATGCATTAGCATTATCTCAGAGAAATGTTTTTAATACAAATTGGTTTCAAAAAACTTACCCATTTATAAAAGGAATAATTCCATCCAGACTTTTGGACGAAAATCTCTATAGAGAAACCGCAGTGCAAAAGCCACCTTAAGTACCTACCTATTTTGCATTATCCTCAAGAGTTAGTTATTTGACAAATGTTTCTATAATAATGCCTCATGAATTTGCTTTTCATGAACCTGAAACAAATAAGATTATATATTATATGCTTAGAAAACCTGTCGAGTACTGGTACTTACATCTTGAGCTATCTTAAACAGATGCTCGAAACTAGATTTCCCCGTTTCCATAACCATGCCATAGAAAACCTTTTCTTTACCTGATGTTAGCAAGTTATATGGCGAATCGAATTCAACAACTTGGCCGGCATCAAGGACCAAAACCTTGTCTGAATCGATAATTGTGTTTAATCGATGAGCAATGGTCAGAACAGTGCAATCTTTGAACTTTCTGCGTATCGTCGACTGGATGAGGGCATCAGTTTGAGGATCCACATTGGCGGTGGCTTCGTCCATGAGTAGAATCCGGTTCTCACGCAGAATCGCTCGGGCCAGGCAAACAAGTTGGCGTTGACCCACACTGAAATTGGAGCCACCTTCGGATATCATGCTTTGTAGACCTTTAGGCATCTCTGATATATCCTCTTTAAGATGAACCTTTGGAATAAAAAAAGGTTAATTTCAGTGCCAGTTATGAATCAGTTGAATCTCTTACCTCCTCTAGAGCTTGCCACAATTTGATATCATCGTACTGCTCAAAGGGATCCAGATTGTAGCGCATAGTGCCGGAGAAGAGAACCGGTTCTTGTGGAATAATGGAGATTTTGCTGCGCAGATCATGAAGACCCATTTCTTCGGTATTTCGTTTATCAATCCATATTGCACCCTCATTGTAGGATAGACGAAACAGGGCGTTGATTAGAGAAGATTTACCCGCTCCAGTGCGTCCTACAATGCCCACTTTTTCACGTGGTTTAATGACAAAATTTAATGACTTCAGAACGCAATCAGCTTCAGGATCGGGTATATAACGTAAGCTCAAATCTTCAGCTACAATTTTGCCTTGTTCGGGCCAATCCTTTGGCGGTTTCTGGTTATCCTTTGAAATAAATTTGCCCTCTGCATTCAAATTCGTATACTCCATGACACGTTCCACTGAGGTCATTGAGTTCTCCAATTCGGCAGATTGACGCATGCCCCACTGGACGGTTCCAGTCATGGACATGGCTTGTGTAATAGCCAAACCAATTTGTCCTGGATTATCGAGTGGCGGATAGAAGAAACTACTTAATGTAACGGTTATGACATAGGCCATACATATCAGATCCAAATAGTAACCAAATGCGCGACTCGTCGATAAGAATGCATAGTAGCCTGAACTATGCATATCCTGATAACTATCATATTCTCCAATCAACATCCGCTGGGCTCCTAACGCTCTTATGGTGGGCAGGCCATTCAGAGTGGCACTGAAATGTGAATACATGGGAGATCTGGCCACTGCCTCCAGACGTTTCACATTTCGCGATGTCTTCAGATAGAATTCGCGAAGGAAGTAGAACGCCACAAACATGGCAATTGTAATAAACGAGTACCAGGGATTCGTGATGCACAAAATGGTAATGATGCCAGTTAGAGTCAGAAAGACATTGATGCAATCCAGCATTACAACTGGAAGTACCTCGTCCACCTGCCCCAGGTCCATGGCAAAGCGATTCAATATGCGACCAGAGGGATTTGTGTGGAAGAAGTAAAGAGCTGCCCGGGACACACTATGGAACATGGAATTGTGCAGATTGGTGGATGAATGCATGGTCATGCTGAAGAATAGCAGAAAACGGACTAATGCGCAGATCACCAAGGATACATTAATGACGGAGAAGTAATAGATATCCCACGAAGTAGTTGAAGACGAGTTTTTGACCCTAAAAAAAGGGAAAATATCTTATAATTGTCGTCCATTGTAAGATTAGCGCTATGACTCACCAATAGGATAGGAAATAATCACCACCTGAGGCCAACAATTGGGTTCCGAGGCAGAGAAGTATGACCAGAGTGAACATTAACCAGCCAGAACCAGCTGAGAAATATTTTTGATATAAGCTTAGGCCAATATCTTTGCCCGAATGCGACTCTTGGACTGTGGAATTTGTTGTTATTGGTTTTTCATCATCATCGGCTATTAGGGAATCGGCTGTGGAATCCAGCGAAGCTGTGCTTTGAATGCTTCCCTGACGAGAGTAGGTGGTTTTCTCCATCTCCTTTTCCACATCAGCATCACCTCCCCCTTCATGTTCAGTATTTTCCTTTAGTAGCTGGGCAAAATCTTGGCCACTCTTGAGCATATCATCATAGGTGCCCATGGCCATAATCTTTCCCTTATCCATGATTACAATGAGGTCAGCGTGCTCCAGAAATTGGAGCTGATGAGTGACTAAAACAACCAACTTATGACGCAAATATCCACGCATACACTCATCGAATAGGTGACGACCTACATGAGTGTCAACAGCGCTCAAAGGATCATCCAGCAAATAAACATCCGCCTGACGGTACACAGCCCGAGCCAAAGATATGCGAGCCCGTTGACCTCCGGAAAGACCAGCACCACGTTCACCCACAATGGTTTTGTCGCCGCTCAAAAGCTGAAAGTCGCGTTCCAAGGCGCATTTCCTGACCACTGTACGATAGCGTTGCTTATCCATGGGCAGGCCAAACAGAATATTGTCTCTCACCGATCCATTGAAGAGCCATGGTTCCTGGGAGGCATATGAGTATCTTCCGTTCAGTTTAACTGAACCGGACTCAGGTGACAATTCACCCAGAATGGCTTGAATCAAACTTGATTTACCAGATCCCACAGGTCCAATAACAGCCACCAATTGTTGGGATTTCAGACTTAAATTGATGTTATCCAAAGCAGGGTCATGATTCTCGGAACTCCATTTGGCTGTCAATTGATTTATTTCAATGCCTGTATCCATAAATTGATGATGATGTTGACCGCTTCCGTTTAATTTTTCCGTTTTAAGCTGATCCTGTGATGTTTCACTGTCCTTATGAATCTCTGATTCATTTCGCATCATAAAATTCTCAATCCTTCTAATGGAGACCACTAATTCGGCAAATTGAGACATTCCGCTTGGAAAGAATTTGCTCACAGTACGTCGTAAAATATTGTAGAATGATGTCACGCAAAATGCTCTCTCTGCCGTGAGCTCTCCACCAGATAAAACGAATCCTAGGAGACTCACAAAGATAGCAATGCGACCCAGAGTGATCTCAAAGGAAAGTAGTAATCCTCGAATGTAATTGACCTTTCGAATGGAGCTCATTTCACTGCGTCGCAGCTGTTCAATGAGTTTGCCGAATGGCTTCTCCCAAGTATACATTTTGATCACTTGTATTCCGGAGATTATTTCGTTCATCATGCGGACACGCTGATCTGTTTGCAGGGCTGTCCTTAGTCTCAATTTGGATGTGAGTTTACTCATATAAGCTTGGAAAGGTAGATAGAGTAGGAGAATAGCTGTCCCATAAAATGAGGACCATCCAATTTGCTGAAACAGGAAATACGACGATAGCAGCAACTCCAAGGGTCCCAGCCAGAGGAAGTGAAAATGTATAAATGCCCGGTCAAAGCGTCCAAGATCATTGGAAATCAAGTTAACCACCTGTCCAGTGGTTGTATCACCCAAGGCTGTTCTACTTAAGCAAATGGCTTTGCGGTAAATCGCTCCACTGATGGCCACTCGCATTTTCATGGCCAAGTGCTTAAATATAAAAGTTGAAGTAATAATACGTTAAGATTTTAAAGTTTATCAATCACACTTACCATCATGCCCATCATGTATGGATGGGTAAACAAGACACTGGCAGCAATCGTAAAGATCAGTAAGCTGGCATAGATCTGGGCACTCAATCCATAACCATTGCCATGTTTGGTAAATTCAGCTATCAAACCTGCCAGCAGCAGGGGGGCAGTAAGTCTGTGGAGAAGAAGCGAACAAATGTAAGTGTAGTTCTTATTAAGGGATTTCTTCATCAGCTTACCTGGTGCCTAGTTCCAGAATTCCAATTATAATGCCCGAGCTAAGTAATTTCCAGCCAAACATCCGAAATATAACTTTCATAAGGCTCGGTTTGATGTTGGTTTTCTTTCGACATTTCTCCACCTCTGATTCCCAAATGTAATAAAACTCATCACCCAGATGATCTGTTCGGTGACTTTCGAGTGGCTTATACAAGTCCTCAGGCTGCAATGTCTTTTTGCGTCCTTTGAATAGAATTGGCAATGCGAAGCTGTAAAAGTTACCAAGGGAAAATTAAATATTTGTGAAATTTATAAACAATAAAAATGATATTAAGATTAATATTTGCTCCAAATGTTTTTACTTTCTATTTCCAGACTTCAGATGAGGAATACTTGTTTGTAAAGTTTCAATATTTTGTTAATGTAAGCATCACATTTAACCTCTTTGGAGCTCGTGGGGACTCGCCCTTTTGTGACTTTCTTTCTTGTTTATCTAAGGTTAAGGTTAAAGGTTATCTAAAGTTAAACGTTTTTTTTTATTTTTATTCACTATCTTTGTTTTTGAATCTAAACGTTTACAATGAGAAATTTCATTTGAAATATTGATAAGATAAGATTAGTGATAAGTAATTAAGAGTAGTGAAGATTTCAGCATCTTGTGATATCTGAAGATATGACGATTTGTGGGAAAATTTTTAAAGAACCTACCAAAACATAAGCGAGGACAGAATACCTGCAGACTCGCGAGGATTTTTAGCCAGGTTCTCAGACTGCATTATTGCAAATCTATTTGATTAAGACAATATTTATTTACAATTAACAACTTTTATAACCGATCATTTGGTAATCCCCAAACACTCCACTTAATCGATATATTTTAAGCCTAATTAAATTTATTCAACTATATTGAAACGTTTAAATTGAGTTTTAGGGATTCTACATTATCTAAACGTTATGTAAAATTTACGCGTATCAAATTATGTAATTAATAAGGGGAAAACTTTCCATTCCAGTACACACAATTAGAGAATTTTAGGTAACAAACGTCCGAAGCACTCCGCTTTTCAACTGGTTCTGCGATGTTCTGGGCCTAGTCAGAGGTGTTTATAAGCTTCATTTTTTCAACATTGATATCAAGGGGGGGACCGTGATTAACTTTGTCTAAACGAGGGCTGTAATATAAATACTCTGACAGAATTGTCACGTCAAAATGCAAATGATAAGATAAAAATCAAGGTCAGTAAAGTTCACGAAACTCATAACTTTCATTCATTAATTTACCCTATGAAGAACTATTATATTTCTGGTTATACTTTAAGATTTGTTCTATATTTGGCTGCTGACTGCAGTCTAAATAAAATCTATTTTTAGAGCTATTATTACAAGCTCAACATGACTACAAAATATTCAAATTTCTTTTTCCCAGATAATTTAGTTAAGCACTTTGAATTTGTTAGTTGCGTCAGTTAGTTCTATCTTTTAAGATAACCAAAAATGTGTAAAAAGAAAACATTTATGCTATCTGAACAACTATAAATTAAGGCTTTACACTTAAAAGAGATACAGGAACGCCTACCCCCATTTATCTACACAGACAGAATGAAATTAGTAATTATAATTAAATTAGTTAATGTAGCAGAGACTGTAAATGGAATGATACAACTTATGAAGATTGCTCCAGACTTCGAAAACTAAATTTTAATTGATTTTTAAATTAACAAATTCTGATTGTTTAAGTGTTTGTTTTATTTTTTTCTTTTGGTCTGTTTAGAGTCGAACACAGAAAATTCGCAATTTACAAGCATTGAGAAATCTACGGCAAAATGGAGCAGTTCATTCAAAATCTCAAATGAACTGCAAAAGTAAAATCTTGGAATATCTTGACCAAAATGTTTAAGAGAATGGTTTTATAACTCCATCTGCAATCAGCTTTGTTTAATTATTGCCATGAGGCAACAGATAGGATTTAGAAAGTTCGTTAAAAAAATGTTTTCAGGTTTGAAAATTAGCTAAAAGACAATTTATGACTACTTTAAGACCGTCTACTGTGGTGGAAATTTCACGTTAATGAATTTTGTCATAACCCAAAAAGCATGCTACATTTTATTTCCATTTATTGCCTGAAATCAAACAAAACGACAATTGGTTTAAATATTTAATATATTTATTTGTTACTAGAATTAAAATGAGATCCATGTTATATTTTATCTAAATTAAATAAAGCTAAATAGTGAAATAAAATCACCAAATTTAAAAACCTTCACTGATGCTTCAAACATTGGAATCAAGGTCTTGCAAAGTTCCTCTATGGTAATTAATACTTCCTATCTAAAGCCTGCAAAGTTTTGTATTAGTAATTTATTGTATTTTGAAATGGGCAGAAATACTTACATTTTCTGATATGCTTAGAAGATTCTCAAAACTCGAACTACCCGTCTGCTTGACCATGCCATAGAATACCTTACTTTTGCTTGATGTTAGCAAGTTATAAGGCGAATCGAATTCAACAACTTGGCCCGCATCAAGGACCAAAACCTTATCCGAGTCCATAATTGTATTCAATCGATGAGCAATGGTCAAGACAGTGCAATCTTTGAACTTTCTGCGTATCGTCGACTGGATGAGGGCATCAGTTTGAGGATCCACATTGGCGGTGGCTTCGTCCATGAGTAGAATGCGGTTTTCACGCAGAATCGCTCGGGCCAGGCAAACAAGTTGGCGTTGACCCACACTGAAATTGGAGCCACCTTCGGATATCATGCTCTGCAATCCTGATGGCATGTCAGAAACTTCCTTTCTCAGATGGACCTTTTGTACGAGATCAAACAAAGGTAAGCAAATGGTTAATATATGCCAAGCAGAATCACTTACCTCTTCTAAAGCTTGCCATAATTTAGCGTCGTCATACTGCTCAAAGGGATCCAGATTGTAGCGCATAGTGCCGGAGAAGAGAACCGGTTCTTGTGGAATAATTGAGATTTTGCTGCGCAGATCGTGGAGTCCCATGTCTTCGGTATTTCGTTTATCAATCCATATTGCACCCTCATTGTAGGATAGACGAAACAGGGCGTTGATTAGAGAAGATTTACCCGCTCCAGTGCGTCCTACTATACCAACTTTTTCACGTGGTTTGATCTCAAAATTAATGGACTTTAAAACGTAGTCCGATTGAGGATCAGGGGCATAACGCAAACTTAAATTCTCAGCTACTAGTTTGCCATTTTCAGGCCAACTGCTTGGAGGTTGCTGTTCCGTGGTGGACTCAAACTGGCCCTCCGGTTCTAGGTTTCTATATTCCAGAACACGTTCCACTGAAGTCATTGAATTCTCCAATTCGGCAGATTGACGCATGCCCCACTGGACGGTACCGGTCATGGACATAGCTTGAGAAATGGCCAAACCAATCTGACCAGGATCGTCCAGAGGTGGGTTGAAGAAGCTGAATAAAATCACTGAGATCACATACGCCACGCAAAATAGATCCAAGTAGTAACCAAAGGCTCGACTTGTAGATATGAATGTGTAATAGCCAGAACTGTGCAAGTCCTGGTAGTTGTCATATTCGCCAATCAACATTCCCTGAGCATCCATCGACCTAATGGTCGGCAGACCATTGAGAGTGGCACTGAAATGGGAATACATGGGTGATCTGGCCTGGGCCTCCAATCGTTTCACATCTCGTGAAGTTCTTAGATAGAATTCTCGAAGAAAATAGAATGCTATAAGCATTATCACAGTGTTTATCAGATACCAGGGATTCGTGATGCACAGAACACTTATAATTCCGGTTAGTGTAAGGAACACTTGGACACAATCTAACATAACTGGAGGCAGAACCTCATCAGTTTGACCCAAGTCCATGGCAAAACGATTCAAAATTCGGCCAGATGGATTCTTGTGAAAGAAATACAAGGGACTTCTTGAGACACCTTGGAACATGGAGTTGTGTAGATTGTTAGATGAGTGCGTAGTGACGTTGAAGAATAGAACTGTGCGGAGTATGGCGAAGATCACCAGAGATGCATTGATGCCGGCAAAGTAGTAGATCTCCACATAGGATGATGCATTTTTTACACTGCAAGTAAATGGTGGTTACTATTGATTAATTTTTTACAATAACCACAAGACCTACCAATAAGAGAGGAAGTAATCCCCACCAGATGCCAACAATTGAGTTCCAAGACAAAGAGCAACCACCAGGGATAAGATGAACCAGCCGCAGCCTGCTGAGAAATATTTATGGTACATGCCGAGGCCGATTTCTCCATTGTTATTTGAAGTGGCTTTGACCACTTGAGGAATCGTTTCTGGATAGTCTATCGAGTCAAATGAAAGGATACTTCGGGTACTTTGGGTACTAATTTGACGATCAAAGAAAGCTTTCGCATCGCCTCCAGCCTTTTCTTCTTCTTTTGTATCGCATTGATCTGTGCTCTCTATAAGAAGTTTTGCAAAATCTTGGCCACTCTTGAGCATATCATCATAGGTGCCCATGGCCATAATCTTTCCTTTATCCATGATTACAATGAGGTCGGCCTGCTCCAGAAATTGGAGCTGATGAGTGACTAAAACAACCAACTTATGACGCAAATATCCACGCATACACTCATCGAATAGGTGACGACCTACATGAGTGTCCACAGCGCTCAAAGGATCATCCAGCAAATAAACATCCGCGTGACGGTACACAGCCCGAGCCAAAGATATGCGAGCCCGTTGACCTCCGGAAAGACCAGCACCACGTTCACCCACAATGGTTTTGTCGCCGCCCAAAAGCTGAAAGTCGCGTTCCAAGGCACATTTTTTCACCACTGTACGATAGCGTTGCTTATCCATGGGCAGGCCAAACAGAATATTGTCTCTCACCGATCCATTAAAGAGCCATGGTTCCTGGGAGGCATATGAGTATCTTCCGTTCAGTTTAACTGACCCGGACTCAGGTGACAATTCTCCCAGAATGGCTTGAATCAAACTTGATTTACCAGATCCCACAGGTCCGATAACAGCCACCAATTGTTGGGATTTCAGAGTTAGGTTGATGTTATCCAAAGCGGGTTCCGAATTGTCAGGATTCCACCGGGCTCTAAATTGCTTCATCTCAATGGAGCCTTCTGGGAATTTTCCTTTTTTCTCGTTATCCCTTACCTTCAATTCATCGCGCATCATAAAAGTCTTAATCCTTCTCAGGGAAACCAATAGTTCGGCAAATTGGGACATTCCACTCGGAAAGAATTTGTTGACAGTTCGGCGTAAAATATTGTAGAAAGCTGTCACACAAAATGCTCTCTCCGCCGTGAGTTCTCCGCCAGCTAAAACGAATCCCAGGAGGCTAACAAATATGGCAATGCGACCGAGGGTGATTTCAAAGCACAGGAGCAGTCCTCGAATGTAATTGACCTTTCGAATGGAGCTCATTTCACTGCGTCGCAGCTGTTCAATGAGTTTCCCGAATGGCTTCTCCCAAGTATACATTTTGATCACTTGTATTCCGGAGATTATTTCGTTCATCATGCGGACACGCTGATCTGTTTGCAGGGCTGTCCTCAGTCTCAATTTGGAAGTGAGTTTACTCATGTAGGTCTGAAGGGGCAGGTAGAGGATGAGTATGGCGATGCCATAGAAAGAGGACCAGCCAATTTGTTGATAAATAAAAAACGAAGCCAAAAGCAGTTCCAAAGGACCCAGCCAAAGGAAGTGAAAGTGCACCAAGGCACGATCAAATCGCCCCAAATCATTGGAGATTAAGTTAACCACTTGCCCAGTGGTGGTGTCACCCAAGGCGGTTCTACTTAGCCGAAGAGCTTTCCGGTAAATTGCTCCACTTACGGCCACTCGCATTTTCATGGCCAGGTGCTATAAAAAACGGAATTACTTGGTGAACTTCTTCACTAGTTAAGCCTAACTTACCGTCATGCCCATCATATAGGGATGCATGAGGATAACACTGGAAGATGTGGTTAATATTAAACCAATTGCATAAAGCTGAGCTGCCAAACCATTTCCGTTTCCATTGATTGTAAACTCGTTTATCAATCCAGCCAGCAAAAGCGGTGAAGTGAGCCTAGACACAGAATATATTCCAATGAGTCTTCTGATCAAGTTCTTTCAAGTTAGTCTTAGCTCACCTGGTACCCAATTCCAAAAATGCGATTATTATGCCCGAGAATATTAATTGCCAGCCAAATTGGCGTCCTATAACCTTTATAACGCTAGGTTCTTTCTTCAATTCGGCCGACTTTGCCACTTCTTTTTGCCATTTCTCGAAAAATTTGTTCCCCAAATATCCGGCCTGATGCTCTTTGAGGGTATTATAAAGATCTGTTGGTTCCAATGTCTTTTTTCGTCCTTTGAACAATATAGGCAAAGCGAAACTGTAAAGCCAAATCGCCATTATCAATCAATAATTCACCTAATTGTTTTAGATTTGATCAAAAATCTTACCAAAACATCAATGATGATAAAAGCCCCGCCGATTCGCGGGGATTTGGTGGTAATTGGCTGGCCTGCATATCGCAATCTATAAGAAATCAATTTTTCAATCAACTGTTTAATATTTTTATTGCGTTTATTTATAGCATTTGTCATTATCATTTCAAGTGTTCTGTCGGTGGGAAACATTACTCAACACGAGACCACATCGGCTTATCAATCGCAATGATAGTCGGCCGACTGCTCGGCAGGAAGGCGAGTGGCGCAGCTACTTAAATCGGCTGCACGGTCTGCACGCGGCTCGACTATATGTAATATCTCTGACAGACTACTTATCTCAGCTGTGATTCATAGAAGAAGCCATTAACAGAAGCTTCACTAATTATCTGACATTCGATTACTTAGACCCATTGGCACTAAACAACTGGCCAATATCTCTAGCACGTTTCCAACGAATGATAACCTTCACGTTGACAAATCGAAAGAGGGAAATAAAAATAGACAACAATAGAGTTCTAATATTCCTACATATGTACAGATTTAATAAGCACATACAATAATCACCGAAAGTTGTTTATCTGAGTCAATATTTTAATTTAGCATCTAGTTTAACTTTTTATTTTAGTTGAATTATTCAAAATTAAAGAGAAGTAAAGTATGAAACATTCTGGCTTACTTTTAATTTTGGATCTACTATTTTTTATGGAAATTTTAATCCAAATATTTTATGAAGTAACTAAGCTACTAAGTAATCTCAAGTAGCTCTTCAAGGTCAAGTCAATTGCCTGGCCAAAACTTTACCAGTCCCATACGAACTCTAAAAGAAAGATTTGTAAAAATCTGCCAAGTGAACCAAATATAAAAATTTTTGCGTATTTTTTACTTAAAAGTGTCTAGTTTGCTTCTTATGAACAAAGGAAACGTGTTTGTTTTACTAATTTTTTAAGATTCGAACTTTAGAAAAGTTATTGTCAACCATAACATGATACGTTTAAGTCTTTTCTTTCTTCTTTACTCGCATGAATATGATCAAAATGGTATTTAATAAGTTAATGCAGCCAGTTTGATGTTATGCCAGGAACTTTATATAGTCGTGTAGAATTGAATAAATTGCCTTTCAGCCACTTCATGGATTAACCAATCGTCTCCAACCATCAAAGCGTTACCGGCGGCACTTCTGGTTAACATGGTCAATAGAAGCGGTAAGGCTTTGCATCTATGTTGCGAGTTGTAAAAAAAGGGCCACTTCTCTTCTCAGGCGTGAAAATCGCGTGCCCCCTTTATTTCTCTCTATGGCAAGTATCAGCAGCTTTTGGACTTTGAAATATATATTTTATTGATCAGCAAGAACAGCTTCTTCAATCTAACCACGTCTATAAGTCTATTCTCCCATCCGTATAAACTTCTACAGAGATCTCTAGGACTAATTGTAAGTATAAGAACAACAGTCACCAAAATCGAGCTTGTGGTTGTTTTTGTTTTTTGGTCCTACCTAGAATAGAAGAGTATAGATAACTCCTCAGTAATTACACTTCTTACTTTCACTTTAAAACATTTTAAAATTCTCCATATTTATAGCCCCATTGTAAGGGTTGTGAAAATTTAAATTTATTAAAACTCTCACTTTTTCACGAAAATAAAATATTCCTATTTATGTATTTCAATTTATAAGTAACTGTGCTTCAATCAAAGAAGCCAATAAACAATTTACACTCACTGAAAAGATAAGTTCACAATACAATTTAAAACGCAATAGAAACCAAAATAAATATTAGTTGCCATAAGCTCTTCAAATTTCACTTTTAAAATCTTCTCATAACAATTCTTAAGTGCATTAGATAATATTCCCCACTCTCACAGACTAAATTGTTGGCAAATATTTTATTTTTCATAATTAATTAAATGTAAATACCTTTTTTTTATATTATTTATATAAACACTTAATACCACTATACAATTCTTTAGGTTGCACTTAAAAGTTAAAAGGACTTTTACTTAAATTAAACAAAAGCTTCGTGTAATATATTTGATGTCCGTAGTCTTTGACTATTGAGCACGTTCTGTTCGCTTAGACAATTTGGCGTATTTATTTAAAAAGCAGCAACGTTGACTAACTGGGCTCATCAACGGTAATCTATTATATTTTATACAGTTTGAAATGCACAATTCATTTTCGATTGATACGGGGAACACTTAAAGACGTTCGCCAATAATAAGAAGCCAAATGGCGGCCATTTTATAATGGAAATCTAATCTTTTCGCGAGGGTGATAATAAAAGTTTAACTTTCAAAAATGTAGTAAGAGAATTATATAAGAAAATGTTTGCTCTAGGATGTTTGCTCAAGGATCCAAAAGAAGGGCATTGATTTTCTTCATTCTTAATAAAAAAATGTTAAGACAAGTTTCATAAGGTTTATATTAAGCATTATTATACTTAGCCAAATTAGTAATATCGTCATATACTAATGTGTATATGTGTATGATGGGAGAATCAATGCTGTGCGTAGTTTTAGATTTTCCAAACCTCTAATATACCTTTTGGAAGAGTAAGTAAACAAATCAATTTAATCAATAACTGAATTATGTTGTATATCATGACCAAGGAGACTCAATACTTTGGCTTATCAAATTGAATTATTTGGGTCTGATATGCAAGACGCTAAATGTAGTCAGGTGGCTGAGTAGCTTCATTTGACTTTTTAGACAGATAATTTACAATTGCGAGAAATGTTTGCCATGACTCATATCAAACGGTGATTCACAATTTTCGAATTTGTTTTTATATTTTAAAAAATATATCAATCAGTGGTCAAGTTAATTTTGATTTATGATCAATCAATTGCTTTTATCAATAACTTAAGTGGCAACATTATTTTGTTTTGTGTTTTTGGTATTTTAAGTAGCTACTGATTGCTGGCTACTGCCTCCAATTGGTTTCCATTTCATTTTTGAAGTGCCAGCATTTTAAGTTTATCACAAATCTATAAATAATTAATCGTAGACTCATTGGCTTAGTGTTATATGACTATCTCCGATGCACTTGAGTACAGGCAAACTCAAGTATTTTGACCTCTAACCATCGGAAAATGATTGTGTGGCGAGGAAAATTAAATTATATGTCGTTTCTGTCAAAACCATTTAATGTGTTAAAAAACACAATTGAGTTGTCAGTTGGAAATATAAATATAGATTAAACTTAGCTCTTAAACCTATGTAATCTTATGTTTTATTGATTTTTATTTTCTGTAGATGAAAAAATAATGAAAAAACTAAATCCCTAGCTTACTTATTTTCAAGGACAAAGATTTGTTTTACATAAAAAGTTTTACATAAGTTTATAAGTTTTTTTGGAAATTTTGTCAATTTAAAGTTGTATTCTTGATTGGGAAATTAAAAAAAAAAATATTTTAGCTTTTATTATTCCTGGCAGTATTAAAAATATCATCCATTCTTCAGAACTTCGAAATACTTTAGGAGACTGGTCTTTTTTATGAGGCAATGTTTTCCTTAGGTATTTTTTACTCTTTGTTTACAAGTTACAATTTTGTTTTTATATAACACAATAAAAAAACATAATTTTAATAAGTCTTTCAGTTTTCAAATGATACTTTTTTAAAAGGCTTCAACCAGCCAACCAGGATAGCCCCATAAAAAGATTTATAACCTAAGAATTGATTTTTTTTCAAAACACTCTAACAGATTTTTAAATGTAATAAAAATATCCACAGCAAACTTTATCTTTTATATATCAACAATTTTAAATTTCTTCATTATATTTTTAAAAGTTTAAAAATATCCAATAGAACATTTGATTCCAGCCTTTATAGGATGGGTAGTAGCTATGTTCCTCAATAAGAAGACAAATTATTGTTACAAAATATATTCACATAAAGATTATTAAATAGTTATAGCGACATGTTACATTTTACCCGAATTCGCCCCGACTTTTAGCAAATTTATAAATATTTCACAATGTTTTAGAATATCTTCATCTCTTTAAAGTTTTTAACAGAAAAATGAAGAGGCCAAAATTAATTTTGTTTTGAACTCTTACTATGAAGGATTCTGAGAAAATTTTACAATGCTCAATGGATTTAAAAAGAAAATTAATATTTAAAGACTGCCTCAAAACAAAGAATAAGACTTTGTTACGACTTGTGTCTTGAAACATTTTCACATACTTCAATTTCTATAACAACCGAAATTTTAAGGACGAGTGGGAATAAATTATTATCATTTCACAAAGAAACACTTATGATAGAACTTACTTCATTTTCCTTTTCCAAAATTTTCCAAATGCCTTTTTTCCCTTGTTGCATTGTCCTAAGTTGATACGGTGAAATATGTTTATTTTTGAAAATAAATGGGTCCCTCTTTTTCGAAATTTTCTATTACGGAAGCACTTTACTTCAAACAAACAACAGAATATTTCAGATAAGCCACCAAATGGTGACAGTAAACAAACTTATACATGGTAGAAGTAGTTTGCTTAGCTCAGTTATCAATAAAAAAAATAGCAACAACAAATTGGCTGACCAAGCCTGTGACCACACACACACACACACACACACACACACACACACACACACACACACACACACACACACACACACACACACACACACACACACACACACACACACACACCAAGACTGTGATGCCAACTGCAACTTCAGTTACTCCAACCCAGAACCCATTCCAACTACGACTTGCAATGTCATGTGAATGCAGCTGGTCAGCGACTTTGTATATTATTTTAATTACCCTAGCAAAGGGTATAATGGTTTCTAATATATTCTTTAATATATTCGATGCCTCTTAGCAAAAGAATCAAATTTGTTTATCCGATATTTAATAGAAGTTTCAATATGGACATATTGACAGTTATATTACTTCAATTCTGTTTTCGAAATTTTTTTGACTTCAAAGGTTAGACCAGAATTAGGATCAGGGTATATAATATCCGGTGTATTCAAATTATTATCCTTTATGACATTCTGTATATTTTATGTTTTGTTAGTTGTTTATCATTTATTTACATAAAATAAGCGGAGACCACAAGGTTTAATTAACCGCAAAAGTGGCATAAAAATTGAAAAATGGAAAAAAATGATGTCGAGAGGCCGTCATAAAAAAAACCGACTGTATGTTGTGATATGAGATAATGCCAAAGGTAAATACATTCAAAAAAGGAAATAGATATGCAAGGGCATTAAACTGGATAATAAGGTAAATATATAAACAGCTATGCATATACATATATATATTTCTGTACGATAAGTGGAGACAGTTTGGTCAAAGCGACCGAACACCGAAGTTAAATAAAACCGAATGTAGGGCGTCTAACCGGACATTGACCGTTCTTGGAATCCCTCCACGTTACTCTCTGCTGAGTTATCAGTTGGCGACGACGACGACTCAGCATGAGTGCGCCTGTCACTTAAGGCAAACATATGTTTCATTACAAATTGACGACCACAACAACAACATCAAGAATTTCAGCTTATCAGTGGCTTCTGCCCATATCAGCACCACAATGAGGGTGGGAGGTGGTTAAGGGTACGCACAAGGGCAAGGGCAATCACTCCGACCAACAACAACAATGACGATAGAGAAGACAACAAATGAAAATTAACAAAAACTAAATTTAAACACGTCTTGCTGTGGCAAACCCAAGAGAAAAGAGAACGGGAAAGTCGGTTGAGGATGACCAGTTCCAGTTTCATTAGCTGCAGCTGTGGCTACTACAACTTGTATCACTTCTAGTCAAGGGCGTATTTCCAGCACTTGCATGTTGAGGGGAGAGGAATTCCTTCCATTTTAATGGTTAGAATTATTCTTATCATAACAAATAAAAATCGGATATCATTTGTTTTCCCCATTTCCCCATTATTTATTTATTAAATCAAAGTTCAATTGTTTAACTTTAAGGCCCTTCTCTAATGAACTGGTATACCTAGGTACTCCAGTCTCTAAGATATTTTCAAGCGAAAGGTTGGATCATTTTGATGTACATTATAATATTATTTTGTTTGATGTTTATTCCATACGATTTGTTTTTTGAATGGTTTAGATGAAAAAGAAGTCCACAAATACCTAGCTTTTATACTTGTTTCCTATTTTTTTTTATTTGTTTTATCTTTTAACAAACACATTAAATATTATCCTTTTGTTGTAATGAACTGCTTCTGTTTTAATAACTGAAGATAATCAATTGACTTCACAAACTTTGAATGACTTCATTATCCGATTGCAACATTTAATATTTAATTTTTTAAAGTGAAGTGAAAAATAAATAGGGGTTATCTATCGGAATGTCATTGACTTACTTACTTACTTATCATTGATACTCTAAAAGTTAAAGAAAATGTGAATATTTATTTTTTGATCAAGCCAGCAGTAATAGCTAAATCTGAAAGTTCACATAAGTAACTTAATTTGTTTTAAAGTTCGTTCTATAAATTGTTGTTGGTTTTGCTTTTCAGAAAGGGTACACCAAAGTCGGCACAACTTTTTACTGCATCTCACAGTAAATAAATAGAAAGTGCTAAAGGGAAAAAAGGGTTAAGAAAAAGATTGTTTTTCCTTTATCTGAAGCGTTTCCAACTAGAATCGTATTACATTATAATACCAAGTAATGTAAGTAATTTAAGTTTCATCTAATCTTCGTGAGAATATTCGTTTACTTGTTAGATTAAGATGTGGCTACCCTCTTTGCCACGACCCTGACTTTGAGTTTGCCACTTTTGCTGCTGCTTTACTTACTGTACTTATTTCAGCGGGGTCGTTTGGCAAGGTTAACACAATGCGTTGGGTGTAGGACAGGAGGTTGCACTTGGCCAACGAACGGCAATAGAAACGAAGCCATGTGTCGACCTGTTCAAAGAGAAGGGTTGATGGACCCACCGCTGCTTTGTCCTGGGTTTCCTTCTGACAAAAAAAGGTTTATTATTAGAGACCCCCCACATATGGGGCGGCTGACAGTGACAGTGGTTTATTATGAACCCTTCACTAAAACTCCACCAAAAAAAGTATATAAACATTGAAGTCCAAGAGTTGATGAAATTAATATACGAGTCTAGTTCATATTTCTGAAACTGGTTAACAATTTGATGGGGTTATGAAAAAGGGGAACTACCTAATATAAATCAAATAGAATTAACCCTAAGAAAGAGAAGATTCGAAATTAAAAAACACCGAAGATGGCACAGCTCATGAAAATTGGAGGATAATAATAACTATAGAGAAAGACTATAGATAGATACTCCAAAAGAATTTCAAACGAATGTATAATCCAGTCGAAAAACTTGCACTATTTTTCGTCTTTTGTTTAATCCTTTAAGTAACTATTGTCATAGGGTGTGTCGGGTTTTAAATTTTTAATTAATTCAAAAAGGCTAATGGCCCACTGTCAGCCCGTCAGTCAGTCAGTTATTCGGTCGGTTGATCCGCTGTTGCCCTGTGTTGGCCAGTTGTGCCATGGCGAGGCGGTGTGAACAGGCAAAGGCAAACAAGCAAATAAACAAACAATCGAAATGCGGATGACGAAAGGGCGACAGGTGGGAGATAGAAGGATAGGTTGGTTGGGGGAGGAGGTTCCTATGGCTTTTGGTCAAGCAATTCAAAAGGTGCGTGTGTGTGTATGTGTTTACTCGCACAACACACACAGAAACTCTCTGTGTTGTGTGCACTGTGGTTTATTGAATGGCTTGGCAGACTGTCGGCGCAGCAGGAAACAATTAGCTCTAAATAAAATTTCAAAATAAGCAACTGTTTGGTCTTCAATCCCTCAATCAAAGGGCCATAAGGAGGGGTGGGCTAAACGGGGAGTTAAGTCTGGTTTTAGGGGGAGGGAGGCGGCGGCAACCATGTATATTTAGGGCGTGCACGCGAGGGCTTTTAGACCCCAACAACAAGACGAAAAAACCAACAATAACTATAGATAGCATGCTATCACTTAATTACGGTATTTAAATGAGCAACAAATGATATGCTTTTTGAATTTAGATGCCTCACTACATTCCTCCCCTTCCCCGCACCCCCACAAAACTACAGCACATGTTTTTGTATGTATGTAGGTGTTGTAGATACATTTGTATCTGTTGCCATGTCGATACCCATTGAAAGCTGGAAACTATGCTACAATTTACATTCGTAATAATCTTTTTGACAGCTTCATTGCCATGGCGAAATATTCCCTATACATGTGTGTGTGAATATTTTTAAAATGTAATTGAAATTTAGTTGGCAAAACTAATTGGAATTGTTACATTATGCAAAAGCACCCGCATATTCGTTTACAGTGTTTGCAATAGCGAAAAATTTCACAATTTCTGGCAAATGATGGGGAATTTATTTGAATTTTGAAATTCAAATACATTCATTCGAATCGATAAGCTCAACATATCAAATTGTATGAATTATCCAGCTTACATTTAATCGCATTCTTTACATAAATAGTCCGATATAATAGAACAAATAAATGTTATTTAATATAAGTTATTTATTTTTATTTATCGTAAATTTCAAAGCCTTAAGAAATACCAAATAAAGTTATCGATTTCAGCATTTGAAAACATTTAAAACAATTTGCTGTAAATATTCTTTATTCAACTTATTCTAATCTTGGTTCATTTGGTTACACTGTTTCATGTTAAAATTTAAACGGCAGCCACAAAAATGGCTAATTAAAATATATATTTTCCCTCGTGTTTGCCCCTCGACTTCCTTACCCCATCTGTTCCACACAAGCAACGTAAATAATTTAATTAACCAAAATGACATGCAAAATGCTTACAAGGGGAACTTCAGGTATGCGAATCACCGATTTGGAAGAATTTTGGATATGTTGTAGAATACCCCGTCATTTGAAGCTGTGTAAAATATTTCGGCGCACTATTCTATATTTTCCTTATAAATCGCGTTTAAAGCTATAGTTTGGGTGACTTATACGTAAAACGCCGAGGCGACTTGAAGCAGCTCGGCGGTGTAGTGGGTAGAGGTCCTGACTAAAGTTGACAGAACCCTGGTTCAACCCCGCCCGAAACTAGTTAGTTTTGGATTTTCATTTTTTTTGCCTTTTTAATAATTATTTTTTTAAATAGCAATATAGGGCATTTGATGATTTTTGATTGTATTAATTTTTTATGCCTTTACAAAAACATAAATGTAAAAAATACGAATATAGACGTAAAATACACTAATTAATTAGTTTCTTCACATTTTTTGTTGCGATATACACCATAAAAACTTGAAATACATATGTAAATTTTTCCAAAACCATGAACATGCTAAAATGATGCTTTTGTCCAAAAATATTACAACTTTAGATCAATTTAAAAAGAAGAAAACTAAATAAAAATTTTGGAAAACTACTCTCTCATCTCATCTCATCATCAACTTTGAAGCGAACCATGCATACTTGAGCATTCCCTTCAATATCAGGGATGACAAGTCGACAAGTGGTCTTCTTTTGATGAAATTTCTAGATTTTTTTTATAAGCGTTGAGGAGTTTTGCATTCGCTTTATCATATTTTTAACCTTCCCGAAAAATACAGTTCGTAATGTCGTGCTTATAGCTAGTATTACCTCAAGCGTACAAGTTTTAATATATGTACAAAAAATATGTTTCCAATGACAAATCATCACAAATCATATATTGCTATGTATTTAAAAAAATAATTATTACAAAGGCAAAAAAGATGAAAATCCAAAACTAACTAGTTTCGGGCGGGGGTTGAACCAGTGTTCTGTCAACTTTAGTCATGACCTCTACCTACTACACCGCCGAGCTGCTTGAAGTCGCCTCGGCGTTTTACGTATAAGTCACCCAAACTATAGCTTTAAACGCGATTTATAAGGAAAATATAGAATAGTGCGCCGAAATATTTTACACAGCTTCAAATGACGGGGTATTCTACAACATATCCAAAATTCATCCAAATCGGTGATTCGCATACCTGAAGTTCCCCTTGTTAGACTAACAATCGCTTTCGATTACAAACAAATCGCAAAAGAGCAGAGAGACAGAGACGGAGAGGGTAGGAGCGAGATAGCAATGCATTGCTCCTGTTGACCCAATTAGTAAAATGTTTTCAGAATCGAATTTTGTTTTCCGGGCTTGACTATCAAATTATGCATTCGAATTCTAAAAGGATTTGTTTTTTTCAAAAAATGACGGAAGTTAGAATGGTACGGGCATTGGGGAAGGGGCGCAGCTGGGCGGTGAAAAGGCACTGCTTAACTCTGGCTGACTGGCAATTGTTTAATATTTCAACACTAAAATTTTAATCCGCCAGGCTTTAATTATATTTCACATACATTTATTGTGCATATTTTTATTTGCCTCTCTCTATTTATTTTGCTATTCATACCCGAAACGAACTGTAGGTCAAACAGCAAACAAAAGTTAAAACTTGATACAGCAAAAAAAAAAAAAAAAACCAAAAATAAAGCAACTGGCAAAAAAAATTCTGCAAAAATTTATCAAACTTTTTGCAGGTTTAACCCAAAAAGAATTTAAATGTAAGTTTATTGCGGGGATGGGTTTATTTTTTGTTAGTTTTTTTGAAGGGGATTTGGAAAAGTTTTATTTTTTTTTTCGGCACAATGCAGTGAAATTTAGTGCAAATAAAAATGGAAAGTTTTAATTAACCGATTCAAGCGATTACTTAAACACCTTTAAGCAGATGCTAAGCCAATTTTTTTCTCCTTTTCACTGAATCATTTAAGCTAAACTGCAATTGTTAAAACTTTATGCTTAATTTAATGTAATATTTATGGTTCGTGCAATGGCTTAGAACTCACATTGAATGTGAATGGAAGCGAATCATTTATCTGGATTGTAAAACCAGAAAATTCGAATGATGGAAATCACCAAAAAAGATTTACATGAGCCAATTGCAAACAATTGTTTCATTTCGAAGCGTTTGAGCGTCATCTATGGCCACAATCATACAGAAACCAGAACCTAATTGCAGCTCATTCAAAGCTTCGTCAACATAGACCAACTATCCATCCATCCATCTACCATCTATCTATCTGTCTATTCATCCATCTATTCGTCCATTCATTTGCACCGACAAAAACACTTTTCCACTATTTCTCCACCAATTGAACGTGTGTTTGTGTATGGAATTCATTTTTTTTTTTCTGTTTTTTTTTTTTTGTTGGTTATTTTGTTGCATTTTCTCTCACTCATCCATACATGCATACATATGTAGTTTAAAAATTTTGTGAAAATGAAAATGAAATACCAACAGCTCGCGGCCAGAGGTGTGCCACACACACATACACAGTTATACAAACACGCAAATTATGCAAACGGCCACCGCAAATAACATAAATTTCACAAACTTGGCGGCCAACAGGAACGCACCTGAATGAGGTCGGTCGGGTTGATAGGTTGTTTGGTTGGTTGGATGGAGATGGAGACGACGGCGGAGCAGTTCATGGTGTCGCTATCGGAGGATGATGTCGGACAGGAGGTGTTGGTTAGCGCCGCATAGAAATGTTAACATACATATGTATGTACATATGTATGCCATTCATGGTGGTGCATTAATCTGCATTTGTATTTGTATATTCCAAATGGTTGACAACTTCATGCTACATCCATACATGCATCGAACATGCACACATACATATATGCAACTCTTATCCTCATATATGCAACGCATTTGATTTCTGTTGGCATTCCAACGACCATCGACGCATCTTCTTACACCAGATTTTTCTGCATCCATAATAAAAACAGATTACAACCGTTGACAACACTGTCAATACACAAAGGCCACAGACGCACACACACACTGGAGATGGAGTAAAGTGTGGAGTGGGTGTGGCAGTGGATGGGGCAGTGGGAAAGGAGACTTGGTATACACCAAGCGCCGTCGAGTTGTCACCAACAGAGGCCAATTGTCGTAAATTTGCATTGGACCATTCAAAATATATAACGAAAGGAATTATGCAAAACTAAGATCAGTTAACCGACCCAAAAGATACGCTGTAAAAAGTGACGCAAAAGGGTACTAGAATTGTATATAAATCTCGAGTTTCAAGTGGAACACAACAATCACAACAATCAGTTCCAAAACTTGATATGTAGCTGACCTATCAAGTATCCATAGATAATACTAAACTGAAATAATCAAGAAGATCATCAAGATGTCATCAGACATACGATCGATGCATCAAGATTATTGCGCGATGTTTATTTGAATTTTAATATTAAAACACAAATAATAAATTTGTAACAGTTATTTATTTCGTTTGAAAATATTTTGTTTCATTTTTTTTTCTTCTAATTTTATTTATATATTTAATATAAACCTGATAAGCAAACGACATAAAATTGTCCTCATACCCGCTCACTTTACCCTTTTTTTTTGACATTTCTGGAATCCTAAAAAACAAAAACAAAAATTCGAAAAGAACTTATGGAAGATACAGCAGCGCTTAAAACTAAAGATCAACAAAACGATATAAAGTTATGGCAACTTCCCATTGATGTTAATGACGATGATGAGGATGAGAGTGATGATGATGATGTTTCCCCCGGTTGGCTTTTTGTTTTCATTCCCATCGGCTGCCAGTCTGAAGCTCTTCAGCTTCTGCTCATTTCTCTGCTCCGCCTCCGCCTTCCCTTTGGCATGCCCATAAGTTTGTGACATTAATGCGCTTAATTAAAGCAGCTCGCGAATGTCAACAACAAAAACAACTGAGACATATACGCAATTTGCATTGTCAGCCACGCCCCCCACCCTAGCTCCTGCTTCCATCGTGCCATTAACCCATTCAACGCCCTACTATCAACCGAAAGCAAGCTACCCGCCTTTGTATAAACAAAATGGCAAGCGAAAAAATTGCAAGCGTTGATTTTTTTGTTGAGTATGTATACAAATATATATTATAAAATGTGTGTGTGTGTGGGTGTGTGAGAATTGTATGTGCGTGTTGTGTGTATATGTGTGTGAGTTTTTTTTTTGAGCCAGAGCTGGATTAAATCAAATCAAATTGAAGCGACGACGATGACGACGAAGCAGAAAATTAAACCGAGAAAAACCCAACACACAAACTGGAAGCTGAAGGAGATTTTTCTTTCTTTCTGCTGTTTTCCTTTTTTGCATTTCCCCATTCAAACAATGCAATAAAAATTGGGTCAAAGATCAAGTGGAGCTCAGCAGAGGCAAGAAGCAGCAGCAGCAGCGAATCGAAAAGATGCCAAATAGAGTTGCGACGAAGGCGACGCAGCGGCGCGTGGCATGAACATGCAGCAGTCGCAGTGGCAGTAGCAGCCAAAGACGCCAAAATGGGCAAAGGGTGGAGGTGGCAGGAGGCAGGGAGAGGTAGATGGCAGAGGTCGCATGATGGATATGGGAACATGCAGCTAACTGGCTAAGGGAGGAGCAGAAGTAGGTGGAGGCAAAAAGCGGGCGGCACAAGAAAAGATTAAGAAATGTGCGCGGGATATGTATATGGGTAGTGAGAGAGAGAGAGAGACGAAGGAGGAGGAGACCTCTTGGCGAATCTCTCTATTGTTAGTGCATGGGCATGAGCTTGCATATGCATCATAGGAAGAGAGTAAGAGGGAATGTAAGAGACGGCGGGACGATGAGGTAGATGTCAGCGCCACAGCTGTGACTAAGCGGCGCATAACTACCAGCCGAACTGAAGCGAACTGACTGAGGATGAGATGCCTGCCGCATGCTGCATGCTGCATGCTGCACGCTGCTGTTGCCTGCTGCTTAAACTGAATCTGGTTGACGATGTCTTCGAAGTCTGCCCTGACTGAATTTTCTTTACGTTTTCGCTTTTCTTTTCTTCTATATTTCACTCTTTATTTTCTTCTTTATTTTTAGTTTTTGCCTCTGCATTTTTTTGTTGTTTGTAGGCGTTGATGATATCAAAAAGCCAAAGCCAAAGGGACAACCAGCCAACCAGACAACAGTGGACACAAAAGGAAAGAGAGTGCCACGATTGAATTGAATATTAGATAAATGATTGTTGAAGTCATTTTATATATGTATATGAATGTATATAGGTATATAGATGGATTATATAGTCATTTTGTGTTTGTTTCTCTCTGGTCTTGGTTTTCTGCAGTTCGTTAAGTTCAATTCATTGGCTTACAGAATACAGTTGGACAAATAACTATTAATAGTACTGAAACGATTGACATTTAAAAGGGTAAAAACTTTAACGACGAAATAAAAGATCATATTTTAGGGTCCGGAATTCGTAAAATGTACCTAAAAAATGCTTATGATTAAAAATCTTATCAAGTAGTAAGATTTATTGAACTCAAGCTGGCTAAAACACAGTTTAGTTTATATTTTCAAATTCTAGTTTTAGGTTTAAAAGAGCTAAATACAGGAATGACTAATGAAAGTTTTAAGTTTTCTATTTTGTTATGAATCTTGTAATGTTTTGAAAAGTAAATTAGTTAAATCAATTAGACTTTAGTTTTGGAAATGCTCTACCAATTTCGATGCATTTGGAAAAGATCATTTCATGATGATTTCTTAAATTTAATGATGATTTTGAGTTACATTACATTTATTGCTTTTTAACCACTGTGCTGGCATTTGGGTTGAATTTCGACAAACTGCCAACTGGCATGAAAATAAGCAAAGAACCGAATGAAAATCGAAAAGACGAGGGCGAGGGAACCGCCAAATGATTGCGGCTGAACACACTGAATGCATGTAGTATCAAGCATCCAGCAATTCCTACCCAGAATTATTCCCTTCTTCCTTTTGCGTCGCTCAGTTCCATTTTGATTGAGATTTTGTTGCCGTTTTCTCTGTCTCGTATGATGCACTTCGGTTGTAGGTCGCCACGACCGATACGACCCCGACCCGTTATGGGTCTGAGACTCAGACTCAGGCCAGGCCTCATGTATGCAACGAAAATGAAATTAAGTCAAGACGGTAGTCACATTAATCGACCGCATGCCAAGCCCCCTCCCCCGCTCTGAGGCCGACACTTGACAGGCAGCAGCTTTGGTTGGATTTATTTTCCTTTTCCTTTTTTTGTTTTTTGCGCCGCTGCTGATTTTCACTTCTTAACAACAATTAAGCGCGCCCATAAGTCAAAACCGCAGCAACAACAGAAACAACAGCAACTAAATGGAGCACACAAAGTGAAAATAAAGGAAAAATGTGGTAAAGTAGCAGTAGATGGTTGCGGGGAGGGGGCTGGGGGCGACGTCTGTAAGGGCATGGAAAATGCTCCACTATAGTGGCAACAAAAAAGCAAATATAAAAAAAAAAGAGAATGAAGAATAAGAAAAGAAAAGCCATTTCCTGCAAACAACTGCTGGGGACAGGCACACCCCTTAATCACCCCCAACTACCCGCCCGACAAACAACTTCAGTTTGGCTTTAAAGCCATTGCCTTTGACCTGCCCCTTCCATCTTTCCACCCCCTCCCCCGTCTATTGAGCCTCGACCGCACAAATAATTGGAACTTAGTCTAGTTGCTGGTAAGGAATGGTGGCGAGGGGGAAATTGAGAGGAGAGAACGGAGGCAAACTGCCAGACACAATGAGCCTCTCTTCAAGTGCATTATCCGTTGTTCTCGACATCGTCTTTTGTGGTAAATGCCGACACTCCGACCCCAGACCCCAGACCGCGACCTCGACTCCTCCCATACCACTTTGCTGTTGGGATACCCAAAAATACGCACGCTCAATCATCGTTTTTTGTCTATTATTTCGAGCTACAGACAGGGCCGGATTCTGTTGAGCGGTGGTTAGTATAAAAAGACTTGCAACAATACAATCCAACGACGAGTTAACGGTTTCATGCTCTTAAACTTTGCTTCCAAAAGTTGAATCAGTCAGTTAGTTAGTGGCGCCTATTTCTCTGACACCGCAATCCGTTCCTGTTGTGTCTATCTTATCTATTTCTACGTCTTTGTCTTCCTGTGTTTTTCTTCTCGGGTCGCATAATTATTGCCATTAGAGTGCGCCTCAATTGCTGTAAGGAGTTGGACGAATCTCTGCCTTTGGAGCTCTCCAGCAAAACCAATTCAAGCGACGCGTGTCATTGTGGTTTGCCAATGGCCCAGATGGTGAATCGGTGGATGGGAGAGGGGAAATTCGTAGGTATGAGAAGCAAAGCCAAGGCGCATTTCAAATGGAAGTGGCCTAGGCGGCCACTAGTGAAAGTTCTTGACAATGTGCATCATTAATATTGTCTGAGTTTCTGCTGCTGCTGCTGCCGCTGTTGGATCTGTTGCTGCTCTTGGCAGTATTTCCCCTTCGCTCCCTCTCCATCGCCACCCATTCGAAATGCAGCTCACTGAACGCCGACTTCTAGTTTGAGTTGCAGCTATTCGGCGTGTCAGTGTCAGTGGCATCTTCTCTGTTGGCGCTGGCTTTGGCTTTGGCCACGGATTTGGTTTTGACTTTGGCATTTGTGTGGACCTGGAGCTTGGTGTCAGGTAGAAAATGCTTGAGGGAATCTCTGAGTTTTGGAAATTGGAAGCTCATTCGGGCTAACAGTTGTAGGAATGATGAATGTTTTGTAAGCCGAGATCTACACACATACACACACTATCACATAAATGATTCAATTGGCAAAAGTATGGATATCAGTAAGAAATTCAATGGACCAAGGTGCAAGATGGCACAGCTTGGGAAATGTACTTGAAATTCAATAGCCGACTAAGCGACACTTGCAGAAATCTTTGATTCATGAATTCAATTTGAGGTTGATTTCATGTTATTTAAAGCTAGTTAGTTAATGCCATGCCTGGTGGGAGAGTCGATAAAAAGGAGGGAGAGATCATTTCTTAGAAGGTCAGCAAAGTGCTAGAGATGATTCAACCCTTTGGCATTGATTGCCATGGGCAGGAACTTAAAGTCAATAAAGTATCTTTATGATATGCTATCCAAACATATAAACTAATAATTGTTTTTGTTGTTGACGGTTGGTGGGGGCAAGAGGGGATGGAGGAGATGAATCATGTGCTACAATTAAGTAAAAATCTGAAATGATTTAAGATATAACAACCAGAGGACAGACTCATTGATTCATTCAACGCTCGACTGAATGAGTAGAATTAGAATATAATTTTTAAAAAATAAATATACATCAAATTTTATTTTTATCATCTGGTGGGTGGCTTTTCATATGAAACTAAATTTAAGGGGCATTAATAAAGGGAAAAACTAATAATAAAAAATCTAGATCAAATTGTTCAGTTTTTTTATTTGGCGGACTAAATTTTGCGATTGTCTTTGGTAGGAATTAACATTAAATGAAATTTAATTTAATTTATACATCAATAGCTTAGAATGCATAAACAACGCCTTCGACTACTTAAAAATATATATGTATATCTCTAATTCTTAAATAAAATAATATGTGCAAGGGACAAAAAATATTTACCAGAATTGATTTTCACCTTTATCAATTAATTTTCGTCAGAAACTTGTTGATTACTCAAATTTCATTAAGTTTTACAATAAGTTTGCACAAGTTTAAAAAATTTGTTAATTAAAAATATTCTAGGCTTAAAATAATTCCATTTATTAATTGAATGGAGTGTCCCACGAAACTCAATACAAATGAATTGCATTAGTTTTGTGAGAAAAAAAGAAATGAAATAAAAATAACAATCGATTGGCTTGTCAACAGTCCAAACTGTAGAAGATATTTGAAATTTGAACGCCTGACTTATTACGGACTTAGCTGAAGATTTAAGGGCAAGCCAATTTATCCCCGGCAACTAATTTATATACATATCGATTACTTTATATTGTGACATATTTTCCATTTGCAAATTTCCTTTTTATCCAGAAAAAAGAAAAAACAATTGACAGAGAGAGAGAGAGACAGATCGATTGAGAGGAGAAGAAAAAAAGTCCAATCACTTGAACAATAAATATTGCAAACAAAAACTCTCAACATTCGACAGGAAAAAAATTCTCGAGAAGGCAAATTCAACAATTTATTTGGAGATATTGAGTATTCTATATGGAAGTGAAAGAGAATTGGTATAATCCGCTTGGCGCTTGGTAAGTAAATGCAAACAAGTGTAGTTTTATGTAAATACTAATAGATGATTATGTAGTTGAGCAAACACCAACAACAACAACAACTACAACAAACAACTTGGGTCACACATAGTTACATGTAGACAAAGTGCACTCAACCGAAAGCAAGCTCCATTTGTTGTTGCGTTGCCTTGAGGTCATTATATCGAAAACAGCAAATGCCAAAATGTTGCCATGCCCCAAACATCGTTCCTCCCTCTATTTCTCTCTCTCTCCTAACCATAGCTTGTGTGACAAGTCAGGCATAAGGGCGGGAAGGGGTACTGAGGTGGGAGGATGGAGGAGGGAGCATGGGTGCTTGCATTACATGCTTCAATTACAACAGGCGCCGAGCAACGAGCAATGAGAATTGTCAAAATGTGAAACAACATAAAACAGTGGCAGAAAAATAGAAATAGAGAAATAAGAACATGAAAATAAATGTCATTGACTAAATGACAAACAACTTGACAAACATTTTTTGTTTTGTTTGTTGCATTCACTTGTGTGTTAAATTTGGTTCTGTAGTAGTAAGTGTGCGTGTGAAAATAATCCATAATGGCATGAGCTATTAGCAAAAGGGGGAAAAAAGGAAATAAAAACGATTTGCTGCATTTTCAAATGTTTGCATGCAAACACACACACACACACAAAAACCGCACATTCACACACAAAAGCATCACGTTTTAATGCATTTCAAAAACATTCGCCCAACACAAATGCCTGTCAAAGACCGAAAATTACAAAGACCAAAAAATCAAAGCGACAAAGCCTAAACAACAATGACACACCCACACACATACACGCACACACACATGAGTACACTTTCATTCATTGTCCTGGTGATTGACCTAACCTCCTCTGAGCCCCCATTTCCCCTCAGCTGTCTATTCATCGCATTTACCCATAGACAGAGGCAGATGAACGCACAAAAGTATGCTAAACATTTTTCGGAATTCTTTTTTTTTTTTTTCCTTCTTTTTGCTTTCGCTTATGCGGGCTGAGCAGACACAAAATTTCCAATTTTAAGGAAAATGAAGAAAACGCAAACCAACATGGAAAATCTTTCAATAGTTGGTTCACTGAAAAGAAACTTTTTAAATACTCTGTTAGACAATCGAAATTACAATTGAATCTGCTCAATTGAGTTAGACAAGTGAATTAAATACCTTTGGTAAAAACGAGTTAATGCAAATTAATATCAACTAATAACATAATTAATAAACCTTTGTAAAAGGGCTTAGAGCAAATGTTTAATTAAAAATGAATATGCTTACAGACACATGTTTGTATGTTAGTGTGTGTGTATGAAAAAGAATTTAAATGAATATTTCATGCCAAAAAATAATATTACATTAATTTTATCAATTATACGCATATTTGGCAATGTTTGTTTTGATATGCATTAATTAAATTATGTAAACGGATTGCATAAAAATGCAGAATAAAGAAATGTAATGATAAAGTGAGTTGTGCAAAAAACAAAAACAACAACAAACAGAAGCCAAAGAAAGACAATGTTGAAAGAGAAGAGAGCAAAAAGCTTTTTATTTAATTAAGCAAAACAAAATAGGATAATTACTTAGAGTTGGCCAAACAATTTTTACTGGAAGAACTTTCTTATTGGCTTAAACGATTTCGAAGGAAAAATAACTGAAATAGGTATATAGAAGTTAAAATTTTAAATAACATTAAAAGAATAAAATAATCACATGTCAAATAAGCTAATAAGGCGTTAAATAAGCTCATACAGTGGCTAAAAATTCGAGACATCGATTTTTTGTTCTTATATTCAGACTTTAGGAAAACGTTTTAGTGTGTTAATCAATAGATTTAAGTTAATCATTTTATTGAGGCGATGTATTAAATTTTGTGGATGTAGCTTAAACAGATTTTCTTAAATAAATTTTGATGTAAAGCCCAAAAATTTGGACATTGCAAAACATCTTTTTTTAAATTAACTCCAGATCCAACGAAAAAATTGTAGCTCCTGTTAAACTCTATACTAGAAGTTTTCTATTTAGCCCCAGAATCAGTTTTGTAGCCAATTGACAAAGTTAATTTTGTATGTCCATATTTTTTTGGTCTATCTAGACTTGACTTGAGTATTATATTCTTTAACTACGAAATATAGTGAATTGAATTTCCCATCGATGGGATATTTTTCATCAAAATCATATCAAAACAAATCAAAACATAATTTCAAAGTTTACCACTTTTTCAAATCTGTAGTAAATATTACTAAACTAAGTATAAGGATCCCTAATGATAAACTTCCACTGTGCAATACATAGAATCTATGTCATATATCTAAAAATAAAAATAAAATCGCCTTCTCACAAAGAGAGATAATTCTGAATCACGATAGAAATTAAATAAAGAGACAATGTGTGAAACAGGATTGATGTGAAGGGACATGTTTTACTCGCCACTTGCCAAAAATCAGAATTATTAGTTAAACTTTTAGGCGGAACCTTGGTTTTATCAATTAAAGTGACATTTTAAATAAAGTGTATTTCAAATTAAACTAGTTTTTTAATAACATTAACACATTACTAAAATTGCCTATGAATAATAGTTGAATATAATTTACTCAATCTTTTACCAGTCAAAATGAATATAAATGCATTACTCAAATGCTTGAAATAAGCAAAAAAATGAATCTACCCTTTAAATTGCTCTCAGCCAAAGAGTGAGAAATGTGAGAAATTAAATTGCGTCCAGACAAGGGCAAAAGCAAAGCTCGAACTCGTCATATATTGGTTATTGATATCAACATTTATTTGGCTTGGGCTGGGTTAGGGCTCTGGACTAAAGGTCTGGTATTTGGGCTTTGCCTGATAAGACCAAAATAATGATGCCTATGTTGATGACGATGATGGTGATGATGATGATGATGACGATGATGAAGTACGGGGAACGTCTTCATCGTTGTCTGTGGCCCAGAAAAAAGGTTATCGCTATGTCAATTTATATTTGTTCGTCGAGTCATTATATTTATTGTTAATGTGCGTACTTACACACATATGTAATGCGTGTGTGTGCGTGTGTGTGTTTTTATGTCTGGTGGTAGTTTGCATGTTTTTATATGAATAATAAATGCTGCCCGTTAATCGTAAACGTTTGCTGCACTTTAACCTCTCGCACACATAATCATCTAGAAAATAAAATCATATTTATTTTTTTAGCCATTTTTATCGCAATTTATTTCAGTTCATGGCTGGCAGCAGTAGAGATTATCGTTACAAGTAGACGTATGAAGGGCGTGAAGTATTTTTGTGCTCTGAGTGACCTTTAACTTGGTAAATGCCAATGATTAACATAACTATATATAGACTCTTAGTAATCCCATGTAATTTGGTTAATGCTAGTGCCCTAACTGAGAACCTTTAAGTGTGCATTGTTAATTATTTGCATAACTCGCTGGCAATTAAGTCGCCAAGTCTCTTCAGTTCGATTCAGAGGTCAATGATTGATTAATCTAACTGACAAGTGAGCACTTGTAGCACTAGGTAGCCATTAAAACTAAAATATAAATAGACACCAAGTGAATTTGCTGTGTAATTTCCTGGTTTTCAATCAATGGGTCGTTTTGCTTCATAATTACATTTTATACTAGTCTGAAGCTATTAATAGACCGATTAAACACCCATTAGCAGTCTGTGATTTAAGAGTGTAAAAGTCTTGTTGTAGTTTGTATGTCCTTGGTTAGACTTTAATTAAAACTAGGTAAGTATTGAGCTCAACATTTTGGACTATCTCAATATTTTGAATTACCGAAGGATCAAAGCCATTTATTGGAGTAAAAAAAGAAATCCTTCAAACTGACTACTCAAGAATTCTAATGCGATAAATAGATTAAATAAATTAACCTACAGAAAGTAAAGGAAATAAAGTAAGTATATGTACAACCAAATAATTAAATATCGTTTAGGATTCACGTAAAATTCCCTAAGAAACTCCCCTGCAGGAAGGAATAAAAAATAATTAATAAAACTGACTTTCGAACTTTGAAATTGAAGTGAAAGTAAAAAGATTTAGATACGGTTCCAACTTGGGCTTTAGAAATTCAGCAGAATTTGGTGCATCTCTCGCATTATAGAAACACCTACAAGCTGCAGAGCTGCTTAGATTCCTTGGATTGAGACCAAAATGCTGTCATAAGTTTCCTTGATTGCCGACTATATCCGATTATGCACCCAAAAAAGTTTGTATGTCCTTTTAAATTCGCTGCGGTCAAAAGGACATCCGGCGGGCTTATCAAAAAGTCAGTTACTGAAATAATTTGCTAGGTATTCGGGAGGCCGCCAGCTAAAAATAAAAATAGTTTTTTTCATTTACTCAATATTAAAATTTGTCTTAAATCTAGTTCAAAGCGTTTACATAAGATATACATTCATATATTCTTTGTTCCAAAGGTTTTTGGTAACTTATGTGATAATGTGGTCCAGTTAACGACCAGCATAGACGTAAACTCTTTTATTTCTTGGTATATACCAAGGAAGACCACTGAAAAGATAAACAAAATTGGTTTACAAAAAAAAAAATGGAAAGACTTGTTTGCTTTGCCATTTAAGAGTTTGGTTAATTATTATTTTATACATTTTGAACAGATTTGGCCTATAGGTCAATTTTTTTATAGAACCGAAACCAATTCGACCCACCACGGAACACGCCTGAGTGTTCACGCCTGAGTGCTATTTTTCGAAAGTAATATAAATATCAAAGTTGGATCTTGGTATTGTTGAATGGATTTGATGAACATGCATATTATTATATACTATAGTTAGTAAACTGAACTTAATTAATTCTTATAGGACTATTTCGATATACAAATTTAATCAAGCTTTTTCATCTGGTGATAGAAATTCGAGATTCAACTTTTGTGCAAACTAATTTCTCGTTTATTCTTGTTCAAATTTAATTTAACTTCTCGCTTTAGTTTTGATTCACAAATGAAATGTCCTATTTTGTTTTTATTGTATTTATTTCTGTTTTGTTTGCCTGTCATTTACATGCAACTTGAACTAATTTTGTGGCCTCATGTTTGGGAAATTCGATTATTCCTTTGTACATATTTCGCAGTCATTAATTATTGATAATTAGTAGATTTGCTTGATATTTTCATTTGCCTAAAAGTGCATTTTGTCACTTTGGACTTGTTGCTGAAATATTGATGTCTTACTAACTAGCTTTCATATTTTATTATTATGTTTTCGGATTAACATCTCATTGCCAGTCAATGCCAAACTTTCCTCTCTCCGGGTCCACCTCTACAAACTTTACTCCACCTCCTTAGGGCCCAAGAAATGTCCAATAAAATAGAGTAAAACAACTTGAGTTGAGAATAGAGATAAGCCTTTTGTCAATGCATATGTGTGTGTGTGTGTGAGTGTTTCATACATTGTCGTTTCTTGGCAAAAATGTCAGGCCAAGGGTCATAATTAAAACAGACCTAGCAATAGATTCGATATATCTCTGGGTATGTATGTACATATGTATGTATATTTATCCTCTTATAGCCATCAGGCGATATGCTTGATTATGCCAAAAACATTTGCATTTGCTTCAGCTTCTTGCTTACCCCCCACATTGCTTTACCATGCAGCCGCCTTTTCTCTTCATGAGTTTTCTTGCCTCGAATGCTCATGGCCTATGGAAAATGCAAATATTTCCGCTGTTCTGTGAAATTTAAACATGAATTTTCAGTTTGTTTTTCTTTTCAAATTGTTGTTCTTGCTGTCCTTGTTATTGGGGTTGTTGTTGTTGTTGTTGCTGTTTCTGCTGCTGTGTGTCCTGTGTCTTGTTGCGGCAAATGCATTTTAATATTTCATATTGATTTGTTATGCAAAATTTTGATAGGTCTATATGTGTGTATCTCAATTTACGTGTGTGTGTTTTTGTGTTTTTGTGTGTCTATAACATCACTCAATGCGATTACATTACACTAGAGACAGAGACAGTGATAAAGAGTGAAAGAGATAGATGGTTCGTTCTAAATATAAGCAAATTATGCATACGCCGCGTTGGCTTGGTCACATAATTTAGCATTTATTATTATTATTATTATGATTATGTTATTTAATTTAATTTGATTTCAGATTTTCCCTTTTCCATCATCCAAAAAGAAAAAGATGATTGAGAGAGGGGAGAGAGCTTAAGCCAAAGCTCTACACTTCTTTACTCCCCCTAAAAACCAACTTGCCCCATTTTGAGGGCGGTTTCTCATCCCTGCACACCATTGACGTGTGTGTGTGTGTGTCTGTCTGCGCGTGTGTGTGTGTGTGGAGCCAAAAATGTCTTCGATAATAGAAAATATAATCAAAGCGCCATAAAAATGACATTTAACATGCGGCATGCGTCGCCGTCTCGTCTCCACTCATCTCGTCCCGTTTCGTCTCTTCGAGAAGGTTTGTGTCTTCTCTACTCTAAGCGAGTGTGTATGTGTGTGTGTGTGGTTTTTATTTCATTTCACTTCGTTCGAGGGTTGGAACTCAATTTACTTGAAAACGCATCAAACAGCAAATTTTATGAATTTACAACGTTTCTGTTATATTTTTTTTTTCACCCCTCCTCACCCGCTCTATCTATCTCAGTCTCTTTAGCTTTCTATCTCTTTTGCTCCACTTGAGGTCACTGAGGGCGACAATTGTCTGTCGGTCTGTCTGTCTGTCTGTATGTCTGTCTGCCTCTCATGTAAGTGTAATAGAAAGCAAAGTTGATGGGCTGGCTCTTTGACGTTGGGGTTTTCCCTTGCTCCTTCGTGTGGGTCGACCTTTTGGGCCACAAAGGAAGCTGCTGATGCTCGTACTGCTGTTGCTGCTGCTGCTGTTGCTGCTGATGATGCTGCTGCAAAACCGCATCAAGGCAGCGGCAGCAATAGAAGCTACCGCCGTAAGGCAAATGGCTAAAGTAACCACCGACCAAATGAGTTTGAGGTGTGAGAGAGTAGTCCTGGCTTGGCGCCTTTTGCTTTGATAATGGCAAATGGTTTTCTCCTCTCTCTCATACTCTTTCTCTATGTTAGTGGCTACATCTTCTTCTTCTCCCTTTTCACTTCCGTTTTCCCCACTTTCGTCTTTGTCCTTGTAAGTGTAGTGTGTAAAATATAGTGCCATACAAGGAAGTCAACAAAAAAATGTTAGTTCAACGCATTTAAAAAATGAAAGGAAGTAAAGTCAAAACTCGCAACCTTCTTCGAATACAGAATGCTGAAACTTGGTCAGGAATCCACAGAGAAAAGCAAAAGACGTATAAATAAACTGAAAGGGAGTTTCATTTACAGTCCCATAAAAGTGAAACTAACATTTCTCGTTGGGTTTATGGAAGAAGACGGTGTCCAAGTGGAAGTGATGTCGTTTCTCGTCACACGTTTCAAAGAGTCCTCTGCATATACATATAGACTAACTATATGGTGTTTGCATGTGTGTGTGTGTGTGTGTGTGTGTGTGTGTGTGCCCGCAATGTGTGTTAGTTGCGTTTTGAACTTTGCTGCAGTTGATCAAAAATTCATTTTCCAAAACTTGCCATAAAAATACGAGTTTTATAGAAGTCGCTATGCATCAGTCGATGGGTGTAACTTAGTGTGTGTGTGTGTGTGTTAGTTTATGTGTATGTTTCCATTCAGCTGAGGGTCATGGACGTAACAATAGGGTGGAGTAAAAACCACATAATGCAATTTCAAATTCTTTCAAATTATCTCATCACAAAAGACTGAACTTTCATAAATAAAAGATTATTTTTGAACCATTTAAGGGGTAAGTTAGTTTCACTTGTTCACAGTACAAATAATTTAGTATAGAAAAACGAATAGTGAACATTTTAATTGCAAGGGGCTAAGAAATATGACTATCACCTGCATTAAACAAAATCTATTAGTACAAATTTTATATTGCTAAAAATTTTGCTTCGGAACGGCATTTACATATTTTAGAAAAAACGACAACAACTTATAGAATATTCTTACCAAACTTAAGTCAATCGCCCATTAGAACTAAAATTCTCTCCTTTTTAGCCATTTTAAGAAAAACGATTTCAAAGCTTTCCTAGTTATTGAAAACCCGTCAGTTACCACTTGAAATTATTTTAACATTTCAATTTTGGAAAATTATTCTATATTGACTGAAATTTCAATCTATGTATAATAATTCAAAGTCAAGAGAATATCTAGATATTCAGGAATAGATAATTTTAAAGCACTTGATTCAAATATCCCTAAATATTGTTTAAGAAAATATATATTTATTCCATAATTGAAGAGATGTTGAATACTTCTTTAGCACATATCTACATTATAATATATTATATAGGTAATATTTATAAACTCTAATTTTTAGGTATTTAAAAAAAAGTGCAAATTTCAGTATCTTTTTTAACAATGAATAACATGATTAAAATTTTGATCTAGCATAAGATCAACAACATCTTTATTTAATCGGAATTGGATATATTTAAACATTTTTAGACAATGACAACCTCCCCAAGATTAGGTACGAAAACACATCCAACGTATTTTAGTTTTTAGTTTAAGGATAAATAAACAGATATGTACAGAGGTGGACACGAATTTAAGACTTTTTTTGTTGACTTTAGTTCTAATTTTCTAAAGTAAATTGAATTTCCCGTCGAATGACATATTTTTCATTAAAATCGGAAAAAAAATAGAAAATATTTTTTTGCTTATCAATATGGGACATTTTATGGCCTATTTTGGTTGTTTTTTTGAGCATTTCTGAATACGACATCCCAACTATATTTATTTTTAGATCCGCCCCTGTGTTACCTAACATTATTAACTCTTTTCTTACTTTTTATTATTTTTCTTATATTTTTTTAACTTGGCTTTGTATCACCCGATAATCGGTGAACTCTCATTCATGACAAAAACAAACTATTACCTCACCGATTTAATTGTGTAGCTAAAATCACCCAAAGAATTAACAGAAGAAAGGCTGAAAGTTTCTGAAGTAAAATATATGTAGTTTTTTTCTATAATTTTGTCCCCAATTAAAACCCATTTTCCTATCATCAATGTCGAAACAATATTCAACTAGTTCATCTATATAAATCTAATTAGAAAATGCTTATATTTAATCCTATATACGTCTGGGTAAGTGTTGATTGGTTGTTGTTTTACTTATCAGTTTATTAAACTTCGTAAGAAACATGTACAAAAATTAAATGGATTTCTTTTTTGCTTTTAGCCTACATATACACATAGATCTAGAAATGCCACAAAAAAGTTAACGCATGAGTGATTAAAACAAACAGAGCAAGAGTATAGAATTTCTTCTTTAATTTCGCATGGAGACTGGAAACTTGTTGCAATGGAAATAACCAGCTATTCATACATATGTAACTAAGTATGTTCACTTAAAGATGAAACTGTAAGAAGTCTTACACTGTGAGAGAATTGTGTCAAACTTGTGTTTCAAATAAACCCTTTTCCATATCAAATGAGATCCTGATTGCACGCCCATGGTAGATGGGTTTGGTAGAGAGGAATAGTTGATGCTCAGGCTTGCCAACAGACTCGCACTAGGAGCAGCAGCAGCAGCAACTTACTTAAGACTTTATTACTTTGGCCAGCGATCGGCATGGGTTTGTTGTTGTTGTTGTTGCTGCCTCGTCCTGTTGCTGATGCACGTTGCGCTCGTCGACATGTCGTTGACAGCGTTGTTAACATTTTTATAACCAAAGTTTATGCGTCTCGCGGATGCGATGAGGTGACGCAGCGAGGTGAGGAGTAAGGCTCAGGCTGGAGGTCGATGTCAGAGTCGGAGGTGACGGTAATGGTGAGGGTGAGGACGAGGGTTTACCCCACGTGATGTTATATGCACGCACGTTGCATGTAGCTAAAGTCAAAGTTGCACTTAGTGTGCACCTCTCCCACCACCCCCTCTGTTCGTCGTTTGCACATTTCGCGAGTCTTGGGGGAGGCGGTTTGCATGTGTGTGTGTGTGGAGGGGGACAACCTGAAAGTTAGTTGGTTGGCGGGTTTGTTAGCGAAAGTGTTGCAGTTGCCACATCATGGGCCATGGCTTGTTGCTGCTGTTTTTGATGTTGGCAATGGCTTTTTGTTTTTATTTTTCGTTGGGTTTTTTTCTGGCCTATTGGCTTTTTTTCGGTTGTCGCCATGATGATGATGACGATGATGACCTCATTCTGTCTGGGATCCACTTCTCTGCACCCGCTTAGTCAGCCCCCCATACATGGGGTACCTTGTCAGTGCACAATTTAATTTGCGAAACTATCTGGTGTTCTGGCAAAAGTTTGTCTGCCACATATCGCTTTTGTTGTTGTCGCTAGGCTTTCTCGCCTTGCCTCGCCTCGACCTGGGTGAAACGAGGGGAAAGGAGGAGGAGGAGAAAAACTATGCGCGAATATGGCCTGATGTTATCAGTTCGATCTGGCAGCATTTGCATGCAGAATGAATGCTGCTTCAGAAGCATAGCGGGGATTGTAATTCTCATTGTTGCTGCTATTTTTCTGTTTTCTCTTCGCTTTTTTTTTTTTTTTTTGGTAATGTTTGGTCATGATGATGGGAGCTTTGCGTCAAACCCAAATGTGGATAATGGCCCAGGCCAAAAGGGTCAGAATGATATGTGGGCCAAGTGGATGACTTCTTTTACAGACACACACACACAAATGTTGAAAATTTAAGTAGATTGCCAGAGAGATTGGCAAACTACTGGACTACGAGATTGCCAAAAGCTCACATTGAAAATGTCAACTAAACCGATTTGCCTATGGCCTTATCAGTGGGCAAATAACATTCCAAATTTCATTCAAAATTCTCGAAACAAAACCAAAATTCAGTTCGCTCTTTTGCTTTTTACAATTTGTTTGGCAGTGTATGCAATCAACTTGCTAAATAGCTAATATTCCACCCTAGCCAAAAATAAAAGTTTATCTTCATTTCCTTCAGGCGCAATTTGTCCTATATACATTTACATTTGTACATGGCATATGTACTATATACGATATATCTGTATATATAATTCTCCCCTCTTTCAATTTCCTGCTGCATATGCTTGCCAAAAAAAAGACAAAAAATTGGAGAGAGGGATAGGAAAAGGAGCAGAAGGGTAGCAAGGGAATGTTGTTTCTCCCCTTAAAAAAAAAACTCTTTTGCTCAATTCAATGAAGGGGGAAGGGAAGGCAAGTAAAACAATATTCCCCATGCCAAACTGTTTTCTGCTGAGCCATCAATTTCGTTTGTCGACTTTCAAAATGTTTTTTAATTTTATTCTTACTGCTTTTCCATACACTTGCTATAAAATGGGTATATCGAAATTGCTCACAATACCCAGTAAAGGACGAATTGGTTTGATCTGTCTAAATGGTGCTTATTGGATTGAACTTTATAGAGTGAATGTTAAAATCAGAAACCTAAAAATGCTTACTATGAGTAAGCGGACCACTGATATGTCTATTAAAAACTAAGCCAAGGTTAGCAACTTAAATTGTGAATTCTAATTAGAATTCGTATTCTAAGATTAGGTCATAAGGATATCCTTTTTCATATACACAAAGTGGTTATTTAATTATCTTTAGGCACCCAAATCTAAAATCTTTTTGTTTTCCTGAAGCTTTTGTTAACATCTATTTGGTAAGTCTCAACAACTTTCGCCCTATTTCGGGTCGTACAAATCTAAATGTATCATAAGTTTTTTAAGTCATCACGATAGTCCGGCCCGTCTGTGAATATTTCCTTCACCCCACCCAATTAGAAGGCTATTGCAATGAAAATTAGTATTGAAGCTTTATATTGCCTAACAGATTGTGAGATCAAATTCGTCAATTTGTCGGATCGGAGAACTAACGATCATCCCGAGATAAAATCAGAGCATAGAGCTTGATCATGTCTTTTTTTCGACTATCACAGTGTCAATTGTTCACTGATTTGTAATAAGAAATATTTGTAGCATTTAAACAATTTAAATGCTAGACATCGGTCTAAAGTCGATGTCTGATGGATGTCTTATGAAACTTATGGGGCAAATGTTAATGAATTAAGTTCTTTCTTGCTTTACATGCTTCATATTCCCTTTCCTTAATCGATAGCTTAATCTCCGTGCAGTTCCTTAGATAATTTCACACTTGTTTCTATGGAACTCCTTAGAATAACAAACAATCCTTTAAGAATGCACCAAAGATTTCTTTCAATTAAAAAACTCTTCTACAATCGAAATCTACGTACCTTTATTATTTTCACAAATAAAAATATGCCAAGAATTTAATGAGGGATAGTAAATATCGTTTATCCTAACTTCACCTTCAGTTACTCACAATGACATTGACAAAATTGATCGAAGTACGATATTTACAATAGGTTTACAAAAGTTAAATTTACATCCCAAGATCTGATACATTTTTGTCTTAGAGTCTTATATATGCAAAACTTTATCATTTTCAAAACCTCGTAATACTGGTTGTGTCGTAAGGGCATATTAACTTCGACAGATCGAAATTGTCTTCTATATGCTTTTGAATTTTGATTTAAATGGCGCCTCGGTGACTGCAACTTCGAGTTCAGAATCTGTCTCCGATTTTGAGATGTGACAATGACAGAGGCTGTGCCCCCCAGTGACTTTTGATGTCTCAAATTTCATGCAAGAAACTTTCGTATACATTGTATTTTTGGAATTGTATAACTTTCGAGGTTGCATTTTGGCATTGTGTGCGGTTTCGTGTGGGTTCCAAATTAATGTCACGTCGGCCAGGTGGGTGAAAGTGGCTGAAATTCTAGTGGTAGAGAGGCCCAATTAAAAAACATATTTTTTTAATTGCATTTTTGTCCTCATGCACAGTTCTTCTGTTTTTCTGCCATACAAATGTCCAAAAGCCTGTTATTACCGTTGTTTCTGTTGTTGTAATTGGTTTATTGACACAGACTGTAAAGCAGGGCAATATTTCATCTACATACTATATATACCAGACCCACTCACACACCCATTCAAATGAGTATGTATAGGTGAGAGGATGTACATATGTATATATGTACATAGTAGGTATATGGAAGGTTTTGCCTATTTGGTTTTCATTTTTATTGTATTTCTCGCTGGGTAGGTATTTGGTATGTTTGCTTAAACTTTTTGCCAAGCTCAATTAAAAATTGTTTATTTAATTTGTGGCAGTTGCACATTTAAATTTTAATTAAATACATTTTTAATGCATGACAGCGAAATGAAATGGAATGGAATCGATTCGCATCGTATCGATTCAAATCGAAATGTTAATGCTGCATTTTGAGGCTTACACATAAAAACAAAAAAAAAACCAAAAACCAAACGAACGAACAAACGAAAACAAAAATTTATATAAATCAATAATGGTTTCAACCTAAATTTTTGGAAAATTTATGCATTGATTTATGCAAATTTTATAATAATTTATAATGGGCATGCATTTTAGCCAGGCCTACTTATGCTTCAAAGGAGTAATCTAATCATTTTACGCACACAAATTATCTCGGAAATTATCAATAAATCACGATTTCACTAAACTAAAAAAATAAGTCATAATCTAACCAGATAAGAATAAAAACCTATTTATTAAATTTATGTCTTTAACTGAAACTTTCAAGCGATACGAGTTGCCCAGCTAAGAATTTCAATAATACATATAGGTCGTTATTTGCTCTTAGATTCTCAAAATTATCTTCAAGGATCTTTATTTAGCAAGAAGATAACATTTGGCTTCCTTAAGGTATAAAGAATGAAAATTGGTGAATTTTTCATTATCGATTTTTTTGGTATACGTTCATTAAGGTGGCTATAATAGTGTAAATAGTTTGTAAAAAGTTTGTCTAACTTAGATTTTCCTTTAAAATAAAATATTTTTTATATGTAAATTTTGAAAAGTGTTACACTGATTTATTTCTTTAGGGGGTATTGTTCGTTGGGAAAATGTTTTTCCAATTTTTTGTTCGAAGAGAAAATCAATGGACAATCAATCAAATATCGTCCTATACGTTTGAAATACTTTAGGAGAGATGACATTTCTTGAACGCCCATATTCTCGCAATGTGGGGCTTGAAGTTTACCTTATCTATGTATATGAAATTCAACGCCATGTTAAGTCTAAATTTCTGACAATTCATAGATGAGTTATCCTCCCCGACAGCAGGAATCATTTTGTTTTATTATCTGTGGAGAACTTTTTGAACAGCCCTCATAACAAAACTTTTTTTTACCTTTTTAAAATTTTTTCATAATTAAAAAATTATAATTCCGATAACTCTTTCCGCTTTAAAAAAATAAATATTTTAACCAGGGTCCAAAAACCAACCAAGAATATCCTTTAAAGGTTATTCCATAATAATAAGATCTCAACTCAATAAATTGTTATATTTTCTGAACTGTACTACATTAAGATGATGAACAATTCACTTAATCGTTTAGAGTCTTTATAAAGTTTGAAATTTGCCTATTCCATATCAAGAAAAGTTAAAAAATATTACCCCCAAAAATTCTTAAACACAATGAATTTAAAACAATCAGCTCATGGGTATTAATGAATAACTTCACAATTTACATAGATTGTAGATATCTCAAGTAATATATTTACCATTTTAAGATTTATTTTTGACTGGAGATTTGCTTCATGACTTTTCTCTTATAAAATTTTCATTGTTTTCTCTTGTAAAAATATGCAGAAACGGGGGCAATCTTGGCTAAGCCATTTGCCATTCATTCTTTGATCGTAATGCCTATTAGAAACAAAGACAACATTTTACATTATTTGCCTTGTGTCTTACCCATGGCTAATTCATGAATACGATGATGAAACCGTTTTCCAGAGAGATTCCACCGCATTCCAAGCGTTGCTATAGTCGACATGCCAAAAAAAAAAAAAAAAACAACCAAAAACCCAAAAAAAAAAAAAAAATGAAAGAGGAAAAAATTATAATCTTGAAGAGAGACGCCCACGCGTCGTCGACGAAGATGCGTTTTAAATAACTGTAAGCGGTGGAAACCGGTGACTGGGTCTGGGTCTGGGTTCTAGATTCTGGATTCTGGCCGTCGCCGCTGCCGCTCCTTGGTTTAGGCCCGGCCTTTTGTATTAATATCAAGGCGAATATCTCAAATTTCAATGCACATTTTGCGGTCGAAAGACGAAAAATCTTCGACGGCCTGCTGGCACACATTTCGCTGTCGTCGGCGTTGCCGGCATCGGTCGTTGCGGTTTGTCGAGCCCAGCCCAAGTTAGTTTTATGCTCATGAGTTCAGTTCAGGCTGAGGAAATCTTTTCATTCTCATTCTGGCCGTCCTTTTCGGTCTCATCCGCCCATCAACACACATAACAAAAAAAAAAAAAGAAGAGAAAAAAAGGCGCACTCTCACACAAAGTAAAATGGTAGGAAGTCCAAATGTATCTTTGTATCTCATTTTGAGTATCTCTAAATATGCACATGTATGAGTGTGATTGTAAGAGAGTGAGTGAAACCGCAAAGAAACACACATACACAGAGAAAAAGAAGGAAGGCCAGACCAAGCCTGAATGCAGGCCGGAATGATGCTGCTGCTGTTGGTCGTCTGCCTTGGCTCACTTAGCCAGCTCCGGGACTACTCATCATCAACACACACCAACCGCAACGTGTCCCATTTAACAAAAAGGATGGAGCGAGAGACGAGGGAGAGAGAATGAGAAACAAAACTACCAAGAAACAAGATAGTCGTGTGTAATGAGAGAGAGATAGAAGAAAAAGTCTGGGCCATAAAGCATGACTTCGTCAGTCCAGCGATATCCTTGAGTCCGAGTGTGCCAGGCCATTAGCCGCAAACGAGAAATGAAGATTATCTAAAAGATACATGCAACGGACAAACCGACAAACGGACAACGAGAATGAGAACGAGGATGATGACGATGACGATGACACCAAAAAACAACAGAAACAAAAAAAAAAAACGGGAATGAACCAAGTTTCATTACAACCCAAAAAACACAAAGAATGAACGAATTTTCCTTGTTTTGTTTTAGCCGCCGCTGCCATTGTCATTTTCTATGTTGCGCGTACGAAAAATGTGTAACTTATGCTTTCTCTTCTCACGTTGTCGTCCTTCTTCATCTTCTACTTCACCTCCTCCTTCCATCCTTAATTCGTCCCCAATGCCATCTCCATTGCCACCTCCAGTCCGCATATGCATTTAGAGTAGGTTCCAAGTTTACTATGCCCCTAGCCAAGGGGGCACCTCGGCTCAGCTCATCCGCCATCCAATGTGGTCTTGTGGCCATTGTAGGCGCCATTGTTTGGCACAGTTTCGTCACACACACACACACACACATGTAACCAATTTTTGCGCTTAGTTACAGTTACAGGCCGCCAGGCAGACAATGGCCCAACAACACACAAAAGCAACAAACTACAAGACCTCACATTGAACTTTCTGCTAAATCAGGGACTAGAGATGAGAGCGTGACATTCAACTAAATTCCAAAAAAGGGTGCGAAAGCCTAACTAATCTAATCATGCAATGCTTTTTCACTTAAAGAATGAAACTTTCATGCCCATAGAGTTTAAAGTTCATGTGCGAAATTTATTAAGAATTCTCCTTTCTATTGCCATTAAGAAAGTTGCAAAAGATCGACTAGTAATATTTTTTTAGCAAATTTTCTAATATTTACGATCTAGATCATGAAGTAGCATTGGTAAGTAGTAGGAAATAGTCACTTTCTACGAATTAGTTTAGCCGATATTAAAATTGAATACAAAAGATAATGATTACTTATTAAATATAGTAGGTATAAATATAAATAACTAATGTAAATGTACTCATACAAATTTTTATATATTTAAATGTGCATTACCTCAAATCATGTTATTATAAATGGGAATCAAGCATTTTCTTAACGAATTGTAAACTAATTTAATATAATTTTATGATTCATTGAGAATAAATCTGTCTATCTTTTCTTTCTACTATTTGCCATTCATAGATTTACATAACGTTAACCATTTCTTCTTTTGGTAATATTCAATATTTTCGCTATCTGAATTGAAAGATAATTTTCCATTAAAGAGTTTAGGTTTAAATATAAAAATTGTTACTTAAGTAATAGTGTAAAATGTGTGCAACAAGATTTGCTGAATTATTTTAATCGTAGAGAAACAATGAAGTTTATACAAATTAATTCTATGCATTACATAAATTAGTAAAAAGTTCAACTCAAATTTCTGAACAAATATCTATAACTACATATATACATGTATTTTATTTCGTTATTGGAATAAATAGTGCGAAGCTACCATCAATCAATTTATAGAATTAATTTTTGGAATTGATAATTTTAATTTCTCACGTAGATTGAAAACTCAAACTCAAAATTGTCTTTAGAACACATTTTAGATTAAAGTTTTTCCAATATTTTTTAGATTAGTAGAACAGATGTAAATTAAATGCATTTAATAGTAACTAACAATTAATAAAAGAGGCAAATTTAATTATCAATTGTAAATTATACGAAACAGAAGCACTTTTTTCACTATGTAGAAGTAAGGATCTAAGGATGATTATACAAGGATTATATGAATAACAATTCAGAGTCAAACTAGAATGAAATAATGAGTAAGAGTCAAAACTTAAAGGTTTTTGAACCTCAATTGGTACACGAAAACTGAAATATTACCTTTACAACCAGGAAATTGTATTAACAAACTGGAGAATACGACCCTTTAATCTCTATTTCTTACTTTTAAAATGTAAATTTAAAAAAATCAATAAACTATGAAAAGAAACATCAAATAATTCTATGGAAAAATCTAATCCAAGATTAGGTTAGGCCAAAATATTTGTGACTTCACCAACATTCTTAAGCACACAATTTTTGTGAAGTTTCGCTCCCAAATATTTACTCACCCATAATTCATTTTCACCTAGTTTTTCCTATGAACATTTTCTTGGTTTAATTCTTGCTTACTAAATTTCCCCTTTTAGTTCATCTTTTGATTTGGTGTTGTAGTGCATAATTGTTTTATTAGCAAAATCCTCACCGTAAAACCCATATCCTTGGCCCCTGGCTGCCCTTCTCTATTCACACAGTCTATTCCAGTTTGTGGTGTGTGTGTGTGTTGTTTTGTATCTCGCAGATACATGCACTTTGTTACAGTTTTCCGTATCAGTTTTTGGCTACCCAGTGGGTTTGTTTTGCAACTTTAACTAGAGCCGAACACTGAACTCTGAACTGTGGACGACTATGTATGTGGGTGACCGGAACGTAAAAACTCTTGCCAAAAAAAAAAAAAAAAAAAAAAAAAAAAGACTTAGAAAAGAAAGAAAAATGAAGGTTTTGTCCTAAATTTTTTGCCATTTCCCAAAAATTTGTTTTTAGTTTTTTTTTCTTGCTTTGCTTTGCTTTTGCTTTTGCTGCTGCCTCTTTGTTTTCGGGTTGAACATGTGAACATGACCTCATGGGAAGTGATACAAATTCGGATTGATTGGTGAGTTGAGGCCTCTGATGGATCTCTGGCTGGGTGTTCCTGCTGTTGCCTGCAACTTGAATTCATAATTCTTTGGCCAAGGAGAAATATTCTGGCTTTTGAGATGCCATTTTTGTTTTGTCTCCAGCCAGGGGATTTGGATTGAAACTCATCGCATGCACAAGTGTTTGCAAATTGAAACCAAATAGACGAGATACAGGGTCAGTACCATGTAGATTCCTGTATTGGCTGAACAAAAAGTGTCCAAGCGTCAAACAAACTGCATACAAATTGGATTTGTGGTTACATCTTTTCATTGAACTTTTCCATGTTTATTTGTGTCATAAAATCTTGTCTTGCTGATCTGAATATCTGCAAAAAAATGCATCTTAATTCCAATAATTTTTCAATTGAACTTTATTATTATTATCATGAATAATTCTGTCTAAAGTTTTTGACAGTTTCAGTTTATATAAATGTTTCTTTACAAGTTTCCTTCCTTTCTTTTTTCCTGTTGCTGACGACCGCCTTGGGTTTCGTTTTTTACTATTTTTTATATTTCTCTGGAAAGAAATGTTACAAAAAACAAAAAGTTTTCAGTTTCAGTTTTTCCCCATTTTTTTGCAGTTTTCATTTTGAAAAAACTATTCGTTAAACTATGATAGTTAATTCCCTAGAGCATCCGGCTGCAATTTAACTTTGCTCAAAGGCGCTTAAAAATTTGATTTATTGGCACGCAAGTAACGAATTGAGCCCAAAAGAGCTCGAAAAGCATCTACCCTTTTAATTTTTGAGTTACTTGGTGATGTCAAGGAGATTTTGACATAAACTTTAAAACTAAAACATTAAGAAATGTTTCGATTCTGATTAAGACCAATTTAACTAAGCTTCAATTTATGGAATTATTCAAAATTTCGAACTAGAGGACATGCTTTAGTCAACAATTTAATGGCTTTAATGAAAAACCATCTGAAATATATGATTCTGATCCTACTAGATTCTTCGGCAAAAGAATTTGCAGAAAAGTCAACTGTGGCTCATCGAAAAACTCCAGATAATACTTTGTATGGTCGGACATGCCTTCAACTCAGCATGGCAAGCTTTTGGCCAACTGACGGCAAGGTGCTGGGTCGTCAGTTAGTCAGCTGGCTGCTTGCATATGTATCTTGCAGATACCCATAAAAAAAGAAAAAACAAAACGAAACGAAACAGAAATAAAAATGTGGAAAAGCCAGAAGAGCAGGCAAACAGAAGCGTGTAAACGAGCTATAACTATGTAAGTTTGGTTACTCACCAATAAAAAATGAAAACTGCCACGACGATGACGATGATGATGATGACGACGGCTGCTGGCTTTGATCAATCAAGCGTCAAAATTATTGCCTGGATATATATATATATATTCTATATACACATACACACGTGTGTGTGTGTGTGTGTGTGCCCCGTGCCAGAAGCCACAGAGAAACAGCTCCAGCTCGGAAATACCAGTTAAAGGTGGTGGCGGAGTTGTTAGTAACTGGTGGCATTGGTGGTGCTTCTCGTCGGTGGGAGGGAGGAGAGTATGAGAGAGAGAGAGAGAGAGCGCGCGGATGCAATTATAACCATTTCCCTGTGCCGCTTCATTGGATACAGGCTTCAAGCGGATCGGAGCGTAGTGGAGCGGTCGAGTGCATGCAGAAGCCGCCAAGCCGTTAGTCGTTAGTCCATGGCTAAATAGAAATTTATTGCCCACCAGCAGCAACGCCCACACTCTGGTGAGTCGGGGGAGAGGCGGACATGCGGGGCCAGACCATTGGGAATGTTCGTGTGAGATGATATAATTTGTTGTTGCCTACACTTGGAAAAACAAAACAAAAAGCACAACAAAAAATGACAAGTTTTCCCTTTACAAATAAAAAATGTCTGCATGAAATGGAAAATGGCAACCTTAAAGCGAGCTATCAACAAGAATGTATAGAGGTATATATATTTATCGATATACGAAAAGATTATCATTGTAGTCTCAGCTGGCTCAAGTTAATATTAGAACTTGGGTTAGAAGTAAACCCAAGAAGCTTTGCTGTTTAAATCATATTAGAATCTCCAATTATTGCCCATTTTCCCTTGTTATTTAAAATCGTTATTTATAAAATCTCTTAAAAAGGGAAACTTTAGGTACGCCAGTTACTTAATAAGTGACTAAGGATACAGTTTCAGACTTGATTTGCAAGGAGAAAATACACTGTCGAGCAAAACTTGGCATTACAGTTTTGCTTTTTTTTGTTTGTAGTCTTCAATTAGGATAGCTCATAACTCTTTTTAGAGTTAACATTAAATGATGATTCAGCCATAATACTTAGGATGGACATGGCTATATGAACTCGTCTCGTCTTGCTGATCAAGAATATATACATATGTATATGTATTTCATATGGTCGGAGATGCTTCTATCTATGCATTGCACACTTCTGACTAAAATTAATATATCCTTTTTGCAAGAGTATAATAAAATAATTATTGTCTGAAAACTAAGAGACTGCAAAACTGTATACTTTGGCTAACTAACTTCCAAATAACTTTTAACTTTTGGAAAAGAGAGCTAATAATTACAAAATCAAACGATAGAAAAATCATTGTTGAAAATTTACAAATAATTAATTCCGAAAAGAGTTTTGAGCTTTCAAACTGAAGTTTGAAAACTGTTGTAACATCGAAACTTCATGAAAATTGGTGACTCGCAGACTTGAAGATTTCATTGGATATACCAATTGTACATATGTTCATATCTACATATATAAATAATTCACTTGAAAAAAAAACTGAAAAATCGTGTATTTAGATCGTTGATTTATACATTTAGCCTAGCACTTAAATATATATTTTTAATTTTTAATATTTTTCTAATTTTCATATCTTTTGGTGTTAGTCCTCTAAATTTCATTATATAGAAATTTGAAGTACCTACCTCTACCTCTCTTCAATAATTTTTTGTTGATAATTTATATCCATTAAATTAAAATAAATAAGAAGGAATTGTTTTTCTTTTGACTCTTTTTAAATATATTTATTAAATTAGATTTTAGCAAAAAAATATTTTTAATATAAAATTTAATTTGAAAAACTATAAATACAACTTCTAAGACATTTTTCATTTAGGCGAAAAATTATTTTCCTAATATCTTTATAAGATTTAAATTAATATTTATTCATTACATTTTGTAGATTTTCAAATAATCTTCTTTTGAAGAGACCTCATCTAGACAGAGACCTCATCTAGACAGATAATATTTTCATCATATAGTTAGTATACATTTTTTTACTTTGCTGAAAATTTATTTTATTCATCAATTAAATGTCATATTCTTGCTTTATTTGTGCTTAAAAAGTCGTTAACAACTTCTCTTACAAACTTCATATAAATTTCTATCGTTAAATTTACACAAATAATTTCATATTGAGTTGAATTTAGTTCATGAATTTCTATATATATTTCGTTATATCATTTCAGTTTCTAGATGGGTTTGCAAAATTTTTATATTTAGCTTATGTTGTATTGAAAAGGCCCATGGTGCAAAGTGTGTGCCACTAAGCGCATATATTTCGGGTGGCAAGTTCTCGCACCCGGCCAAGAGATATTGCAACATGAAGTGCGTTAGCCCATTTCGTAGCCCATCAGCAGCTGCAGCCGTTATTGCTCAAGTGCCTAGTACACACACACACAGCAGCGATGATGACAACATGAACAACATCCCCCAGTAGGCCTATGTCATGTTGTTGGTGTTCCAGTTGTTGTTGTGTTGTTGTTATTATGTGCCCGGTGTGGCGCATAATGCAGCTAATCTAGGGAATTAGGTAAAAAAGCTGACAAAAGGCAAACAAGCGAGTGGCCAAGTGGATGTTGTTGATGTTCCAGTTGGTTGTTGTTGTCGTTGCTGACGACGTTGTTGTTGCTGATGCTGCAGCAACATTGCAATTTTGTATCCTATTACGCAAAGTAAGTTGCAACAACGCTATGCAGGATGAATGCTGAGTGACTCACAACGCTTATCGCTTGGCCAAATGTCCTTTTCTTTTTCATTTTCGTTTTAGCCTTTTCTCTTTTTTTTTCTTCTTCTATTCGCTTTTGGCCTGGCCTGGCTTGAGCTGTCAAGGATTTACTGCAACGAACTGAAAGAAGAAAAAAGAAAGGCAAAAGCAAAGTAGCTAAGCGAATTAAAAAAGTAAACTCCCAAGTAAATTAAATGACAGCCAAGGATAAGGCAACAGAATAGAAAAGATAGTCGTAGAGAGAGACAGACAGACAGACGGCTCAGTCTACTGATAAGAAGCTAAGCCCAAGAGGAAGAGCGAGAGAGAGAGAGAGAAGATGCCGTCAGCAGCAACATAACCGCAGCAACAGGAAAAGCAACAACAGCAGTAAGGAAAATGTTTTTAAAATGAAATCACTTTTAATGAGTCATTCAAGTGGCATGCAGAAGGCAGTCACACAGACACACGGCTACGTCTCAAAGACTCCTCAAATAATAATTTTTACAGCGCAACAAACAAGAACAAAAAAGACAGAAATGAAATAGAAAGAAAGAAAGACTAAGATGGCAAGTTAGTAGCCGACGTGGCATGGAAAAAAGGAAGGCAAAAGGCAATAATAATTTCGCGTACGGACACAGTGCATAGTAGTGGCAGCATTACAGGAAATCACAAGCGGCAGCCAGGCAACGTGGCATCGTCATCCGCCTTCCTAACCCCCCATGCCGCTCATCCACCACCGATGCAACAAGTCGTCTTCTATACTTTGTCGGTCGGTCTGTCTGCCTGTCGATGCGGCAGTGGCTGCTGCTGCTGCTGCTGTTCCTCCTGCGGCCATTTCACTTTGCTTTTCATTTTATTGCTAATTTTTTTCTTTTTTTTTTCCTCCTGCTGCTGTTGGAGAGTTTTTGCAAATTATAATGACAGCCCAGTCCAAGCAATTGGTGGAGGGTGGGTGGTTGGTTTAGGTTAGGTTGGGTAGAATAGACATTTAATGAAACGAAACGACAAAAACAAATTGTTTAAACATTATTTGCGCTTTCATATTTCAAACGGACCAACATTTCCCTTTGCCGTTTGCCTTTCCTTTTTTGCTTTTCTTTTCCTTTCCTTCCGATTGCTATTCTCATTCCCACTCCCGTTCCCCCTCTCTCTTATGCATTATTGTTAATAAACAGACATTACAAAGCAAATATAATGAGCGAAAAGGAGTTGGCAGTCACCAGAACGAGTAACAGAAACAAAATCAGCACAGTAGGCAAAAACAAAACAAAAAAAAAAAACCGGAGTGCAAAAGTAGAAAATTGAAATTGCGCATTCTGCGGAGTTTCTGTGCGGCTTACAGTTGCAAATCATTCAGGGAATGATTTATAAAATTTAACCATTTAAAGAGAGCTCGAAAGGAGTTACAAATTTAATTTTACACTTTTTATATTTATTTTATGACTCAAAGTTGATTAGTTTTTAATGTGTTCTGGTTTGTTTTTTTTCATTACCCATACAGAAAGAGATCTGATATTCTTAATGCTTTCATTTAAATTTATGTCAGCTTTCTTTATTTCTAATTGAATTGAATTATTGACGTGTTTTTAAGTTCAAATCCTGACAATTATAAGACAGGTTTAATTTATTTTTTTAACACAGTTTTAAATATTTATTTTACATTAAATTTATTTGTCGTTTATTGGCAATCGGTAAAAACCATTAAGCATTTCGACTGAAAACGTTCTGAAGCGAAAACAGGATAAAATTCTTGATGATTGTTAAGCATAATTCTTGTAAATTAATGAATGGATCGAAATAGTTCACTTGTGTCCAATATTGTTTTTAATTTATTAGAGAAATAATGGAAACAATTGTGAAAGAGAGAAAATTGGCAATTAATTTTCATTCTACTGAACTCTAATGCAAATGAATCATTTAGCTCAAATTCGGAAGGGATTTCCGATTCTGACAAACATATTGGAAATAGAAATCGAGAATGGGCCTCAATATGAATGAACTTAGTTAAGTGTGACAAATCTTAACCTCTCTCTAATACTAAGTCTTTAACTTATATTCACTTTGTCTCGAAATCTTCTTTACTCAACTATTCAAGATTTCAATTTTAGTTAAGACTACAGAAACAATTGACAATTTAAAGAATTGCTTTCGAAAATCGAATAAAAATTGGAGCAAGTAGTTTGCTCTCTTTTTTGTCGTCTAGCAAACTATTTTTTGTTGTCCCTAAAAGAACTCGAATGTTATTTGTCGAAATATCTATTTTGAGGTGAGGAAATGGGATTAATAGAGTATCTGAAAAATCCTTTTGATTTTTAATCCTTTTTTTACCCATTAGCATACACAATTCCTTTCCCTTTTGCCCTTTTTTGTATTTTTTGATTATATATTGAGGATTATATATTTTCAAAATATGTAGATCTTAAGACTGACTTTGGTAAGTATTCTACAAAAAAGCATAAGCTATAGATCCTATGAATCTTTCTTCATGTCAAATTCAAACTATTTAGGTAAAAGACCATAACTTTATTTTTATTTCAACTAATAACAGAGAAGTGCACTCTTTAAAATTATAAAATATTTTCCGGAATCGGCTTACAAATCATAATTCATTTCCCTACAAAAGTGTAATATAAAAAGCATAAATTCACAGAAATATACGGCATATACTTAGTGTAAGCTCTTTAAATGAAAATCAGTTTTTACAAATTCAATATTCAATAATTCTTATATGTTTTCTTTTTTTTGGTTTTGGCACTGAAAAAGCCAATCCTTTAATGTGTTTCATGTTGGTCCATTTCATTTAGTTTATGAAAAGCTTTTCTGTTCTTTTTTCGACCTCTCTTCCCCCCGTCCCGTTTTTGCAGTTTTTATTTGTCCTGTTGTCTTTATTTTTTGTTGGTCCATCCTTCCTTTTGACATTCCCCCAACTCATCCGGCTGTGAATGATTTCACTTAACGCTCTCTTGGACTTAACATTCTTGTTATTCCTCATTTAATACTTGTACTTTTTGTATTTTTCTTGTCATTTAATTTAGCTTTTTCTTCTTTCCTTTATTTTTTTTTTTTTTTTGTGTGTTCATCTTGTTTTAATGGTTTTCTGTGTGCTTGTTCTTGTTGTTGTAAAACACTCGCGTTTGCCAAATAGAAAATCATCATAATTTCCCCACCTTCCTCCTTTTTGGCATGAGTTCTCTTTCATTTTATTGCCGACGACCGTCTGAGCGGGAGTTTTGAACCATTTGCGACATAGTTAGTTGTTTTTATGCTTTTTATGGACAAACTTTTGTACCGCTTTAATTGCCATTGTCATGGCGTTGGCTTCGCCTCTAGTCGCCCTTAGTCCTTAGTCGTTCTATAGCTGTTGTCATTGTTTGTCACAGACTCTGCTCATCAAATTCAAAAAGAAACGAACTGGGCAAACTTTTGTCGGGAAAACTCCTTTGATTTGTTTTAGACAACACTGTAAGAACCGACAAGAAAAAAAAAAATAGATTCGTTGATTTGGAAACGTTTTGAAGATACCCTGTAATAAAAGGAACGCCGCGTTTAACGTTAATTTGCAGGGATGCTTTACATGAATCGATAATACAAAATATATCGATTTAACCTATATTTAGATTCTCTAGTTGATATACATAAGTTAATTGACCTTAGCAATCCTTCAAAAATGTTTATCTATCTTTGATGGTTCTTTATGGGTAATGTTAAAAAACGATTTCTTAAGTCGATTAATCGATAAACTAACGATATCTTAAAGTTGTTAGCCAAACCCAGAAGCTCTTGCCCTAATAGACTGTAAGATCTGTAAGAGGTTGACCCAAATGGCTATAAAATAGTTTCACTGTAGTCCTAATAATCGAGTGCCTGTAATACTTAAAACTTAACCAAAGTTCGATAATAGTTTAAATCTAAATCATAATTCAATTAATGTTAATGACCTTTTTGGGGGGTTTGGCCATCAATAGTTAGAGCAATCCCTATGACTCTATGCCAGTTCAGGATGCTAATCTACCCGTTTAAACTTAAATGTGAAGCATGTAAAAAGAAACTTTGGCTTTAAAAGAGTTCGAGATGTGGTTAGATGAGGTGAGTTGAAACTTTTAAGCTAAAATTATTTTTGAGTTATTAATGAAATGTTCCGGTTAGTCTTCCATCTACTTTTAAGTTTGTTTCACACACACACACATACACATATTTATGTATAATATATATAAATACAAATGCTAACTAAATGTTATGTTTTCATTATGCTCTCTTGAATAAGACGAGAGAAGGAAAAGTTTTTGTAGCTTGAACTTGCCTGCAAGTTTTCCTTATTTTCTACTCCCTCTCTCTCTCTCTCTCTCTGTCTATCCCTCCTCTTGGGTGGTCTGTACTTTGCCGTGTTCTTTCCTTCTGGTTATTGGCTTAGCTAATTTTTCCTTTGTATGTGTGTGTGTGTGTGTGTGAGTATTTTATTTTGTTATATGCAGACGCATTTGTTTGCCCGAAGTGCTGCACTTTTGGGTTTTACGTTTTTTTTTCTTCTCTCTTTTAACTAACTTGTCTCTAACGCAACTAATGAAAAGATTTGTTATTAGTTTTAGTCCAAAACTCCACTCGAAGCAGGTGCAAAAAGTGGCACAACAAGAAGCTAACTTTGCCCTAGGGATTTATACGCAAACATTGGACAAATAACTACAACAAAAACAGCAGCAGCAATAGGAAATATCAGCAGCAATAACAACAACAACGATAAAAAAATATGTTGGAAAGTTGAAAAAGTAAATAAATATTTGAACAACTTCTTATGGCCAACTATTTGTTTGGAGACACTGCAAAAACGATGTTCAATTTTATTTTTGGCCATTATGTGAAACTTTGCACTGCAGAAAAAGAAAATGTTTTTCTGTTTGCTTGCTGACTTTTCCAAAGCGAATTTAACAAATTGTTGTGGGGAGAATATCGAGGACCAAGTTGAAAAGTGTCGTGGCTTATGTATATAGTGAAATCGGATGAAATTTGTCAGCAAAAACGAAACAAATTTTGATAAGAATTTCCAATATTATTAATCTTTAATTAAATTTAATTATAAGGTTATTAGATTGTCCAATTTGATGATTTTGTTTTTTACTTTCTTACTCAATGATCTGCTCTCTGTTAATTTCAATAAACTACATTTCTTTTAACAATCAAACAAAATTAACATTTCTTGGATGCCAAGATTGAAGAAAATCTTATTTAACTCAAGAGAAAGAGAAAAGTTATTCTCGAAGTTGGCAATCAAATTGGTTTCTCTATAAAAAAAGCAGAATCTAAATCTATAATAGAATATAAATATACATAGCTAAGTATATTTAATTTAATTGTTTTATACCATAAGTGGGAGGAGATACAAACCATTTTGGCATAATAAAAACATGTAAAACAGAGATTTTTATGTTCAACTTTCGTCTTTTGTTCTCTCCTCACCCCGTTCTCAACAGGTAACCCGTTGTAATTTGACACCTCATTGCCTTAAATGATCTCTCTGATCGAAATCGGAATTGCTTGTTTATTTAAATATTTTCGAAATAATCTTTTAATAAAATCCATTCAAAATCTTGTTCAATGGCCCGATCTAAATATGGTCAAAACACGGCAATAACCACAACAACCAACAACAATAGAGATTTGACTTTTGTCTCTTTGCATAGTCAGTTCCATTGACTATTTGGTTGAATGGTTGCTTGGTGGCCTATTAGGTTACCCAATTTGTAGTAGATTTCTTTTTTTTTTTTTGTGTGATAGCTAAAGTTATTTTTATTGGAAACTGCGAGTTAATTAAGTCAGCATTTTGGTAAATGTTGTCGTTATTTTTGCCCTCTTGGAAACATTTTTTATTTAGAGCCTGTGAGATTGATTGACTTTATCTCTGGTGATGGTTTGCTTTTTATCAATACTTTTCCTTCACTCAATCTTTAGAAGAACCAGCAAAACCAAAGACGATGGACCACTGGAAGCAGAATGTTGGGATGATAAGTGGTAGCGAGGGGTAGGAAGGCTTAAAACAAGTTTTTTTTTTTTGTGATTCTTGAAGCAAACGTGTAGGCCGAAGGAGTGCCATCTTTATAGACAGGTTAAGACAACTTCCTGTTGTTCACATCACAAAATGAGACACAGAGACAATGAGGACAGGGTAAGAGTCTGAAAACTGAGAAAGAAAGAGAGCGAGCGATAGGAGACACGACTGATTTAGATCGAACATCTGATATGGTCTAAATTAGCCATGGAACCTCTCTAGATTACAAGTTATAGGCTCTAGCAATCACTTAAGTCTTTTGCGATTTATTTAAGTACAAGCGTGTAGTTTAAACTTTAAAAAACAGACAAAACTTAAATGGGCTCAACTTTTTTAATTTTTTAAAGAAAGAACTAAAATCTCTCGCTTGCTTCAATGTACAGTATGATAGAGAGAAACCTAATGAAGAACTACAAGAACTACAGAAATATCAAATTCGAATGAATCTATTCGAATTGAATTCAAATAAATGAGTGATAACCATCTAATGAAATGGATAAGTGGGAATCTATGTTCTTCTCAAATCTGATGATTAGGCACATGATTCAAATATTCGTAAAATATTCATGAACTGTATTGTCCAGGCTCATAAACGTCACATGCATCGAAAGGTATTAACTACGCCAGACAAATCATGTGCCAAGTGAAGGGAGCAATAATGAGCTGCTATATTATAAATTCTAAATACACCAAAAATTTTAGACATTCATTTTCGAATGTGAGAAATTCGATTGATAAGAGTCGCCGTAGAATCACAAATCCAGAATACCGACTAAGATATTAAGCTGCAGAAATGTGGATTTTGGATTGAGCCACCGAATAGTCCAAGTCTAACGAATAGTATGAATGAATAAATCAGAATTGGAATTTGAATGCATTCGACATAGCAACTTATTCTATTACATTCCAACTAATTCAATTGGGTTTCGTTTCGTTTGAATGTCAACTTATTGGTTCACTCGAATTCGATTTTAATAATCATTCATTTTGTTTTGAGCAACACTCTAATATGGATATTAAGATAACGTCATCAAGGACAATCAGTGGTTTAGCAGAAATTCATATAAAACCCTTACACATATGTATCAGTTCTGTTTTCGCTTTTGATTTCGAAAAAGTTTTTCAGATTCAAAATTGATGTCTAGTCTGCCTTTTGTTTGAATAGAATAGTCTGAGATGGATCGTATTTGTTTTGGGAATAAGGTTAATCACTTATTGTTGGATAATAAATTTCTATTCCACTCTATAAAACAAATCAGGGTAGAAATCTTTGGATACTTGTAAATAATACTTACATCAGAAAATTTAGCATATTTAACATTTGCGTCTCGTTTATCTGTTTCATTTTTATTTTTGGGAATTTCTTCTTCATGCTGGCTGCAAGCGATAAATCAATCAAATGCCAAATGATGTCGACGACTTCGCCCTCCATCTGTCTGTTTCTCCTTCTCCGTTCACCCGCATATTCAGATCAAAAAGGAATCCATAGAATTGAAGTTGGAATACCCTCGAAAAAGCTACTACCTACCTTCACAGTGTTTGGTTAAAGAAATTCTCATCAATTTCTGACCTTAGCGAATATATTCATAAACTTTATAACTTAGCTGCTATACAAACTGAATATACTCTCTTTGCAAGGGCATACACAAAATTGTTCGACAGACTGCAAAAAAAAAAAAAAACAGAATTTAAAAAATTGGAACAAAAAAAATGGAAAAACCAATAAACAATTTAAATATTTATGTGTCACACGAACATAATTTTATTAATGGCTGCTCTCTGCTCTGCTAGAATGAAACTGGAACAGAATCTGAGAAGGAGGAAGAAAAAAAATTGAGCTGAAATTATGATTACATAAATGTTTAATGTTTTTGTGAATGAATTATTTATGATCGAAATAACAAATCAAAGCTGTAGGAACGAAAAAAGAACAAAAACCAACGCTAACAGTATAAAATTAATATTATTGAATTTTTTACATTTTATGTGTGTGCGTGTGTTTTTCCTTTTTCATGTTTTAGTTTCCGCGTTGATTACTTGCTCATCAATTTGTAATGAGATATGACTGGAAAAAGAAAAAAATAGCACATATTTAAACTTGTTATAATGTTATTTTTTCCTCATTGTTTCTATGTATATTTGAATAATTAAAATTGCAAAAATGGAAAAATGCTGAAAGAGAAGAAGAAATCAATGGATTAATTATGGCAGCAGCCAATGGTGAGAAGAGTGTCCACCGGGCCAAATCCAGATCCAGGTCCAAAACCAAACCAAACCAAAACTACAACAAACCTGCCAAAGAAAAATAGAGAAAGAAAAATAGCTGACTAGAGCAGCTCAGAGAGAGAGAGAGCGAAGGAGGGGAATATGGAGTAGGAAAGGTTGGGAATCGGGGAGTTTGGGTTACGAGGCCGCCACTTGGGAAAACTCTAAAAAAAGTATATATACATATATATATATGTATTGGAATAGTAAAAGGTGCTCTGAGCACGCACACAAGCGTTGAAAAAATAAAGAAGTTAAGAGAGGGTTAGAAAAAGAGAGAGGAAGGGGGATGTTAGGGTAGGGAAGTAAGCAAAGCCAGGTGAAAATGGATTCTGAAAATTGGGTTAATTGATGCTTAGTGTAGCTGCTGCTGCTTGTGTGTGTGTGTGTGGGTGAGAGGGATGACTTTTGGAGTGGGCGTGGTTATTTAGTGCAAAGTGGCTAATAGTTTTAACCACTGCTACTCCACCTTAGCCCAAGCGGAAACGGAAACAGGAAATAAGCACACACACACACAGACAGAGAGGAAGAGAGTGGTAAAGAAGGGGTGTTAGTGGGTGGTAGGGAGAGTCCTACAAAATGGCGGCGTCGTCACAGGAAATACACTTGGAAGTAGCTGAAATTAGCCTCTCAAACTGATTATAAACTGGACACTCTTATATATATATATATATATATATATCTGTTTCGTATATACAACATTTAATTAACATTTATATAAATTGTTGCAAAATGTTTCGTTTTCGTTTCGTTTTATTTTTTGCTATACACACCGGGCATAACCAACTCAGTGAGATTGGCATTCAATGAAGTGCTTGGTGGACCATTAGCTCCATTCGATGAAGTGGCCACTGCACTAGCTCCACCCGCTCCTAAAGCTCCTCCTCCTCCTCCAGCTGCTGCCGCTGCTATATCGAGTTTTCCTCTGGCATGACCCATCAATTGAAGTAGCAGCATTAGCAACAACAATTGAAGCATTGCTGGCGTCCTCGTCGTCGTCGTCGTCACTCTAATTGCTTTCGTTGCTGTCCACCTCATTTTGCAATTTGGTATTTTGGCCATGTGTTTGTTGTATTCCAGCACCGGTATCAACATTGTCCATTTGTTAATGCTCCTCTTGGCTCCTTGGCTGCAATATGCTATGCGTTTGCTAATTGTTGCTGCAAAATGGAGAATGAAAATGTTGAAAAATTTGCCATACAAAGTGTTTATTTCGTTTCATTTAATTAAAGTAAAATAAAATTGAAAGGTTATTCACATTTTTCACTTGCTTATCTGACACGTTTTGCACACTTTGATAGATGCATTTCACTCATTGCTTTAGATACAAATGTATCTTTCATCTAAATTGCTTAAGAGAATGTCATTAAGCGTTCGCTAATGCATCTGATAGATACAATTGTTATTGTTTTCATTCAAATTGCTTTCATTAGACGGTGTTCCTTTTAAAATTATCGATTATTTCAACACTGGGAGGGATTTTCCCACCCCTAACTTGCTCTTCTTCTTTCCTATTTCAGTTTGTTGTTCTTGGCACCTTGTCGACATTCGTTTTTTGTATCTTCTTGTTGTTGATATTTATGCATTGCACTTGTGCCCCAACTGGCTTTTCGTACATTTATAAATGGTTTACAACCAACACACACACACACACACGCACTTACACCCTAACACACACATAGACACCACCCGAGTGTGGTACACTCACGCACAGCTGTGGCTACAATTTGTAACTGTAGAAGCATTTATAAATGTTGCCGTTTCTGTTGGTTGGAGCTACTCCTACACGACTCCTTCCTACTCCTTCCTGCTGTTGCTCATCCTTATACATTTAATGTTTACACGCTCAAGAACTTTTTGTTGGTCGTCCTCGTAGTCGTCGTCGTCAACAAACCATCAAGCGGCAACAACGACAGCTCCACAGCCCAGAGAGTCCTTGCCTCGCCGGGCGTTTGTCCTGCGGTTCACTTCGGTTTCTTCAGTCTTACTCGCTTGTATTTGATTTTCCCACATCTACTTCCTTATCCTCATTGGGGGTATGGAAAACGTGCTCACATGCGTTTCTGTTGAATTTTCCGGTTTCTTGTTGTTTCAGTCAATTGCCGGCATTTTAAAAACGCATAAAATTGCTCAATGTTTGCCTTGCCATTTTCCCTCAGTTTCTTCATTCAATGTCTTGATCCTTTTTTCCGTTTCTTTGGGTTTCTTTTTTCGGCTTATCCATCCACCTCCTCTCGCGTAAATTTATGCAAGGCGCCTTTTAGTTAGGCACCTCGTCAACACATGATGACAAAAGCGGGCAAATGGCAACGGCGGTTGAGGTAGAAGTTCCTTCTTGCTATCCAGATGAAGAAGAAATGCAGCTGCAGGCAGGCAGTCAGCAGCGAGTATCCGGGATTTCTTCTACTCCTCCTCCGCTCTCACTTCCAATACAACTCCTTCTGCTATCTCTGCTGGATTTCCATCCTTCCTCGTGTCGTGGTAAGTATCTGTAAGTGGTGCATAAGTGGTAGAGAGAAATGTTATTGATGATTTATTTGCATTTGGCATTGATATATGCTAATGTTTTTTCCCCCGACTACCATTCGTTCTTTCTTTCTGATTGCCTCTCTCTCTCGTCTGCTTTCTTTGTCTTTGCCATTGTCTGTCTTGTCTCGTCCTGAAGGTAGCTCACGGTTCAGGTACGTTTTCGGGGGGATTATGTTATCTTTGGTCGCTTTGGTTGTTGGCTTTTCAATTTCTCAAAAAGAAATTATTATTATGGTATTTCTATCATCTTCATACCCATTATCGAATATACCAATGGAGTATATTGAGATTAATGAAATCTATGTAACAGGGAATGCCTAAAATGACTTGACTTGCTCCCAAACTAACTTACAAAGCAATAAGAATGTTTTTTTTCTAAATAATATGACTCTAAAATTGCTTTGCAATTTCAAAAAACAAGAAATCGAAGAATATATTTTTCTTCCAAGAAGGCGACAAATTACTTAAAGATCCTTTAAACAAAGGCACTGCAAGGGAATCTGTAAGCTGAATAGGACTCCTTTGCGTAAGGTTTCTCTATGAGGTATTTGTCCAGTCGTTTCTTTTGTCTCATTTCTTCATTTTTCTGTTTCTTGCTTTCATTTCTTAAAGTCATTTTTATTTGCATTTCGTGATTCCATAGTAAGCGGCGGTGGCGGCAGATAAGCCAAAATGACATTCGTTTGCTTAGGGCTCTCCCACCATTCGTTGGCAAACTAAACGTAGAAGTTGTAGATGTTATATGTCAACTGGAACTCAACTCAAATATTTGATTTAATTCCCTGACATATAATTAATCACTCTGCACCTTTTACAAGAGAGAGAGGGAGACCTAACCCCGAGGTCTCCTACCCTCAATCTATCCTCATCTATATATATGTATGTATGAGTGTGTCTCTCTCTCCCCCTGTTTATTTGTTTATAATTAAATATTATTTGGCAGCCCAAATGAGACAGCTTCGCCCGGTTTGGTCGTTGGGTCTGGCCAGCAGGCGAATGGCATTTATCAGTCATTCAGTCAGTTTCGTTTTCGTCGTTTTTTTTTTTTTTGTTTTTAATGAGTTACAAATTTGGTTTTTTCAGTTGTTTAATGGCTGACAGCATTATAGATTAGTGACCGAAAGTTTTTCTAGTTCGCTTTTTTACATGATCTTACCCACCTCACTCCAACTCAACTGAACTTAACTCAACTCCACTCCATCCCTTTCTTGGGCTGCTGGCGGCTGTTTTTGTCGTCGTCTCTTGTCTGGCTACTTGGTGGGTCTGGTCTAGAGTCTGGGGTATGGGGCTGTGTCTCATGGTCTTGGGTCTGGGTCGCTAATGTGTTTTCTAGACTCTTTATGTGAATGTGTGTGTTTTTTTTGGGCTAATAGCTGTCGGCCAAGAAGTAGCTGCTAGTCGAGCGACGATTTCGAAGTGGTATCTTTTTGTTGGCTTGATTTATGTATGTGTTCCCATTATGATGGGATAAAATGTTGGCAGTTGAAATAGTTGCTCGTCGTATGTATGTATGTATATCTGTTAGTCTAAATGGGTGACCGATTTCTTCTTTAGTTTCTTTCGAAGCAAATATCATTAAGAAAATTGATTTCAAATCAGATTATGATTTGTTGTAGTCATCATAAACAGTCGATTGGTTCAGACTGATTGGCATCTTCTATGCTATTAGCTGAATTTGAGTAAATTAATGCCCGCTATAAAAAGCTGAACCAGCTAATTGAGTTCAGAGGCCATCAAAGTGGCCAGGTAGAGATTAAGTTTTTTAACAAAAATGTTGTCAAAATATTTCAATTATCTAGATTTCTTTAAGGGCTAAACGTTTATGGCTATCAGACACTTGCCAAATTAACAACCAAATCAAAAAACTAAAACGCTTAAGATACAAAATGGTTGAGCAAGGACACAAAAAAGGACAAACGTCAAATTTGAAAACATTAAGATTGGCACCTAACTTAGTACCTTAAAAGCATTGATGGCCTCTAAAATGAGGGAAACTTTCCCCCTAAAGTATGCAATAACAAGTCAAAGAATTTTGTTTTTAGATCGCTTAACCAAAGTTCTGTTGATACAAAATAATTTTGAAGGCAAGCATTGCTAATAGACGAAAGTTATAAAGTTTTGCATACTTAAAGGGGGCATAGTCACTCCATTTTACAGTTACAGAGAGAAAGAAAAATTTAAGCAAATTTTTTCATAATAATTTCAGAACTATTTTGAATTAGATATTGCTTAATTGATAACTGATTATATCCGAGGTATACTGATTTCATTAGCGATAACTTTAAATCACTTTCCAATCAAATTCTCAACATCCATATTAAGTCACTTTTTTCGTATCTCTCAAAAATTTCTCTCTTTTTCTTTTGTTTTCTCGTTTGTCGTTTAGCTCTTAACCGATTACCATATTGATAAATTTGAATTTCCCCTCTGTCCTTCCACCACCAACTCCTGCCTACCTCTTACCAGTCGACCGACCCTCCACAGTCCTTTCCACTTGAAAAGAGTCGACATTAAAAATTCATATGCTCAACTGTCAAGGCATTGAAGGCTAAATTTGAAATTCAAGTGCCTCAGCGCACACACACGCACACACTCGCGCGCGTTCTCGCACACTTCCCGCTAAAAGTGTCAAATTGGCAAAATGATGGCAGCTTTTTTTTTTTTTTTTTTGGCCAAGTAACAGTTGAGACAAACAGACAAACAAAGCACACAAACAAAACATTCTAAAACAAACTTTTGATGCCTATATAGTGCGGTTCTCCTCCACTCTATCTCTGTCTCTCTTTCTCACACAGTCTATCTCTTTCTGTCATCTGCGTGTGAGTCAGTGAGTGAAAGAGTGAGTGAGTGAGTGAGTTTATAAGAAATTGATATCATTTATCAAACTGACACACACAGAGCAAACCAGACCAGAACGGAGGCCAACCGAACAGGGCGAAGGAGGTGGAGCAAAATCTTTTTATATAAAGAAAATTTTTGCAAATGAGACCGGGCTCCATATAAATATACTCAATGGCAAAGGAGGTGGAATAAGATGGAGGGGGAGGCCGTGGCATACGCCTAATTGAATTCAGCTTTCAAGAGTAAGCGAGAAATACATAAATAATCAGATGAACATGGTGGAGAAGGGGACGCAACACACACACACCAACAAGAACAGAAAAAAGTAGTTCATTAAAGAAAAGAAAAAAGTTCAGGCAAAAGAATGAAATTTGCATAAAATACCCAAAAATAAAAGAAAAGAAATACAAGAAAATAAAAAAAAATAATGTAAATTAAAGTAAACAAATTGTTATAACCTCTCTCTGGTTTCCTCAATTCATCCCCCTTCCACCACAAATCTCCTTCCATTTCTTGTTCTCTCTCTCTCTCTCTTATACGCCCTCTAGCCACATACAAAACAAAAGTTCCGATTGCCAAAAGTAAAAAAAACTTCAAAAGTCAGCAACATGCAACATGAATATATAAAAATAAAAAATAAAATACATTTTTTATACATATAAATGATTGCTACAGCAGATGAGGTGAAGCCAGAGGGGCAAGCAGCACAGGGTATACATAGAGAGAGTGAGAGAGAGGGGGCGAGGGAGGTAGAGACTATTTGTATTTGTATTTCATGGAACGAGTGCAGCAAATCAATGCGCTTTAACAACAACAACAGCAGCAACAACAACAAAGGCATGTATCTCTTTCTTTCTCTGTCTCTGTGACTCCATGCTCCGTGTCAGGGCCAAATTCTGGGAAGCCCTTAATAAAGCAACAGCCCCTCCCTTGGACCCAACCCAAACCAACCCGATCCAAACCGAAACCCACTTGTAATAAAAAATATTTTCAATAATAAAGTGTATTAAGTTGTGAAGTGCATACACACACACACACAGACGCACACACATTCAAGTGAAAATAAATGAAATGTGAACCATGGAAAAGCTTCGAAAAGCAATAAGAGTGAACAACTTTTTCTTTTTTTTTATATTTTTTTTGTATTTCAACAAAACAAAGAAATAAAAAAAGTGTACAGAATATACAATAACAAAACAAAAAAATAAAAGATGAAAATTCTGTTAGGTAAGTAGAATGTACGACTAAGAGATACCCTTTCAATAGATACGGTAAACAGACATTTTCCCGGGGAGTTGCTCCAGCACTTTTACACTGCACAAAATTGGCCAATCAGTGTTTCTTAGAGTCCCGCCGAGTTGGCTTATAAAGAGACGAAGTTGGTTAAAAGATACAAAGATATCTCCTTCATAGTTTTCTCTTCCTTTGCAGGTCTTCTTCATTCTTTCTCAATCTGTTGCAATTAGCAGACAGACAATTGGGAAATCCTTCAAAAAGCTTAAGAAATCGTTCGAGCATGACGACTCTTAATTTCCAATAATTTAGTATGTCCAATTCACTCTATATAATTATAGGGTATGCATATGTATATAAATATAAGAGAACTTGTGCCTCAGTGTATGAGTATTGCGTGTGTAAATATAAATATTTTTTCCATACAAATACAGTTGGTTGAAGCAAAATAGACGGTGGGGAGGAGTGGGAGCAGTCGAAAGTGGAGAACAAGGAGGTGCAAGAGGAGATGTATGTAGCTACGGTCATGTAGCTGGATTCTACGAATATGAACGCATGAATGTGTCAATGGCTCAAACCGATTTATACAGCATATTAAATTCTGACATCAATGTTTGATTGTACGACACAACAACAACCAAAAAAAAAAAAGAAGTGGAAAATGTAATAAAAAAAGGCAGCAAAACTGTCGCACTCTCTCGCTCTTTCTTCTGCCCCTTCTTATGGCTCGTGTCAACCTAAAGGAGAAACAGAGAGAGGAGAGACAACTGAAATTGGAAATTGTTGTAATGAAATCAAATAAAGTGTAGCGGCATCTAATAGATTTATTTATACAATTTTTTAACGGTACACAACCAACTCACTCAGTTTATTGGAAGGGTACTCGAAATTGAAACTTATTTAAGTCTTTTCTTTTTACTTTTCTATCTATACAAATAAAAATATATACGTATGTACTTATGTATTTCCATCCTATATGTGCTGCTGTTGTTGTGTGTCAAAAAGTAAACTTTTGAGTTTGATTGAAGAGAAGCTTTGTTATTTATTGCTGTTGCTGTTGCCGTGTTCACATTTAAAGAGATTACATTGAAATTGAAGTGGTTTGGCTTACAATCTCCTCCTTTTCAAAACAAAAATACAAAAAAAAATTCCGATTGACGGAGGGCCACCAAAAGTGCTGTAGCGAATTGCACTTTACCTTGTCGTAAACCTGATGGGTTTTAGCTGAATAGAGGGGTATTAACTTGGACATATGCTGCAGCAGCAACAACAACAACATTATCAACAACATGCAAGAAGAATGCAGCTTAAATTCGAACAATAAGAACAACAAGATTTAAGAAACAACACAACAGAATGGAATAGAATGAGGAAAAAGGGGAGAATAAGAAGAACAGAAATTGATTTTAGAATTTGAAATTTTTATTTATGCATTCATGTCAATTCTTTATCAGTTTGTGTTCCATTTTAGATTCAGTTTCAAAAGATTCTCAAACTGTTAAGATTTGTGCCTTTAGACTTGGCAATTCAAAAGTAATTCATATTCAACATAAAACATTAGCATTACTCAAAGATCAGAAGATTAGAAAGTGATTTAACATTCGATACGAAAATGTAATTAAAGTTGTAAGAAAACAATAAAAGTCTTAAAGTTAGAATGACTTTTGGCAATATTCTATCGTTTAACTGGCTTTAGAAAGAATGTTAATAAAATGTATTCTCATATTCGTCAAATTGTTGATGTTATTTGATATTGATGGTCACCATGTTCGGATCAAAGTGGTAATTATATATGCCTGGAACAGCATATTCAGCGCAATGTCATCTGTTATGCATCGTTTTGGCCAGCCACACAACGTTGTTGAAGGAATATTCAAAAAGGACCAAAGTGCCAGCATCCATGCAAATTATCACATAGTTGGGAGAGATGTGAGATGAGATTAAGAGTGAGTGCGAACCTTACTCGCATATGCTAATTAAAGGCACCGCAAACTAACTGGGTCACAAGACGTATGGGGCGGTGGGTGGGGGCGGGTTCTGACAGGTGTGGGCAGGCAGCAGGATGACATTTGGTTGGTGTGCGCCAAAACTAACGGCATTTCGCTGTTGCAGGCTCTTTCAGCCTATGGAGAACTATCAATCTTGTGCATGGCAAACATAATTTATAACCTAAGGGGAGACTTCGAACCAGAGCTAAGCTCGTATACTCATATCCAAAAATATTCAACCCAAAAACCGCTGCACGCCCACTTGTTCTCAGATGGGAGAGCTGTGAGAGCTGGGAGAGTGTTAATGCATAAAGACGAAAGAAAAAAGAAAAAATAAAAAGAGGGCGTGGCCCAGGAGGTAATACAAAAACCAAATGCGGCACGGTGCGCTTTTAATGAGCCGCCAAAGCGTGAAAAAGCGCAACGATGATCTCCACCTTCTTTTTGAACTCACACAGATATGACTTTTTCTCCTCTACATATGTGGCAAACTGAAGCTAGGCCAGGCCGCCCAATGATAATTATGAATGGAGCACCAACTGTAAAACTGACACAAAACAAACTCAACCCACACACACACACACGTAGACACATTTACCTGGATGGGGCCATTGAGCTGTCAGTTGCCAGCTCTGATGACGACCTCGCTGAAGCGGCAGCTACACCCAAAAAGCTTGACTAGCTCACACACCCCCAGAAAACGTAGAGAGGTACAGGTAAGCAGCTTAATCGAGGCTCTAGCTCCAGCTGCAGCCCCAACTTCTCTTCCGTTATCATTAGTTGCATCTTAGAGGCACTCAGCCGCAGTTGAAAAGCTTTCACAGTGCAACACAGTTCAGTTCTCGGCCAGGTCCAAAGAAAAGTAGGCAGGTAGGTAGGTTAGTCAGATAGCTAGAGGAGGCAGAGTCAAGTGCCAAGGCTGCCGACTGCATTGGAACTTGGTTAACGATTTGAGGGCCTCTCTTTCGACCATAATAATAATGGTCCGGCATTGGGTCTCTAGTCAGCCAGAGAGCAACATTTTATAATTTATTGCCTTGACGATAGTGGAACAAATCTATTAAAATGCGCATATTAAGCCAAAAGCAGCTTAAGTAAATTACGCACTTATAGATTCGAGCGCAGGGGAAGAAGAACGCATCAAGGGAGAACAGATGAAAGCCGGTAACGAAGTAGAAGACAAGTCAAAAGACAGCAGGCATCAGAAGATGCTAAAACAAAAAAAATCAACTCCCATATTAATAAAAAACAAGAAAAAAGTTTGTCAGCGACGACCTTTAAATACTCTTCATGGCAAATAATCTGCGATCTTTTATAAGGAGAAGTTGGCGCTGATCTACACAGAAATTTCAAAAAGCTCGATTAGAGTCTAGAACAAGTTGCAAACGAAATATTATAGTACTGTTAGTCAAACCAACTCAGTTTAATAATAACAAATTTTTTGACTAAACGAGAGATTTGAACTCATAGATCCTTGTTGAAAGGGTATAATTAATGAATGAAACTGATTGAATATGCTTTAAGAAATATACGAAATTGAAAATACTTCAGTAAAGAATTTAAGAAAAAATTAATTGACTTAAGAGTTCAAAAGACTAACAAACAAAAAATAATATACATAATAGAATATTTTATAATGTATACCAATAGGATAAAAGAGAATATTGAATCCAAACATATCATTTAGAAATTGGAAAATTTACTTGATAATTGATTTCAATCCATACTTGATTATAGAATTTTAAACTTCACATACATACAAATGTATGTAAAAAGAAGGTAAATGATGTAATAAGTTGACGAAATTTGTAAAAAATTGTATGTTTTGTTAAAGAAAATAAGAATTAAGTTTAAATATTATAGAAATTACAATCTAGTGCAACAACTTTCAGTTGAAATGAGCAAATTCTGGAACCAATTTATGTTATCTTTAGTGAGTTGAAGGATTTTAAGAAGAATGCAACGTCAAAAGGAATTTATTGTGACTTTAAAAGATTCGCAAAAGGCAAAATTACATGGCTTTAAAATCGTTAATGTGTCACCATCCATAGCATAAGAGTTCCACATTCTGCATCTTGTAGATTTATAAGATGATTTGCTTGTTGAATTTTTGAGTTGCTTTTGGTTTTAAGTCTTGGTCTTGTCCAAAAGGTGCTTAAAAGATTGATAAGAAACAAAAGGAAGAAAAATCGTTCGGGAATGAAGGTAATAAAATAAAAATTGTGTGGCCATTAAAAAAATGAATATCTCAACAAAAGCTAAAAAAAAAAAAGAAAAAATAATCATTAAAGCCATAAATAATTAGTGAATCTTTTTTATGGGTCGGCGAATTGAGAGAATCGGAGATTGGCTTACAAAATTGCTTAATTAGTCACAGACAAACAAAAAAAAAACCAAAACCAAATCTAAAACAAAATAACCTTAAAAATGGGCATAGCAATATGCGTAAATAATATATAAAATATGGCGGAAAGGCAAAATAAAAAAAAAGCAACTTTGTATGATAAACGTTTGAGAAATTTGAGAAATTGTTTTGGCAGCGCATTTACAACAAAGGAATCCACTTTTCTCTTTATCTCTTTCTCACTGTCTCACTGTGTCTCTGTTTCACTGGTGGTTGGTGCTTTTTGTTTTGGTTTTTGTTATTTGGGTTCTTTATTAATTTGCGTTTTTTTTCTTTCTCCCTCTGCTCACCCCCTCACCTCATCCACCTGGGCGTCAGTTTATTTATGGCTTTGCATTTATTAAACAAAAAAACGAAAGAAATAAAATAAAAAACCAAGCCGACAAATTTGTTTTTGCGTAACAGGTTATTGTTGTTGTGTAATGTGTGTGTGTGTGTGGTGTGTGCGTGTGTGTTTTGAGTTATTTAATATCAATTAGGGCCCTCAAAATGTGCCAGCTGATTTCAAAATAACGACACACGCATTTCAGTTGCGTTCCGCCGTTCGAAAGGGAAGCTTAACAAATGACAGCAATTAGAACAATATGGCAATATGCTTTCAATTTAAGAGCCTTTCAATTTATATTTATATGCTACGGTTGCCTCCCATTGAAAAACATAATAAAAAACAGACCAAATGTGTGGCATAAGGTCTCTTGCTTTTCTGTGGTTGTTATTGATAAATGAATGATCGATTGTAAATAAGAGACACTATGCGTTGGGTTGCATGCTCTAGTTAGAGTCAGACCCGTGGATTGATTGTCTCTGGTTGATTGATTCCAAAGAAGTGACCATTGTCAATCATCAATAGGACAGACACTTACACAAATACATACAATGAATGATTTGTCACAGAATAATCAAAAATTCCACCTTCAATTAATCGAATTATTCGTATAAATAACAATAGAACATGGAAAGAAATTATTTGAAAGAATAGAAAATTATTATTTCAAGTAGTCAAGGTTTTGTGAAAATGTTCGAATGTTTAACGACTTTCGAAATCAATAGCCCTAGAAATAATGTTCAATTTAATTATAGTTTGTTAGCCACAAAAATCACACGATATGTGAACGAGTGAATGTATATATTCAGAATTCCTCTGTAATAAAAATGCCAACCACAATGTGCAAAACCATATCATTATAAATTAGAATGAAAATCATTTTTAATAATCATGGCAATAGAGTAAAAATCCCTCCAACACCAACACCATCAGCTATCCACAACATGGTCCATATATGAATGAATGTGTGTATCTGATCATTATGTATCTTGTATCTTCCACTAATTTGTGGCCAAATCTAATTAATGGTTATGGGGTTCAGGGGCCGCCAAGTGCAAAATATTTGTAGGATCGATGGACCGACCGACCCGGGCAGGCTGACCAATTCCAATGTGAAATAAATAAATTGATTGGTTTTAAACAATTTTGTTTGGTATTTTATTATTTTTCGTTTTTCATTTTCTCTATTGTTAGTATGAAACCCGCTGCGGCTGATTGGTTACGCACATAGAGGAGAGGCATGGGGCACAGTGCAGATAAATGTGCCCACTAATTGACAATTAAGCAGGAAGTACATAGTTATAGCAACAAAAACAAGTTCTAAATTGCATGATTGATAAAAAGAAACACACACACACACATCGAGCAGAATATTTCATTCAGTTTTATTTTTTTTTGTCTCGTTTGGGAACGGCAAGTTCTAAGCGGCTAACTGATATCCGAACAAAACTTTGAAACTTATTAAAAGTGCACTTGCCACGCCATGCCGACGACCACACGGACTCACCCTGGCAACTCCGCCTCGGCCTTCATCTCCGCCACCTTCTTTCGAGGCGCTCAAGTATGTTGAACACGCGTCAAGTTCCTGAGGCAAAGTTTTGCGTCAACTTTTTGTGTAGGGAGTCCGTGGAATGAGACTGAGGTGAGCTTGAGCTAGAGTTTGGTCTGGGCACTTAGAGGAGGACCGGCCAAGTCATTGACAATGGCAGCAGCCACCAAAAACAACAACAACAACAACAACGGCAGCAATAACAATAATTCTAATTAAAGTTTTCAATTTGAAGTTTGGCTTCCCACCGAAAAAAAAAAAAAAGACTGTTATCAGAGACAGAGAGAGAGAGAGAGAGCGGGAGGCACGAAGGAAAGAAAGATTGGGTGAAGTGTAGAACAAAGCAGAGGAAACAATGCAGAGCTCCAAACAATAGAACCCAAAACGCACAATGCATAGAAGAGACCTCGAACCCGAACCCCGAACTCAAAATTCTAGCCCTCAGACCCCAGAGAAATAGAGATCCATGCACACCCTGTGAGCCGCCAGACCTACTTTATAGATATATACACACACATACATATACATATATGTATATGTATATATATTATATATGTAATCTAATAACAAATAACTTCGGGAAGTATTAATCATATTTTCATGGGTAAGAGACTGAATGCTGCTCTGGCTAGCTACTAATTATAAATTTCAATTGTGCACAGAATGTGCATTATAGAAAATTTTTGAGTGTGTGTGTGTGTGAGGTGGGAGGGGGGTAGAGCAATCAGCCCTATCAAGCGTGCCTAAGCGGCTCAGAGACTATTGAAGCATGCCACATGGAACTAAGTATGAATCATACAATGGCCAGCCCAAAATATCAACTACATACATATGTATATGTACTATGTATACCGTTAGTATATAGTGTTTGTATGTAGATAACAATAAATCTGCATAATCAACATTATAATGCACTTACACAAAAGAGTCAGACAAAGACAGCTAGACTAAGTGCGAGTGAGTAGTAAAGTAGAAATTGGAGTGGGAAAGTTTGGGATGCTTTTTCGGTGGTTGTCTGCCAGCGGCTTTTTGCCACACAAAAGTTTGGCAAACAAAGCAAATTATTAAAACCCAACACATAGACACACACACTCAGACACATAATACATATATGTATGCTTTGCAAACAGGGAGTTCCCGAATTCAACTATCTCTAGGAGAAATTGCTTCAAAGGAAAGGTTTTTAAAGCCTAAGTAATTATGAAGTAATGCTCAAATTATCGTTTTAATAATTGATTATAGACATATAACACACTGCAATAAAACTCTCGATTATGGACCTAATCCTAATCAAAATCACATTCAATGATTGTTAGTCATGCAACATTTAGATTTATTTTCTAACGATTTTTGAATGAGAATGAATGTTAAATTTTTGTATTCAAATATGAATACTCGGAGCAACCGAAGTTTTGAATATATTCTGATTTGCACAGATTGATCGTTTTAAAGAAACTGCCAAATAATTACATCAGATATGAATGGAAAAATAAATTCGGCCATATTCAAAACAAAAAAAAAAGACTTTACATTTCATTTCACTTTATTTGAATGAAAGCGAAATGTATATATTTGAGATGTTGATTTCAATGAACATTTAGTTCAAGTAAAGTCAAACATGACTAGGCTAACATTGAATGCAATTTAAATTTACATTTTGATTCTTGTGATGGAAATAGATTTGAATTGATTTTGCCGAGTATTTGTATTCAAAATGTAACTGGAACTGTATCAAAATGTTGATAAATTCAGAACGCACAACAAAGAGAAAGGGAGTATGGGGTGTAGATGTTGAGGGGGGAGCGTATTCACATTGTTGGTTGGTTGAAAAGCTGCAACCAAAATCATTAAAAGCAGTTGCCACCAAAAAAGGAGAAGCAGACAGGGAGACAGACAGCCAAGTTTCATATACTCGGCATATGCACAGTGTTGACAGAGTGCCAGCCCGCCAGCCAGCCATACAGGCGAGCCTTCTTCGTCACTCACTCCCAATCCATTTTAGTCCGTTCCATTCCAAAGGCATACACCATGACAAATCAATATTGGTTATTTTTGTATGCAGGGAACTGTGGGCGTGTCTACCAGACACACACCAGGCAGGCAGGCAGGTCGATTGAGGCGCTCCTGTCTCCTGTCTTCCATCACCTCACTTTGCTTGCCGAAATAATCATCAGAAACTTTGATGCCGCACGCATATTAAATAAACTTCATCAAATATATGGTCAGATGGAGTGAGAGGGGCAGAGGGACGAGTAAGAGTGAGTTAGATATACATTAAACATGAACATGCTCCCCCTTAAATGAAGAGACAAAGAGAGAGACACAGCGACGAGTACTCGTCGTATGCATAAATTAGAGCTACAGCTGATTGTGTCAATTTTTGGCAAAAGCTATTTATATCACTCATATGAAACAATGTGAGGGGGAGTGAGCCATTGTGGGTGGTCTATCAAGGGGAAATGAGTATAATTAAGCAAGAGTTGATCCAAAACAGGGCTTAAACAAGAACAGACGGCACAGGGTGTCCTCGGCAGAGGAATTAAAATATTCAAGAAACTAAATTATAGATCTCATGACTCATTGAAGGCATTAGGGATTATTCGAAAGGATTCCCAAAATTAAGCGAGTATAAACTAAATGGAGCGTACTATGGCAATACCGTCTCACAATTGGCCAAATGAGTATCTTTTAGGCTTTTGAACATTTTTCTCTTGGTTGATTGTTAACCCGAAAAATGAGCAAAAATGAAAAACGACGGGAAATGTCTCACCATCCGTTAAACAATTAAGTTCTTCTAAGTAAATATACAACCCAAAAAGGAACCACTGTAAATGAGAAAACTACTTTGGGGAAATTAGAAAGATTCCTAAGCATTTTAATTTTATTTGATGTTTCTTTTGAGCACAAACTGAAGATTTTTGCAAAATGCTTCCCAAAATGATGGTAAATCAAAACTCATTAGTGCCAAAATTGCAGTGTTTTCTTAGGGAAAGATGCATTATTACCACAATATGAAATCTTCTCATTTCTTTCTCCCTCTGTTGCTCTTTCTCTCTAAGCCACTCTATAAGCGGAATGAATAAATCTCTTTGAATTTCCGAATTTACACACCGAAACCTAAAAGAGAATCCGAAAGAAAAAAGCGCTGATAATGATTGTGGCCAAAAGCCCAAAGTCATGGCAATAACTGTTGGGATTTTCCCCTCACCCGCCGCGCTTAACCACTCATATACCAGAAGTCAGCCATGGCAAAGCCAAACAAAATTTCCTAGGTTTTTCGGCTGCAATATTAAAACCAGCAGCATCAGGCCCCCTCAGACTGACTGACTGAAAATCAAATAATGTGCCGCATAGACAAACAATTTTCCATGTGCATGCAGCAGCAGCAGCAGGCGGCAAGAAGCGGCGGCAGAAACAAGCACACACAAATGTCAGAGATGAGTGAATTTTTTTTTTTTTTTTTTGCCAAAAACTGAAGGGGTGGGTATAACAGTCATAGCATCATCATTAAATATCATTAACACAGCAACCAAACGAACGAACGAACAAGTAGCACAGACAACCAACGATTTGGGTGATGGTGATATCATTAACAACGAGAAGCAACAGCAACAGCAGCAGCAGCAGCAACAACAGCAATTGCAAAACGGATTCGCAATAACACACAACTGAATCAGAATCTGAATTTGACTCCGAGTCGTCGGAATCTGGCTAAAAAGGAAGCAAATGTGTATACAAAATGTTTTTAATTAAACGTTTCCCCTTCAAGGCTTACGACAATAATGTTAGACAGAGAGAGCACAAGAATTGAGCAACAGCCAGAGCAGTCAGAGAGTAAAAGACAATATGAAGGGACTCTTCGGGACTCCAAACTCAGGAGATGAATAGATGGATGAGTGACTAAGAGTTGGCATGGCATGGACTGATATGAGATTGAGCTGCTCTACGAGCTCAAGAGCTATGTGTATGAGTATAGGTAGTTAGTCGGTTTCGGCTTAAAGCATTTGAATGCATTTCATTATGGAACGTTTACGTCTATATGTGTGCCGAGACTGTTAAGGCAATTCATTTGAATAGACATTTCGTTCAGGGCTTGTCTAATGGGTATTTCAATGCATATAACTTGCAAACTTAAACGAATATTTCAAAAAGATGGTAGTAAATTGGAATGATAGAGACAGATTTTTATATTGATATCAGTGAAAAAGAGGCTTTTAAAAATAAGAAATTTCTTTAAATAAGTGTCAAGTTTCGTAACTTTTTTGGTCTTGCAGTAGGAAGTAAACACATGTTCGAAAAAGAGTCTTAAATATACATTTCCTAATGAATAATCACCCAAACACAACATAGAAATAAAAGATAGTTTAGCACTATCGAAACGGTAGCCAAGAAGTAAGTCAGGATAGGAGCGCTTGTTAACAGAGAATAGAGGAATTGCATTGCATAATAGGCAGTATTAAAAGGTCTTTGGGGCTTCATTAATTTAAGGTAAAGACTTCTTAAAAAGTAATGAGACTCAACGACTTTTCAATTTAAGCAATTTGCTCACATCGATAACAATTTCACTTTTTGTTTAACCATATTTCAAAGAATATTCTGCCCAAAAATATGTGAGTTCACTTGGTTTAGATTTTACCACACTTTTAGAGTATTAATTATATTTACGTTACAGACAGGTTGATGAGATTGTCTTATTGATAAGAGTTTCACTCTAACACTATCGATTGGGACAACTCAAGGAACTCTTGATCCTTTCTATAATCTATGAAACAAACCAGTTAAAGATTCAAGTCAGTCGAATTTCTCTACTTTTAGGTAATTAATTCCATAATTTGTTCTTCTTAGTTGTCGTTTACAAGAGGTAAGAATATAGTCGAATAGCATGGACTGAAATGAAATATAATGTCCTAGTTTATAGGTACATTGGCAGAATCTCATTTATGTAGATATTTTTGTAATTTTTCTGCTTTTTGTATAGCAACAACAACACAAATGAAGTAAGTAAGTCGTCTCGCCGACTTGGGTATACCATACACCAGTAAAACAAATATTTCAAATTTGTAATAACTAATGCATTTGCCTATTTTAAGAAATTCTGTTCACATGCTTTTTACAAGCATATTTCAGTATCTCGCGCACTTATGCATATAAGCACCCTAGCGCCCCCACCCGCCAACGGCCATCTCCGGCCTTATGCAAAAACGTTTATATGCATAACTCAGCTATTTTTTGTCCGATTTTCATCAAATTTGGTATTTTGCTGGGTATTAGTATCAAATTTAAGTGTGCCAAATTTGATTGCACAAGGTAAAAAATTACGCGAGATATTCGAGTTTTTCAAATTTCGGGGGCGGAAAGGGGCGTGGCAAAATCTTTATACATGCAACATGAGCGCATTTACTAAGCAAATATACATACCAAATATGGTGTATCTAGCTACAATAGTTTTTGAGATAAACGTTTTTTTTGAATTGCGGGGGCGGAAAGGGGCGTGGCAAAAATTTGAAATAAACTTGATCACTCTACATACTACATGAGCCTACATACCAAATTTGGTGGCTCTAGCTTTTATAGTCTCCGAGATCTAGGTGTTCATACGGACAGACGGACGGACGGACGGACGGACAGACGGACAGACGGACGGACAGACGGACATGGCTAGATCGACTCGGCTGTTGATGCTGATCAAGAATATATATACTTTATGGGGTCGGAGAAGCTTCCTTCTGCCTGTTACATACATTTGGCGACTTTAATATACCATTTCACCCTATGGGTGTATGGTATAAAAAGAAGGCATCAAATGTCTGTCAGCTGGTTGTTCAGTTCATGATATAATGACGATATGATATAATCGTGTTCTTCTCGTTGTTGTTCTTTGTCTGCACTCTCTCTCTCTCTCTTTATGACATTATGCAATGTTGTGTGTTGGCATGGCAATCCTTTGATATGATTTCACATAATAATAATGTGCAACAACTTGGTGTGCGTGTGTGTGTGTGTTTGAGTGCTGTGTGTTTTCATTGCAGATTATGGTGCAATAGCAACAAGGACAAACATAAAGCAAATGCTGGCGTAAAACTTTTTGCCATCATTCGTATAATTGCAGTGTGAATAATTACATCAAAAATGTTGAAGAGACGCACACAGGCGTCAGACAGACAGATAGAGTGAGTGGGATAGCGAGAGAAACTGATGCACAGACAATAATAAAAGATTATAAGAGTTTTTTGTTGTTGTTGCTGTTTTATGCATTTCATTTGCAACAAATGTTGTTATTTATGCGCTTGAAAAAGTTTTTAATTGATTTAATAAGTAATGCGATTAATATCCATACACACAATATGCACGAGAGCCACACACACAAACAAAACGCAGAGATTCCCAGATACAAGGGAACCCCAGAGAAAGAGAGAGAAAGGAATATACATATAGACAGACAGATACTTTTGTGGGATTTTATTGGATAAACATGGCAAATTTTTTTTTTTTTTTTTTTGGTTACTGCTGCTTTTATTTATTTACCCGATGTTGGCACTTGAAGTGCTTTTAATTATATGTTTAACTTTTGAATTCATGATGTGATTTGAGAGGCTTATGTTAGGACATATTAATGAAATGCCTCAATAAGTGCAGGATTATATAGAGAGATGATCAAACACCAGCAGATGGATGGACCAATAGTTGATGAGTGACAAAAGGGGGAGAAATATTGATTAATTAATTCGGCATTTGTCTTTGAGGCGGCTTAGCATAGGTTTATTTCAGTTAGTAACTTGGCCAATACAAAAAGGAATTCTTTTACCTAAGGAATACTCTTCTCTGTGACAAACACCAGTTGGTATTTCATATTATAATCTTGGATAAAGGATATGATAAAAACCCTTAAATATTCGCAGTTTAACATCTTGTTTTCCGGTTTTATTTTTTCGCTCGTTTATTTTGCTAAGTTGGGTCTCATTTGGTGTTGTTCTGTCGTTCTGCATTTTGTGCATAACTAAAAGTAAACACAACTAATCCGCCATTAAACCGAAATAAAGAAGAAGACGACAAAGAAAGAATGGAATGAAAGTGAAGGGAATACAACGAATGTGAAAAAGAAGTCTAAAGCATAATGCTAGATAAGAGCTGTCAATTTATCATAACCTTAAAACCTGGAAAATTGCAAACACAGCATCAGCTTGGGACTTCGGACTACTCTCTCTGGTTAAACATTCGTGTGAAAAGCGTTAAACATTTGCTGCCACTTGGACAATTGGTCCTGGGATTGGCCATGACAAAGTAATGACAGTTTACAAAAGATGAAATAAACAAATGACGACTATAGAGGACAGAGGGCAAAAGGAAGACGTAGAGAAGGCAATGTAAATAAAACGAGACGCATCATCCATTTGGGTATCTGTAGCTGTAGCTGTATCTGTATCTGGAGCTGAGCCAGCCGCGTTGCCTTCGTTTCATTTGTTTTTTCGCAGCAGTTAAATGAAATTGCATGTAAAAAATAAAAGAAAGAGAAGCGTAATATGGTTTGGAGGGGTGCGGGGTTCATTTATAGTGGCTGCTATCATTACACATTTATTGCTGCTTGCCAGCAAGCAATGGTCAAGCCCAGGCACAAGATGCTCTTCATGAGCCTCAAGTTGATGATGACAATGGCATTGAGTGGCAGTTGGGCCAGTTGGGGGTGTATGTGGGGGGTAAGAAGAGTCCCTGGGTGGGTGTAAATTTAATAAAATACACAGAGAGAGAGAGAGAGAGAGAGAGAGGCGTCGTCATGGCAACATTCAATATAAAAGAGGCGGGCACAACCCACATTCTTCTCATCCTCTTCCTTTTGCTTTTCATGTTTCCTCCACTCCACCTCTCTCTCGTACACATTCTCTCTCTTAATACTCAACAACTATTTTCAATTATTGCCAATCAAATGTTGCATTCAATTGATGTTTACATGCAACAGCAAACCAACCTGATTATGGGCCCCAACGTTCATTCGGGGTGCTTCATTTAGGATATGCCCTAAAGGCTGCAGCCAGATGGAGTCGGATTGGGTGGGCAATAGGAGCACAGTTTCGTAGTGTGGGCGTTGCCTAAGAGTCATGTAATTAGTTTGCAAGTGAGTGTCAGGATTAATCTTTGAGTGTGTGTTTGATTGTCGGCACTTCAGATGAGAGTAAGAGAGGGATGGATAGAGAGAAAGGCACACACACACACACACACTCATATTAATACAGTGTAAATACTCTTGCTGTGCCCATTATGATGTAGGTCTACTGTGCTTTGCGTGTGTCCTGGTCAAAGAAAGTGCTCGCCGCACATGTTAATTGAAGACTGGGCAAACACACACACGTAGTCACATACAGTGCCATTCACAAACACACACACACACAGATGCAAAGACAAAGACCATACAATTACGACCACCAACATTGCCGTCAGCGCCTCACAATGCAACACCAACAACTTCCTATGTATGTATAGGCACACAATATATAATCTTCAACGACTTATAGAATACTTGATAAATTCGTAACAAATATTTGAAGAGTTAAGATGACACACAACAATTCATTACCTGTTTTATTTGTTTAGTGAACTCTGAACAAAAATAGTGTGGCTGCTTATTTTTATGAAAACAAAATTGTTTCCTTTTCTTCCTTTTTCCTTTCTAATGAGAAAGGCATGTGCATTACATTTTACATAACATTTTGTTTACCTTTTAGAACCTATCTAACTCTGTGTTGAGTCTAGGAAACAATTAGGACATACTTTTCATTAGAAAAAGTGTGGCTGCATACTTTAAAACTTTGTAAAAGAAATGTCAAAACTGTACTGGAAAATATTTGTACTACAAATGTATGTAAAGTATGACTGCCTATTCGTTGAGAACAAACGATTTCGAACTGGTTTAAGCATTGCAGCAAACATCGTGTTAGAGTATAAAAACCAACGACATAGAGGAACCCAGGTCTAATTAGGTTATGTTTGATTGTTGTAATATGCGATGAAGCCGACCAAGACCAGGCCAATTTAGCCCAGTCCGGGTCAGGTTGGCTTGCTGGATGCCTAGCTGGCCAGTTGGCAATGGATGACGACGCGACGACTGACTATATGTCCTCTTTGAATTTATCTGGTCAAACGCCTCAACCTCAATTGTGCGAAATTGGAACCGCCAATGGAATTTAATCAAGTTTTATTTGCACTAGTCCGTTCTAGTGGGTTCCCCCAGCAGCTCAGATCAGCAATAAAATCTCCTTCTCTCTCTCACTTTATCTATCTCTCCTGCCATGGTGAGTGACTATGTTTGCCCGAGTATTGATTGTCATAATTAAACGCTGCTGCTGCTGCCTGGTGATGATGTAGTTGCTGTAGTTTGTGTAGTTTTAGTTGGCTGTTGTGCAATTTCTCGTCCAGTCATTGCCATCACGTATCTTTTATCTTCTCTTTCTTTCATTTGTTCATTCGTTCTCTGTTTCTATGTATCTGCTATCCTATTTCTGCTATTTCTCCCAGTGTGTTTGAGTTTTGTAACTGCGCTTTAAAAGTTTTGTTGATTGAATGCAGCTCTGCACAATTGTTGCAAAAGGGCAGCCATAAAGTGGCCTTATACAAACACTCGCCCACATATATCTCCTCGTACCCTTCATTCACTCCCACGAACTCCCTCATTCCACTCCCACTAGTTTTATAGCTATTCTTTTGTATGCTCTGTGGATTAGTTCTTCATTGTTTAGCTGCAAAAGCGTGGCGCTTGGTAGATAGCGCACAAAACCCACCAATGCATAAGGGAAATGCACTGTATGAGGTGGGTGAAGAGATAGGAGAAAGAGGAGGTCACTCATGTGTGTGTGTGTGGAGCGCGAATGATAGGTGGCTGCTTCTGATGGTTGCCACTGCACTAAGTACTACTGTGAGGGTTGTGGCAAATGGCATAGCTAACTAGTAAGCTTAAGTTCAACTCATACATATACTAAGAAGGAGCATAAGCAGTTGCTATTGTTTTGATGATATATGTATGTACACTGGTATATATAGGATATAAGGTAAGGATTCCAGTACAATAAATGGAAAAACGGAGGAAAAAGTGCGCAAAAAGTGGAATTATGTGAGCCAAAACTTTCTAAGAAAAAAGCAAATGAAAAAACATGTAAATTGAAATTTTAGTTCTTAGCGCTGATTTTTGTAATCCCAAGCAAAGTTTCTACAAATTGACGTCAAGTATGATTCGGTTTTCAATGATTTCCAGAAACTTTTATCACATAAATATCAGTGGGGAAAATGCAATACTAGGATAGCTAATACGTACACATTCGTGACCCTTTTCTCTTGGCATATAAATTTGACTATTTATTTATTACTTAAACTAAACAAAGTCCTTACTCATGCTTAGCTTTAATAAATAGCGTTCGTATTAATACAAAGTTGTTTTAGACCAATTTTTCGAATTTTAATTTAAGCAATCTTAACTAGATCGAATAATATAAATATCTATATAAGCCATCTTCAATTGAAACCCATTTGCAGGTTTGTGGCTCGAACCAATTGCCACTTTCCTTCTCTCCTTTGGCCATGCCATAGTCCACTCCAGGGGGACATTAAACCAGGGTCCATAGCATTTTGCACATTTTCACTTAGTTATTACATTTTATTTGCTTATTTATGTGTGTGTGAGTGTTGCTCTCTTTCACACGCCTACAAAAAAGCTTCGCTCCGCCCTACCCCCCAGTCCCTCCTTCGCTTAAAGTATGTTTCGTGGGGAGCACTTTTTCTTCTTTAGCTTCCTTTTCTTGTCAATTGTTGGCGACGACTATTGACAAAATATTACGTAGGGGACCTTACTCTATGTAGTCCTTGGCCCAAGCCCACCTCACTCCCTCTTTCTCTCACTCCCTCTGTATTTCCCTCTCTTAGCTCACTGTCGGTTGTTATGTGAGTTTCGGCCGTTTCTATACCCACAACACGTACAATTCTCAGTCGAAAGTCGTATAATATGATATTTGCATGAAATTACATGGACAATACACTAACACACAGTGAGAGATGACAACGAATAGAAAGGAGGAATGGATGGCAAGGCAAGTTGGTGGGACAATCAGACAGATGGCCCTGGCCCTTTGGGTTATTAACATGCTCCAGAGATTAGATGACGCCGGCAATGATGACAACATTTGATTTCTTTTTTTTTCGTTTACTCTGGATACAAAGAGTGAACGGAGGCGGAGGGCGAGAGGGAGTGGATCGCAATGGGGCGGGGTAGCCAAAGTAACGCTGTTTGGGTGGCTAATCAGCACAAATACCAAAAAATACAAAAGCCAAAATCGAAAGTAAAAGCAAATCAGTGAAGAATAAACGAAAGAAAGAAATAAAGACTGAAAGAAAGAAACTCCAACTCAAACCCAAAAGAACTCAGACTGAAACTCCGCCCCCTCAAGCAAAAAAGACGTCAATCATCAATCGGGTGAAGGACAACAACGACACAAAAAAAAATTTGATATGCCTTCTGGCGCTCTCTTTCTGCTTCAGTGTGTCTATGTGTGTGTGTGTGTGTGTGTGTGTGGGTGTGTGTTTTCATTGAGGTTGAGGTTTATTGATTTGTTCCCCCCCCACCATCACTCCCCACAGCCACTCCTCTCTTATGGGTTGCCTGTAAACCGATATTTGGCATTTCAAATGTGAAATTCTCCTCTGCCTACGAAAGGCAACAAATGTCTCAGGAAGTGTCTGCTGACTTGGTGTCGTCTTCTCTAAAGGTCCTTGCCTTTTGCTTTGATGTATGATAAACTCAGCGCCAGCAGCAGCAGCAACAACAACAAAAATATCAGGCAGCGGATTAGCCGCTCAGCGATTTAAGTGATTGTATATCTTACAGATATACGATTTCGTCTCCTTTTCGCTTTCTAGAGAGAGGGAAAAAAACAGCAAATACACAAGTGCCGAGATTTAATAGCTTGGCTAAGCTACTAAGTGCTGCCCGGACTATGCCGGGACGTACAGGTGAGTGAGTGAGTAAGTGAGTGTGGGTGGGCAAGTGAGTGAAAGAAAAAGCAACTTCATCCACTCACAAGTTAGTCTTTTGCAGTTTAAAGTGATTTGTGGTGCTTTTTGGATTGGCTTGAGAAAACTTTTTCGTTTTCGCCCTTTACTCTACTACGACTGCCGACATCCTCCCACCACTTTTGATGGCTTTCGTTGTTTTAGACAATAGCTATCTATTTTAAAGTAACCAACATTCAAGATGAAATCTCTTTACCTAATACACAATTGGCAAGAAAAACTTGGCAAAAAAATATATTAAGTGATATTCTTGTTTTTAATACCAACTTTGATTACATTGTGATAAAAGTGAAAAATGTCGAAACTTTTTTTTGTTTTACTCCATAAATGTATTGCAATATTTTTCCTGCTTTCAATTTGAATAGAAGTTTGAGAAAAAGACATTTTAGACTTTGTCGTAAAAATTGGAAAATACTTAAATTAAACGATTATGTTTCTCCTAAAAGAGAGCCAAGTTCTAAGGTAACAATCTGTAGAAATTATCTAGTAAAATTTTTGATGAGGATGTATGAAAATTTTGTATTTCTTTTGGAAACTTTTCGGAAATTTTCATATTGCCATTACTTTCCCGAATTCACATTTATCTTTATAAATCAAGAAAATTATTTAAGACCTTTAAGGCTTACTTTAGTATCAAATTCTACAATTCTAATTTACTGAAATTCGCTTTAATTATCCATCACAATGGACATGATTCTCATTTGATTAGATAAACATTCAAAGAAAACTTAATCAAAAATTCTTTTAAAATAAAATTGTATTTGGTTTACTTGTTGTTATTTTCGGCTCACTAATTAAACTCGTGTCTTTCGGTTCTGTCACAAAAGCAAAAGTAGGCGGCTTTATTCTCGTAATTAAAATCCAAAATAAAATCAGCCCCCCCCCAGTCCCTTGTATCACTGACGAGTGGCTATCGTAAACACAAATAGAATACATATTATATACAAAATAAGGTATAATACAAACCTTTTTTTTTCTCCTCCTTCTGTTATTTGTATGTGATTTCGTTTTAGCTGGCTGGACAAGAAAGGATACGATCCTTTTGCTGGCGCTGTTGTTGATGTTGTTTTAGTCAAACTTCCAATGAAAAAATATAACAAAACTCATACACACACACGCACACAAACACACAAAGCAATTAGCAGAAAAAGGACGCACGAACGCTACGGAACGGAATGTCTGTAAAGAGAGCAAGGTAAAATATATTTGCATTAGTTAAGAGAGAAAGGTAAAACGGTATAAATAAATAAATAAATAAATACAATGTACAATATATATATATATATATACCACCGAAAAAACAGGCTAATGCCAAGGCAAATGGTAAAAGTAAAAGCAGCAATCTCTGACACAGAAATCCTTTTTTAATTTCTTTACGCGCCGCAATTGTAATTTGTATCTGAGAATGGAGAGAGACGCTGCTAATGCGGCAGGATTGAAGGACGCAGGAGTGCCCCGGGAGAGTATATACATAAGTCTCTTTGTGTGTGTGTGTGCAAAAATAAAGTTATAAAAGCATAAAGGAGCCGAGTGTAAACACGCTAACAATAACCATACCAAAAATCATTATATCAAGAAACAAAACACGAAAAGGACGTACAACCAACAGTCGGACCGACCATTGGGAGTTTTCCTTCTGTTTTTCCTTCTTCGAGTATTTCCTTCGCAGTTTTTCGTGTGCGTTGCTGTTGCACATAAAATTTCATTGATTACATTTGTTGGATCGTTTCCTGTTTCTTGAAAACCCACGAAACTCTACATACACACACACCCACACACAAATACTTTATACCATGAGATTGTAATATATATCTTTTTTTTAGGGGTAGCAAAATACCTAGAATTATATGCTCAGAACAGATCTAAATATATATATATGTATATATATGTACATGGATAAATTTCAAATGCTATTTATATGCTAAATACTTTATGCCACTACACACAAAAAGACGAAAAACTAAATGCACATGGGGGCACTGCGATGTCGGCTGGAAAAGGAAAAACAGTTTTCACTAAATCCTCATTAATTAGTAGCATTTAAGGCGGCATAAAAAAACACAAGACCACGCCCACAACAAGCGGCATTGCGGCAGCATTAAAGCTACTTAGCATTAGGCCATGGGCATGAGTAAGCGAGGGAGAGAGAGATAGAGATATCTCCCCGAAAAGCAAAGTAAAGGCCCCTTTTACAGTGGAACAACAGCAGCTGGAAACAGGTGTTGAAACGTGGCCACTAGTGGCATCGCCTGGGCATTAGTCAGCACTTTCAGTAGCTCTGGTCAAATGATGCATGAAATGAACAGGTGTTTACTTTTTGAATAGGGATTACCCCAAAACTCACTATGCCATGCGGTTGCTATAGAAATATTCGACAAAATGCTATAAAAAATACAAGCAAATGCCCTAAAGACTTTAAAGACATTTAAATTAGATAAACTATGACAAAGACCCAAATGGAAAATGTAATAAAAATTAGTCAAAACTTTATGAAAAGTGTTAAAGAAATGGTTTGCAAGTTATTTTTGGAAAACCCCATATGAATTATTGCTCTTTTAATTTGTACAATTTGATGTTAACTTTTGAAATTCCAAGACTTAAAATTTAAAGAAAGAAAATTACAAATTTAGTTTAACTTTATTGAAATTTGTTTGTATTAGTATTAGTCAATTTTTAGTATAATGTGTGTTTGTCTAAGATCTGGACAAACATGTATTTAATGACACATTTAACCACTGTGCTGCTGCTGCTGCTGTTTTACATCTACCGTACAGAAAACTTGTTAAAAAAGAGAAAAAACTATTAACACCCACTCAGTCGGCGCTTGGCGCCGAAATGTAGGCAACAGAAAACAGAGAAAAACGAAATAAGCAAAAATAAGCACTCAAAGCTGAAAAAAAAAGAAAAACTACACGAAATGCCCTTAGCTGAGCTGAGCTGACTGCCTGCCTGCCCTTTTATGCCACTGCAACAGCAACAACAACCACATCGTGCAACAAATACCATTGGACAACCCAACAAGAGGCATTTGCCTGCATTTAATAACGTTTAGTCTCTGCTCACCCCGTGTGTGTGTGTGTGTGTGAAATCCCGAATGAGGGAAAAACTCAGCAGGGTATAGAGTAGAATGGAAAAATATAAACCAGAGAGGCGCACAAGAAAAACAAAAACACAAACTGAGAAAAACATTCAAAATGATATGGGAAAAAAATTGAAAGAATTTTTCCCATTTTTGGTTATCGCGCACAATCCAAGGAAAATGAGGAGGAGAGGACCCGGGACCAGGGACTCGAGTACCGACACCGAGACCAAAACCGTGCAACGCATTAATTTCATTCACACTTATGCGGCGCAGTTCAAAAACAACAACAATAACACACAAAAAAAGAAGGGGAAAAAAGCAATATTTAAAGCAAATATGCAATAACGGCGTGTTGGAAACAATAATATTTGTCTAGGAGGCGAAAGAATGAAAGAAAGAAAGAGAAAAAACACAAAAAGAAAAAAAAAATGCAGGGAAACTCGAGTGTACACCAAGCAAATGGAAAGAAGGGTGATTCTGGGTGACTCTGGGTGAATGGGTGAGTTGAAGCGTACACGCACACGCTGCCCGGGCCATGTCTAAGTGAGCCTAGGTCCGGGTTCGGGTCCGGTTCAGTTCGGTATTCATGTTGTTCTACGGGTCTCCTCTTCAACGTTTGTTTAACAATTGAAATACAACAACGCGTCAGTAATAATAACAACAACAACAAATGCTGCTGCATTGCCCAAGAGCAAAACACCCAAAAACAACAACAACTAGGAGAATACAAAAAATAAGAATAAAAGCCTAAGAAAAATGGGAATGGGCTGGAAATACTGTACAAAAATATTTGTCTGCCTATCGTGGGAGTACTCGGCAACACTTTGATCCATGAGAATTTTCTGGTAAAACCGAATATCTTTTCTCATTTGATTGGCTTATGGCAATTGTTAACTGTTAACTATTTTGAACCTAGAGTCGGACAAAACAAAGATTTGATAAGATTCAAATATGTCGACGAAAATCTAGTGAATTAACTGATATACATATACAGTTGTGTTCAAAATAATAGCAGCGCAGTTCTAACAGAGATTCTAAATAATTTCGCATACTCCTTTCTTATAGATTCAGATTCACAGGAAAGACGAAAAAATTCCGTTAATTTAATTAATTTTTTTTAGTTTTTTACACTTTTGTGCTTATCCCCACAAATTTTGCTGTTCAAAAAAATATCAGTTTTTCGTTTAATTGGGAAAAAAAGTAAATAAAAAGTGTAAATATCTGCTAATATTAAGCTTAATTATTTAGTTAATTATGTTCTACCATTATTTGCGAAAACAAATGCTACAATTTTCTTGTTGGTCAGAAGACGAATGCATCGCTATTCTGAGAAGACGGAGTGGCACTGAAACCTTGAACTTTAAACAAAAATCAAAATTTTAGTTGGATGTTGCTGCTGCCCTAGACTTCAAAAAAAAAAAAAAACAAAAAACGTGGCGTAAAACGGGCAAAAACGGCTTCAGATGATTCAGCCACATTGTTATATACAGCAGATTCAACATTTCTCTTAGTATCCTAAGAGTTCTAAGTCGGGTTAAGCTAATATGTTCTATTAGCTGGCAAAACAGAAATAAATTTTAGGTGTAAATACTCTTGTAGTCTAATTTCTTGATTTAAAATATATACAAGTTGATTAATAATCTTTTACAACCCATTGAAAAACTAGTAAAGACAATTAAAAATGTTTAACCCCAAATTCATACACCGAAATACACCCTTTTATTGGATTATGTCAAGTTAAATCCCAGCTTGACTCAAAATATTCAGTTTGGGTTTGGTTTAGCCAATATTTTATTCTAAAAGTCTTTTGTAATATTCTCATTTTGTGTCAGTTAAAAACTATTTACACTATTTTCAAGTACTAAACAACTAAAAAGTGTTCTCTGATCTCTTACGTTGTCTAATATTGTAATGATCAGACTATATAAAACAGCAACTTTAAGGCAAATATGTACATTTATATATTACCTTGATTAATAAAACACAAAATTACTTCTTCTTTAGTAGTATTTAATTATTCTAGGGATTTTTGTTTCTTCTCGTCACTTATACCCATTGATGATACCTGTAGATAGGTAATTTCACAGCGAGACATTGAAAAAAAATGTAAAAAAGAGAAGACAAAAACACACAACAGACTCACACTCTGCGAGTTACATAGCCCACACAAAAGCCCAAAGTCTGTTTGCATTTGTCTCGCGTTGCCTTGATCCCTAGACCCATTAGTGTACACAGTAGCCAGATCTCCAAGCAACCCTCAGCACAGCCCGTGCAACTCTCATCTGCATTCCCTACCCATCCAGAAAGCCCCTTCCACCTTTTGTCCCTTGTTCGTCCCTGTGATTGTGTCCACCTACAAGCACAACTCGTGTCATGGTGTTTGGGATTTTTCAATGTGTAAAACTACCTGTCGCTGTGTTGTTGTTCTTGTTGGTGCTACTGTATTGTCTCCTCCACCAATGCTCCTACTCCGAGAGACTCTATCTCTCACTGGGCTCGCGTTGAGCCGGGCAAAACTATCTTTTAACACGCACAACGCATTATACGAGCACCTTGCATGCACACACACACACAAACACACACACTCGCACACACAAAGCACTAAGGCCAAAACTAGAGAGAACAGACCCAGACCAAACACCACAGAGATTGTGAGAGAGAGTAAGGAGACGGGGATTTAGAGGCAGTCAACGTATTTCCCGAGTGTTTTTAGCAGCCGCCGCCACGTGAATTTCATTGCTGCAATTCCCCTTAGCCCACTATTTGGCGATGTCTAACGTCGCGTCGTTCTATGCAGCATTTCCTTGCTGCTCTTTGCTGACGACATTTGTTGGTATTGCTCAGTGCTCCCTCACTTCTCCATCCATCCTCAATCCACTGGGCTCCCTTTAACTGCGTATTTTGGTTGGGCTTTGCTCGCATTTGCGTTGGCTTTTCTTTTCAGTTTTTATTTCTGTTAAGTGAAATGTGCACGGCGCAAACGAAAGAGAGAGCGCTAAAGAAAGAAAAAAAATGAAGAGAAAATACGAAAAAATGCTCCAACGGTTGCACTAGTCGTTCTCGTTCTCGTCGTCGCTTTCCTTAAATAAATTTAGCTTAGTTTTTGAATGGTTTTTGCACTTGAGAGGTTTATATTTTGCAGTGCGAGAAAAATAAAAGAAGAAGAAGGAAGCAAATCGCACCGATGTTGGGAGTACGTAGAGTACGTTGTCGACGTCGTCATCGTTGCTGCATTCAGTATGCCGAGTATTAGATTTGCATCAGTTGAGTTGGCGTAAATGCATTTTGGGTCTAGGGGTAATCTCGGTGTGGCATATTTGTGTGCGTGTGTGTGTCTCAGTGAGTGTGTGTGAGTATTTCTGTTTTTTTCTCTTTTTCTTGCCCCTCACATGCAAAAATTGCTTGGGCGTGTTTATGTCGCCGCCAGTAAGGGGTAAAAAGGGCCAAAGATACTACATTCTGAATGCTTGGAGCTTAAGTTGGCCTTGGGGTTAGGAGTTTGAGTTTGGGTTGGAGGGTTTCTGGGGTGGGTTTGGGAATGTGTATTTTATAGTTGAAGCTGTTTAACTTTCAACAACACTTTCTCACTTTCTGAGTGATTCTCTTCCCTCTTTATTTTTCTAGTTATACCATAAACTGCTTTCGTTCAATTCTAATAAAGTTTCTGCCAACTATTTTTGCAAAATAAAAAGTTTTATTTTTTTTTAGTAATATAAGTTGCGTAAAGCCGTGTTTATGTTATTATGTAAACTTTAGTTCAACCTTATTAAACTTTGACTTTTGTTATAATGTAGAAGAAATCATTTTTAGAAGAAAAGATCCAATAAATTTTACGAGTAACTTTAAATTATTATCTTTTCTAAACAGAAATCATATTCAATTCTTCTCATCTAATAAAGTGTTGTTCTTGAGTTGGTATTCCAATGTAGGAGGGTTTTTTTCAACTACGATGAAGCAGTTTTGCAAGATCCTTCTGTCTACCTTCGGGAATAATATCTCTTTCATTGTTTTCGCTTCGTTTCCTTTAATTTCTGTTAGTGTTAGTTTGTCAGATTCTCACCTATCTGTGGTAGATACAGTTTTATCTCAATATTTTCACTCGGGACAACTTGCACTGGGGCGGCAATCTCACTTGAGTGCCAGCGGCGGCCAGCAGCTTCAAATGACAAATTGCCTAAACGCTGTTTCAACTTGCCAAGGAAGCAGCAGTAGGAGAGTGGTGGGGAGAGGGGCCTGAGGCACGAGAAGCTAGTGCCACAAAATGTTGCAATTTATGCAAAGAAATGCAGCAGGCGACCGCATCAGAAGCGACCCGGTGCTATGGTGGCACACTACCTCACTTCCTTCTATATTTCTGCGCCCCTCTCCTGCACCATTCCGCTCCGCTGGTGGCTCTTGGCGTTCGGCTTGGCTTGGCTCTCTCTCGCTTTGGCTACTTTTTATGCTTGCCGCAAACAATTCAGCATGTATTTTTTAAATGTTGGCCATAAATTGTTGCGCACAGTGCGTTTGGTTTGGTTTTGCGTTTTGCAGTTCGCGCAGTTTTCCAACATATTTCAGTGGCTGCCTTTTGTTACATGCCTTTTGCTTTTGTTGTTGCTGTAGTTGTTTATGCTTTCGTTTTACTTCACTTTGCCGTCTTTCCCCTTCGACCATCAGGCTCATACTCATACATAAATACATGTTGCCATACATGTGAAGTAATTCATAAACAGCAGCTTGGGTGGCACCTCCCCAAAACGACGAAAAAAAAAGAATGCGCCCCAATTCTACTATTCTTTTGCCTTCTAGGTAAGGTGTGGAGTGTGTGGTGTGGTTTGGTTTGGTGTGGTGCCAACCAAACACGAAACTACAAGAATTCAGCGCCTTAGGAGATCCATAGCAGCCGCGTGTGCTTCGAGCAATTCAAACCGAGAAACTCGCGCATATTTTCAGGCATATCTCAGAGCTCAGCCATTGCGTCGTTTCACACAATCCAAAAACGCAGTTGAAGTCGACCCAACGAACCAGCGAACCAAACTCTCAACGAAGCCAAGCCTGAACAGCAACAGCAACAACAACAACTCCCTGGAGAGTATTTATGCGGTTGGCCAGGCAAACATTTGTTGTACGTTTCGTTCTAGAGACCAACCAAGACCAAAAGAACAGCAGCAGAGTTCTTTTTCTGTGCGAGTTAACTTTTTTCTTGTTTTTTTTTTTTTTTTTTTTTTTATTTTGCCAAACTATAGCTCATAGCTCTCAGCACAGTTGCCTTCATTCCCATAGAGAGAAAGAGAGAGAGACCGAACGAATGAAAACATGGGCAAATGTGTATTTGGCATCATCTTTTGCCTATCTTTTGTAATAAAATTTTCTTCTCTTCATATGTAATTTGAGACATTATGGAGAGTAAAGTCTGTGTGCGTTTGTGTGTGTGGGAGTCGGGGAGGTGGGGACACTCTGTCTGCGGTATGTTTATGTTTATGGGTATTCAGGTAGCTAAAAGCAAGTTCTTTTCTAATGCCCGTCATTCTCATCTCATCATAAGCCGCAATATGGCTTATAACATTTATAAACAGGCACACGCAATACACTTATATAATTAGGGGTAGTTAAACTCTTGCCAAGTAGTTTGACACAAATTTCATTGCCTCTAAGCTAGATGCGACACAATTTCTACATTTCAAGCTCAAGTATGGAACGACAATTCGAGAAGAACTAGGCTCCTAAATAGACTTCGTATAGATTTTCGGTTTAAAGGATAGTTAAAAAAGGACTACTTATCTATTCAACGAATTCCTTCATGTTTCGATTTAGATAAACGAAAGAAAACTCATATATTTTATTGATAAGTAAGCATTTTTAGTGCTTCGTAATTATAGCTATTATTTTTATGGTAAGCCGTAGATAGTGTGAATGAATTTTAAAGTGTATTGAAAAGCTACGCTATGGTTTTCACAATAAATTTTCCTAGATATGTTTTTTTTTTCTTTACTTTTTCTCCAATGACTTTTATGATTATTTTCTCATGGACATGCGACGTTGTTGGCAGTCGACGGCGGCCTTCTGTCAAACTCCATTTGCATTTGCCAAAACGTTGTCGAAAATTGTTTCTTTTCAACCTCTCTCTCGCCTTTAGAGGTTCCATCTCTCCTTGCTGCTAGTCGACTTTTTTTTATCCATCCATCTATTTGCCTAATATATCTTCATAGTCGCCAGTTTATGGCCTGCTTCTGGTATCTGCCGCCTGATCTTACCTCCCTTCTCAACATACTGCTCCATCTCCTGCTCCTTCTTTTTCTTCTTCTACTGTCATCATCATCATCGTTCGTTCGTCTGTCTCTCAGACTCCCAAACTGTTGAGATTTTTCTGTGTGTATGTGTGTTTTTTGGCTTCCGTATACTAATGCGTCGACCTCAGCCTCCGTCGAAGTCTTGTCCTCGTCCATGTCCACATCAACGGGCCTCCTCCTCCTCCTTCTAGTCTCTCTGTCTGACTGACTGTTTTGTTTGTGCTTCATATTTACGACTCCTGAATGCGACGGACTGTGGGCTCCACGCGTCGAATAGTCAAACAGTCGGAATATCTGTCTCTATGTCTGTCTGTCGGTTGGACGGTCGTCGAACGACTAGTATCTCATGCCATCATCTTTTAAACGACGACAGCGGCAAACGGCGGCAATTCCTCAAGTGTTTGGCTGCTGTTGCTGGTCGTCGCTCCACTTGAAAATTTGGCATCAAATGTCAGAGTCAGAGAGCCGACCTACGTAGTGTGTTTGTCGTTTGCATGCCGTTTGCTTGCCGTTTGTCTTGTCGTTTTTTGATTTTCACTATATAGTTTTTTTGTCCCCCCATCGCATCACCCTCTCCTCTCAAGTGGCGGGCGGGTCGTCCGTTTTAAATGAGTTTTTCAAATACTTGTGCACGTACGGACAGCGACAACCAAACTACTTTCTTTTTATCTCTCCTTTTCTCTCTCTCTCTCTCTCTCTCTCTCTCACACGACAAAATAAAACGCCTTCTGTCACGCATTCCCTGACAGTTGAAAGATGATGACGGCTTCCTTTATTGCAACCACTATTTTGGTTCTATTCACAAAAACTCCACCAACTCTCTAGCACCAACTCTCAATTCAATTCATGCTCTGTCATTTTTAATGAATCACTTAATTGTCGTCCAATGCGGCGGAGGACTCAGCCGAAAGACATGGGCTTCTTGCTAACTACTACTTCAAGCAGCTCCAAATGCCAAAACACTCAACATAGAGACGGAGAGGGTGGAGAATTTTATGGAATTATGCAAGATGCTTAAGTTATGACTTCATGACCTCTATAAAATTACACTAATATGTCTAACCCACTTCAACTGACACTTTTCCAACCAAGTGCAAGTGTTAGACTATAAGTTTTTTCCTGTTAGATTTTCTCACGATTACAAACTCCATCAAAGTTCCAAAGTGACAGAAAATCTGTCAAAGCTGTTTACAATCAAAACCTAAGAAGAAGACTGTTTGATGGTCGACAAGATTTTGATGAAAAACTTCAAAAAAACCAAAAACACTAAAACTAGTTGGGAATTACAACAAAATAAAGCGAAAAAAAATCGATAAAGACGTTTTTTAGACTTTTCGACTTAATTAAATTAATCTTGTAACAAAGGTTACAATTTTCTTGGAAACCTAACCTTCTTTGATTATTATTTTAACATTACCTTTTAAAGACTAAATGCCCTAATTAGGTCCCATAAGATATTTTACTCTGAAATAATTATTCAATATTTATTAATTATTTATTCTCTATAAACTTTTGGCTTCCATATATAATTTGTTGTTTTTTTCGTGGAAAAACCTGAAACACGAACCTGGCCTCTTGAAAAATTCCCAAAAGAGCACACAGAATAAAACTTTTTTCCCATGCTTTTCGGGGGTCTTTAGACATTGCACATCTCCATCAAAACTACTCACACACAAAATGAAATTACTCGAAAAATAAAACAGAAGGAAGACCTGGTCGAAAGAAGTTGAAGTGTTTTCGTCGTCGTTGGCGTTAACATCTCTCTCTCTCTCTGTCGCTGTGTGTAGTGTGTCCAACTCCATATAGTGCCTCCATTTATGTTGGCACATTCGGTAGTTGAAAGTGTTTTATTTTTTGTTCTTTTTTTTCCTGGTGGTGTGTTTCTCCTCCATTTTTGGCATGCCTCAACAGAGCACTTTAGCGTCTTTGGTCGTCTACTACGACTACTACACGTACGACACTTTTCTCTCCTTCGTCATCATTATGGTCATTGCCGTCGGCGGCTTCCTAACGCAAATTTAAATTGTTTTCAACTTAATTTCGGGTACCCAGTTGTAGGGGTACTCTTTTTGGGTCCGTGCGTGCGCGCATCTTCATTAAGGAGAAGAAGAACTTGGTGCACTGCTCTGGCATGCTCTCTGGTCTCGGCCATAAACAAATGAAATGAGGCCCATCATATAATTTCAACTAAGCGTGCTACGCGCCGCACACTCAACATCTAAACTACTGACGAGACTCTGTGTCGCTGGTGTTCCTGCTGCTCCTGTGGACTTGGCGGCATCTTCATCATTTTCCATGCATGATTCGGCATAAAATTTCGTTCACACCATTTAATTTTGGTACGCGAGTTTGGCTGGGCAGAGTGTTATATTGTTGACATTTTGAGCTCAACGCTAGCAGCAAATTGTGTGAATTATAGTTCCACCCGGTGCCCCTTCCCATTCTCCTTCCTTTTTCCCATTTCCCTCCACCGTCACCCACTCCTCAATTCTCATTCCTCTAGATATGTATATATTTGAATCTGTTTGTGGCATGACTCTGGTATTTATGGCAAATGACAGCAGGAGGAAGGAGGCATCGGCTTCGGCAACGGCATCGACAGCGGCATCTGTATCTGTATCTCTTAGCATATGCTGGGCATGACACTCATCAGTTTCCAACTACTTGCAGAGGTCGCCCGCTAATTAAGTGCAGCAGAACATGAGTTTTTATAACTCAAATTTATGTTAGTTTTACGACTTGAAGTTAGTTGCTGTTTGCTTTCTAGTGGCACCGTGTGGACCCCGTGTATCAATCAGCATGGCGATATATTTGATATGTAATTAAGATGAACGTGAAATCTACAGAAATAACTGTTCTATTTCATCTATCCCTCTCCCTCTATCTCTTTCGATTATACGATTTTTATATGCTCTTTCTATAGGTCAGCGGCAGGCTACTTCTGATCTTTCTTTCTTTCTCTCTCTCTTTCTCTCTAGTTTAGTCGTAATGAAAATTTTGATTGAGTTTTACTACACCACAGCTGCATATGATTAGTGAGAGGGAGAGGGAGAGAGATAGAGTAGGAAACCCTTTCGGAGGTTGCATCTGTGGGAACTGAAGCTACATCGATGGATAAAGCTGAACTGGCCGTGCAGTTTTGATTATGCTGAACATGAATGTTTGTTTTCCCAAATTTATTATTGGTTTTTATTTTTAATTAGCACTACACTTTCAAAGCTTTCTGTGTTCTTTCTCTGCGGGGCCCGCCCGCTGTGACAATGACAGCCAAAAGTCTACACACATCCATCCCATTAGTCTGTCAAAAATGTTGGGAAACTTTCAGGTTCCTATACCTCCTCTCTCCTAAAAACTATAAAACGTGTTGTTTAATTAGCATTAAAAGTATCGCTGGCACAAAATTCAGTCTCTGAGTCATGTAGGAGTCAAGCATTTTCACCTGCCATTAAAAGAAAATTATGATAATTCCAAATTATTTAAAGATTTTTCTCTTCAAAGCCATAAAGTTGAAAGAAAAAAGAGAAAAACATCTTGTATAATTTTATTATGATGTTGACCCAATGGCTACATAATATTAAATTCCATTGCATTGCATTTATTCTCTAAAAAAGGGTACGGATATATGTAATTAAGAAGAACTTAATGAGTAATTATTTTGACATAGAAAGGGATGAATTCGGGGTAGAGTCAAGTGCTTTCCCATAAAGTATTATAATACATTACAAAATACAAAATAAACTTAAGCTTAAATATATCTAGATTTTGTTCTACTGTTTATAAGTTTCAAGGATAAGGGAATTGTGTAAAGAGCTAATTTTTTTTTCAATAATTTATTCATGATGTTTTGTTACATTTTCTGGCCTATAAACTTCTCTCTTATGGAATAAAATCATTTATTTGATTTTACGGAATTTCATCCTTGGTTAAACAGAGAATGGTTCACCAACTCATCATCATCATCATCATCAGTAGAAGAAGATTCCACAAAATTTCAACAGTGTGTAATTTCAATTGGCATTTTCTTGCCCTGTTTTTGCCAATTACTTACTTATTTATGTATGTATCAGTTCACTCTGTCGCGCTTGAAGCAAAAAATTAAATTCCAATTTAATTTTCAGGCAGAGCAGCAGCAGCAGTCATCTTTGAAGACGAAGTGGAAGTCGAAGGCGGCATTTCACCAAGACTAATCCCCTCTAGAAGCGGGCATAGTCTGCCCTACTTAGAATAATTTGAAAACTTTAAGCAGCAGCAGCAGCAGTGATCCAAGTTTTTTCTTGTTTTATTTTTTTTTTTTTGTGCCTCTTTTCTTTTCTTTGCCCATAGCTGAAGAAGATGCAGCTGTGACGCGGAGTTTGTGTGGGGCTCTAGACCTAAAGTTGTCCAGTTTTGTGCCTACGGTTATCACATCATTATTCAGGCATCAAGTTGGTTTGGTCTTTACTTTTTTTTTTATTTGTGGTGCCTTTGTCAAAGTTAAAGTTAAGCCACTTGAGCGACATTGTTGAAATCGGTAATTTGCCTGGCTCGATTCCACTGCGTTGTCGTGTCCATAAAAATAAAAAAAGAAAACTAAACTAAAAGCAACAACAACGATTGCCGGACTACTAACGACTTGAAAATCCTTATTAATCACACAATGTCCAGAGAGACCCCAGACCCCAGACCAAGACCGGAGACCAGAGACTCTTCTCAGCCATCTCGTTCAGGTCTCATGGCCATAAAAAGCCAATGCTGCCAGCTGATAAGCGAAACGGGCGACATGGCCAACAGCCAAATAAGCCAAACGAAGACGATGAAGGCTCTTTGCCTCCATCTACTACTCCATCTTCTTTGCCTTTCTGCTGCTCGTCGTCCACTACTCATTTTCAATTAATTAATCCAACAACATTCCAGCACTATTATCTTGGCATATCTCAAATATTTTCCTTAATTACGCAAAAAAAAAAAACCCCAAGTGAAAAGAAACAAAAAGAGAGGTAGGCAAATAAAAAAAGGAAATAAAGAGAAAAAAATCTGACACCTCGAACAATCAATACATCATCATAAGAGAAGCGGCATGCAAAAAAAAAGGAGCGGGGTAAAAAAAATGAAGAAAAGGAATAAAAAAATAAATAACTATGCAACAGCAACAGCGGCAACACGCACACACAATTACAGGCACGACGACGATCACAGGACGAGTCGAACGCCTTCTTATACACTGAGACTGCTCGCTCTATGAAGGCATCTAATGTAAAAAATTTATGCCATTCAAAATTAGCAAAGTGTTATCTAAACGCATAAATTACATGCACGTACAATGTGCCACAGCAGGCAGCAGCAGAATGCCTCAAAAAGGGGGAGGTGGGAGGCACAGAGGAAGTGGGTGGCAGTAGGAGCAGCAGCTAGAAGGCAGCATGCAAATTGTGCTCCTCCTCATCAATGTGTGTGTATGTGTGCGATAAGTTGAAAGACGTTGCTGAAGAAGCTGCCACAGCAGCCAACTAGTTCTCCTCTTCATTGCTGTAACCAGAGTCTCTATGTGTGTGTGTGTGTGTGGAGAGAGAGTGAGGCAATGCGGCATAAACGATGCCAACAACTGATTGTGACGTGAACTAAGCTCGTAATGAAAGCATATATACCAGGCAACCAGACCAAAGCAGACCCGGCCAAGACTCTAGACTCTGACCAAAAAAAAAAGGGCAAGAGGGGCAGAAAGAGTGGAAGACTGCTGACTGGCACAAGGCACAAAGTCTTCTCCTAGACGATGAACGACTCAACAGCGACAACGACTAAGACTACGTCGATTCAACGCAATCCCTACCCGCCCTCCCTTCCCCCATCGACATACACATTGGAGCAGGCCCCAAGTTGACAACGTGGCCATGGCTTTGGCCAATTGGCCGCAGAGTTACCAACGTAGTAGAGATCAAAATTTCTGCTGCACTGCAGCAGTACAATGGATGCATAGTAATTCGAAATACTTTGGTAACAGAATTCGCTGCAAAAACTTTTGTTTAGCGGAACAAAATTAATGGAGACTTAAGTAAAGTTGCGACGAAAGATGATTTATTTCTTTACACGCTTCAAAATTCATTATGGAGACTTTTGGAGACTTATGAGAAACATGTAATGATACTTTTTTGACGAGTTCAAACTAGTGGGGCTTTTTGTCGGCTTTACATATATTTTGGAGAGTTAGTAAAATGAATGTTACACTTACTTTTTATTGAATATGAAGTATAAAATATACTTTAGGCATTCAATTCTTTTATTTCGCGTTCGGAGACCTCAGTAGACTTCCATCAGCTCTCTTATTGTCTGAAGAACTTCAATTCGGAGTATACTAACTCTCCAGCTACGTTTATGACTAAAGTAAGACTTTAAATAAAAATTATTCGGAGAGACTGTTTTTGGATTTCAGATTTACGACCAGACAGTATAAGTTTTTTCCTTTACCAATTATTCTTTTCCCACTGTGACTCATCACACTTTTTTTTTGCGAGATCCTACAATGCCGCATGGCCATCATCCAACTACCAACCACTGACTCCAGCGTCGACTTTGAACCAACTTGAATGCAGTCGCAGCTCCCAGCCTCCCAGACCGATGGCACGACTTGGCGAAAGAAGATATAAGCACGACATAAATGGTACTTTATATCTGCAAGATATTATTTTTCCAAACATACACACAAAGTTTATGATTTTTTCTAGATATTTTGTCATCTTTATTATCAAGACACCGCGGTAGAAAAGGCAGAGAGCAAGGCGTATGGGGAGGAGGATGAGTGGCGCAAAAAGAAAAGGAAATAAGGCAAAAGGCATAAAGTAACCAAATAAGCACACAAAAGCCAAAACCAAACCAAATGGAGGAATGAATGCAGCAGCATTCTCCATCGGTTAGAATAGTGACCATTGAATAGTCGAGTTTGCTGGCTAGCGAAACCAGGTGAGTGTCAGTGGGGGCATTGCTGGAGACAAGCCAGCCAGATAGAAAACCAACCAGACCAATACAATGGGAGCACACACATTGCACTTGACCAGAGATCTTGCAGTTCTTACCGCAGCCTGTGTGTCATATTTACGGTTTCGTCTTAACACATAAACAACCTTATTTGCCCTATACACTCACGTTCGCAGAGAGATGGGAAGACATCGTGTGGAAGTTTCAACCATATTCTTGGACACTGTCATAAACTAGTTTTGCACACACAACCATATATCTATATCTTTATCTATATAGACATACAAACAAACCATATTCTCTCCGTGTGTGTGTGTGTGTGTGTATGTTTAACTCAACTATATATTAATGCGTAAGCACACACAGTTGAGGCTACCGGACTAAGCGCCTTCACTTGCAACTTCTCTTCCCTCTTGCTCTACTCTGTTGGCTCCATCCATCTTTACCTTTTAAAGAAAGCATTGGAAAGGTTTTTCTTTGCACACACACACTTAGTTCGCTATGTGTATTATAACAAAAGGCGCCGGTCCTATGCTGCTTTTGTTGTTGACTTAGGCCCACGCCAAAGAATTGTCTAGGGCTTCGCTTTGGGTACTAGGAGAAACAGCATTTCTCAATGTTTCCTCGATGCTCGATGCTCTAAACACAGACCCAAATAAAAACCACAAAAACCTGAGCTGGCATATTGCCGCTATTGTCTTTTATAGTTTCCTGGAACGTTTGCGTCGCTGCTCTGGCTTCCACCACCACCATCACCACCCAATTCCCTTTTCACCTCCCCTCTCCAAGATGTCGTTGTGGTGCAATACTCAAGAGCTTTATGCGGTTGATTCTCTCTCCCCCACTACCAACTCTAACCAACTCTAATGCCCTCTCGTGTAGTAGGTCTTGGTGGTCGCTGAACAGAGGAATCTGCTGAGTTACACACTCACACACACACACACTTGAAACTTAATTTAAGTCTTTATTTCTTTATGGAATATTCCTCAGGTTTAGCTATATGACCTAGTTTAGTTTTAAGTAATAGACAATAGTATTTCAAATGTAATTTGAATTGGTATTTTAAGCGCAATTTCAACTTAATTTGCAAACAATTTAAATTGGTGACCCCGACGACCTAACACTGTAAACGGCAATAACCCATCATTGATCTTCCAAAAAGGAACGTACTTCATTCAGGTTATTTTGCTGCATTCATAAACGTTTCATTGTTAGGTGGCTTACAATTTGATGTGCAAAAACCAAAACAAGACTAAAAAAAAAAAAAAAAAAAAAAAAATAAAAGTTTTTACGTTCAAAGCTCTATCTATCTCGCTCCCTCTATCTATCTGGTCTGTGTCCGTCTATGCGGCAAAAGAGTAAATCACATATCTACAGCAAACACATCATTTTTCTATGGCTCAGTTGTGTTTTGGTGCGTTGTGGTATGGGCATGGTGTTTGGACTTCCCTCCCTGACTTTATTAGTATTTTCTATCATAAACTGCCCAACGGGGTAGCTGCTGTACATAAAGCGCCGTTCGCATCTAGTTTAATGTCCCACATCAAACTTAACGACGACACCTACTCCAGTTTGGTTTATGACGGAAACAACGACCGCTATGGTTTCTGTTATTTTGCCGTCTTTTTTTTTCTCCCCGACCTAAAATGGTAAATATGGACAGCTCATAATTTTCACAATTGTGGCCCTGATCGTATGGAAACATGCATGTAACCAATAACAAATTACGCCTGCACCAAAAGGCATTCCAAGTAATATTTGCGCGGGTATCATTAAAAAACAAAAACCAAACCCAAAAAAAAACCAAAAAATTAAATGAAATGAAAAAGAAACAACGAAACTTTATACCCACGATTCATCCAATTGACTGCAGTGGTTGGTGCAGCAGCGTAACGAATTTTTATTTAACTTTTTTCTTCTTCTCTTAGCGCAAAAGCCGCCGCCAACGAAAACAAGAAAGAAACAGATAATGCAGTTGATAATAATCCCCAGCAATGTAACTCAATCTGCTGTTCTAAGCCTGGGCCATGGAGATACGCAAGTCCTGGACACGATGCACATACACAAGAAAGTCTGCAGGGAAAGAGGAGTAAGAGAAAAGCAACAGTTGGTCGAAACGAAGATGCCCTTATAAAATGTGCAGAAAATCAAAGGGAATTATCAATGACTGGGAGAATCCTTTTAGTCCTGATTAAATCCCAATAACAATTAAATCAACAAAATACTCTCGTTGATGTTATGTATTAATCAGAAAAAGTCATTAGCTTGGACTCGATTAACTCAGTAAACTGAGAGATATTGGCTTAGTTCTAAATCAGTTTAGCGATATGTGTTTAAAATTTGTTGTTGAAGAAAACAGAACTTGGCAGAATCAAATCCTAAATTGCAAGTCATCTGAAGTAAAATAATAATACAAATTTTTGCGTTTGGTATAAGGTGTCTTCTTAGAGAATGAAAAAATATAGAAATGCCATACGAACATTCATTTGATTTTATGTTTTTCCATTCCATTCGACTTAATAATTACTATGGAATTCCTAAAAGTTTTCTAAAATTGCATTCTTCTTGAAAAAGCGTTCAAAACCTTTCAATAACAGCAACGAAAAAGGGTAGAACTGGCTACATTACATTATACATACATATATACATACAAACATATAGCCAAAAAGGCAAGTCGAGGCTAAAATAATGTGCATGAATGATGAAATGCAGCCGAGGCTGACTTGCCACACAGTTCAGTTCATTTTGTGGTCTTCTTCTACTTCCATCCAGTCAGAAGGGGAAAAGGGGACAGGCAGGAGCAGGGGAGGGAAGTCAGTCAAACCTGGCGCTCACAGAAGATGCAAGCGGCGCGGCCTGGACAATGGTTTCGGCCTGCTATTAACGTCCAGCGCACACATGAAACAAGATATTTTTACAGTACCCAAAGAACACTTCTTCTTCGTCATTTTGTATACTCTAACGTTATTACGGTACATGCGTTTTAATAGCAGATTGAAGCATACATAAGCAGACTTAAATTGAATGATCGGTTAACCTTTTCGGTATCGAAAGGAATATTCATTTTAAGGTCCTAGATATCTTGGTTCTCTTTCCATATGGACCTATACCTAGGAGCACCGCTGTTTTTGAAAGTGTTGATGTGCCCATTTGGTCTTTTAAAGAGTATGGAAACTACGGCTTGTTTTTTAGGTAGATCTTTGGTTTTTATTTTGCTGCTGCTGCTGCTCTTGTGATGGAACTCACTTTGGCCAATGTCTCGATGTTATTATTGCCCCTGCCCAGGCCTGACTTTGACTTGGGGAACGGGTTTGCGCGCTCCCTCTGTCTTTTTTCTTTTTCTGCTGCCTTCCCGCAGTTTTTTTCGTTTCGTACAAAACGACACACGCTGCATGCGGTCCGCATGGTCTTCACTCCGTCACTCCACTGGCTCCGTCTCTTGGTCTCGGCCTCTGTCACTCGCTTTGGGTATCTTTCGGAACCTGACCGGTGTGAGTAATAGGCGGCGTTGCCGTTGTAGTAAATGAGCTTACCAGGTGATACCAAAACACAAAAGAAATTATAGTAATCAAATCATTTTTATGTTAAATTATGATCGACAGCAGGCAGGCGACGCTGGGCGATTCCTGTGTAGGGGAAACCAACGAATGCAGCGACTGAGAGAGAGAGAGAGAGAGACAAGAGTCCAGAGATAGAGGTAGGTAAAATGGAGACCTCCTTGTAGTAGGTTTTTAATGAAACTTTATACTAAATAGCAAATTTGTTGTCTTGCCCATGTTGCGTTGTATTTTGTATGTTGTCTTTGGGCTTTGGCTTTGGCTTTATTGATGTGTGTTGTTGCTGTTGTTGTGTGTAGCTATACAGCTATGGCTAATTATCTTTTGGATTGCAACAAGTTTATTAATGTTTATGTGTGTTGGACGGCCAATGGTCGTGGTCGTGGTCTTGGTCCAAGTCCAACTCCAACTCCAGCACGGATCGTGTCTGTGTTCAAATTTATTATTGTAGTGCTCCATTGAGGCGCGGCGAGGCATTTTGTGCGATTTTTAAAAGGTTTCAATGAACATTTATTATGATTGCAGGCCGCCTGACTCCCTGGCTGCATGCTGCCTGCCACTTGCCTTTTATATTGGCCTATGTTACATATAATAGACATACTATAAAAGTTTTTGCTAATATATCAACTTTATGCCACACACACACACACACACGCCCAAACACCCATATACACAGAGCATCTCTCCTCTATATAAAATAAATGCACTTGTTCTTGCTGTTTTATTAATATAAATGTTCATGTTTGTTTTTTGTTAATAGTTTGAACAAACTCTACACTTTAGCAGCTCCAAATCAATAAATCATAGGAATTATATGTATACCCACATATTTCTATAAACGTGAAGGGGAAGAGGTGGCTCGCCATAGTGTAGTGTCATCATCACTGGGTTTATGATGATCTCTCGACTCTCGTTTAATGAAAATATTTTTGCACGACAAAAAAATAAATTGCATTTAGAGAGATTTTTAATTAAAAAATTCTTTTTACCCCTCCCATTTTTGTTTTTATGTGCAGAGTGTGTGATTTAGAGCGCGTTAAATGTGGCACCTGAATCAGTCAATTAAATGCGAGAACGTTGATAATAAATTAAGCAAGGAATATGGCTGAGACAGAGACACCCAGAGGTAAGGAACGAGAGCGAATCGTAAGCAGAGATGGAGGGGGTAAAAAAATTTAATGAAGAAGCTAAATTGAAATGCAATCAATCTTTTAGATTGCCTTGAATTGAAGAGAGGATTACCAAGTGGGAAATAGATGAAAGAAGAAGGTACGAAGTAAATTGATGGGACAGAAACCTGTCAAAATAAAATAGGCCAAACAATTTTTATCTTAATTACCTAATGACTAATTAAAGCCTTAAATTCATTCATTATTCATTCATTATTCGCAATCTTTATCGAAGACTCAAGGTTATTATAACGTAATGCAAACAATTGCAATTTAATTTGATTACACTTTGCTTGAATTTATTATGAGATTGCAACTTTTAGACCTGTGACTAATGTTTGGGCTTTGGGTTATGGTAAAGGTTAAATCTGACAAGTCTTGGCAATTGAAAAGGTCTATGGTCTATGGTCTTGAAGAAAACGTGTGAAATAAAATTTCATAATTTTTTGGTGTTCATTTGTTTGTTTAATTTTAAAATCTCCTTATTTAAAGATTTCTTCTCCTTTCTTCTGTCAACTTCTTGCTGAAGACAGAGGATTTTGGCGAGCTTTTGGAGGCAAATAGTCGGCTTTAGAGAAAATAATATCAAAAGCTAAAAATTAGTTTTTAATAGTGCTGATTTTGCTGAACATGTTCACTTGTTCTTTTAACGAAGTGAGCCCACAGTTGTTCAGAATAATCAGCATAAGCATTCTGAGTTTTATTGTGATAATTGCATCGAAATTTTTAGTATTACTCTAATAATAATTTATGAATTTCAGTTGGTGAGCAAAAAAAAAACGCTTCTAATCTGTTGGGGATGGTATTAAATTGGACTAGCATACGAATAGATTTGAATTGAAAAAAAAAATATCAAAGAAGCTAACTTCGGCAATGCCGAAGTTTATATACCCTTGCGGTCCTTGGCAATAATTTTTTTACATTTTGAAATTTCTTTCCTTGCAACTCAATTCATCAACACACAAACAAAACATTCAAATTATTTCTCTTTTTACTACAAATTTTTAAGCAAGGCACAACACGCATACACATACATACATACGTGTAGCGCTACGTCTGTGTGTGCGTATGCATGTGCTCTGTTTGATTTGCTGATGACGTAGAACCGATTTGAATTGACTGTAACTTGTGTTCTATTTATCCGATCAAACTCAAATTTTGGGATCTGAGATTTTATATCAAATTCTATTAAATTGGTAAATTTCATGGCGATACTCCAATTTTTGCAAAAAATTTTGTTCTAGAGCTATATGATATAGTAGTCCGATCCTGACAATTTTCATACTCTATTATCTCCCGGCTAAAAGTAGCTCAAATATGAAATTTCATTCCGATAGCTCTTAAGATGCCAGCGTGAAGTTGATTTGCACAGACGGACGGACGGACGGACGGACGGACGGACGGACGGACGGACGGACAGACGGACATGGCTATATCGACTCAGCTTCTCATGCTGATCAAGAATATATAACTTTATGTGGTCGGAAACGTCTCCTTCTGTGCGTTACAAACATCTGACCAATTTTATAATACCCTCTGCAAGGGTATAAAAAACAACCATTTTTGATATCTAAAACTCTAAGACGTGATCGCCTTTAGTTTGCGAACGAACATTGGAATAAAAATATTTGTAAACAAGTTTAAGGAATTTACCTGATTAAGATAGTTAGTACACAGTTTTATGCATACTTAATGTTCGAATTGCTTTAAGATCTCAATACGGTATATGGTGTTTCTTATCTGATCTTTTACTAGTTTCTAAGATTAAATGTCATCTAGTTTGTTTAATTTAATAAAGTGAATTTCTCAAGTACAAACTTTAGTTCTTCTTTGACCGTCATCAGCATTATTGCTAGCATCTCATGGTCATCAATGTGAAACACTTACATCTGCAAATAGTAAAAGAAAAGAGGAAAGAGAAAAACTTAATTAGTTCTAAAGCCAATCAGCAAACAAATAAACAGATACATGAAAACAGTCAAAGAGTCAAGCAAATAGTATCATATACGTAGTTGCAGGCAGGTAACTAAGTATATATCTAAGTATAGCAAATAAAAGTGGAAGTCAAGTGAGTGAGTGAATGAATGAATGAATGTGAAGCCAAAGATATGTCCAAGTTGATAAGAACTGTAAAGGGGAATGCCTTAGATGCCTTTCAACTAAACGACAACAGCCAAGGACAACTATGGGAAGGAAGGAGAAGAAGAACAACAACAACGACGACGATTGCCATCACGTCGTGAAGTGGAATGAAGGATGCTGAGGCATTGGTGGCAATTGGCAAACCTTTTATTGTTGTCTTGGCATGTGACGTCACATACGTTTTAATGGCTAATTAAATTGAAACCCAAGCATTCATTCAATGTTCGCTCTCAACACCAATTACAAATTGCACTGTGTTAACTGTTTGGGCATAGAATGTGTAACTGTGGAGTGGTCAGGGCGCTAAAATTGTGGTCATCACACATATTTTCACTTAATAATTAAGTAGAAACAAAAATTATATACAAAAACCTATTACACCATCATCATAAACATTGGTTTTTGATTAGTTTTCCGTTCATAAATTATAGACTTTATGTTTAATATGCATGAATCATTAAACACCTTTTGTCGGCAGCGATCAAAAACCAAAACGAAACGAAACGAACTTTTAATCTTTAGTCGAAAATCGTTTCTCAAGAATAAAACAGGAAATCTTTGGCACTCAATGAATTTATTTTATTTTTTCGGTAGATTCTAATGCAGAATTCTTCATCTCACTCAGAGTTCCAACAAACACAACGACGACGAAGACGATGACCATTTATCTATGAGACATGTGAGAAATGTTCCGCATAGTCAGACAACTTCTTTTTTTTTTGCGCACGATAATTAAATATTTTTAATTGCTGCCATGCACACAGCACAACAACAACAAAATGCTGCAACGATGCATCAGCAGCAACAACAACAACATCAATGCAAGAAGGAGAATGAGTCGCAGAATAAAAATTATTTCCATAAAAGTGCAAATCATTAAATCTTCTTAGCCGCAAGGAATATAGCAAACATAGCTCTAATATTTGCCAACATGCTGCTGATGCTGTGGTTGTTGTTGTTGCCCATGTACATACACATAGTTCGCTGGAGAACAACCGCATTTTGATACCCTTTAAGTTTTGTCACATGGCAAGTGAGAGACACAATTCACTTAGTGTGGGTAGGCCATGCCCACGCTATTAATTACTCCGACAAACTAAAAGTTCATAACATTTATGGTGCAACTGCAAGACTTATGAATGAGAAGTTATGGAAAATAAATCGAAGACTTTTCAATTACTTCTACAATTGTTGCCAGAGAGCTTCAAAGAAATGAACTTTGAGGTTTTAACCTACAGGATATTACATATTCGTAGCACTTTTACAGACATTTCATCTGGCTGTTGGTGTGTGTTTAAAATCTGGCTTGCATTTTCGGATATCAGAGATTTAGTGCACTCTTTTTTTTTTTTGGTTCCTATGCTAGGAGGAGTGGACAGAATTAAGGCGCAGTCGCAGTTTACAGTCACTTTGCAAAGAAATCGACACGAAAAAAAGAAAACTGAAGCTCTCAAAAGATATAAGAACAACAGCAACAATGAAAAAAAATGGTAAAGAAAAGAAAGAAGTTTGTTTGCTTGCCAGTGTGCATGTGTGTGAGTGAGTTTGTTTGTTTGCCAATGTTGTTGCTGTTGCTGCTGCCTGCCTGCCATCCCATAATACCGAAGCCAGTTTCCAGTTTGTTCAGCCTTTTTACACGGCTTCTGCTGTAGCAGCAGCAGCAATTGCAGTTGCAGTTGCAGTTGTTTCTGTTCTTGCTGCTGCTGCTGCACTTAATGCATTTTTCAGTAGATGCTTCTTTTCTTTTTGTTTCCATGAAAATATTTCGTGAAATTATAACATGCAGTCGCAACGACTGAGCCATATGCGCTGCATTTTCGATTGAACTTAAAAAGCTGCACAAGCTTTTTTAGTCAAGGAAAAAGTCACCTTTGGCCATACACACAGATTCAAGACGAGGAGAACACTTTCTGTCATTTGCAGCATCTATGCGTAAGACCTTTCTCGCACTTTCAATTAATATTTTCACCCTCAAAGAAATGGTGAATCTGCATGGGATTAATGCAAATTTCCTTTTCAACCAAATTGCCAATATAAGGAATAACAAAAGAGAGACCCATTATCATCATGATTGAGCTTATCTAATTGAAAATCCTCACATCCAATAAACTAGATGTGTATGTATTTTCTACAATTTCATTTATTTCAGCGTGAAATCAGCTTTAACAAAAAAAAAAAAAAAAACATTCCAATCAGCGGGTCTTAAGTGAGGAAAAAACCCTCGACGGCCCAGCCACGAGGGTGGGTTGTGGGTTATTTGTTTGTTTGTTTAATTCGTAACCCTTGGAAGGGTTCTTCGTATTGTATAAAAAATTAATTAAATTTGATTGTATAGAAATTTATGGGTTTACATTCTGATGATGTAGAGTATAGCTTAGGTCTGTCTAGACCTAAAATGGGCGAAGAAAGGTCGTTGAAAAGTATCTTTTTCGTTTCGTTTTTGTGCTTTGTGTCTAGTATCTGCACTTAACACGCATTCTAATTGCCAAGTCAAGCCTCAAAGCCGACACAGAGAGAGAGCGAGGGAGCGAGAGAGAGAGAGAGAGAGAAAAGAAATTATTAACAACAAAAGCTTTGGCTTAAATGCAGAAGCAGAAAAATGTACGGGCAGGAGCAATGAGCTGGGGCTCTGTGAGACTTGGCGTGTGAGTAAGTGGTGCGCATTTCCCCCCGGCTGTCTCTTGTCCACCACAAAACGGAAGGAGAGACAGATGGGACAGGGACAGAATCAGAATCAGAATGGCAGAGCGGGGCATGGGGTTGAAGCAAAAGCGTAGCAAAACGTTTGCACGTTGAAGGCATAATAATAAAAGGTTAAAAAAGGCGCAAAGAAGATTAAATGCTTGAGAAGATGCAATATTTTTGGTTCGCCTGCTTTACCCAGACTTGCAACTCCAACTCCAACTTCGACTCCATCTCCTGCCCATTCTCCTTCCTTCCTTTTGCCTTCTGCCTGCTGTTTCTCTTTCAAGTTATGCAGGCGGGGCAGTTAGGACTGCAGTTGTTGCAAGTTGTTGCTGCCGCTGCTGCTGCTAGTCCGCCTTGTAATTGCACATCATGTAGCTGTTGCCGTTGCCGTTGCCAACTTCAAGACCAACATTCGACATCGACTCCAACTCCAACTCCAGTTGCAAGAGTTAACTATTTTGTGTTCAAGTTGAAGGCACATGGTAATGGCAATGGGTTGCATCTTGCTCACATATTAATTGCCGCACGGCTGCGCGCCGCCTTAGCGCACAGTGCAACACGCAAACGCCTCTCGTAGCCTTATTCTACTTTTCTACCCTGTATAAGGTATTCCAAAAAGAGTATATCAAACTCAATGTCCCGAAGAGAAACCACTTTGGAGAAGACTTGGTTTAACCTCAAATAAAGAATGAGATATCAAAGTTTGCCTGGCCCAAAAGAAACTCTCTTTCAATGACAGTTTTATTCCCCATGGAAAGACCCTTTCAAAGTGCAGGGTAGCTTTTGGTCGGATTCTCTTGGTCATGGCTTACATTATAATTTGCTTCTTCTGCTAGAAGTTTTTTATATTTTTTTCCTTACGTTCTTTGGTTTTTTATGCGATATTTAAACAAATTGCTTGTAGAATATTTGTGACATTTTGTCAGGGGCCCTCTGTGGTATGCGCATGAGTGTGTGTGTGTGTGTGTGTCTGCTCAGCGGGGCAATGAAAATTGAGTACAAGTTGCCTTTTTAGAGTTGCATCATCAATCATTGCAGCACACGTTGAATGATGGAAGAAGAAACACAGACCAGAACCAAAAACCAGAAGGAACCCACAAACCAGCCAACCTGAGCAAGTCAAAATATTTATAAAAGTCAAAAACACAAAAAAAAAAAAAAAACAAAATTGTCACACACAGAGGGCAAAACTTATATTTTTTTCTCCGTTTTTTCGGTGGGTGTTCGATTTCGATTTGCCCTGCAGCACATATAAATCTCAAGCAATCTCACTTGGTATTGTAATTAATAATCCAACTTGCGCATTTCATCATTTTCCAACTTGAGAAATGACTCCAAAAAGACACATTCATCGAGAGAAAGAGATAAAAAAAAAGTTCTTTTGATTGGAATTCTCTACCATGCCATGACGAGAGCCTCTCTCCAAGTGTGCGTGTGTGTGTGTGTAATAGCAAAAGTATTTGTAATTTTCTAGATGACTGCTGGGTATAGTAGTTGCTAGTTGTTGTTGTTGTTGTTGCTAGAGAGTAGAAGAAATAGAGAAATTGTCGTAATCAAAAGTTTTTACAAAAAGATGAATGGTTCAAGTTAAGAATTATGGCTGAAGATTGGTTCTACTATTTAAAAACCACAAACAAGAACTTTGAGTGGGGGAGAAAAGAGTTTTATAAGTATCACTATCTAATTTGGATTAATTGCTTAGGGGACCATAATAAATTAAAAACTTTTTCAATTCAAGATAAGTATGCACTAGTGAAATATGAACCATTTCGAGATGTTTGTCTTTCAAATAAAAAAATGAATGTAAGTCCAATGAAAAATTTCTGATTAACAACAAATAAAGATTAGGAAATACTAAGTTATCATATTAGGCCAAATTAGTTACACCACAAACAAAAGATTAATTGAAATTACCGACAAATAGAGGACTATTAAGTGAATTGACGAAAAATGATAATAATATTATATTGGTAGGTACATAATGACTTTGGGTCACTTGCTCTGCTTACATTTAAAATGTCAAAATGCATTTTTATGTTCCGCTGTTATTTACTTGCCTGTCAATTGTCTATTGACTCAATGTTTAGAAACATCTGGCGAAAGTTTTCAGAGAAAAACTATATTCTACAAAGTAGTAAAAACTTACAATTTTCCTCTGTTAAATTAAAGTGTACACAGACTTACATATATGTGTCATATATTTGCATTGTTGTTTTCTAACTTTATTTTAACAATTGAGTCGAATGTTATTGATAAAATTGAAACATGATCTTGTTTATAAGCAAAACTATAATAAGCTAAAGTCGAGCAATTCGCCAAAAGCTATTTTTTTCACAAATGTTTCAATTATTCCATTTGATACATCAAAAGATATTGAATTTTTCTTGCTTTACACAAAAAATATCAAAGAAACTAATTTCGGCTATGCCGAAGTTTATACACCCTGGAAGTTCTTGGCTTGAATATTTTTACATGTTCCAAACCCTTTTTCTATAACCTTCCAACCTTCCAAATATCATGCTAGCAGCGCTGATTGGAATTTTGGCAGCTGATGTTTTAAATTCCAATTTCTTCACCTATGTTTCTTCTACAACTATATGTTATATGTTGCAAGGGTATAATAATTCGTTAAGTTCAATATCCGAAGTCGATTAAGACGTTGTTTGCCCATGGATTGGGTTTAAACCTTCTCCAATCCTATGGCCGATTTTTATATAATTTTTGAAGGGCATTAACCAAATTTATGCAAATATCTCTTATGGATTTAACCAGACAATAATATAATAACTGTAGATAACAAATGTTAACTGTAAAAACTTACGTAGACAACGATTATTTGATCGAAATTGCAAAACCATTATACATTTTTTATTTGTGCTTGTGTATTGTTTTTGCGGAAAAACAGTCAAGACCTTTTCACTTTTTATTCATTTCGAAAGCAGACAACTTGAAAAATTGAACAACACCATGGAAATTGCTTACACTTTTTGTCTTTGTTGTCAGTTATTTGGGTGTTATATATTGTCAACTTTAATTACTGACCACAAAAACCGAACACAGAAACCACAACAGAAACGGAGACTGAAGCTAGAGGGATGAAGGTGAGTGAGTGAGAGAGTGTGAGAGGGGGGAGATAACTTTAAGCCTAACTCTGTCAATTGTATGACATTAAAATACGCAGACAACTAAACAAAAAGCCAAAATTGAATTCCAAGAGCGCCAAGAAGAAAACAAGATGGAACAGAATAACCAGAAAAAAAGCCCAAAAAAAAAAAAAAAAAAAGGTGGAAGATGAAGATGAAGAGCAACAGCAAGAGCAACCGAAAAGGAAAAACCGACGAGTAAATACCGCAAATAAAATAAATTAAATAAGAAACTACCGCTGTCAAAAGGTTTAACATTTCACTTAAAAAACAACACACAGAAAAACAAAAAAGAAATGTCTGAGAGAGTCTGGCTGAGATGCGAGACTTGCCGGGTCTCAAGTTTGAACAACAATTTCCAAGAAAATTAAAACATGTAAAGACATATCTTTTCATCTGACAAACATGGTCTGGCCCGGGCATATATAGAATGTGTACCAACATATTCATACAAACATATGTAAATAAACATACACACATACTTATTTTTGTGTCTCGGCTGCTGTTGTTTGCCTAAATTTAACTCTTTTGCTGCCAGTTGCCAGTTGCAAGTTGTTGTTGTTGGTGCTTCCGAAAATTGAAGCTCAACTCAAATGAAATTACAAAAATTTCACAAATCTCATAAATACTTCAATCGAGTATGTCCAAAAATAAAGTAAAGATATTTAACACACTTGAAAAAAACAAAAACCAAAAAAATTCTATACTTATTGGCGACACAATATTTTCCTTGAAATGCTCATAATGCCCAAAAAAACAATGAAGAAACGTTGTTGTTTCTGTTGCTGTTGCTGCTGTGGCATTTTTGTATCTCTGACATAAGAAATTGACTCCACTTGAATTCGAAAAAGGAGTGCAAGAGCCAGCAACCAGCGAAACGAAATTAAAAAGTAAATGCAGCCATAAATGTTGCTGTAGTTGCTCTTGTCGTTCCTCCCCTGCCCCCTCCATATACACAAAAAAATAGAGCTGTGTTATGTAAAAGTCGAAGTTTCTATACACTTTGTCTGAGAATCTAACGGAATCTCAAAGCAAACGGAATGAATTTTTCCTTTATTCATACTAAGCGAAATGGCTAATTTTATTAAAATTTTTAATCTAATACTTTGGACTTGTAATTGTGAAAACAAAACTCTTTAGTAAACTGAAGAACAGAAATTTACTCTGTATTTTCATTGTTGAACTGAGCTACAAATGAAGTGATGCTGAGATGTTGGCACCGCGCCTTGAATTGTAAGTTTGTTCGGTTAAAGGAGTTGTAGTTGTTGTTGCAGTTGTTATAGGTTTCCTTTTATATAGCATATCAAAATTGCTTTCGAATTACTTGGAAGAAGGGGAAGGAAGAAACAAAAAACTGGTCAAGTGCACGCCCCTTTAATTCAAAGCAAAGCAAATAAAACAGAAACTTTAAACCAAATGCATCCAAATCATAAACCTCTTGATTTTTAATATTTTTTCAAGTATCTATTCAAAACAGAAAAAAAAAATGTTGTATAGCCCCAATAGAAAGAATAGACATTGATATTTCAGAGTTTGGAAAGAAATGTTCTTTTTTTTTTAGTGTGTAGAGTGTTAAGGGTAATTTTTTGATTTGGATTTATATTTCTTCTTTCCCTATTAACTTTTAAGTTGATGGTAATAAGCTCTAACGGTTCTTTAGGTATTCAATTTTGTAATTCAATAGTTTGTCTTCATTTGGCAATTGAATTTAGTTAGTAACAAATTGTTATCCCCAATCAAATGTAATCTTTTTTTATGGAATGTGCAAATATTAAGGTTGAAAACCTTTGGCCTAACAAATATTTTCAATTTAAAAATTTTCAACATACTTGCTATGAAATTTGAAATTTCTTCAACTATTTCTGCCCCATTTGCATTTATAAAATTTGATTTTTGTTTACTACACGCCCTCCGCCCCCTGCTCCCAGTGTTGCTGATGTTGCTTTTGGCAGCATTGGGTTTGGATCCTTTTTTTGTTTCTTCCCCCTTTCTACCTTTACATAAGCATTTACCTTTCATTTCGGACAAGAAACACAACACAACTACAAAACCCACATGTGAGCATTTAATTTCAACAACTGTCGCTGAGGCGGGCAGCAACAACAACACAAATGTGGAATACCAATATACCAAACCGAAAAGGAGACCAGACCAGAGGAGTCACTGAGACACTGATATTCAGCACAAAAAAAGGAATCCGAAAGGCAGTTGCAGCATCAGCAGCGTTTGCTGACACCAACAGCCCTCATGTTGGACACTAAACAGCGGGCGCTGCCAAATGACAACCAAACTACATGTGAAGTACAACAGCAGCAGCAGCAGTAAAAACAACAATAATACACAAGTAACAGTGGGAGCCGCATTAATATGGCCAAGGTAAAGGGTATTTAAAAGCAGCAACCACGAGTGGTCCTTCAGGCGGTCGGTCGGACGGTCGGTCGTGTTGAAGGCACAGGAAGCAAAGGATAGACAGAGGCCCACAGACCCAAGAGAGAGAAATGTAGGAAAAAAGGGCAGACGAGTCAAAAAGACAACTGCCAAATGATAGACAGTGGTAACAAGTGATTAACTGCAGATGAAATTTTATGAAAAGCATCGAAAAAATTAGTTAAAATTAATTTTCCAAATATATCTAAGACAACTAAGCTTGTTCTCGAATCCGAAACAAGTTCGATTCAAATTCAATCAGTGGAATAAAAAGTTATTGTCAATTACCTCCCAAATATCATTCTTCATTAATTTACAATTAACATTAATTTTCTTATCAAACAATTAGAAAATTTAGTGAAAATGAAATTGTTTCTTTAGCGATTTTAACTTTTTCAAAATTCCTTTGCTTTATTTTCCAACAACCTACAAATAATGTAAATTGAATGCAAATTTATGGTTTTTAAATATATCTTTGTATTCTGAAATCTTTAAATGAATTTTTCAATTAACATTATTCCTTTTTTGAACCATCTAATTGTAATTCCCAACTAGTTTAAGCAATAAAGTAGTGTTATGCCCTCAGGAATACGAAATTTAAAAAAAAGTCTGCTGCTTTTGGTCATTCTTAAAATAGCCATATACACAACATTTTAATCTTCTTGTACCACTTTTGAATCACGTAGAACCAAGATTTGATACATTTTAAAGAGTTCACGAGATTATGAACTAGATAGATTCTAGACTCCAGATTGTAAAGAGATAATTCTCAAAATAATCAAGTATATTTTCCATATGAAAAGTATTCAAAATAAATCATTGCCCAAGCATTTTGATATATTCTCGTAAAATGTGCAAATTTTAATAGGTAAAACAAATATTTTTGAAGAAATGGCATTATTTATATTCAATAATCACGATTTTCTTAATTCGGTGGTACTTTATTACGGCAGAACATTTTTTAATTTAACCATTTTAAATTGTATCATAGCATTTTTTTTTACTACTCACAAATAGAATTTATGTTTAGCCATAAAATAAAAACAAGTTTCTTGCTTTGATTATGTAGAAAAATGTTGTTGGGCCCACTGTACGCTTGGTTGGTCGACTAGTGTTTCGTTTGGTTTCTTTTTTTGGGACAAGGAGGAGAGGCTGAGATGTGTTGTTGTTGTTGTTGTTACTTTGGCTACCTTTGTGTGTGTTTGTGTGTGGGTTTTGGAACAGGTAGTTTTCTTGCATTTCATTTCAGTTTCTTCTTTTTTGTTTCCTCCAGCATTTTGGCCAACATTTTGAGAAACACTGTTGCAGCAGCAAAGGAGACTAAAGGAACAGAAAGTAAAAGCCAAATGCGTTGAGAGTGGCCTGGCTGCTGGTGAGTTCTTTTCCAAAAAGGAGGAAAATTAAAACAGTCTTAAAAACATGACAAGCCCGACACACACATACAATAATAATGACAATGGCAACCCTGAAATTAGTTGACAAGGATGAAAAGGGAATGCAGAGAAAAAGAAGAAGAAGACGTAGAAGCAGGAGGAGGAGGTGAAGGTGAAAGAACACACAAAAACGACTGCGTGCTGTGTGAAGATTTACATAATGTAGATGGGTCTCCATCGTCTCCGTTTGCATCGTCGTCGTCGTCGTCGTGTGGGAATTTCATTAATGAAAGAATTATGAGAGGTTACATAATGAGCAGGAATGAGTAGAGGAGGGGGAGGAGGAGAATGAGGACTCTGACTCCTCTGATGAGCAGAGCAGAGATAAAGTTAGCATTTTGTGTGTCAGTGAGTGTCTGCTGATGGAGGTTAATAACGCGGCGGGGGTGTCCATGTGTCCATTATTTCCCTGTCCAACAAATTAACAACGAACAACAAAAAGAAGAACAAAAAGTTTTCTAAGAATTTCCTAGTAATTGAGAAGGAGGAGCAACAATAAGAAGGGGTCAAAGTAAAAGGGCAATATCTATAGGGAATCTATCTATCTACCTTTTACTCTCTCTCTCTCTCTCTCTCTCTCTCTCCTCAAACTAATTTGACAACTCTTAAACCAAATTAACACACACTCACACATACACAAAGCAACATGTACACACACACACACGCACACTCTCAAACGGCTTATTTGCATGGCAATCTACTTTTGGCCAATTTGTGTATACGACGAAATGGAAACTGTTTGCCAATTTCAAATCGCAATACGCACCTGTCACATAAATCACCGTCCAAATGTGATTTATTAGTTATTCATATTAGTTACCAAAAGCCAAAACCAAGCCAAGACCAATATGAGACCAAGAGCCAAGACCAAGAAGACTTTGACTCCTAAGGGGCAAAAACACAAAACCAGCAACAACGACCAGAACAGACAACAGCCACACGCTAATATATAATAAGCTATAGTCAATATATACGATTTCATACATATATATGTACATATGTATATATATCTACATATACATATGTAAAACATATGTATCTATGAGATATATTGTTTTTTGTATACGGTTCAATGTCTTGCCAAGTTTCTCTACCAGCTGCACTTGGTCTTTATTTTTCTATCTTTTTTTTTTTTTGGGTGTGTTGGTGTGTAAAATATTGAAATTGAGTGCAAACGATTTGAACTTGTTGTTGTTGGCTAGCTAGCTGGCCAAAAGTGGATACCTGGGAGATACCTGGGCATTATATACATTATTAAAATGATATAAAGTAGCTGAGGCATGAATGGAAAGTAAGTATCTGCCAGTTTGCTTACCTGGCATTTGTTGCATGTGAATTGGCAATGAACTGGCCTCAAACAAAACACCAAGAAAAAAGAACCAACAACAAGCAGAAAAGCACAAAATGCTGCCATGTCGGTTCGTAACTTGGTTGCTTCAAAGATGGTTTTAAGGTATCTCAAGTATGTATCTTAAGTGGTAAAATATGAATGAGGGGCAGCACACACACACACACATGAAGATACAATAGAAAAATACCTAAAGTGAGCTCAAGCACAAAGACAAGAAAAACGTAAGAGAACGAGTTAAGTGCAAAAATAGGGTTTATCATCTCAATGTCTAGCTTATTAAATTATGTTTAAGTAACTGAAATTGATTTGCAAGTGATTGAACTGCACATCGAAATACTAATTTAATGTCAGTTAGATCCTTTAACCCATCTTAACCCTTTAAATTTGCAACCGATTCTTGTTAGAACTTTAAATACGATTTCCAAGGTTTTCTTTTTTATTTAATTAAATGTTGTAGAAATAAATGGAAAATAATATACCAAAGTCTATTAAAAACATGCAATTTGTGGAGGAAAAATAATAGACAAATTCAAGAAAAAATTTCTAAAAAATTGTTTATCGATAAATATGAATTTGTGATCAGCATATAGAAATTGACAAATTGATGTCGGATTGAATGCAGTCCAGGATCTTTCTATCTTGGACCTTGAATTCAGTAAAAGAGGGAATGAGGGGAATGATAGGAGAAAAATACCTCCGGAGGATAATTTTCTACTTACTCGTAGGCCTAGGCATGCTTCAAAAAGAGTTGAAAAGATGAATTGCTGATTAAAAATTTAAATTTAAGATTGGTCACGATCATTACGTGGACTTTTGCGTATCGATCACTTTGGGATAGAGGTAAAATTCAAAATTTCAAGAAGAAAGTGTGGCTGGAAGAATTTTTATCTGGACCAGCAATACAAATTATTAACAAAAAAGTTTGGATAAATTTAGTGTAAAGCATGCATGCCTAATCGTATTTGAGCTGTTTTTGCGTTTTTTAGGATAGCCTCAGAAAATAAAAAAAAAAAATTATTTTACTTAATTTTTTTAATAATGATAGTAAATCTCCGAGATGATCTTTTTTACAATACCTGAAATATCAATACTTTTTGACCTAATCAGAAAAACTTGATGAAAGACTTATATTATGAAAAATTTCCTTTGTAATAGAACTTAGGTATAACTGCGTGATCAAAAAGTTGAGTCACTGTATGTACACGTATTTTTTTTTAATAAGGAACAATTCATACATTTTATTAGAAACAATCCTAAAAGTTGGTCTGTTCTCCCCCTTGTCGTGGTAGGTTTCGGTTTCCCCATTGATAAACTGTTGTGAAAATTAATTTGCAAGTAACAATTGGGGAATAAGGATTTCTAGTATATAAAATACTTTTAGGTCTTTTGTTACAAGACTCATCTTAACTAATTTAGATTAAATTTCTTTGTTAGAGAGGAATGTAAGAAAGATTAACAGAATGTTTTTTGTTTTGCTGTTGAATAAGAAATTCTAATTACTTAACGTTGCCCAGATGCCACTCAATCATCCATACATATATACACACACACACACACTCGCACACACACCATTAATATCTATCCATCTTTCTCCCCCTTCTCCCCTTATCTATCTATCTATCTATGTATGTGTTCCATTCGCCTCACATTTAGCCCATACCTTTATGGCATTTTTCCCCCTTCCCTAGAATAAAAACCAGTCACAAAATGTTGCAGCTCGCTAGATTATGCAAAGATACAACGCGAAACGTCGACGACGAGAAAGAAAGAGGAAAATTATGGTAGAAAATTCTGCGAGCTGCTGTTAACTTTTATTGGCGAGCTTTAAAGCGAAAAATTTGTCTTTCTGCCACTTCTCACAAACGAAAAAAAAAAGGAAAAGATTTACGACAAAACGAGTAAACGACCGTGTTGGCCTATTCTCAAAATATGTATGAAACAATTAGAATATTTCCAAAGACTATTAAAAACCTAAGAAATGGTTGTAAAATTTAACAGGTTCTTGTTATTGTTGTAAAGGGCATGAATAAGTAAGCATCATTGTCCCCTCCTATATGATGACTGATCATTTTCCTTAATTTTCCGTTCACTTTGTTTTTCGTTTCTAGGAATCAAAGGCTACTAAAATGCGTACGGGTAAAATACAAGTTGAACTTCAAACTGAGCCGCGGGCCTTGCCAACTTTTCCTTTGGCATATTACTTTTTTTTTTTAAAAATCCCCTTAAGATAGAAGGGTATTTACAGCTTGAAACTTTATGGAGAACGAGTCTCAAAGTGTTTAAATTCTTATTCTTACAAGTGTATTTTAACTTCGGTTTCTCTTATGGTTTTATTTTCCTGGATCTGTTTTTCTTGTTGTTGTGGTTATTTTTGCTTATTTTCCATTTCATAAAGCAGCCCATCGAGTCGGCAGTTTATGATTTAAGCTGCTGTTTTGAGGAGGCTGCTTATTAGCCTTAGTTTGGTCTTGGTCTTCGTCTCGGTCTCGGTCTTGGACTTGGACTGTGACTTGTACTTCCTTCCAAACTTCTGACGTTGCGTCGCATTTAATGATTGTTAGTGAGTTGTGAAATTGCTCCTCTAACTGCACTTTACCAGATGAAATGGGAAAGCCAAGCAGCTTCCACACCATTTCCCATTCGCTGCTGATGCCGCCAAGTGACCAGCAGCAGCAACAACGACCAAGCCTTTCCGGCAGGCCTACCCAAGATTTCCCCACCCTTCATCTTGCACCCCCCGGTCACTCTGCCATTCTCTGAAAACAACCCGCTCGCATATTAAAGAGTAAATTTTTCAATTTCACAGACATTAAACGCGGCTGCCTTCCTCCTTGGTTTGGCTTCGGTTGTGGCTCCGCTTTAGCTTAAGCTAAACGCTTGGCCTAAGGCTATTTTTAGTCATGAGAGAGATAGAGATAGAGAGAGAGCGAACGGAAGATAGGTGACGAGAGTTGGGCTAGAGCTAAGCATTTTGCCATTAAATAGTTTGTTAAAATTTGCCTTATTAGATTATTAAATTTATGCAATTTAAGCAAAATTCGTTTCTGAACACCAAAAACCCAGACTAAGCGACTAGAGCAAGTCAGTTGGGTTTTTACACTGTGAAAAATTTATGTAAATCACAATGTAGTCACACATTTTCAAGCTTGTATAACAATATTTAGTATTACTGGGAAATCTGATTTTAGTTGAGTCAAATATTTCGCATTAAAGTTCTGCTTGTATAATTCTTTCAACTCTATTTCCATATCGATCTACAAATTCTAGGCGTTTGAGGTTGTAGTCCAACGAAAATGCACACTATATCATTTCTAATCCATCGCTTCCTTTTGGCTTTTGTTGGCCAAACTTCTCTATGCAACATTCCACACACACACACAGACACTCCTGTCTCTCTCTCTCTCTCTCTTTCTTGCATGTCCTGTATCTGGCCAAAAACTTGCATAACTCTTCCTATAGCCAGCCATGTTTAGGTAGCGGGGATTACCCCCCCAGAGTGAGTGCATGCATGCTGGGCCAATGTCCAAATTCTCCTACTCATCCTCCGTTTTCCTTTCGTTTCGACTATCGCCTACATATCGATGTGTGTAAGTTGGTTTATCGGCATGTGCGCGCGCTGGTTGGAGTATCTATGTATGAGGATGAGTATGAAGGGATGATGGTGGTGGAAAGGAAAGGTGGCAAGGGGGAAAGGGGTAAGCGGGCAAGTGCCTTAGAGTGTATGGGCTTTTGTTGCTACTGGCCATATGCCAATTTTCGGTAAACTAACTTGCCTAAACTCGACAAGCAAATTGCCTTCATTAAGATACATGCTTGCTACCTACAATTTAGACACACAGGCATACAAACATATTTAGAGATAGAAATTTATATATGTATATACATATTTAGATGTGTGTGTGTGTGTGTTTGTGTGGTATGTGTGGTGTGGCAGGGGCCCATCTTCCACCATGTGCATTTTCCTAAGCTGCACTTCTGTTTTTTTCCTTTTTTCCTACTAACAAGCGAAGCGTTGACGATGACGACGACGACGTCAATTGGGTCACAGTCCAACAACAACAACTGAAACTGGAACCACAACAATTTCAATAGATACATGGGGGCTTGGGCACTAACGGAAGCCACTTTAAGACACGCCAAGCGCCTACACCCACATTAGAGTTGTGTATAGTGAATGGTTCATTCCTTCCATAAAAAGAGAAGGAGGAGATGGAGCCGGAGGAGGAGTTGGGTTAAAGAAGAACATCAGTAGTAGTAGTAGTAAAAGTGTTAGAATTGTGGAGCCTCTCTCTCTCTATCTCTGTCTCACCCTGTCTCTCTTTCTATGCTTCTGTCCATTTTGGTTTCGGTATGGCATCTCATACAACATTAAAGTTAATTTCGAATCGCTTTTAAATTAGCTTAATTCGCATTAAGTGAGCTGAAATAAAACTCACGCCTACAACAACAGAAACCGATTCAAGCTTGACGTTGAAAAGACAACAACAACAACAACACGAAAACGAAGACGACTATTGAGAAAGTTTCGTGTGGTTGTAGTATTCAATGTGAAGCAAATAAATAAATTGGGTCGACTTGCAGTTTACTCATTTTTCTAGAATAAATTTTAACAGAAATTGTATTGCGGATCTAGAGGTTGGCGGAAGGAGGCACTTACTCCTTAAAAGTATCGGAAAAACTTCGACTCAAAACGATTGTGGTCTCCAAACGGAATTAACTATAAATCCAGTCCAGATTGCAGGACAAAAATATGAACAAGGTTTCAGTATTTACAACTTTGAATCTTTTAGGACAAGTGAACACTTTGGTCCTGACCTGACATAAGGACTAAGAACCATCAGAAAGGTGGGCGAATTCCATAAAGGGGTCTATGGAGTCTAGAAACACCACAAAATATTGGTCTTTATACTCTCTCTGGGTCCAATCAGCAAGTTTTGTAATTTTCATTAGAAAAATGACGAAAATTGTTTTGAAATCATTGTAGTAACCCTTCATAGCAATTGAAATCAAAAGAACAAGAGCTAGTTCATTAGCATATATCCAAACAAAAACAATAAAGTAAAGCGAGGAGATGACAAAAAAAAATACTTGCTTTAATTACAGTGAACAAAATTAACAACTTTTAGCAACTTTAGCAACTATTTTTACGACACTTTTACACACTTATAATCTACTTCTCATATGGAGCGCCTTTTCGCTGCTCGCATCTTTCCCCCACCACCCACCTCCCTACTGTATGCAACCATCAATTATACAGCACTTTTTCATATTATGCAGAGGCGTGATATACATAAAAGATGATATGAAAAAGTTTTTTTTTTTTTATTTTTTAATGAAAAAAAGTGTTTGTTGGTTTGCTTTTAATTAGTTGTAGCAAGAAATTTTATCTAATTTAGCTTTGATTGAAACTGTTTGTTTCTATTCCAGAGAGTTTATACATACATATATGCACATGAATATTTCCTCTGATCGATAATTAACAGTTGAAAAATTGATCTATCTGATCTGCCAAATCAATTGCCACTCCATATATACCTTACATTATACAGATAGAGAGAGAGAAAGAGAGAGGGCGAGAGTGGGAGAGCGAGAGAGAAGCGAACCTGCCAACTTCTCAAAGTCGAAACAGAAAACGGCAGCTAAACATTTAAATGTTGTACAAAGCAATAACAAGAGCCAAAGCCCAGAAGAGTCTAAAAGGCTGAGGCCAACGAACAGAGCAACAGCAACAACAACAACAACAACAACTGATGCTACATACGTATCTACAAAAAAGATACACAGACAGAGATACAGATACATTAGCTAAAGCAGAAACAAAAAATAACGCTAAAACAAAAAAAGGAAAAGAATTGCCCGCAGCCCCAAAAGCCAAGCCAAACTTTAAGATACATTTCGGCTGCTGCCGTCGATTGGCGGTCGCTGATGGCCACAAAACAACAACAACAACAACAGCAGCAGAAAATATACAGAATTCTTTTTTGTTTCTCGCTCTTTTTTTTTTTTTTTTGGGGTTTAAACGCTAGAACGCCTCTTTGCAACACTTTCGACAGTTTCTCTTTGGGTTTCATTTTTGTTTTAACTTCTTTTTTGCTTTTTGCAGTGGCTGCGGTTTTTGTTTTTATAGCTTTTTGCACAGATATTCTCTGGGTTTTTTTTTCTCTCTTTATTTTTTGCAAAAATTATTTTGGTTTCGACAATAAATGAAATGAAATTATGTTGAAAAATTTAAATACGTTTTGCAGCAAACTGAGCGACGAACGAAGAAGAGAAATTCCAATTATCAATTAAGTCGCAATGTTTGGGTCCAGAATGAAATGTAATAAAATTCACGGGGGGACGACACAATACAGGAGACGAAACGAGAGAGAAGGATGAATACATCGGGATGCTGGTCAGTTTCCTGTTGTCAGAACAGAACAAGAAACAACAGCCAAACAGAAACAGATTTTAGTCGTCGACTTTTTGTATATCCTAAAGTTGAGTACAAATTGAGATTAAGGATACCCTAGTCCCTTTTGAAGGACTCTTGTAACATTGGAGTTAACTTGGTTCACCAGTTTCACTGCTGAGGTAAACGATTATCTATAACTTTTAGTCTATCGATCCATCACTATATAGAAATACTCTCTGGTGCCCTTGTCCATAGCATAATTCAACATACCCGTTAAAGGGTACACACACACACACACACACACACAAGATAGAGAGAGAGAAGATAAAAACATTAATTATTATTAATTGCCTTTTTTCTCTGTATGTGTATATATTTTATTATTCGTTCTTGTTGTTGTTATTATATTCTTTATATTTATTTTTTTTAATGCCGCCTACTTGGCTTGGCTTTTGTTTTATTGAGGAGACCTTTTTCCTTTGTATTGTATTTTTGTATCCTTTTTGGCAACTGTCGCCGAGAAGCAGACCTTTTTCCTTTACGTTTTCCTTCCCTTCCCACAAGTCTCCTTGATTTTTATTCGCCGCTTTTTGTATTGTCTCTGTGTCTGTCACTTTGGAGACACAGCCAGAGAGATGGAGAGGGATAGAGAGAGAGAGAGAGAGAGACAGAAGGGGGAAGGGCTGAGCCTTTAGGCCAAAAGTGGCAGTGGCTTTGCCTTGTGGAAGTGGGAAACCTGTTCTTCAGCTTCTCTGCTTATGACAGTCCGAGAGACAGATGAGAAGATGAGAGAGACCAAGTCAAGTTTTTGGGGTATTGTTTTTTTTTTTTTTTTTTTTTTGGTTTAAGTTATAAATGTTAATGTTTAGAAGCTAATCGTTATGACAAGTTTTGTTTTTTTCCCTTCTCTCTCTCTCTCTCTCTTTCTATCATCTTCTTATTCGTTTGCCTCCCACGCAAATTTCAAAGTGAAAAGTTTAATAGTTTATTTAGTCAAGTTAAGTCAAGTTCAGTTCAGTTCAGTTCGGTTCAGTTTAGTTCTCAGTTATTAAGTGGCAAAAAGTGCAAATTTCCCTGTGAGTCTGGGACTAAACTAAACTTTTCTAGTTAGCTTGGCCAACTGAAAATTTGCCAAGTTTATCGATCAGGTCAGGCCGACACTCTGTGTTAAAAATAAACTGCAATTCATTTGAAAAGAAGAAGAAGCCAAAAGCTGTTTGCTGTCCGTCGTGTCCCTAGCCAGTGTCCTGTTATTCTCCTTCTTCTTCTTCATCCTTCTCCTGTCCGGCATTCCCAGTGTGTTATTGGTTCTTCTCCCCAGCGTGCCTTTCGACACTTTCGCTTTAATTAAAAACTTACGAAAACCTTCAACACACACACACACACACACACAAACACACACACACTCACCCACACATTCTGTTGTATATCCCAGTGAAATATGCGTAAAATATGCCAAGCAGCAACAACACAATAACAAGAAGAAGCAGTAGCACATTCTACTTTTTTTGGGGGAGGGGGGTGAATTGAAAAACCAAATCCCATAAAATGCAGCCAAAGCAAATCCAGTTATACCCAGAATACAAACAAAAAAAAAAAAAAAAACAAGCTACTACAAAAAAAAATTTTAGGAATGGAGAAAAAAAGAAAAAGTAAATGAAATGAACCAATTGGAATTGACTTTAAAACCAATTTTCATTATTTTTGATTAGTTATTAAATTACACAGAAAACGGCTGCATAAATAGTTAGACAGACTTTGGAGGAACTAAATATTCCTGAATAAATTGACGAATTTTTTATGAATTATTCCCAATTACTGATTAGTTTAGTGGCGAATTCTTGTGGAAGGAAATCAAGAAAATATTCTTTTATAAAACTTCTATAAATTTCAATATCCAGAATCGCTTTCTTCTTCTATAATGAGAAGTTTGGGGGAATGGAGCATACGTTTCCATTGTCTTCTTCGAATATCTTATAGATGGCGTCTTTTTAATCTTCTCCTAGTTTTATCGCTGGCAAGCTCATTTACCAGGTTGTTAGGGTGTTGTAGTAACTTGTCATGGTGCTCTCTGCCATTTTGCTGGCGATCGAAGCAATGTCCAGATCGCTGTGTAATGTGATTTCTCGTACGAACCAGGGTGCGTCTGCCATGGTGCACAGGACCACATTTTGCTTGACTTGGAGGCGTTTTATTTTGGGCTGTGTAATGCTTCCCCCAAATTTGTATGCCATAGCGCCAAGTGGGTACAATTACTGCCTAATACAGGGCCAATTTGCATCTCAAGCTTAAGCTGCTTTTATAACGACACCAGGCAACAGTTTAGTTTGTTCATTTTGTTAATCTTCTATCAAGGATCATTCCCAGATATGTCGCTTGTCTTGTTTGTGGTACTTTGGGAGTCCTTCGTAAAATACTTCGGGTTGTAACGATTTGGGGTTTATTTGTGTTAATTCCGATTCTGCAATGTCTGCCCTATTCTTGGAACTTATTCAAATATTCTAAATATTGCCGAAAGCTTAGCCATGTCGGCTGTGTAGATGGTGTAAAAGACCACATAGAGATCCGCAAACGAGCACATCATAGAGCTGGCATACTATCGATGGCATTATCGAAGTATCGAACCACTATCGATAGTTATGGTCATTTTGAATAATCATGAGGAAGAACTTGAAGCAGAAATTTGTGTAAAAAGTAAGCTTATAATAATAATATAATTCTAATGGATCTGAATTATTTAAAATAGAAAATTGTTTATAGTTTTTAAGCAATTTTTCGAGTTTATTGGATCTTAACGATTCCGTTTGAAAAATTTATCAATTGTAGACTGCCTAGACATATATTATTTGTGAGTTGTAAAAGGTTTAGGTCTTGGTAAGGTATAAAATGAAGGCCTGCTCATTCTTTTAATGGTTCTGCTTGTTGCAATGCTTTTTGGAATGGTTCTATTGAGTTAATTGAGTTAATAATCTCTTAATCAGATTTTCTTATTATGATGTTTTCCTAAGATGTCGAATTTTTCATAAACTATTGAGAATATTTTGAAGATTATATTATATTAATCGAAACAAAGTAATAACTGTGATACTTTACTCAAATTTAAGCAACCTTTTCAATAAACAAAGCCTTGAATTTTGAATGGACTTCTACCTAGGTTAAATGGTATTGAGCTTTGAAATCAAAAATACTTAAACATTTTTCGACTTAACATCGTTTAAAGCAGACAAATTTTCTGTGTGTGTCTACATTTTCTTTCTTTTAGGCCAGACATAAAATGCAAACTTATGCTAAGCGAGAATCCTTTTCATTTTCAGAGTAAAGCTTAAAAAACGAAAGAAGACACCAACAAAAAAAAAAATAAAAGGACCACGATGATAAACAAAAATTTTCGCCTAGAAAAGTTTAGTCTTAATTTTGTGTGTTTGCCTGGGTTTCTTTTCCTCTCCTTCTCCCTCGCTATGCCATTTTTTGGGTGTTTTTCGTTTCTATTTCAGTGTGTGTGTGTGCATTTTGCATGTTGGCAAAAACCAAACCGAAACGACTGTGCATAAAATATATACTCACATACATCATTTGTGTGTCTGTGTGTGTGTTTATACATTTTTTACTTAAAAAATTTGCATAGATGTTAGATGTATTTCTCTTGTAGATGAAAATAAATTTGCGTATGCATTTCTGAAACGGAGAGCAATGGGTGGTTGTCTCACAAGAGGCAAGGGGGGCGGTTAGTGGGCGTGGGCGAAGTGAAGAGACGCAAAATCTCAAAACAAAGACTTTTTTGTCTGCCATATGCATGGGTTAGGTTTTTCTCTGTCTATTTTCCAAAAAAGAAAAAAAATGTTTAGACAAATTAAAAATAAGCAAAAGGAGAGGGGAAAAAAGGAGAGTGGACTTTGTGAGAGGATGGGGGGTTTGGTGGGTTGGTGGTTGGGAAATCTATTTTCTGCGTTTTTGCATTTGGGTCAAGGTGTTTGTTGTTTTTCTGTTTTATTATGAAAATTGCAGCAGCAGCTACATAGGACAACAATAGACTCGTTGTTGTTGTTGCCATTATTATGAAAGCAAGGCAGGACAACAAACCGCCCACAGACACACACACACACACAGGCACACACACCGCATACATATGCATAAAATATGAGCATGATTAAAGTGTCCATAGCATGTTATATCCTTCTCTTTGCCAGAACTAAAATTATTATGGCAAATTTGTATGTGCAGCAGCAGCGGCAGGAGCAAAGAGAACAAAAAAGAAGAAGAAGGAGAAGGAGGCGACACCAAAAGCCGCAGCAGCAGCAACAACAGCAACGGAGGCGAGAGAATAATCAATAAAAATAAAATATATCACACGTCGCCTCTTAACTCACCCCACCACCACGCCGCCACCGATTCCCATTCCTTTCTACTCCTTGCTACTCCGTTGCTCATTTCGTGTTCATGTGCCATTATACGAAAAATAATATTCTTCTTACTTTGGTTTGGTTTGGTTTTGTTGCAGTTTTTGCCACCAGTAAAAGTAACTGGCAACAACAACACGCAAGCGCAGGGGTTGAACTGTGTGTAGCATAGTGTTGTATATTCTGGGGAGACGACACCCTAGTTGGCTTGGCTTGGTTGATTTTCATGCCTGTGTCATGTTATTGGGCAAATTGTACAATGTAGTACAAACGAACTGAAAGAGAGAAGCAAGGACGGGGCGCTGGGAGGAGACACACGAACGCGCCAGGAAGTGAGAGGGGCACTACACGATTACACTGAAATTTCGCGTATGTCAAAAGGAGGGTGAAAACAACAGCAACAGCAACAGCAACAACAACAACAACATTCCTTCAAAAAGAAATGCCAACAACCAAATCCACCTAGACAGCAAATACCTAACGCTGACAGAGAAGACAGATAAATATGGCATAGATAGATACATAGATGGATAGATAGAACGAAACGACGAGCCATAACATATTTAAAATTCAATCGATTTATGGTTCATGCCAAGAAGTGAACAGGACGAACTTTACTTCTCTTCATGGCACTTTAACTTTATTCATGTAGCTCTCTATTTCTCTCTCTCTCTTTGTTGTACTTTTCAAGCATAATAAGATTGTTGCTATTTTTAGGGGGAGACTAAATGACTAAATCATTAAAAATTCAAAGGTTTTACTTTAAACTTTATAGATTTTACGAGTATGGGCTAAAAGAGTTTTGGATCACTTAATACACTTATTTTTACAAATATGTAGCAACTATTATTTTAGTTATCACAAATGACTTATACTGCAGTAGAATCCGGTTATAAAGACTCCGCTTATAATGTCCATCCAGTTATAGCGACTAAAGTTCGATGAGTGATTGGTTGGTCCCAATACGATCTAATATGCAAGGGCCTCCTATTAATACGTCTTCTGGATATAACGACGTTATAACCTGATTCTACTGTATTTCAAATGAAATCCTTTTTTACACTACAAAAGAAAACAAATGGACTTCTCAGTTCCATAAATTGTTTGTTGTTTTATACTTACTTTTTTTTTGTTGGTGTTAGTTAGTAGAAAATTATCTAGATCAAAGCATTAGTAGAATTGAAGCCTTGCTTTAAATTATTAAAGAGAATTCCATACCTTCTTAAGATTGGCACCAGAATTTTTAATGCGAGTTAATTGAACTCTACAAACTAGTAGAAAACTAAGCTACTAATTAGCTTAGAACCTTTAGATTAACTATCCGCTTTTTACCGAGTCGAATGGGATATTATCAAAACTTTACTATTTCATTCTATTAATCAATGAATGAAAGTATTGTAGTCATCACCTAGTCATATTGCCACAAGTCCCACAGTGGATCCTCACACTATCAAGTTATCTCTGTTATCTACAGTTATAACATCCACGCACATACATGTAACCATTTTAGAATCAGCTAGAAATAAGAAAACTCAACAAATCAGTTCTTGTGCGACAATTGAAAAGTATATACGTCTACCACAGTATTAATATATTTTTAGACAGAAGGATGATTTTCCAATATTTCCCATATTCTTGATCAACATCAACAGAAGAGTCGATCTACACCCATCTACACATACGGAACTCCAAGAGAGGAATTATCAGGCTTTTCGTTATCATTTGACTTGGTTATAAGAGTCAGAAAAAAAAGAGAAGAGTCGATCTACACCCATCTACACATACGGAACTCCAAGAGAGGAATTATCAGGCTTTTCGTTATCATTTGACTTGGTTATATAGAAATACTTCAGTACATGAAACGAATGGAGAAAACAATATTGGAGGGTTTCCGATCTTTCCGATCGAAGAAAAATGGATTTTCGGCTTAGAAGATTTCAAAAAAGTTACCACATTTTGAAGAGAGATGAAAAAAGTTAAAGATTCCCTTAGGCTTTCCCCTGGGTTCTGTCCTTTTGTCTGTTTTTTTTTTATGTTTTTGTGTTGTGTTATTTATTTTCCCTTTTAATGAGTTTCCCATTTTTATTATTTTATATTTTTCCTTTTTTGTATACTTTGTCGTTTTCAATTGTAAAACTTTATTTACCCAAATTTACATTTAAATCTGTAAAAGTGCTTATTCTGCTGTCTATCCAATTCTCTATTTATGGTATTAATTTATTATTTTATCTGAAAAACAAATTCATTTCATTCGTCACACTTCGACCCAAAAACTCTTGAAATTTACCACGCCACTTCTAGCAAAATGAAGAGAAAAGCTGCACACGAAAAGAACTAAAAGTGCAGAGGGAGGGAAAAGGAGAGGAGAGAAAAAAAAGGAAGAAGACATAAAGGACAACTCAAAGTTGTTCCCATATTGCAGCAATGTCATTTGTGTGTGTGTGTGTGTGTGTGTTGTGTGTGTTGCAGACATGCCGTTGCGCTGATTTTGTTGTTCAGTTTTTCTGGTTCGATGTTCGATTATGTCTTTGCCTTTGTTTCCCTCTTTTTCGCTTTTTGTTTGGTTTTTTGCCTGCGAGAAGAACAGGATTCGTGTGAAATTTGTATGTCTGCCTTCTCTTTGTGTTTGCCACACGAACACTTGAAAAAAGATCCTGCGAGTAGAGCGAAAGGAAGTGCGTGGTTGTTTTTGTTTCACTCCTCACTAAGTAACTATTTCAAATGCCCGACAGCAAGCGAATGGTATCTGCAAGGGAAATAGTGTGTTAATTGCAATTATGCAATGCCCAGGCAAAAGTTTACGTCGCTGGCATCCACGTGAATTGCGTATCCTGTGCCACAAATGCATTGGCATTGGACCGATGAGAGAGGGGATATGCTCTGCCTGGGGGGGAATTTGCTGCCTTGCCAGGCATGTGCAAAATTATTGTGACACAATTTCATGCATTTCACTTGCCAGCAAGTTGACAGGGACTAGGCACACATCACAGCACATTGGTTCACAGTTTAGATAAAATGTGTCAACGATCAAATGAGAAAAAAAACATATACACTTTAATTTCCCATTTTTGTTCCAAGAAAATGGCAAAAAAAAAAAAAGTGAGGGAAATGGAAAATTCAAGAATTTTTGTATTTTTTTTTTCTCAATTTTGCGTCACTGTTTAGCAAGTGTCCTGAATCTCTGTAGCATTCTTACATCCTGGCCTGAGACTCACATCCTGTGTTTGTGTATGTGTGGCCTTGTATTGGCAACTAGTTATACGGCGGATGTGGCTATGAAAGAAAGAGAGGGAGGGAGAGAGAGAGAGTAATAAAGAGGGGAACGAGAAACCAATCAACCGACCGACCGACCTACTCCTTCTTCCCAATCATAGACATAGTCATTTCCCTTGCCATAAGCAGGCCTCAGCTTACTCTACCACCCCCTTTTGCTGTCTTTACTTCCCCTTTATTGTACCGTTTCGCACTTCACTTACTCCCACTTTTTTTCTCTCTCTGTGTATGTCTGCATTTAAGTGCTACCCAAAATTGCCTTTTTAAAAGATTTCACGCACACACACACACACACACGAGAGAGAGAGAGAGAGAGCGAGAGAGAGGGAGGAAGGAGGAGGAGAAGTGCCCGGGCACACATGTCCTTTTGGCCTGGGTGTCTTTTACGCTTGTCAACGTTGTCGTTCTTGTCGTCGTGCCATTTCTTCTGCCTTTCCAATTGATGCATCTATCTAACCATTTCCCCCTGCCCCTGTTCACGCTTTTCTCTACTACTTATGCCCCTTTCTCTCTACGCATTTGAACAAACTCAATTCGTGTGATAAACTAAAATAAAACTGCTTGCAATTTTATTCAACATATTAACTCCATTCTCTATACTCTCTCATAATCGCGAAAAGAGAAGTCGCGATCGAATATGGTCCTTAAAAGGAGCTTCCTGGCTCTCCTACATGTTATTTAGGGTTCTCTTTGGATTCTACAAAAATGAGTATACAATGAGGCGTTCAGATCGTCAGAGGTGAAAAGATGTAAAAACGGGCTTAATAATTTTGCACTGGCTTCAGATTCGATTGAAAAATGTCCTTCAATTGCTTAAAAGGCACTTAAGAAGGATAAACGGATTGCAATGTCCTTCAAGATGAAGCTTCCTTTTGGTTGAGAACAACTGTAAATGGTTAGGAATATATCGGAACATAATAAAAATATCAACCGACTAGTCCGGATAAGCAATTTTAATAGAGTATATTGAGGCCGTTCTGTCGATTTGCAATGTATGCAATTTTTTATTCTTCCATTTCATTTTGCCCTTTCATGCAATTCATTTCACTTTTCGTGTCCCTCCGTCGATTTTTCTCGTCCGATTCTTCTTCTTTTTTTTTTTCGTAAATTGCATTTTCTATGTCAAAGGCGTTTAATTTAGTTTTCATTCGTTTCGTTTGGGTTTTTTTCTTATTATTTTTTCAGTTTGTTGTCTCGTGTTTTTGGCATGCCGGGAAAATTGCTTTTTTCTTTTTATTATCATGTCTTTTGCCTTCTCACTTTTTCCTTTCTTGTTTCTTTGTTTGTTTGTTGTCGTTTCCTTCTTTCTACTCTCATTTATTATTGCGCTACTCTGATCAATAATTAAAGAAAGAAAAAAACACACACATAAAAACCAAAAAACCAAAAAAAAACCTGCAGCAATTAAATATTAATTGCTTCGAATTTTTCGTGTAAATGCAAATGATAAGTTCCCTTTTAACACGATTTACTTTACACATTTACAGTTAATGCGGCTCATTTTTTTTTTTTTTTTGCCAGGCGTTTACTCTTTGGACTTCATCGGAATGGTTGATTACAGGGGCAAGGGGGGCGACAAGGCCGCAGTAATTAAAGCGCATTATATGCTATGTGTGTGAGCGGTAGGAAAATGGAAAACTCTCCGCTGCAACAAGAACAACAACAACAGAAATAACACACTTGATGATATGTTTAACCACAACCGAGGGTCGCTTTGACTATTACGAATATATTCTCTTGATATTTGTCCAACTTTTTGATGTTCGGAATATTTATACCCTTGCAAAAAGGGTATATTAATTTTGGTCAGAATTGTGCAACGCATAGAACGAAGCATCTCAGACCATATAAAGTATATATATTCTTGATCAGCACGACGAGACGAGTTCAAATAACCATGTCCGTCCGTCCGTCCGTCCGTCCGTCTGGATCAACGCGAACTCCTCCGAGACCGTAAGAGCTACAGAGCTGAAATTTTGCACGTAGGCTTGTATATACTGCAGGCATTGTATATCTCGGATTCAGCCGGATCGGACCACTATATCATATAGCTCCCATACAAACGTCAAAGTCACGAAACAGTGACTTTCTCAATAACTTCATTAATTTTATAGCTATTGTATAATTTAATATAAGTTTGTTTATTGTAGCTATAAACAACTGTGCCAAATTTGGTCAAGATCGGGTGATTATATCAAAGACCTCCCATAGGAACGATCGGTCGAAAACAGTGACTTTTGTCAAAAAGTTCGTTATATCCTATGCTAAGATTGAAGGCCGTTCTTTCGCAAACATTAGACTTTTTGGATAAAACGTTTTTACACTTTGATATCTATGGGTAAGGAAAGAATTACCAACACAGTTGCAAGGGTATACAAACTTCGATGCGGTCGAAGTTAACCCCGGTCCTCTGGTTTTTAGTTGATATGAGATAGAGATTGATCTGTTTGAATATATTCAAAAACTATCTGCAAATATTGAACACTTCCAGCCTATTGCATACTTAAAGAAGCTTATTTCCCCCATTTCACGGCCCTAGCTCCGCCCATGACATGATGAGAGTGCTCAGACAATTCATTGCATTTTTAGTACAGTTTGTTTTAGCCTCCTGTAAAACCTTCGCGTCCTTTGAATTCATGTGAAATGAGTTTATTCGAAACCTCCTCGAATAAAAATGATTATTTTCACTTTATATGGCAGGTGAGGTGAGTCGTTTCTTTCATTCGTTGCATTTGGTAGAAAGAAACAGTGGAAAAAATTCGATGACTACTTTTTAGCCACGCCTCGTAATTATGGTAAAACGTAGCAATCAGCGCAAATGCTGCGAAAATAAACAATGAGAAATTGTAGAGAGATATCCATGAGGAGAAAGTCTCAACTCTCAAAACGGAGAACTTGACTTGAGAAACGCAAATAGAATTGAAGTTCCACGAGTAAACAACAAACAATTCCTCTTCCCCAACCCCTCCCCACCACCCCTTCCAAATACTAATCTAATTGTGTCTTTGAAGTAAACAAAAATGAGTTTTCCTAGATAGATAGCTAAATAACAAATCCAGCACGTAGAATTAATGATGCTGATTCCAGTAAGGGGTCCGACGGTTGTTAGTTGTTGTTGTAAGAAAGTCAAGTGCAATGTGTGTGGTTAGATGTGTTGAAATTTCCATTCTGATCTACCAAATACGTGAATATCTTCCAAAGCAAATGCATTTTATTCTCCCACTTTTTACTACTATCAAATGGTAGAAACTTAGCAAAAGTTTTAGCTTTAATTGATTGATATTGACATTTATATACATATTATATTTAAGTAATTAAACTCATTAAAAATTCTGCCTTGATCCTTAAACTTTTTCAGTTCTAAATGATGTGACTTATAGGTAATTGTTAGAAGAGATTTTCTGGTATTTCAAATATATTTTGAGGTTTTTGGGAATTTTAATCATCCTGCATAAAACTCGTTTCAGAGAGTTTTTCAAATAAGTGTAAAAGTCGGCCTGAAAAAGTATTATACTTTTGACACTACAAATCGTTTGACATAATGGATATATGCACATCCAAAGTCAGCTATAAACAAGTTAAATTCTTTCACTTAGTTCCCCAGCAAGGCAAACTAATTTGTTTAATAACTTTAGTAGTTTATGGCTCAAAATGTTTCACATTAAGCAGTATTTTTTGGTTGTTAATTGTGAATTATTTAAGTTTCAACCATTTGATTTATAATATTTGTCGACTATTTTACAATATTTTAATTTGATTATTATTGATTTTTGATAATTTCATTCATAAATTTCTATTATTTTGGCGTCTCTTTTATTCGGATTTCTCGTCGGTTCCGCCTCCCACTTGGCCAGCATCTTGATATGTGTAAGAGAGCGAAACTTGTTTCGCCTTGCCTTTTCTTGACTTTTGTTTATTTTATTTTTTGCCACCAGCTGCGCCACGGGCAGGGGGCAGGGGTAGAGGCATCATTATCATCATTGGCGCTTGTTTAAAACAAATAAACAAATAACATAAACATAGACAAAATATGCAGCTGCAACAATGTGCATAGGGAATCGTTCAAGTTAAATATAAAACAATTAACATTGAATGAAGATTGAAAAACTTTATTTAAAGATTCTCTCATTTGGCATTAGTTTTGGGCTTGGCTTACAAGCTGAAATACAACTAATTGCACAAGGCTAAAGACAGAAATCAACCACACACACACACTTTGTGGATGTGGGTAAAATGGAGACGCCTCAAATATCAGCACGACAATATTATTACCAAGGTGTGTCCCCATTCCACTCTACTCTCCCCCTGTTTTTAAATGGGTCTCAAAGTTCAAATTGCAATACAACAAATCAGCAAAAGCGATTGCAAAAGCCAATTGAATCATCATCGAGTTGAAGGAGGAGGAGGAGGAGAGCAAACATTTTTGCAGGGCAAAAAGTTTTTATGCCACTCATTTAAATGCTAAGCAGCATGCAACGACGACGAAACGAACCGAACAACCAAAAGAAACTTTAACATCAAGAACCAAAAAAGAAAAACTTTATCTAGACCATTAAGTTTATACAAAAGAAATGAATGAATCTCTAAACGAGAGCAATTGCAGAACTTGGAGATTCTGAAAAACCCAAAAACTAGAGACTAGGAACCGACAACTTGACATATAATTCCCTCCCTTCCCTCGCTCTCCCTTGTGACTCATCAAAAGTTAAACCGAGAAACCATATGAAAAATTATCTATAAACAATCGAGGAGAAGGAGGAAAACAGCAAATTTTCCATTTGAAAAGATAAATTAAAAAGTTTTTCATATTATTCCAGCAATTTTCCAAGTGAAATTTTTAAATTGATGTTTTTGAAACTCTAATAAATCTGAAAATTGTTGTAATCTTTAAACAAATTGAATTTACTTACTAAATAAAAGTCTCAATGAAAAGTTGAAAATCTTTTGATACGAATACTTTTATCAATGACTGTGTCAATTTTGCTTGAAAAATATTTGAAATAGAAGTATTCGTTGAGAGGGTGGAGAGAGAGAACAAACAATAAGAAAATAAGAACAAATAAAAGTAGAAGACGAAGAAAAAGAAGAGCAAACTCCGTGACTTGGTTCTAATTTGCTTGGGTCATGCGTTGAGGTTAATGAGTCATATCATTGTCATTATCATCGTCATCATCATTATGGAGAAAGAGGGAGAGAGACCAAATCATCATCAGCAAAGAAAACGAAAGATGGAAATTTGTTTTGTAATTTAGAGTTGCAATTAAATGTGAATAAATTCACAATTTAGTTGTAATTTTTCGTCAGTTTTTGTTTTTCTCTCATTTTAGTTTCATTTTCAGTTTGTTGTGTTGTTGTTTTTGGTTTTTTTTTTTGTGGTGACCCCGATTTCCGCAATTTAATGACTTTTGTTTTAGCCACAAAGCGCATAATTGCTGGGAAAATGTGTGAGGGAGAGAGAGGGAGGGAGGGAGATGTCCAGCAGGTAAGGGGCAAGTGTCAGCATTTGTCTGTCCCTCTGTCCGTTTGCTGAATGAAATTGCCAGACTTTCTTTCTTTCTTTTATTTTTTCTCTTTCTCTCTCTCTCTATCTCTTTCTATGCCTAGTCTGTACTTTTTTTTGCCTTTGTTTGGCTTGGTTTTTGGGTTTTTGTGTGTGCTAACGAGGCAGTGATAATTTTGTTCTTTCTTTCTCTCTCTCTGCCTGTTGTAAGCGCGCACTTTATTGACTTTTGTGGCACACATTGTGGATTTTAGATTTGTGGCCCATTCGAGGCATTAGTCAGAACGGAAATGAGCTATGCCCCGTTGCGGAGGAGCCAAAAGAAGATTAGAGAGACACACACACACACACACGCATTCACCCAGGAAAGGTCAAGGTTCTTTCTTTCTCGTGATGATGATATCTTTGTTAATAGGAAACTCACTTTAAGGCACTCATCAGGACCCCATCGATTGCTGAGAAAGTTCCTTTCTCATAATATGAAAGTGTTTTCCTTAATCCTTATTAAAATTCATTTAACCTCTTTACATACAGTTCCTACGAAGTTAAGTTGAAGATTTATTGGAAAATTACTGCAGTTTGAAATTAAATTATATCGACAAGTTAATCCTCTCATAGTCAAATGTTGGCATCTTTCTTTCACTTAGTCATCTTATTCTGACGCCGTTTCTATAATTTCCTCCAGTAGTTGCTTATTTCTTAAAACAAAAATTGTATCAATTATTTATCCTCTAAGTTGTTTTGATTGATAAGAGTCTTAATTGAAATGCAAAAATTGGAATTGGAATCCGATAAATATAAAATTCTTTGAAAATTGAAATCTCCATCTTTTTGATACTCTAAAACTTAATTCCTTTTCATGATCCGCTTGGCTAAAGATTGATTAAAACCCTTCTTTTATTTTATTTTCTATTTAACTTTATGCATTATCCTTCTCTCTGCGCTAGGAGTGAAGAGGGAGGGAGACCCTCATCAAGTTGATAGATCCCACAGACAGCAAACAGAAGGGGAAGAGTTCAAAACGTTCTTAGCCGACCGGAAGCACCTTTCCACCTATTCTCCTCACTTCACCTATGGCCTCCTCTCTGCTCTCCTCGCGCCGATCCAACCCTCCCTGCAACTGCCACAACATTAGCATACAAATGTGTCAGAGAACAAACAACCAAAAAAAATGGGTGTGGGGCAGGGGGGCAGCGTGATTTCTTGACTAATTTTTATGACACTTTTCACTTTATGAGGCGGCGGCGGCGGCGGTGGCGGCGGTTCGGCTAATACCAAAGTTCTTTATTCTTTATTTACCTTTTCCATATATTGATTTTTAAGCAAAAAGAAAACGTACGGGCTGTAAAGATTTTTATCGTTCAACAACAGAGAGAGAGAGGGAACCCAGACGAGGCAATAGACGAGAATGTGTCATAAACATTTTCCTCGAGACTATTAAAAACAATAAATGTCAAAAATAAAAAAAAAAAAAAAAAAAAAATCCCTTCGCCTAGATAACTGGACATGGCCAACAGGAAACAAATGAGAGCCATCAAAATGTTGAGTACATAAAAAGCAAATAGGATAAAAGATCCAAAGCCATTCTAATCTAGTAAAGTCAAAAGAAAACGGCCGCTAAAGTCGGAGATTAAGCACTAAATGAACATATGTGAGTAAAGATCAAGCAAAGGACTAAATTGCGTTTGGAGGATACTTCGAGGATACTTCGTTCACATTAAGGGTAGACAAGGTGATTACTCTGCCCTGGATCACAAATTCGACGGACTTTAGATGCGGAAAATATTTTACAATCCAGGCAGAACACAATTCGTACACTCATGGACAGAAAAATAGGTGTGACAAAAAATACATGACAAGTTCCACGATCGGAAAACTGATTCTCAAAGATTCCTTATACTATAATGTGAAAAAAAGGGAAGTCTAGTAAGTCCTCAATTGAGTCCCCAAATGTTTTATATTATAGTTTATTAATAGTATTATAAATCGTATAAATATACAACTTAAATCTCGGGTTCTATGTACTGCTGATTTATCGGCTTCTTACTGCTGCTTACGATTGTTGACCGCTAAACATCGACTTCCGACTTCACACGACACCTCCCGACTGCTGCTGCGTTGCAAATCTGCATAAGGGAGTTGCCACCACGCTGCAATTACCTTATCCCATTTCACAAGACATATGTATATCGGCGAGTTGGGGGTTTCAGGGATATTTGGTCACTCTTATTTGCCTAAGCAAAAGATTCGTTCCGCTCAATCAAGTTGAAGGAAAACATGCGGTCATACCGAATGAACTTTTGTGAGCGTTCGATTCAAACCGATACAGCTCAATCACTCAATACGAAGGACCGTCTATTATCGTCTAAACAAGTATTAGTTCAATAAGTATAAAAACATTTGTTTTTTGATCAAATTCCTTGAATTTAACTGCACGAAGTGTATCCAGATACGACTGGATCAGCTTAAACCGTAATGCTTTGCGTTCATTTCTTACGTGTTTTAGGTTTTATCTTTTCTTTTTTTGGTGTGAGTAGTAATAATCCTGTCGATGTCTCTTCATATTTATGATGATCCTATTCATATGTTGCTTAATTTCTTGCACATGTTCATGCTCCATATATGCCTCCGGTCGGTGTTCCTCCTGCATCTCCACCGCCATCTCCTTCTCCATATAATTTCAAAAAGGTGCCCTGCCAAATGTAAGTGTCGTACGGCCATTAGTTAGGCAAATCACGTAATTGATGGGTCTCCGGCACTATAATTTCTTATCGCTCAAACATGATTTCAAATGATAGACTGTCCAGGACGAGTAAAAAGAAGCACAGATAGATGACCAGGCAGGGAATGGGGGGGGGAATGGGGCAACCGCGACAAGTTTTCTATGACGGAGGCGGAATAGTGGAGGGAGGGCCGCGGTGGGCGTCAAATGCAATTGGCAACTGGCGCAACGCATAAATTGAGAGTTTTTTGTTGTTGTTGTTGTTGTATTTATCTAATCCGCGGCATCTGCGAGACGCGTACGAACATTAGCCAAATGCCATGGGCCTTGGTTACATTGGATTGGCTCTTGGCCGGGTCTGGTCTGGACGACTCCGACTCCGACGACGACGACAATCGACAGGCCATAAATCACCCAAAGTTGCCACATAAAAATTTATGTGCAGCAGATAAGGATCCATGGGGCATTAGAATACAATTTCCCCCTTACCCCATCCCCTTTCCGCACCACGACCAAATATTTTGAAGGCACTGAAAAATCAGTTTAAAGTTTTCCAACAGAAAGAAATGAAAATTTTGAATATTAAAGGAGGCGCTTACCTTTTTGTTTTTAGTTACAGCTGCTTCTTCTTCATTCTATCCAGGCAGTTCCCGTTATAATCCGATTTAATCCAATAGAAGGAAATTTCCTTTTGCTTATGTGACTTTTCTTTTTTTTTTTTTATTTTTTACTAAATTAAACTTTTCACTTTTTTTTGCAATTTAGAAACACAGAAACCCACATACAACACACACACAGACACACACACATACACACACACACACACGCACTCTTCAAGAGAAAGAGAATGAGACAAAGCAATTGGAAAAATGAAAATGGGCAATTTTCCTTTTTGGCTGTTGGGAGGACAATTTGCCTGTCGTTGCTTTTTTCTTGTTTTGTTTTACTTTCGTTTCGTTTTTTTTTTTTTTTGTGTTTTCCCCCAACAATTACAACAACAGCAGCAGCAACAACAACAATAGCACAACAAAACAAAGTCGCGACGCCGCCAACGCCAACGCCGACGCCAACTTAGCGGCGACGGCGAAAACAACAAAAAAATTCCTTTTTTCGCCTCCTTTTATTGGTTGCTTTTGCCTTTGTTGTTGTTGTTGTTGTTGTTACTGCTGGTGTGTTATGTATTCTCTCTTTCTCTCTCTCTGGTCTCTCTCGCCACTTCAATTCTATTTTTCTTTTATTAATGACTTTTTCACCTTTCAATTTTACTTTGATTTTGCTTCTTACGCTTTTCTTTCCATTTTTCTTCTTCTCAACTCACCGTAAATTTGCCTAGATTTTCCACTACAAACAACAAAACACAGAGAAAACACACGCGGACTTCACTTCACTTCTTCACACACTTTCTTTCTTATTATTTTGGGAAATTTTCTTAATCAATTGTTGACAACATTTGGATTTTCCATTTTCATTTTCCGCCAAACAACACAAAAACCACAACAACAAATTGAGAACCGGCGCGCGCTACGCGTACCGAAAATTTGTTGATAAACAATTTATAACATTTTCTTTAGTATCTTTTCTCGCCTTTTCTTAATAGGAATTTCCAATTACCTATGCGATAGCCTTCACAAATTTCAGTTTGTTAAATTAACAAAAAATTATAATATTTGTCTGCTTTTCTTTTGCTCTTTCCTTTAGAAAATTTGAATAAAAACATCCGCAACACAACCACTCACGTCGAAAACAAAAACAACACTGAAAAAAAAAATAACGACTTCACCCAACAAGCATTTCGAGTAAACATTTATTTAAGACCATACCCCATAGGCAATAATTTCACTTGTTAATGAAGCTCTTGTTGATTAAAATGGTTACTTATTTTTATAAATATTAACATTAAGAAAGATTTAATGACAATATATAAAAATAATTACAGCAAGCTTTGATCGTTAGTTAAATTTGTTCCAATTAGAAGCAAATTAAAGTGGATCTTTACCTAGTTTTAATATAAAATTTTTTCTAACCTTAGTAAAAATTAGCTCTTTGTATTAAATGTTAATTTGAATAGACGCTTCAAGTCATTCAGCACTAAATTCAACCTGTTTCTTTGCTATTTTAAAACAAATATAGAAAACAATCTTAGTATTTTGATCCCCTATTTTCACCAGCCGGCTCCCAGTATTTAACCCCACCAACAAACATGCAGTGTTACCATCCTTTGACGAACTAAAAAACACTGTTTTTAAATCCCAACTTGCCTGTATTATTTACCAGTATTATTGGCGGTGGGAATGTTATATTTGAATTGGTGAATTCAACAATGAACTAAAGTAAATACCTAAGCAAAAAACAATTTAATGGCTTCTTTTTCCCCATTTTTACTCCGTTTTATCTATATTTCATAAGCAACACTCAAGTCAATCTAATCATCATATTTTTAAATATTGAAACTTTATCTATTTAATGATAACAAATTGTTTAACTTTTTAAACCATTTTAGAAACTATGATAAACTTCTGGGATAGCAAATTAAAATTTGAAATTATTGGGTCAAATATTAGTTACAATTTTTATTAAATTTTTAATCACCAGTCTAACAATTAAGTCTTGCACATAAGCAATTTATCGAAACTATTATTTAAGAGGCAATGGAAGTGCAATGTTTTTGTAACTTTTGATTTTTTGAAAGTTTAACAATATGATAAAAATTTTAATTAAATGTTAGATTTTTGTATGTTATCATGTAAATCAATGAATAAGCACTCCAAAAAACTAACATTTCATTTGTGCTTAGTCCAGGTAAACCATCTTGTGGAAGAGATTTGAATAATAATACACTTACTAAATGCTAGAAAAATGTCTGTCAATTTCAATTTTCGTAACTCAAGTAAATTGTAACGCCATTCCAAACACATTCAAAGTATAGTACGCAAAGGAGAGCTATACTAATCAAACGCTTATCTCACTAATCTAATACAAAGTGAAAGGAATTACTAAACAGTGAAAGTAAATTCTCTGTTAACAAATCCATGGATTCTCAACCATTGCAAACTGAACATGTACATATATATATATATTGGGACCGTTCTTATCGATTTCAATATTGTGACGTTGTCACACACCCAATTTAAGCCAATTTAATCGTAGTTGTTGTAATTGTAACAGTGCTCTATATGTGTACTATACTATACAAACTATATAAATATACTTATATAGTATGTAGTGGTATGCGTTTTTTTTTTTTTTAATAATTTTTTTACTGCTTTCGATAAGATAAGAGTGTAACAGCCATTGAAAAGCCTCGCACACACATAGAAAATGAGCTAATGAGAGGCATTTCAACGATATTTTTCATATAATAAATATTAGTTTCGGTTTACTCTTGGCGCTAGAAGGTTCTCTCACAATTTGCGGAATATTATTCAATATAATTAGTATAAACAATAGCAGGGGAAAGGGGGGAATTAATCAGAATGTCCATACGGATCAGTTTGTGTGATCTGCTGCTGATTTTTATACTAACTGGGACGACGATACGTGCCTTAACAATAGGTACCCATGGCCTTATATAATAGAAAATAGAGTTTTCCTTAAATTTTTCCATTTTTCAGATGAGCAATGCATGCATGCGGATAGCTGTGAAAGGTGTTTGGGAGCACACCTGGAATGTGCCTGGTGTACCGACAAGGTGAGTTGGTTTTTTCATATCAACCCTAATTTCTAATGACTCACATACTCTATTTTTTTGGTGGGTAGACCTATCAGGTGCGTTCGCGGTGTTTTACTCGCTCCCAGCTGCTGAGCTTCAATTGTAGTGAGGAGGAAATATATGAAAATCAACCAGTATTAGATTTGCTGCAACAAAAACCACTCAAGGACTATGAGACCCTAGATGATCTGGCTGTACAAGTAACCCCACAGCGTGTCTACCTCAAATTGGTCAAAGGTAACTAATCTTATCGCTCGTGTTCTACACCGTGTATATTTATGTGTGTGTGTGGCTAGGGAAAAATGCCATGAAGTAGCCACCCTAAAACCACAATCAAAATTGTGTCAACCAAATACTCTTCCACTGTTTGTCTAGCCGATTTGTTCCACATTAGTTTTGTTGTTTTGTAATGCTTATCAGCATTTGATGTCATATCTCCCGAATCACTTGGTGTTAAGCGTGGGAATCTATTTGCGTTCATTGAACCCCTAGGAAACTGTGCAAAGGTGCTAAATGAAGCATTTTCTCTCTCAGAGTTGCTAAGCCGTTTTCGAAATGGCCCAAAAATTGTGAGTTATTGGAATTAAACACGCATGTTCAGTGTTCTCTAGAGTTCTCTCAAGAGTTCTTAAACATGGAAGCGAAGAAATTTGAAAAACAATCAATTCTTGTTCGATAACTTTAATTTACTTTATATATTAACCATATTTATGTTCCACATATTTCAAATTATGTTTTAGGAGATTTAAAAGAAAAAAAATTATACTCAGACCATTTTGTTTTGGCCACTTATTGTGAAAAAAAGAACATTAAATTCCTAAAGTTCTCAAATAAGGAGATAAATTGACCCAAATGTTTTTATCTCCTTAAATTTGACATTGTATTTGGCTAGTCTGGGGTAAAATGTTTAAAATTTTTTAATTACATTAATATGTATAAATATGTATGTATATTTTATATTACAAAACAACAAAAACAACATCAAGTTCTTTAAAATAGAAAACAAACTCTCCTTCCATTACTCCTTAGTACGAAGTGAGCTTTCAATCATTGTAGGTTTGCAGGGTTTGAAGAGTCTAAAAAATGTTAAACTCCTTTCTAATATTAGGGGAAAATTATATATGTATACATATATATAAAGCATATAAGCACTACTTTATTTCAGCTACATTTTGGGGTGATTGGTTCTTCTCTATCCTTTGTACCATAATTCTATATCGTTTTTGAGCTCAAGTCTTCAATGTCTTTTGGCTGCAACAAATACATATATGTACATAGGTATGTTTTCTACAGAAAACTTGGTTTTTAACAAACAACTTGGAGACTAAAATTTAGCATTTCCAATATTTCGATAGTGTGCATTAACACTCTGTCAGGGGTATTAACAGAAAATCAGTTACATCGATTTATCGTAAATATTTTTCATTCTGTATTCATCGGAAAACTTTGGCAAGAGAGCTGTTAGTTTTCTCGAAATGAATGTTTTTTTTTCATTTAAGTGTGCAAATTTGTTCGTTTTTTTCGATTTTCTAGAAGACAAAAACTTTTTAAAATTCAATTTTTGCACTAACTATGGAAGTAATTAAGAACTATATGTTTAGACCTTTTTTAAAGTAAATATGTGTTTTGAAATACGATATTTTTTACTTCGAATGCTCTCGAATGTCATGTTTGACACTGGAGAATTACCCATTTCTCATCCACGTTTACTTCTTAACTTATTAATGTCAACACTAAACCCATTTTAGGATAAGGTCGATGATTATTGCTTTCGCCAGATCGATTTATTGATGTCGCATTTATGTACATAAACCTTCTGTAATTATACTACAAGTATGTAAATACATACAACTTTGCTTAATGGAAATACTACTTATTTCTGCCCTTCTATATGTACATTATCCAACTTAAAAAAGGGTTATCAAGCGATTCATGTGTATATACTTTAACCCAGTGACTTGCATCTGTTTATTATTAGCTCTAGCTCTATAGATGATTGCAAGTTACTCCTTATCCAATTGAGAGTCATTTAGAAGCACTTTTTATGCAGTTTGGCGAACGGCCATTCAATTGAATCCCATTAACACAACAAAAAAATAAAAAAAAACCCTTGTATACTGCAATTAAGCCAAAGGGAAAATTGCATGCTTAAGGATTTATACATACAAAAAAACTAAAGCGAAATAAAAGAGGGAAGACAACCATTTAGTTTGGGTGTGAAAACAAGTCCAAGAGTGGTAATGAAGGGTTGCATTCGGTATGAGGACAGATAGAGAGGGAGAGAGAGAGAGACAGAGGGCAAATTGAATGGGACAAAGCTTGATAGCAGCTCGTAAAACAGCTCATAAAGCAGATATTAAAACTCGAATCAATCCTTTATCTTTTTCTCCTAATGTAGGAAACACGCAACGCCTTAAACTGAGCTATCGCACGGCACGCAACAATCCACTCGATTTGTATGTCCTGATGGATTTGACCTGGACAATGCGCGATGATAAGGATACTTTGGAGCAGCTAGGAACGGCATTGACTCAAACCCTGCACAATCTGACGGATAACTATCGCTTGGGTTACGGTTCGTTTGCCGATAAGCCAGTCATGCCCCTGATTTTGCATAAGTGGAGAGCGAACCCCTGTGCAGCGGAACGAGCCACCTGTGAACCAACGTATGGCTATCGTCATCATCTATCCCTGACCGATGACATCAAAGCCTTTACCACCGCAGTGGCGGGCAGTAAAATAACCGGAAATCTCGATAATCTTGAGGGTGGCTTCGATGCCCTAATGCAGGTCATTGTTTGCCAGAAGGAAATTGGCTGGAAACAGCAAGCTCGTAAAGTGGTCATCCTGGTGACCGATGGCTTCATGCACTTCGCAGGCGATGGACTTCTAGCTGGCATAGTCAAGCGCAATGATAAAAAATGCCATTTGAGTGCGGCCGGTGAATACACTGGCTCATTGGAATATGATTATCCATCGCTCGAAGAGATCTACAGAGAACTTTTGCGTCGCAAAATCAATGTGATCTTTGCTGTAACCGAACAGGTTATTGGCACGTATCACGAAATGAGTGTTCTCATGAAGGAGATTAGTAATGTGGAGAAATTAAGTGCAGATTCGTCCAACATTTTGGAATTGATCAAGAAGAGGTGAGTGAATCCCTGGAACCACAGTGCTCAATCGCTAATAAATGTACTTTCCAGTTACGAGAGCTTCATCAAACGCACCCAGTTCGATGATAATAGTCCAGATCATATCAAAATGGAATACTACACCGATTGTGGTGGACAATTCCCGCAGTTGCAGAAGCGCAACTATTGCAATAATGTCAATTTGGGCACAGAAATTGAGTTCTTTGTGGATGTTACATTAACCGAATACCCTAAAAATGGAGTTTATGTGAGTAACATTGGTTAAAAGATATCGAAGTTTTTATAACTAATAGAGTTGTGCAGGATTATATACTCAATTCTGATTTCCTCGATTCCCAAGTAATCTAATGAAGAACTTTTTTTATACCCTTGCAAATATGGTATATTAATTTTGGTCAGAAGTGTGCAACGCATAGAAGAAAGCATCTCCGACCATATAAAGTATATATATTCTTCATCGAGACGAGTTCATATAGCCATGTCCGTCCGTCCGTCTGTCCGCTTGTCCGTCCGTCCGTCTGTCCGCTTGTCCGTCGGTCCGTTCGTCTGGATCAGCGCAAACTCCTCCTAGAGGTACAGATCTGAAATGCATGTAGGCTTGTATATACATAGTGCACAGGTTGTATATCTCGGATTCATCCGGATCGGACCACTATATCATATAGCTCCCATACAAACGGCAAAGTCACGAACATTGACTTTTCTCAACAACTTCCTTATTTTTATAGCTATTGTCGTGTATAGGTGAGTTTATTATACGTACTAATGACTGTGCGAAATTTGATCAAGATCGGGTGACTATATCATATAACTCCAACAGGAACGATCACTCGAAAACAGTGACTTTTGACAACAACTTCGTTATGCTAAGATTGTAGGCCGTTCTTTCGCAGACATTTGAATTTTTAGATAAAACGTGAAAACACTTTACACCAAAACACTTGCAAGGGTATATAAACTTCGACGCGGTCGAACTTAGCCCCGGCCTTCTGGTTTAATTTTTAAATCGGGTTGAATTTATTTTTTTAAACATCCAAATTTTTGATGCTATGTAGTATAACTTTTTGAACTCGCTTAGAAATTAGCAAAAAAACAATCCGAAAAATTATCCTTAAAAATTCCTCAAAGTTCTATCTATGCAAATCGTTTTTAAATGATTTTCATTTATGTTTTAACTTTCACATTAAAAAGTAGAAACTTGTAGTGTAACAAAATTTCGAAAACTACTATAGGAAACTCTGGTTTAAGCCTGAAAATAAGTATTTATCCTAAAGCTAATCTAAATATATCTTCCAGACTCATAAGATACGAGTGGAGGAGGCATCGCTAAATGAGTTTATGGACATTGATGTGGAGTTGCAACGTCCTTGTCCTTGTATAGAGGAACCCGATCCCGAGAACGATTACGGGAGATTTCAGTGTGACGATCATGGTTATCTTTATTGTGGCATGTGCAACTGTGATGACGGTTGGACTGGCACGTATTGCACGTGCCCCACAGATCCCTCGAATGCAACGACCAACGAAGCTCTGCTATTGCAGTGCCGCCAAAAGAATGGGGACGGGCAACATGCACTCCAGGTGTGCTCCAATCATGGCGAATGCGACTGCGGGCGTTGCAGCTGTGATCCTGGCTATACGGGCGAATTTTGTGAGTGTCGCGAGTGTGTGGATTGTGAGGAGGATCGCGCCGAATGCTATTGTGGTCAGTGTGTGTGTAAATATGGTTGGTCGGGAACGCGTTGCAACTGCAAAGAGGACACCGAAGCCTGCATGGGACCCACGGGCGAGGTTTGCTCGCAACGCGGCACTTGTGATTGTGGTGAATGCCAATGCAATGAACCATATTTAGGCAAATTCTGTGAGATCGATTCCCAAAAGGATAACAAGCTGTGTCAATTCTATGAGCCCTGTGTCACGTGTCTGATCTCACAGAAACAGGGCATGGGCGCCTGCGAGAATTTAACTGAAATCTGCACCAGCACAGAGTACAACGATCGTTTCACCTATGCCTTTGTCCCCGAATTGGACCCTGATTCGGTGCAGTGTCTTGTGCGCATTGTGAATAAACATGGCATTCCGTGTGACAGTTACTTTGGCTATTCAGTCGTTGGACACACCAATTATCTATCCATACAAGCCGTCGATTGTGAACCCCCAAACTATTATGCCATCTTTGGATTCATCTCTTTGTTCACCTTACTTGCTGGCCTGGCTCTCATTTTGATTGTCTGGTGGTGTGTCAAGCGGAAGGATGCCCGAGAATATGCTCGTTTTGAGGAGGAACAAGCCAAGGCTGTGAATCACGAGAATCCCATTTATAGAGATCCAGTCGGTAGATATGTAGTGCCCAAGGCATTAAGTGTTAAGTACGATGAGAATCCTTTTGCAAGTTGAGTAATAAGTCGACAAGAGAACCTTGATTATAAGTATTTTGTATATATATAACTCCAAAATGAGGGTCCATGGTACCTCTGTGAGAATTGACAAGCCAAGTATTCTACATACATATATAAATAGTTTAGGTGCAGTCCCCGAAATCGGTTCAGGGAGTCACTTGAAATTTATCTAATTTAGATTTAAAATGTTTCTAAAACAAATACATTAATTTTTCTAAATTCTAATTGAAACTAGTTTTAGACTTGATAAGAACAAATCAATTAATCATTTAAAACATTAAGTCAGACTTTTACTTTGGAATTTTATTTGAGATTGATTCTAAAATTCACAACAGAAAAATGCCGATATTAATTTTCCGAATATATTTCATTATTTACTTTATTGAAATGAATTAAGGGCTTAATTTCGATAAAATTTCGGTATGCAAGAACACTTTCCATCTGATTTCTCTTACCAAAAAGGAATCCGAAATATAACTAATCAAGTCGTTGTTAAATATACAAAATATATAAATAAGATATGCTATAGAATTTCAATTTGTTTATCCCACAATTACAGATTAGTTCTTTTTTATGTTTTCATATGAAAAAATACCTTTTTATTTTTTATATTTTTTAAGTTTTTTTTGTTTTTCATATAATATTTAATATCAATAAGTTGTTGATTCTATAATTACATTGTGTATAAGATAAATAAACTATAGAGAAAGTATTTAATTTTAACTAACAAATTTGTGTAAATTTCCATTGAAAAATTGTAAGACAAAGGCTCACTAACTAATTATAACTTTTTGTTGTTTGTCTTAATAGTGTTTATTTTGTAGTTTATTTGTTTAGAATGACTGTGCCCAAAACGGTTTGGATGGATACAAAGGGAATTGCACCCTAACAAATTGATAGAACTGCTAAACTAATTTAATAAAATGCATTAATAATATTATATAAAAAACCTGACTGCATTTGAGTTTCTACATAAAGAGAGATTGTGTTTTTTCTCTAAAAAGATTTGTATAAAAAGTATAAACGAAACTAAGCCTAAATTCCACTCTCTCTTTCTCTTACTTTCTTTCTCAACTTCCGATTGCTAAGCACTTCACTTTAACTAAATGTAATATCACTAGACTTGTAGCTTAAATTTTAATAAATGGTTTATGTATCGTCCTACGGATTCAGCATAGGTGAACGAAAAAATGCCAGAAAAACACAAATTCAATTACACACAAAAAAAAACTAAACAAAATGATAAAGAAACAGTGTTTTTGTTTTTGGGGGAGTGGGGGCAGGTAAATTTCTCAAAGCACACGTTCCCCCCAATGAGGGAGTACGCTGGATCAGCATCGAGGGTGGCTTGGCCGGCAATGTGACGTTGCTCAACTGAACATCAAGGGCGGCTATATCGGCGGATATGGGGCTGGCGGTAAGAGGGGTGGTGCTCGACTTTAACTTGGCGTTGCCGTTGCTTTGGGCTGTGCGGGCAGTGGTAATGGAGCTAGGCAGACCGTGTGGCGAGGCATCAGGCACCAGGCGACGCAACAAACCTCCCACACAACCCCAAGGGAAGGTCCTGTAAAAGAAAGAGAAAAAAAAGGTAAAAGTTAAATATTTATGCATTATTTAAGTGAAATACACACTTCCTCCCTTCTAAACACACACAGACACATTAAAGCAAAACCATTAGGCATGCATAGGTAATGCAGGAATGTGTGGTTAGATGAGTTGGATAAAGAGATGCGGGGTTGGTTAAATATATAGACAGGGATTGCCTAACATTGCTCTCAAGTAAGAGTTACAAAATGTATTAAAATCTCTCAATAAGTGTCGAAATGGCATATAAAACAAACATGTTTCAACGCATTTTCTACACCCTAACAGATTTGAGGACTGTAAAAGGTAAATATACACTAAGTAGTTGCCTGAAAAGGAGAGAAAAGCAAGCCCTTCCACTAATCTCACTTTTCTTCTCTACTTCTCGAATTGTACTCCTTGAAAAGAGGGTAAATTTAGGCAGACTAACTAACTAAAACTTCCTTTTTATTTCAATTGGGGCAGAGTAATTTTCAGCTAATTGCCATAGTGATATGCAAATGGTTAGCTGCTATTGAAAAGACAGTTAACATGACTTTCTACACCTTCATTAAAACTTATTTAAATGGCTTTTTAAAGGCCCTATTTACTTTAACATGGGGCATATCAAATTATAATAATAACATATCTTGTTATTGAGTTATCGTACATTGGCCCAATTTACTTACCACTTGAAGGACAAAACAAATTTCAAGAAACCGGGTATCACAGCAAGTTTTTCGTTCTTTTTAATGGCAGAAATGACACGATCGGCCACATCATTGGGATTCAGTGTGGGCACCCATCTGCAAATAAAACAAGAGGACCAACTGTCAGATTCCCCTCCTTTCACAAGAGTATCTCTCTTTTTCTTACCTGGCATTCACATCGTCAAACATGCCGGTTGCTTGTATAAAGAATGGACAAATGCAGGTGGTTTGTATGTTTGTATGGCCAAGGACTTCCAGCTCCAACCTTAAAGCCTCATCGAAGCCAACCTGTAATTACCAATTCCTTTAAGTTTTCTCTGCACACCGATGAAGGAGTAAAAGGTAAACTTACTGCAGCAAATTTACTGGCACAATAATCGACCAATTTGCTAATGCCAACATGGCCGGCCAGAGAGGCAATTGTGGCAATGTGTCCTCGGTCATTCTCAATCATTTTGGGCAAAAACGCTTTTGCGGTCTGTGTGGCAATGACAAGTAGTAATAGCAATTACATATATGTAGACAAGAAACAGCTGTGTTCATGTGTGTTCAACTTACCCAAAAGTGTGCCATAACATTCACATTGAATGAACGTTCAATCAGATGGTCAGGCGTTTCCAAAAGATGCAGGCCAGAAACGACGCCAGCGTTGTTAATCAGCAAGGTGACCTGTGACAGACAGACAAACAGAATGAATATTTGGTAAGTAAACACACAAAAAACTGTTGACTTGGGCCCCATTCAATTTGCATCTCTGAATAACCAACTGACTGTGCTACTAACACACAAAAACAAAAACTAAGCAAATTCTAAACTTTAACTCAAGTTGTTTACGATCATCAATTGGCCAACAAAACAGAGGCGGACATAAATAATAAAGCCAAATAAATTTACAATTTACATTCAATATGTAAAACGTGTTTCGAAGGTTTGTTTTTTTTTTATTCCTTTTGACTTGTGCTGGCCAAATTTTGCAATATTTTCAAATAAACAACCGAAAAGAATTTAGAAACGTTTTAACCAAATCTCTGTGGGCCTAAAGCATATGCAAAATACATATGTTAAACGTTGGCTAAAAATTTAATAAATTGAAATTGACCATTGAGTTGTGGCAATAAAAATGAATTTAAAAGTAACTTGTTGTTTAGTTACTTTTAAGAAAAAGGAAACCAAAATCGTTAAAGAAAAACAGTTTCGAATGAGGCAATTAAAAAGTCATACATTTCTATTCAGAATCTAACAATAAATCTGAAATGTTTTCAATTGCAACTTTAATATTATATTCATAAAGTAATATAAATGTTCATTGCATTTTTAGGCTTATATGATTTATTTAAAGTTCGATTTTTGAAAAACTAAAATAAGGGTCATGAAGATGTCGTTTTTAATGCAGTTTTCCAAATGCTTTTTTCAGAAGTAAATATTTTAACTACTCTAGAAAGTGAAATTTAGAAAATTTAGATTTCTTAAACTTATTTTCCTTTTGCATTAAACTCATTTGATCTTTTATTTTAGTATTTTAAACTGTTTAAGTTAGTTCAACGTTTTTCAGTTTTATATATTCCATTGTGCCAAAAATGATTTCAACTCAATTTTATACATCTAGGGCATTCCGCATGGCCTGTTAATACGGCCAATCGATAAAAAGTCTATCATAATAAGAGAAATTAAAGCAAAAAGTAGTATCAAGGTCTTCATTTCGCGTTGCGAATAATAATATAAGTTTGGCTTGAAAATGAAATAATTTTCATAATTAAATGCGGCAATGCTGAACAGTTAAAGGAAAAACAAAAACAAGAAAAGTTAACAACAAGTGCAACATGTCGTTAAGATGGCCAACACAACATGACTGAGTGACTATGGCCGAGTTCAAGTGCATATGAGGGCAGGGACAGGGCATACATTGCGTATGCGTGATTTCAAACAACAACAGCGACAGAAAAAAAAAACATTTAACGAGGCGTGCATTAAAGCAACAACAAAAAGCAGCAACAACAGTAGCCATTAAAAAATATTAAATGTAATAATTCAGAAAGCAAAAACAGCCAACATCTTCAGCAAAAAGCTAAAATCAACGCGTCATCTGTCCCACGCCTGAGTTAGTAAGTAGTTAAATGTTTTTTTCCAATACCCTATAAGCTAGAAAGGTTATATTAGCTATCTAATATAGCCATAGAGTCCATAAGAATCTAAATTCTATCTAGAGATAGAAAGGAAAAGCCAAGTAATTTAATCGTTTAAGTAGGATCTGCAACTACAACAAAGTTGTCGTTATTGGAAAAGTAAATTTGATATAGGGTATAAATCGATTCTCCATCTCAGCCTATGAACACTTTTTCTGTTTTTTCGTTGCTACTGTTTTTTGGTTTGTTTTGTTTTTGTTTTTTAGGGCTTTCAGGTTCAACTTGGCTGCTGCTGCTGTCATTATATAATTCGTTCAGCCCATCAACAATAAACTAAAAAAAAAAATCGTTGCCCTGTTGTTGTTGCCGTGATATGTTTTATGACGTTCTAGTTGGCAGTTAACTTTTTGCTTCATGCTTGAATTTCTGTCTTAATTTTCGACAGTTGAACTTTGGGTAAATGCTTTTTTGGCGGGGATTTTTATTCGGACTCTTTTTTTTGTTGTTGAACTTGTCAGTGCGTTAATCATTTATTTGGAAATTGCTGCTGGCCAAGCATGAAATCATTATAATGAGGCAAAATTAAAAATGCAAAAAAAAATTATATATGTATAATTTCATAATGTACATAATAGACATCAAGTGGGCAAAGCTATTTCAATTGCCATAACTTTCAATTGAGATGTACAAAGTCAAATGAAATTTAAATTATCATAAATAAAGATAAAGTTAGTTTTAGTTAAAGTTTAAACAAAATTTGATCTATTAAATGTTTTATTGAAAAATTTTATAATTTGAGATTCATTGAAATTTGACTCCATTTAAATACTTTCCCTCGAAGGGCTAGGATCTTCTTCAATTGTTTGATTCTTAATCAAATAAATATATCCAAATATTTCTACCGTTTTCCAGCATTTGTACCATAGACTTGGCCAAAAAGCACCAAAGAACTTTAGGAACATACCATTTTTTAACACTGTCTACTGTCAACTTCTTCTATGGCTTAATAAATATTTTCTTTTTAAATTTTACTGGTCTAATTAAGATTTTATCTATGCAAATATCTATCTAGCTATTATTCTTTGCTACTCTTGAGTTATTAAGAAACTTTACATAGAAGACATGTTCTTTTTGAATATTTGATCATCGTTTTGTATGTATAACCTCTCAAGTGTAACTGACAGAATTCATTAAGCACACAAAAAAAAAAAGTTCTAATTGCATAAACAAATACGCACAGAAGAAACAAATACTACTTCATTAGCAATTAAGCCAGCCAACTGGCTACTTGAACAAACTTTGACTAATTGCTAACAAAAATTATGAAATTCCATTTTTGGTTTTTGTTTTTTGGCAATCGTCTGCTAATCAGTTTAGCAAGTGCAGCTGTGGCTCAGTGGGGATTACATCAAGATTTATGCAATCCCGGGGCAGTCACAATTAGCGGGCTGTGATTTTGATGCCATTTAAATGTGGCCCTTAAACAAAAAAAAAAAAAAAAAAGAGGTGAATCTTCTCCAGCATCTCGTGCCGTTTAATTTGAATGGTAGCCAGCCAAGCCTTGCTTTAGAGGCGAATGATAAATGGCCAAATGGAATGCAAGTGGCAACCAGTTTTCTCCTCGAAAGCAAAGGAGAGCCAGACCAGTCGCTCTGTAGCCATTTCTCAAGGTTGACCATCGTTTGTGCACTCATGCATACAAATTTTCTTTTAGGTTTGGGCCCCATATTTAAAATTGATGACATGAATATGCATAAGTAAATGTGTGGTAAAGGGGCGTGGCCGGGAGTGTTATGCTACATGTGTTACACAGCCAACAAAAGGGTTCTTGGCCATTAAACGCCCCTCAACAAACAATTACACGATGGTCTATGACCACGTTTCTTTCCCTCTGTTCTTCTCCTTCTCGCTCGACTGTAAACATTAATTACAAGACTTTTTTATGCTTCAATTACTGCACGCATTATCTTAGGCCACACTCCGCCCATTTCTCTATGTTCTCTTCCTTCTCTCTCTCCCTCTCTATTATACTTACATCACCAACTTCTTCTCTGATGACATCGGCTGCTTTGTAGACTTCTTCCTTTTTCGATATATCCACCACATAGCCCTTGCAATAGCCGCCAGCCTCTTCCACAATTTCCACTGTTTCCGCTATGCCTAAATAAACAAATGAAGAAAGAATATATGTAATTATCTATAGATATTGAAATTGTTTTGGGAGAATATAATTATATAACTCTTACCCTTCTTATTGATGTCCCAAATGATGACTTTGGTTCCCATTTTGCCCAATCTTTCGGCCAACAAACGACCCAGGCCATTGCCTCCACCTGTGATAAGAGCAATGTCTGTGTTGAGTTCTTTTTCAGGATAACCAAAGACTATATAGTAGAGATCCTGCAAGAATAGAACAAACATTTGAAAGATTATTATAATTATTTAAATAAACTATTATCATTACGCTTATGTATATATTTTTCAATATTTCTTAGTTTTAACCTTAAAATTCAATTTTAGATCTTTCATTTCTGCTGTGTTTGTTAACTAAACAAAAAATCTCATTTGCTTTTTATTTGCTTTATTCTACTAGAAGTCAAATTCACTTTTTCATTTGCAGTTGATTACTTTGAGCTGTGTGTAATTTTGTATTAGTTAACAACTTTTTTTCATTTGTGATTTGCATATTTCGCACACAAAAATGTAAATGCATTTCCTGTTGTAGGTTGGATTGTTTATCAATTTAATGTCAATAAGCTGTCAAAATTTATGTCTCTCACGCTTATATTGTTTGAGGCGGCAAAAGCAAACAGAAAAACAAAGGAAAAAAACAAAAGACTCAGGCAACAAACTTGAGCACAGCATTAACATAACATTTAAACAGTAGCCACTTTCTGTTGCCACCTCGGAGAGTGTGTGCGTGTGAGAGAAAGAGTGAGGGAGGCAAGGCAAAAGAGGTGCAAGGGAGTGCAGACCATAAATTTTATATGCCACACGCGAGGCTTCCTCTACCTGGAGTTGGGCCTGGCAAGCGTGTCCAATTATTTTGACATTAACCATGTATGTGTCGCAACCTGCGACCGGCGAAAACTTTGCAAAACTTCTTCCCCCCTCCCGTCCTACCATCGCAAAGAGATCATAAATAATATATCAAATTAATCAAAAAGGGAACTTGTTGTTCCCGCTCACAAAGATGATGATGATGAGTTGCTTATTGTCTCTTGCCATGTTGACAGACATTTTTGTCACATTATTTAAGCATGCAACAGGAAACCCGACAACAAGACAACGTAATTTATGCCATAATATAATATAATATGTTTAATATGATAATAAAAAAAAAAAAAAAAATCCCTAGCCCAAAAAACCCCAAAAAAAAAAAATGGAATCAAATTCAATTTCTAAAGAATCGATAAAACGAAACCAATAGAAAGACAAGAACTTGGCACGTTTTGGCCACGGAAATGAATTCTCAGCCATGGGATAAACAAAAGCTTAACTTTGTGTTCTTGCTTTAGTTCATGACTAGACAGAAATGTTAATTTGTTTATACTTATACTGCATACATATGTCTTTTTTATGCTTCATCATTTGGAAACATTATGCGACTTTTCACATGTTCATTTGGGTTTGGTACCTAAACCTGAAAATCAGCCTAGTCATGATCAAGTTCATTCAGAGGGGGCCTATTGGGCTTATTTTCTATCTATTTTTAGTGTCTCTCTTTTTTTTATTATTATTATTATTTATATGTATTGCTGGTGATTGTCAAGGTAAAATGCATTGACCTTTGTAAATCATCGGAAAATTACTAGACACAAAAAAAGAGTGGTAATTCAACTTGAACGAATTCCATTAGATATGCTTATGGTAAATAAGTAGTCAATCTTCAGCTCAAGTCTTTACTAGATGGAAGTTGTTGTCGTTTGTTTTTTTTGTTGCGTCTGTTTTAGTTTCACTTCTAATTTAACTCAGAGTGGCTAATTAGTAAACTTTGTAATGAATTACGTATTTTTTGGCAGTATTCAAACAACATTTGTATAAATTTCCTGACTCTAATGAGCAACTTTATTGACAAACAGTTTTTGTTTGATCAATATTTGATTATCAAATCAAAATGACAATTTTTGTATAGCCAAGTATTGGCTCATTAGTTAAATATTTGGTCAATCTGGCCATCTCAAACGGTTGCCCAAGAATGCAAATGCCAAATGTCAGATTACAAAAGAGTTAGCATAGTAAATAGAAAAAAAAACTTCTTAAAGGAACCTCCCCCTATCATCATCATCATCATCGACAGCAGCAGCAAATGCATAAACTTGTTTATCTCTGCCCCTTCTCTGTATTTATCTCCTCCTTCTTCTCCTTCTCCTCTCTTGGAATGAGAATTGCGAAAATTTTAACGACAAGTTGCTACGCCTAATGTTGTCGGTTCTAAAAAGCCAACTCAAAGCTGAAAGTGAAACTGCAAGCAGCATACAGCCAACTGGCGGTTGCCTCTTGCTTAACCGAATAAAAAACAAAAACAACAACAAAACGCAGACACACACATAAAAAGAAACACAAAAAAAAAATAAGCAACTTAGATATATCGAGCTCTAGACTCACTACTCCGGCAGCTGCCCAAAATTGGCCACTTTATTTGAGTGCAAAGTGCTTTGAGTGCATTTTCAATGAGTCCCAAACAAAAGACTTGAGACACGAACTTGCCTCAATGAATGTGGCAATTTTCCATTGCAAGCGTCAGCAGCTGCCTTCTCGCCGTGAGTGACCTTCTTAGCTAACACTAGACACTTGCAAAAAAAAAAACAACACAAAATATATAAAGCCACACACATAAATAACAATAAACCTGAAATTGAGCCCACTTGCCCACCCCCCGGCCCCCTTCCATCCCCACACTGCTCATCAAGAGCCACACAAATTCAATTTGGACGCCAAATACACACATTTTGCCTGTTGCATTTGTGAATTTTGCAAAAGGCATACACTTGAAAATGGGTGGCAAAGGCGGGGCAGTTGGAGTTGTGTTTCGCTTTTGTTTTTGTTTATTTGCAATTGATCAATGGTTTTCTTTTTTCACTTTGTTTGTTTACTCTTTTTTTTCACTTTGGTTTGTTGTTTCTTTGGCCTTCAAATTTCGGTTTTTCATTTATGATTTTGTGAAAATTAACAAATGGTTTTGCTACTTTATTTTATTTCCCTATTTATTTAGCGTTTCCATTATATGAGTAGACAACTTTTTAGTCTTAAATCTGTGAACAATCAAGTTCTATATAGTCATGAACATAAAGTGGATACTGTAATCTGTCAAGTTTTTTTTTATTTCGAGAGGTGCAATTTATTTTGCTCAAACGGATATTAAATTATGATGCCATGTCTTGGTGGCAATTTTAATGGATATGCCCAAAGGGGGAGTTGGAGTTGGCTATTAGTGAATTGGCCCAAACTGCCATAACTTAAACCGATACTTTTAGAAGCTGTGACTGCGCAAAAGATTAGAGTCACTTTTTGTAACTGAGATTGTTTCTATTGCTATGACTATTTATTGCAAGCTTTAGGGATTCTTTGACTAACTTCATGAATGGAAGACTTATAAGTGATTAAGATTTATACAAAATAAACTCAGAGTGGTTTTAAAAACTAAAGAAGCCAACATAAAATATACAAAAATATAGTTTTTTCTATTAAGTACTCTGATGTAAAATTAAGACTTTTTTCTTTGGGCTTTCAACAGAGTTCAAGCCGTAGTGGGTCATTTCTCACTCTCATATAAGCCAAGGCCGAATATTTGTTTTATGAGCCTGCCTAACCTAATCCAACACACACACACAAACACACACTCCTCTATTCGAGCCCATGTAACTTATCCAGTAGTTGGCTTTTTATTTTTTTATATTTAATTTTATTATTTGCTTTGGGCCAACACTTTCAGTTTCAATTGCACAGTTTGTATGTATATGAATGCCCGCGAAAAAATGTGTGTTGCTACAACAAATCAACATGTCTGCAGGTGTGTGTGTGTGTGTGTGTGCATGGTTGTGCCTCTTGCGGCTAGTGAAGCTAATAAAAACAGGCTCTCTTAACAGTCTCAGTCTTCGTCAGTCTGGGCCCAAGCCACAAAGCCGGCAAAATGCAAAAGTTGAACTAGGTCAACAAGCCAAACGCAGCAGCGAACATTGACGTCGACGTCAACGTTGACGCCGACTTCATTGGGAATAACTTGTGGTGCTTATTACATGGTTCAGTTGTAGACCATTCCTCCCCGCCCCTTCCCTCGACATAAGCTTGTAGGTGGAACATTTTTTTTTTGACAGAGTTGAGTTGCCACATGAGAAAAGAAAATTATTAGCTACATTGACATAAATCAGGCTAATAATATATAACTCTCCGATTCTCAATGCGATACAATTGCCGAATGATGAGGCAAAAAATTTGAGGTAATCAATCAGATGCAAGCGAAAACTTAACAACTCATCGCCACCTGCATGACTCAAATTATACGACTAATGCATACTCTTTCAAAACATTCAAACAGTCAATGTTTGTTCCCCTCGGCTTCGCCCTCTGTTTAATGGGCGTGATTCAGTTTCTAGCCAGAGAATCACCGATTTTGAGCTTATCTCGATGCAGTTGACATTTACAAAATACGTAAATTTACATGCAAAATACAGTTTACTTGGCTGGTTGCACGTTTCACGAGCTGTTGCCTCTGCATTTGGCATGCAAATGTCAACATTTTAGTTAGTTGTTTCTCTATCGCTCTGTCGGTCTCTCTCCCACTCGTTTTTAATGGCAACTCATGCATAAAACTTAACTTATAACTTATACATATTTTTATTTTTTACCTGGGATAAGCCTCGCATTTAATGATCATATCTCAAAAGGTTTGGTTTTGCTTTTGTTCATATCTTTCACTTGAGCAAAGAGAAAATATAATTACCTCAATAGGGACGGCTTATGTAATTGTAAATGTAATCGAATTTGAAATTTGTTTAAAAGCCACTTGGCTTGTCAATCAAAAACTTCATTACAGGGCCCCTGAGCCCTAATTCTCATTAATAGTTTTTGCTAGGTTATTTCAGCTGTTTTTTCCCCCCTTACAGTGTGCCAGTAGTTTTCCTGAGGCTTCATAACTATTTTGCTATGAAGTCATTTCTGTCTAGACAGCCATAGGCAACATTGTTCCCGATGTTGTTGCCCTCCACCTCAGTGTGGATATGCAAATTTCACTCAAACATTGTTGTTATTCGTATTCATATTCAATGTTAAAGAGAAAAAAAAAACTATATGACGTCTTTATAGGGGTCGTGGACCAATCTTCATGAGTTATTTGGGGGAATGAACATAGAAATTTATCATGATAAGAAATTATTGAAATAATTTTAAGAACAACTTCTAAATTCGAGAGATATGCAAGCTTAAAACACAAATTTGTTATGAATATTATTTTTGTTACAATAGAAGAGTTGTTGAGCTTGTGAAACTTTTGAATAAGTTTATTGCCCATAACGAACGAAAAGTTCATCAAGGAAATAGAAAATGCAAAGCTTAAGGACATAGAAAACTCTGTCTAATTGGGATCTAAAATTTAATAATTATTTGATAATAATTAAACAAATATAACTGTAAAGAAACGTATTTGATATACATAAAAATATCTCAGCCTTTAACAAACTCTATAAGTTGTAAGCCGTAGAAATAATTAAGAAAAGTCTTGTATATAATAAGCAAAAACAAATATGCCTTGAATAACTTCTTAAAGTTTATAGAAACAAAATTTATGGAAAAATTAAAAACACAAAAACTTTTGCAATATACAAAATACAAAACGTACTTATAATGAAAATTGCTTCTTTCATAGATTTCACAAAAACAAATGATTAAAATAAAGAAAGCTGTTGAGGATATATCATTGACGGACTTAGTAGGGACTTTGGCATTCAGTAATTCGAAAAAATCTTTCACTTCTTTCGGATAAATCAATTTTCGGGATAAAATTACAAATCTGTCTACAACTATGAAAATGTCTAGAAATTTTATTTGACTAACATATTTGTATTAAACAATATAAAACTCACTTGAAAACTAAAAAAAAAACATATTTGAAAAATACAAAAAAATTAAATATTTCTGTATAAACATTTCTTTGTTTCTATAATTATTCTTAAAAAACAACTAAGCCCTTCAAGAAGTTATACAAGACCTTTTTAGTCGACTTTTTTTTTTTTTAAAGAGTATAAAAACTTTTGGCAATTAATAAAAAAAAAATGTTTTTAATAATCAATATTTAATTAATGTTCATGTTTACCCTCCTTATATTAAGTTTTTTCCTTTCATTTCTCTTTTGATTTGTTTGCCCATGAGGCTTATCTTATCAGCGGAATCCAGTTGATTAATCTGACTACCTTCGATGCAGAGACCAATTAAGTTACACACGTGCTTTTTTTTTTAAACAAACGAACTCAGTTTCTACTTCTTATATATTTATGGCGTTATTGTTTTTTTTATTGAATAACTTAATTGTAACTTCTTTGTGTGTGTTGTGGGATGTGTGTAAAGATTTGAAGGTTTCACACAATATTGTTAATCAAGCGATCAAGGCGAAGGCAATCTTTGATAATTTTCACCATCGCAACAATCAAAATGCAAATGTCTTTGTTTCTGTTTCTTGTTTTTCTTGTAAAAACGATCAACACAAATATGTTGACATTGGCATTGGATCTAGGCCTTACCTGCAATATGTAGGCAATGCAGCAGATAATGAACCAGGCCACATCGGCAAAGGCATCCCAGGTATTCCATAGAGTGTCGCGCCAGCTGGTTGGAGGACATGCCGCATCTCCGTTCTGGCCATTGGCCAGCGTTCCATTGCCATTGGGCAAAGGACTATGGCCATTTAGGCCATTTGCGGGAGTTTTCAAATCGGCCATTAGATTGTTATTGTTCTTCACCATATTTGAGAGGATTTTTCGTAGCACTTTAACACTTCACTTTGTTCGCCTCTTAACCAACTTAAATGGAAATTGGAAATTATTTTTGTTTTAATGATTTTCGTAATAATATATTTCTTCTTCTCTTTTTTTTTTTTTTTGTTTTGTTTGGTTTGTTGTAACGTTAATTTGTATACACAACCGCAGGCAAGTAACAAAAATAATAATAATAATAACAACAACAACAATACTAATAATAGCCCAACTGTAACTTTTTTCTGTAGGTTTTTGTTAACTGTTAATTCAAAAATTTGAGTTATATGTATATCTGTGATTTTTCGTTATTTTGTTTTGTGTTTTGTGATTTTTTTTTTTAACTTTTCCGCGCTGCACGTCCGCTCTCGTGAGCGTTGCAAACGAATTTGAACGTTGTGCGGCCGAAAGGAATGAATATCGACTTCTTATTTTGGCGCGCTATGGGGATATATACGCAGTCAGCGTCGCTGCCGGCATATATTTTGTTGTTGTTGTGTTTTGGGGCTCTGCTCGGCAGTCAAGCTGTGTGGCTTTGTGACGTCACCTCGAGAGCTTAGCTGAAGATTGTTGTTGTTGCTTTTTGGTGTGTGTTTTATCGTTGTTTGTTACTTTATTTTGTTGCTTGCTTTGCTTCTTCTCTTTCTGTCTATTCTATAGCTTGTTGTCTACCCTGTAGATTCATTAAATGAAAATGGGCATATTAAGTTCTCTGATCTCTGAAGTTGTTTGTCTATATGTATGTATGTATATGGCAATATTTATATCTCTCTTCTTTAATAATGATTCAAATTTCTATTTTCAAATAATATTTTGAAGATTTAATCTTAGTTTATGAATTGTATATACTAACATTAACTAACAATACATTGCTTATTGGACATCACACATTGAACATGACAAAGAGAAGAAACAACTACATGACCAACTATCCACTATCCTTCTCTCAGTTGTCCCCCTTTTTCCCCCATCAATACGTGTATTTCATATAATTTCTATAATTTTAATCGTTATAACATCTTCAGATTGTCGTGCTAATCACAGATTCCAGAATGAAGAAATGCTTATTAAGAGTCTAAGCGTTTTTTATAAAATCTTAATGTGGCTTTTACATTTTAACTAAACAAGTCAAACTAAGTGACGTGACGTGGCGGTCAATATATTTTGAGTTTTCATAATTACCAAAATTTAAATTTTGAAACAATACTTTTTCTTAGAGATATGTACATACATATAAGAAACATTTTATCCTGGCTCTTGACCTTTTTTCCCGATTTAATTTAGTAAATGAATTGACAGCCTACATTTTGATATATTCGATATAAAATCTAAAATACCCTTTGGGGGGTTTTTATGGTAGATTTAAAAAACTCACCGATTCATAATCACCGACACTAAGAATACCAAATTTCAGCAAAATCTTATCATGTTATGGATACCCCTTAGTAAATTTTGGTCAATCTATACCATCATCTCTTCAGGTACGTCTAATACCTTCAATATGACACAAAGTTTCACAGTTTCAAATCAGACATATACATATATAGTAATGTAAACTTATGGGCAAAATAATAGGTGTGAGCCTAAGGTTTTGAAAAATGTCCATAGAAAGAGTATAGATAAAGTTCTTCGACCAGAAAACTGATTCTTAAATTTCGTAATACTATTATGAAGTAAAATAAGTAACTCGCAGGAATAATTGACCATAATACTTAATATACCCACGTATTTAGTTCGCCAGAATAATAAGTGTGATTAACAAATATTTTAATAGTTTGCGAAAGGTTTAACTATGGTCCAATATATGCAAATTTCCAAAGTCCAAAGTCTTTACTAGGGTAGCATTTGGTCGATTAACCATTTTGACTTCCGTCAGTTTTAATTTCAGTTACGCTGATGTCTTGTGAATACACATTAATTGCTAATGCTAATTACTGGAAATTAATTAATTAAGTTTTGCCGGCTGACCATTTAGTTTAACACCCAGATTAACTATACTAGAAGGATGATTACAAACAACTGTCTCTCCCATATAATTAACTTTTGAAGTGAGTTCAAGCAACAAAAAAAAAAAAAAAAAAAAGAAAGTAAACTTTTTATATGAAAAACTGATTATAAAATTTAATATGAAATAAGATGTTGACCTAACAGTAATCACTTTATTGCACTTTTCGTTTTACGATCTCAAATGAAAGCTGAAATAAAAGGTTTTTGTTTTTATTCACAAGAAATAATGGCATGTGAGCTTTGATACAATCTTTAATAAAACATATATCACTTTTGCTTGCTAATTAAGTTTATTACTTTCAAAGTACAGACTAAATAACTTCTAAAGGGAAATATTAAATGAATTCATAATCCCTTCATTAAGTATATAGATTGGGATTGATTTCTCTAGGATGAAACAAATACTTGAAATGATTTACTTTTTATACTTTCCCTTAATTTGTTTAAATCATAAATTATTACATTTTCCCCCACTTTACTTTACATTACTTTATTGTCTCTGTACTTTCTTTGCCTTTTCCCTCTGCCCTTGGTTTGGCTGCTGATGCTGATATATGAATTTTATAAATCGCATTTGCCTTAATGAGCTATACAAGACAAACAAAAAAAAAACAAAAAACCCGAACAGACAGCAGAAAGTAAAACTCATAAATTTGTCTCGGATTTCTTTTTTGAGAGCCATCCTCCTTCTCCTTCTTTCATCTTCTTCTGTGTTTGTTTTCTTGGAGTTCTCCTTGTTGCTGCCAGACACAAGACCAGAGGGATGAAGGGAAAGGGATTGAGGAGCGGCGGGACAGAGAACCAAATTGCGAATTTCACAATCAATTATAAAACAAGTTATGCTAATCGCAATGTAGTGATATTTGTTGTCCAATTCTTGTGGATTTCGTCACAATATTATTATTGGGCTTGCATAATACGAAGACTAAGCATCTATATTTAATTTGTTTTTATTTGTGTATATTTTTTGTGGTATACGTGCAGATCGATTTGCATTTATCGAGTGGAACTCGCTTGGGTCAAAAAACTCTTAAAAATGTTTAAGGCCATTTTGACAACACACACACACACAGACACACACATCCATGGATAAAGTTGTCTTTCACTTTCAAGTGAGGAAATCTTTTGCGGTAGAACACTTTTCGTCACTCACTTCTAATTACTGCGTTTCAATATTATTTAATTACTTAAATATTTAAATTTGATATTCATTAGTTTTAAACGTTTGTATTTTGTATATTTTCTGTTTTTCTCTCTTTTATCTTTAACCACCTATTCGTTTCCCATTGCTTGGCGTGTTTGTATTTCTTTTGACATTTCAGACGCATGCGTAGAAGGAAGCAATTGATGGACGAAGGATGAAGTGAATGATGTCAGCTGTTCCCGACCCCTAAAAAAGCAAAATAAGAGATGAGAGACCTCTGTGAGAAAGAACAGAAGCTCAAACATCTGTTGCATAGAGTTGCCAAGGGTGACAAAAATTATTTAAATTAATTTATTCTTATTTGTGATTTTGGAATATTAAATTGACGGCGTAGGCCGAAAAGTAAAGAAGGCAAAGATGTTGCACCTTGAAACGGCAAAGATACATTTCAAATATGTTGAAAATCAAAATTTCAAAAGATTTCCTGATAAGGTGTTAATAGACTCAACTGAAAACATTGATAATTTGCATATCTCAAGCCCCTTTTGATTGAGTTATAAGCGTGAACCCCAACCTTATCCTGTTTTTTGTTTCTGTAGTTGACATTGTGGAGATATTCTGGTAAGGGGTTTTCCAGGATAAATTTCACTTATTCCTTATGTTTTCTCTATTCCACATACCTCACCGCACTAAAGGACTCTCAACTGGCTATAAATACATGGGATCTAATATATTCTTTGAAACCTAAAAACTTGCTATGCTCTACCAATTAAAATACTACAAATTCCTTTCATATAAGCCTTAGTTTATTAGTTTAACTAATTATAATTTCTTGAATATCAAATATGAACTTGACATCACTTTTGAATATTATAATTAAAAATCATGAATAGCTAACAGTAAAATTTTTAACGAGTATTTTTTGTTAAAACGCAATTCTAGCTCCCAACCCCCAACCCAAAAAAAAAACAAGTTCTGAATCAACTTAGTACCTAACCGAAAAATATACCTGATGGCCCCTTCAGACTCTCTAGCATTTGAGATCAAAGCATATAAACAAACAAACAACGGTCGAACAATTGAAAATTTCAAGTTCAATTAACACATTTGCCAAAACTGAGCACAGCCAGCAAAAAAATATTACCTTGAATAACATGAAATAATGTTCAAGAACAAGCTTTAAAGAAATGGTTAAATAATAATTATCACGCTCCTAATTATTGTCAAATAAATCATTAATTAATACAAACAAAAGAGTACAAGAATACCAATTCCCAGAAACCAAAAAACTGAAAATGGATAAAAATCGCAGTTCTTTATCAAATGGGCCAACGCCGAGTAGAAGAGCAGCAAAGTGATCGGCCATAGGCAGAAGCAACTGAATCCAAGCCAAATGCCAAGAAAACACGTTCACCAGCAACCGGAAGTGGGCAAAACAACACGAATTCAGTTAGATCGTAAAGTTATATGTCTACGTGTGAGGAAGTGAAATAGGTTAAAGTTCGTCATGGCGCCACTTGCCATGCGAATTTTGGTTATTGATTCTTCTTTCTTAAGTTTCTTGTTGATCATCTTAAACTGGCAAATTATGAACATATGGTTCTAACGGGTTTCACAACGAAGGCCAACAGAAATCAACTGCTTCATTAGGCTTATATGGAGAGTTCAGCAGGCGGTCAACAGGGCACGAGGTTAGATTGCTTAAAAGTATCCATACATATACATATGTATGTTTGTATAGAATGTAGAGATTGAGTATGGTTTTGGATGATATAATTATGCGGAAATTAAAGCGGGAAATGATTCATTGGAATGGACGAAACCTGCTTCCCTATTGAAGTTGGATGGTTTTGGAGTAAAAACTTCCGACTTGGACATAGAGTCATTGATAGATCTCTCTCTCTCTCTGTCTCTATCTCTGCCTCTACTTATCCTATGTCTATGGAATGCAGCCTATGACCATGAATTTATAATTAAACGGCTTCTGTTTTTGATAAAAATTAACATAAATACTCTAAACTGATCTTACATTTCCATCATGCATTATGTTGTTACAACTTTAATTTGGTTTCTTCTTCAAACTCTAGACAAAGAATTGATTTTTCATTATTTATGAGCTTTAACTCAATTTACATGACCTTAACAATTACGCAAAACCATAGATGACAACAACAAAAAATAATTGTTTAATTAAATTAGTGAACAAATCATAAGTAAAAAGGCCAAACAAATTGGAGACTTCAAGAGCTGGACAGATCATAAAAAATAGAGAGATAAACATGCTAACATTTTGAATACCCTTTCATTAAAAACTGATCAATCATAAGGTTAAATAATAGAATGAATATTTAATGGGCCGAAGATTTCCGAGAGATCAATTGTTTAACGAAAACAATGAACACAAAATTTAACAATAGTTAAGCAAATGCAGTAATATACGGTCGCTAAGATATACCCCTTTTTTTTTAAAGGGTATCACAATTTAAAGATAGAGACAGATACAGCAATTTAGATGGAGATGGTGATATTTATAGCCCAAGCCCACATCAGACAGCCAGACTTTAAAGTTGGTCAGAAGGTCGCTTGGGGATGGTCGTTGGAGTCACTGTTTTGATGAGTGAGTGCTAAGTGACCGCAGCCAGCCTCTAAATGGCTCATATGTAGATACAAAGTGCTCAAGTCCAACAGATACTCGTACATTTAATATTGTGTTAGAGACTTTGGACATTCATTCAATCATTCAACACTCAAAAACGCATTTAGATAGTATTTTTTTTTTTTATGTCTTGTGTGTGTGTTTTTGTTATGCCTGTTGTGGCCTCTAATCAGTATAAAGAACTTGTTCCATTCTGAATTGGCTTAGGAATTTCAAGTTTCCCTTTCACAAGAGTTATATAGAACATTATTTTTTGGCCGTTTGCCTTGTCTTCAACAATTTGTTGCTTTTATTTTTTTCCTCTTTCTCCACTCTGTATTGATTAGCACAAGGTTTTTGTTAAATGTTTGTTTTCGTGTCGGTTACGGTTCTTGTTTTGTTTGTCTAATTTTTTAGCAACAAACTTTATTCAACACTTGTGGGTGTCATATCTAGACATAGACATTAGCCAGTCAAGGTCGTTGCCATTTAAATCACAATTTTCGCAAGTATCTTTAAAATATTTGTTGCAATCTTTACAGAAATTTGTTTTGTATTCCTTTTAACCATTAATCACTTGATTTTAATCTTAATGTTATATAACATCATTTAAATGTGACCATAGATCTTGTTTAATTAATTTTCAACTCTATTTGGTAGAATATAAAATTTAAATTTAAGACAGCTCGCCGGTTTAGTTAGTGACATAAAACATGTATTAGATAAGTCATTTTATGGCTAAACAAATACTGGAATTCTGTGATATTTTTAAACTGTTAATTTGCTTTCGGGCGTCATTAAAACAATTCAAGTTTTTTATATAGTCGCTCACATTATGATAGAGTATGATAAATGATTGCTGACTGAGTACTAAAGAGAGTGGATAGAATCGACTTTGTCTTCTTAGATTCTACAGATGACTGAAATGATTTGTGAAATTTTATATATTTGTAATGCAGTTCTGTTAAGAAAGTAATCAAATGGTTTTGTCTGAAATGGTATATAGAATCTGTCATTTGTCTACAATTTGTTTCTTCAAAGTAATACCAGAAATAACGTTTAATAACGTCGACCCATGAGAAAAATGTGAGTCCGATTAATTCTCTTGAGCATTGCATGAATACATTTATAAAGCAAATACCACTATGAACTCTTTAGTTGTATTCACTAGCATAGTTGCTGATATTGGTTAGACAACTCTTAAGTAAAACAAACTAACAATAAGTTAAACTCTAACTCGCATTCAAAAATATGAGTTCTTTGTTACAAGTATTTGCAAAGATTTCGATATAATCTATCCTTTTCATTATTGGCAAGTATTGATTAAGCCTAATAGCACATACCACTCTTAATCCCAATTCCGGTTGAAACATTAAAAAGGAATTCTGCTCGCTAATAATGTAATGACTCGATATTTTGAGTTTGGTTAAGGCGAAAACATTGGCGGATCGTGCGCAAGATTTCGGGAGGAAGAATCGCAGTCAAAAATTTGTTTGACCAAGTAAAATTTCTTAACCAAAGTCTGATTTTCTATCTTTTTCACTCCCCGTAGACCCGCTACTGGGCCCAAAGTAGTAGACACATTTGATGATGTAAAATATCGAATACTTTTTAGTAAATGCCAAGCACAATTCGGCTTTTCCCTTTTCTTACAAGAAGCAACTGACAACTCACAGATGCAAGTCCTGAATTTTCAAAAATCGAATGACTCTTATGGGCTTTGGAATTTATTCACGCAATGCTCGATAAGCCTCACAGTAAAAATGTTAGTTTTAAACATGCGAAAGAAAGAGGGAAATTATTCGAGCTGTCTTGCTTACACTCGACGGGAAACTAAATTCTAAATTCTTTCATATTTTAACAAAAATAAGATATTTTAAAAAACACTTTTGAATCAATACGTCGCCAAGTTAAAAGACCCAAAAATTTAAAACAAATTAAAATTTTTAATTTTGAAAATTCTAATTCTCACATTAAAGGTTCTATTAATATGAAAGATAGCTATAGGTATATAAGTATTATATTTACTGCAATACAGTTCAATAGAATTCAACATATGAAGAACACATGGATATATGCCTTAAATACTTTCCAAAAACTATTGCACATATGTATATCAATCGGTTGGAGGTCGATCTAACAAATAAGTTGCTAGTATTATATGCATTATCCATCTGTGATTCCCAACTAGTTTTAGCTCACACTCTATTTGCAGCCCATTATTTCATAAATCATATAACCGTTTGATCCATTATTGAAACCATTGATCACATAACCGTTTTCTGCCGATCAGACTCAGTACATATATCATATACTCTTTTCAAAATGATAGCAAAGGAAAATAAGCTTAAGTTGTTCTTACAAATCTACCAACTGAATTGTCTTCTTTGAACATTAGTTGCCCATTCATTAACTATGCAAAACGAAAATGCACTTCATAAACAGCCAAGAAAGCAGAATGGGCCAACTATTATCCATTAGCCACTTACTGAAAGGTTACACAAACCCCCCACACATTGACCCCGTTTCCCCCATTTTCCATTGGTCATTAGGCAAAAAGCAAAGAGTTAAAAATTACGAGCCAAAGGTGAAACCAACTGTAAACGTAAACATTGGCCAATGCGCAGGACCAAATTTTCCAACTCTCTGGCATGAGCCAAACCACACCAACAGCTGGCAATGTGTGTGTATTTGTGTGTGTGAGTGTGGGAGGGAAAAGCTTTTGCTTTTTGCTTTTTATGACTGCACCAGGGAAAAGCTGAGAAAAGCTACAAATGAGCATTCAGTCAATTGCAGCCAATTTAAGTGAACATAACTCGCATTTGGCCTATAAAAAAATAAATAAATTTCAGTTCCGTTTTAATTATATTACGTGATTCATTACGATTCATTCATTAAGTTGTTGTTTTTTTTCTATGCATATTTTTCGTTCTTTGGCAAGACATTTCGATAGTCTTCTCGCGAATAAATACCAAATAGTACAAACTATTCCCAAAAACATTGTGACAAGTTGCAAAGAAAGAAAAAATTGATCGAGCCAAATAGAAGCCAAAATACAAGACCAAAAAAATGTAACCCATTTGGCCAACTGCCAAACAGAATCGCCTATAAACCATAAAACTTAAGCAAACCGACAACCACAAGCCATGTCGAATGCCAGCAGGTGAGGTTTTAGGTTTAATTATAATGATATCTGTCTGATATTATGGCCATTATGCCATATAGCCATAGCCAGGGCCCACACATGCCGCAATAATATTTGTCGTGTAATCAATAAATTGATTTTTGATTACTATATGTGTGGCTTTTCCTTGACAGATTTCCATTTTGTTTTTTTCACTTGTTTTTCTGTTGTCGTTTTCCCCATTTCCTTGTTGACGACTTTTGTTGGCGTCGTGCTGACTGGCAGACAATAGTCGACAACTAACTGAAACAAAAAAAGTTCAACTAGGCCAAGTTAACCAAGAATGTAAAAATACTCAAAACTAGTATATTTTAGCCAAAAGATCCCAAGAAATTTAAAAACATTTCTGGAAATTTCCAAGCGGGATTGCTAGCTATAGAATTTAAAGAAATGTATGGTTGATTTCCAAACATGACTTTTAGGCTTTTTAAAACTTCAGTTTCATTGAGTACTGTGAATTTGCCCCCCAAAATATGCAATAGGCAGTTGCCAAAATTACTTTTTAAAACCTATAAAGGAAATTTCGTAAAATCCTGAAGCATAGATAATTTCTTGTTACAACCATTATTTTAAAACAGTTCTTTTACAAAAAGGTATCCTGAGAATTTAAAAAAATTTAGTTCTTTATATCTGAAACAATACTTTGGGGCATATCTTCTATTGAAGAGGTATCTACCTTAGTGCAGGGAAACCTTTTAAACAAGAATCGTTTTTGAAACTTAGGTATTCTTACTTTAAGTGAATCTACAAAGTTGATTAAAAGACAAAGAAAATAAACCCTTATCTCTGCCTAATTGTAAGTAGGAATTTAAGTAGAAAATTTAACTTTCTATTCATTGAAATATTTACAACTTTAATACATTTCATATATATAGGTATATTCATAGCCATATATAGACATTTATCTTATTGTTATCAGAGTTATTTTGCATAATGTTATTTTAACAAGTTTGTTTATACGTAGATAAGAAATGATGATGATTAATGTTTTATCTATGAGATACGTAGAGCAATTCGCCACGCTCTTAGCCCACAAAAGTTAACAGAGACAGATGTCTTCTTTGTCTCTCTCTTTCTCTTTGATACAAAACTAGCAATAATTAAGTAAGTCTTAAGGATAATACAATTTCAAAGGATTTTAGTTCAATTCCAATTAGCCATTCATTTGCGTGTTTCGCCTGTAACTGCTATTTGGCCAATTAGATCAAAGACTGACTGAAAGAGACGTCAGTGGCCTTTGGACATGTAATTAGTATAATCGAGCATCTAAAATATGCACAAAGTGTATAATTAACAGCAAATTGGCAAATGGGGCAGCCAGGAAAAACAACCCCAAGGGTAAGAAGCTCTGACAAGTTTTCAATTTCAACAAAAACGGTGGAAAAGGAAATAGGATATACCCAGGACACACACACACACAAAGAGAGAGAGCGCCCAGCATGCCGGAATAAAAAGCGAAATGTTAAATGAGTCATGACATCTGAGCAAACAGAATCCCCTCCCTGCCCTGCCCTCTACGTTGAATACTGCCCGACCTTGTCTAGTTGGCGCCAAAAATTTGTTGGTCAAGACTGATAAAAGAAACTCAAGCTATATATTTTCATGTCCCTGTAGAATAAGTCCTTTATTAGTGTTTCTTCACTTTGAGTAATTTTATTAAATTAACCTTTCAGCCTGCTGGACGTCCTGTGTAGCGGCAGCGGAGCTCGCCTGGCCCTTGGCACTTCGGTGATTTGCTATTTGATTGTCTACAATGAGGCCTCAGCGACAAGTTTGCTATTTGCCAGCTTATTGGCCACTGCCTATGGGGCCTTAGCCGGTAAGTTAGTGTGTCTTAATGTGAAGATAAGAAGCCAATTAAAATTTCTTTCTTTACCATTTTTTTTAGCCCTCTGCAAGACAAGTTTACGTGGTATCCAATATCCCTTTGTGAGGGCCACAAATAAATTTGATTTCTGTTGCCTGTTCTTGGCCATGTGGATGGATTCATTGGCTGTTATGTGTGCTTGTGGAGCTTTGGCCAGGACATTAAGTTCCTGTTTGGATGTCATGACCGGTGGATTGGCACGCATACTCATATTAGGCGAGTATGACTAATATCTTTTGCCATCGACTGTATGCACTTGAATCTTATGTTTATGTTGCCTACTTTCAAGGGCAGCAGAAAAAATGTATTTTTGAAATATATTTCATATAAACAATAATCTCTTTTAGGCCGCAATTCACCGGTTAACGAACCATGGCCAGATGTGCTGGGAGTTGCTGTCGTCCTATTGGTCACTGGAATGTTCATGCTAGGTCTAGAGGTTGGTATTTGCATTAGAATCTCAAAAAATACTTTAGACGGTTTACTCTTCTCTTATCTAGCATTCGAAAGCGTTTAGTTTTATTATGTCTCTGGGTTTATTTGGCCTAAATGCAATACTTAGTGCCGTTAGCTGGTGGCGTGGCGATATGTTGTCATGGACCAAGGAAAATTACTTTCAACCCGATGGCATTAGCAGTGTAAGTTCTATTAATGGGTCAGTGCACTCAAGTCGACTCTCCAATCCGGTCTAATCCATTGCCCTCACGCTTTGTATTACATTTGTTTTATCGATTTTCGCTTTTGGTATCATGTCGTGACAGACGACAATTGGGCATGGCTGGCATGGATATGCCGCCACAGGATATGAGCTTTTGATTATGACACGTAGAGGGACTGAGAGTTTTCTATTTTTTATTATTATTATTATTCTTTGCTGGGCAAATTTTCTTATTTACTAACGTCTTTTGTAATGTGACTTTTATAGAACATTCTTTATGCCGTAAATGAGATAAATTTCTAACATTTTCCTTCTCTTTCCTTAGTTATTCCTCTCCACAGCCTTGTTGACCTATGTCTATCCCAGTGAATGGAAGCAACAACATCGGAATGGACGCTTTACAGCACTGATAATGACCGCCTTGGTGAGCATTTCTTTACTCCTGACGGCTCTCTGTCTCTCCTCGGTAGTGCACTGGAAGTAAGTTCTTACTAGAACTATGATTTTTTAATCTTTAGACTAATGACTCTTTATCTTCTCTCCGTTTTTCTTTTTTAAGATCCCATGAAGAATATGTGGCTGTTCCTTTGTTCAATATTCTAGATGAAAATGGCTTCCACAAATTGATCCCTGCCTCGGCCTGCATGTTATTGTTAACGAGTTCAGCTGCCTTTTTGGAACTCTTCCCCGAACTGTATGGCATTGTGGTGCGTTTGGCCACTTCAGAGTTTCGTATACTATCGAAGCAGATAAGTTACGAGAGTTCGGACAGTGGCAATCCAGTTCTGGCCGTGTTTATAGGCGGCAGTTTGTGTGCCATGCTGGCCTTTGCCTGTCCCCTGCAACACTTGACTTACACTTTGGCCGCCAGTCACATGAGTTCGGTGTTTCTAAGAGCCTTCTATCTGCTGTATTCACCGTATAGACCCAAGTTCATGCAGCCAAGCAGTAGCAGTGAGTCCTCATTGTCCTATAGTCGCTTGTCCACAGCTCCCATGGCTAAGAGCAGCAGCTACAGCAGTGCCACCACAGCCAGTTCGAGCCGTCTGAAGCGGAGTCTCTGGAATATAAGTCTGCCCAAGCATGGAGGTCTCAAAAAGCCCAAGACTAAGACTAAGAACAAGCAAGAACTGGAAAAGGAATGGCTACTACTGGGAGAACCCACTTCCCCCCTGCCCGCAACGTGAGGGAAGAGACGATGTCGAGTCAACCATACTGTCAGATGGAGAGCCACCGCCTTCTGACTTTGAGTATCCAGATAAATTTGATAAAAGTGACTCCGATACCTCAACTGACATTGATGCCATAGTTGATGAGTATAGGCAAAAGATTAAGGTGGGCTAAAAAAACTTTCCTTATTGAGGTTGAATTCTAATTTTGATTGTATTTTGCAGGTGACCACAGCTGGTCCCATGGAGCGTTCGGTGCGTGTACCTACGGTAAGCTCCTGGCATGTCACAATATTTGCCCTGATTGTCATTGGCCTGGGAATCGCGCTTTGTTTGGCTGGTTTGCTAATGCATTGGCCACCAGCGGCACTAACTGGAGCCATTGGAGTCATGGTGATTGCCATTATGATGGGTTTTATACCCAAATATACGGGCAGTGTGATCAATGTCAGCCCTCTGATCTGTGCCATGTGCCTTCTGGTTAGTGTGGTCTTATTCTCCTCATGTGCCAGTCATTCTTGGCCAGGTCTGGCTTTTTGGCTGGTTGCTGGCCTAATTTTTGTCATACGTTGTGATAAATATTGCTGCAATTGTTTTGATCACACAACCATAATGAATGCCCAGCTAATACCCAGTGTTTCGGGCAAAAGTTCTATGGATGATGGGCCCTCGACCAGCATACGTATGCCCAGGCCTCCAAAGGGCATGGGCGTGTTGACTCTACCCCAACCGCCGCGTGCCAGATGACAATCAGAGTCCTCGGAGGAGGAGGGCGAAGACTTATTTCACGAGGACTTTAATGTGCGAGACTTTGATGAAGATGATGGCGATGAGGATTGCTGGACTGATTAGCCAAGAAAAGGAAGGACCGAGAGAGAGAAAGATCCTTCTTTTTGCATATTTTTACTATACCCATATACTTATATTTGCTAAATGCTGCTTATAACTAATGACAATTTCTAGTTAGTTTTGAATTTCTAGTTAGCCTAAACTCTAAATAAAACATACAAAAGGTGAAAAACAAAAAAAAAAAAAAAAAAAAATTTATTCAAATACAATTTCGTTATCCCTTATGTACATCAACAATTCATTTATAATATCGTATATATCATCTCTGTATATATGATCATGTTCCATGGCTATATCGAAGAGTTCACTCCTTTCAACATACATCCAATAATTATATCTTTCCATGTTTTCTTTACGCAATTTCTCAATCAAATCGATGGAAATTTTGAATAAAGGCAAACACAAACTGCTGATTATCAAAGCTGTTAAGCGAGCACGTTGACAATCCAACTGGAAATCAGACCATGTAATCTCATCTAGAGGAATATTCAAATTTACAAACTCTTCTTGCAATGCCACGAAATAATACTCTATAAATTCCTTATAAAACTCTTGACGAATTTCTTTCGGCGAACTGATATACAAAAGGAAATGTATATCAATTGCTGGCGGGCAATAGGTCGCTAAGCCCAAATCCACAAAACAAACCGATTGTGAGTTCGAATCGATAAATATATTAGAAACTGAAGTATCACGATGGCAAAAGACATTTCTCAGTTGGCCAGAAGTCTGAACCAACCTTTCAGATTTCATAAGTAAGTCATAAAGTTTCTCAGAAACGAAACTTTGATTAAATTGGGTTAGCTTTTTAGCCAAATGAACAATGCCCTAAATGTAGTAGGGGGGGAGAAAAAAAAACAAAAATTAATAACATATTAAAAGGACATCCACTCCTCAGAAATACCCACCTTGACACCAGCCACAAACCATTCATTTCTCTCAGTAAGTAATACTTCAAATAAATGATCTTTGTATCTATCGCCAATGGAAAATTCCTCAGCTCGTTCCCAGGCAATGCTGCCGGCATGTAATTTGGCCAGATTTTTTAGTATTAACTTGATCGTCTTTATATTTCGCAATTCATTGGGGCAGATTTGTTGCCAGTTACTTGAGAGATCTTCCAAAACTAAGAGATCTTGGCGAGCATAATAACAATCCGGAAATAACTTTGCTTGGGCTTGAAACCAAAAAATAAAAACCATTTTTCATTTAAATTACAATGAATTGATTAAAAATTTGGTTTTAAACAGACCATAATTGTTTAGATTTGGCAAAATGTTTGTAAAGATTTCCTTCTCTTTGCGCAAAGCTTTTTGTGGGTTTTCCTCTTTATCCCGAGGATTTCTCTTTGGCACTGACTTAACAAAATATTGGTAAAATTTCAATTTCACATAGACTTTTAGATTGTAAAATTCGCCCATAAATCCCATGATACCAGTTAATTTTGTCAATACAATGTTATAGATTGTCATTTTTTTTTTTATTGAATTTTGTATGATTTTTTGACCTTCTTCAATGCTTAAAAGCTCCATGATGACTGATTAGAAGGTATGAATTCATTTTCCACGCTGTAAGTTTATATATATGGATAGATAACCATATTATCTATGACCCTATCTCTGATTGTTTAGTTTTGAGAATGTATTCCAGAAGTTCTTTAATGGGTGTCATAATTATTTGCTCGTAGCCAGGTTGTTCCTTTATGACTTTCAGATATAAGCCACTACGATCTTCATTGAGATAGTAATCAAATCTTTCGGGATCTTCGGCACGCAAACGATTTGTTAGTTGAGGCTTAATTCTTGTCTGTGGTTCGCCCAGAGCCCACATCAATAAACCTGCCAGACGCATCTGTTCGCACTCGTCGAGAAATCGCTGCCTAGTGATAAGGTTACGTGACAGGCCAAGTCGTTGGAAATGAGATTGTAGCGAATTGAAATAGTGCTCCAGGCAATCTTCATATACATCTTTTCTTTGCTCTGGCGACACGACCATATAGAGTACAAATAAAACATCCAAACAGGGCGAACAATATTTAGCCAATTGAAAATCAATTAAACAGCATGATGAGGGTGATGTTTGATCTTCTGTCGATGGGAATTTAAAGAATATATTCCTATGCCAGGCATCCCGATGGCAAAATGAATTACGCAGATATTTTGATGGTTTCACAAACTCTTCAGTTTTCAATAATATATCATAGAGTTTCTCTTTGATAAACTTTTGTTCCCATTCATCTTGATAATCCGGATGCCTTTGAGCCAAGAAAATGATGCCCTAAATAAAAACTTATACTCAGAGGACTAAGCAGATTTTAGTCAAATTTACCTTTAATCCAGTCATAAACCAAGTGTTATCCCTGCTCAATAGCAATTCGTTAAGATCTTCTCCATAAAGCTGATCAATGCTAATGTTTTCCTTCTCCTCCCAGGCTATGCTGCAAGCGTGCAGTTCACTCAAATGCTCAAGGATCAATTTACAACAATCTAAAGAATAGCTATCCGTTGATGCGTTGAGGTGTCTATAATTCTGCCCAAGATCTTCCAGGACTATGACATCCTTGCGACAGTAATAGCATTTCGGAAACAGCTTCTTAGTGCCTTCAAATAGACAGTCATTTATTACTAAGAAATATGAGAAATATTAGTTTTGTTTACCATATTTCTGAATATTTGGCAATATTTTGCCATAAATAAGTGACTCTTTGGGAAAAACTCCTTTACGCTCGCATTCAATCTTTTGCGGTTCATTCTAATAGGGCAAACTTTTCACAAAATATATCAAATTATAGTTTCGTATGGCATCTCCGCGTATTTGCACATTCAAATGGAGCTTGTAATACTCTCCCATATAGCCCAGTAGATCATTGGAACCGCGAATTAATTGGCTATCCAAAATTAATAAATCCTTCTCGTCCAATGTTCTTTGAGCTATTAGTAGTAATTCGTCCAAGTTAAGTAGATTCATTGTGTGTGTCTTTCCTCGGCAAGCAACCAGACTGAACTGAATAAATAACTTTCTAAAAATCCGGTAATATGAAGCAAAGAATGTATCAACTAATTTGTTTTGTTGAGTAGATTCATTGTGTGTGTCTTTCCTCGGCGAGAAACCAGACTGAACTGAATTGATAACTTTCTACAAAATCTGCTAATATGAAGCAAAGAATGTATCAACTAATCTCTTTTGGTAGCTACCCCAACAATTTGAAATAATCGTACCATTTTGTTTAAGTCCCAAGGGATCATGCATCTAAATGTCGCTATACACAGTTGTCGTGATAAGCAAACTAATCTCTCCAGAATTCATTATCAACTGTGTTACCAGGTGTCCAGGAAAGCAAAGCAAAGCATATGTACGTTTCATTTGTAGAGATACGAACCTTACGAGTCCCAAAAGGTTAGATTAAACTAAATGATATGATTACAAATTCTAATAGGAGCGCCTATATGTATGTACTTTCATATTTCAGACATAATCTCTCATTAATTACTGGCAGCTTTTGATACCATATTTTTTAATGCTGAGCGAGAATTTAATCCTTATCTTATAGTTACAAGCAATCTGTTGACATTTTGCTAACAATTATTTCGGAATCAGGCATTGTTCTTCTAAACAAAAATCTTTCTTCAGGTTTTGATACAGGAAAGCAGGGAGATAATCTGAAATTTTGTCGGCCAATGTAAAAAATTAAAATTCCAATAATACAGCTGATTTCTAATCATCAATTTGAAAGTTTGAGTTTCAAATTTTTAAAACAATTTAAGAGTCAGCCCAGGACAGGAGTCCTTGTTGTTAGCCATCTTTCGATAGAGCCTATTATGCTGGCCTTTTGGTCAAACCTAAGTGAGTGGCTGCAATATCCTATCGAATGCTCCGCTGTTTATGGGAAAAGAGAAAATGTCATATTTAACATGTTTTACTCTTCATGCTGTGGGTCTTTTGCCTAGTAGAAAAATATCTTCTTCTGCTGCAAAGATCGGAGCTCGCAACAAGTCAAAGAATATCGCTTAAAGGAAAGGTGATACATTGAGCCATATGGAAAGGTAATACGTAAAGCAGATAAGGAAAAATATCTAGGTTATGAAATAAAATCAAATGATTCATTGACATCCCAATGAAATTCCCCAAAAATGTCGCTAAAATATCCTAATTATGGTAACTTTTTATCTTGCTTAGATACTTATTCCAGTTCCTGAAAAGTTTTAAAATTAAATTACAGTTTAAGTCATCTGTTTTATTGTTACAAATTTTGAGATTTTCAAAAGGTATTTGGGTACAGCAACAATACTCGGTCAAGATTTGAGGGCAACCTCCATGACTTCAGAACAGCATTCTGTCATATAGGACTTAAAGGTATCATTTTCGTCCATATACCTCAAAAGGCATTCACTACGATCTACATACTTAAAATCGTTGGTAACAAATTCCACGGGCACCTTGACTATGGTGGCTGCCACAGCTCTATAGACCACTCCGAATAAGCGAAATTCCTCAAAGGATTGCAGCAATTCAGATTTGGTTAGGAATTGCTCTGCTTGCAGGCCAAACTCTTGAAGATTTGCATCTAATGCTTTATAGTAAATCTCCAACGAAGTGCTCGCCAATCGTTCGCGATCCGCTGATGAAAGATTCATATATAGACTGAAAGCTAGATCTGTGGCTGGCGGTGTATAGCGACATGTTTGAAAGTCTACCAAAAGAGCCACTTTCTCTGACTGTGATGGAAAGAATATATTACCAGCCCAAGGATCGCGATGGCAGAGGACATTACGATATTTATCAGATGGATTGGCCTGTACATAAATGCCTTCCATAATGCCAAGTAATTCAGAATCAATGAAATCACGATTTGCAGCAAATTCCGGTAGACTGCGTATGATGGCCAAGACAGCAGAGAGACCTGTAGTAAACCAGGCTATTTCCGATGCCACAGTTATTTCCTGTAAATAATGGCCAAATTCCTGGCCAATATTCTGTTCAGTCTGCTGTTCGTAGATCAAACTGGCCGCATGAAATGCAGCCAGGGAATGCATCAATTGAAAGAGGCTCGTTTCACACAATTCCGTAGTGGGTGATAGATGATAACCAGCTAAAGTAACATTTTCCAAAACCAAAAGATCGGAACGGGTAAAATAACAATTGGCGCGCCATTTCAATTTTGCTTAAAAGAGATTTGGAAAATGCTTACTTGATTTACTTTTGCCGTTCAAGAATTTTGGAAACTTACAATAATGTTGCATATCTGCAAGTAATGTTTCATAGAGCCACGCCTCCTTTTTAAATATGGCCTCTTTTTGAGCTTCTGCACTTAACTCTGGCAAAGATTTGATGAAAAGTTTCTCTTGCTGTGCATTTCCATCGGCTGCCTGAAAGTAGGCAACATTAATATGCAGGCAAAAGAAATTTTAACGGTCAAAGTCAAATGGTAAATAATGTAAGATAAATTTACTTAGCTCACATGTTGGATTATGATGGATATTTGTTTTTTATTGTACTTACATGGCAGTACGTCAAAGTCAGTTCGTAGTAATCTCCTAGATAACCCATTGGAGTGTGATCCCTCACTAAATTATAATCCATTAATTCGACATCATCTTGCTTATGACCATTTGTTGTTGACTTGTGTTTCAGCACATTTTTCAGTATTTCAACACATTCAGAGCGCGAAAGCAGCATAATAATGACGAATATATACGTAAGACTTTTGACTCGGTATATATGTTTAGATCGATCGATCGTTCTCGCCGTATAGCTTTCCCCAACTTACTCTCTCTCTCTCTCACACACTCGAAAAGCTATTTTCCGTTGAATTTTCTCATCTGTCACCAATGCGCTATGCTTTCGAACTAAGCGAAATTTGTAGTTTTTACTCAGTTTTTATTTGTTTAGATTTTGTGTACGGACAGCTGATTATTACATATGTATGTAGTGCAAGTGCATTGCCCGTATTCCAAGTGCACTTGACGATAAGATATTACATGGATATAGACTAATAATAAGATCTACACTAATTACCACAAAATTAAATTCAATTAAAGACTAAATCAGAATTTTGAGCAACATTTTTAGTCTATCCAGAGTGCGATCGAAACTGAGGTCGAACAAATGACTAACTATTGCATCTATTTAGACTTCGTCTTCGACTTAAATTTCTTTGTTTTCATTTGCCTTTTTGTAATATAATAAAAATCTGGGATTTTATTTAAATTTATCATAAGTTTACGCCTTAATTTTGTATACGAATATTTCCCATTTCTCATTAATTTGTTTTTTATTTTTAGATTCAAAAATCTCAGGTAAAGCTTTAAAAGTGTCAATTTATATATGTTACTTATAAATAAATTTGTGCAATTTTGTAGTGGGTTAGTCCAAGTAGGTCCTCTTACAATTAGAAAAAAAGTACCTTGCTAAAAATAAGCATTGTTTTTGTCCTGGACCGAGCGTCAAATATTAAGACCATTTTCATGTCTACTTAGCAGGCTGACCAATAGACTTAAGCCATTGAAAAAAGATTTTCTCTGGTTTCTATATGTCTAGCAAAATGAATTTACTATCATCGAATATTCTATCTTTGACAATTTTAAAATCGATTGTTTTTAAAATACATAGAACTTTTCGCATCAAATTTTTATAGTGGGTCATTTCGAAAACTCTTTACTTATTACTCAAGAAGATTTTCTCTGCTGCCTTTTGTAAACTTTAAAAGGCAAATTTTTTTTATATTCCTAGATGCAGCACAAGATCTGCCACTAGATCCGCCTCTGAATCCTTATTATAAAAAACAAAAGTGACTTTGGCACCATTTTTATGTGGTCCGAAGCTGTGAAGTCCACTAAGAAAAATACCAAATAATTGCGACTACCACTTGAATGATAAATGTGAAATTAACCATCAAAGATTTTTGAATCTGCTAGTTTCATTCTAAGCGCATTTTTAATTACCATTTCCATTTCCAAGATATTTTAAAGGCAACTCTCAAGGGGCTAACTACTCTTTTCGTCATAAAATTGGACGAATTGGCCAAAACGTAGCTCAGAACTTTAGATATGAGCAGGCGAAGATAGTCTTCTAACCACTGAGTTGTTGAGTTTTCCATGAAAATGCAATTGAACATGTTTTAACAAAAGTTTGAAAAACCAAAGTTTTTTAAGTGTTAAAATGAATATACACATGTAATTAATAAACTTGGGTTAGTTCTTTTTGTTTCCGGTGGAAATTTTGATTACACCTTGACATGAATTAATTAGAATAACTAAAAATTGATAGTAATCATTATTATTAAAATAAATTAGCAGTTACCAAGTGAGACTTTACTTTGCAATTACCATTCTGATCACCGATTTGAATGATCTTTGTTACATTAAATCAAAGTTAAATTAATAATTTTATTTTTACTTAATTTTGAGACCAATGTATGTAAACACACCATCTAGTTCACATTAATCTAGCCAAGACGTACATAGTATCTACATCTCATAAACTCAAACTAAACCATCAACTGGTGGTTTTCCCATTACTTTGGCACGCTTGTCTCTCCTCCAATTGTCCATTATACCAACATTTATCTAGGGATTCACTTTATTATTATTATATGGAATGTTTTTTGGCTGACGCATTAAAACACTTTTGTTTGGCCTGAGCCAACAAAGATTATACTTTAAGATGGTTTTAATATTATGACTAACAAATAGTGTTAGGTTTTCCACTTGAGGGGCAGGCATCTTTTAGATTTATGTGGCTATCAAAAACGTTCCAATCCCTTGCTTAGTTACTAAATTAGTACTAGTTTCTTGGCTAAATAAGTATTCTAATCGGATCAGGCGAGCGAATTTTTTATCAGTTAGACTATATAGACAATTTCAAGACTACACTAACATACAAATACATACATACATAGATGTATGTAGATATTCTTAGCAAGTCAAAAACTTCCAAAAATTTCAGTGCACAAAAGACGACCTTAATCATCGTTAACGTTTAACTAGATAGTACAATGTACAGGGTGTCTCATTTAAATGTGACCTACTAAGCGACAACATGGGAAAAGTGACTTTTGATAGATAAATTAATGGGTATTGCTTTGTAGAACTTTGGAAGATAAATGTCTAACAATACAAATTTCATAATTTTGGTCCGAATATGTAAACTCAGTGCGCACTGGAAATCGTTTCATTCCCTTAGCAAGTGACCCTTAATTGCCTCAGAAAATATATAAGTGTATATATGTATATGGATGTATTTTAAGTCTAAAGAGATTAGTATGTGGATTTATCTGGGTGTTAAAATGCCGCAGTTCACTCACTCAGGTGCTGCTGCTAACGCAATTTCCTTTTGGCCGAACTCCCTCGGCTGATTGTCTCTTATCTTGTCTCGTGGGGGAATTTACAACGGTGCCGCCGGCCGTATGCCTATATAGCCCAAACGTTTTGAATGAACTCCAAACAGTCAACACTCAGCCTCTCGAAATGGCATCGGCAACACTTGAGTTGAGCAATAGCGACATACAGGGCTTATGTCAAAAGTATTTGCATCAGGATGACTCCAAAGGATTTGATATAGTCAGCTACAAATTGAAGCCCACATCGGATGCTCCTGCTGGATATTTGGGTAGTCATTTCTACTTGCAAGTTACGCTCCGTCTACACGATTCTGAAGAGTTGAAACACCTGCGCTTCTTCTCCAAGATGGCTCCAGTGGGTAATGAGTCGCGTATGGAATATCTGGAGGATTTCGGAGTCTTTCAGAAAGAGATAGCTGTCTATCGGCATGTTCTGCCCGATCTACAAAAAGTCAGCGGTGATGTAGCCCCAAAATGCTATTATGCCGATAAGAATATTTTGGTTTTCGAGAATCTAGCCGATCAGGGTTATCGCATGGGTAGTGGACGAGATGGATTGCTCAACTATGAGCACATGCTGGCATGTCTAAAGACATTGGCTGCCCTCCATGCCGGTTCCATTATCCAAGAGAAACGCTTGGGCAAAAACCTAATTGAAACTCATCCCAAAGTTGTCGAGGAAAATGCTTACCCCTCGAACAAGCCGCCAGAGCACTTGAGAATGGTGAATTTTAACAATTCGTGTGAAGTCCTAAAGGAGTTTGTGAAAACTATTCCCAAATATCAAAAGCAAATGAAATATATCTTGGACAACTTTACGCCACGCATGTCGAAGATATTCGAATTGGTTAAAACATCCAAAAAATATCAAAATGCTCTGCTCCATGGTGATCTATGGTCAAACAATGTAATGTTCCAATATGGCAAATACGGCGAAACTCCTTTGGAATGTCGTTTTGTGGATTTCCAATTGGCTCGCTATGCTCCACCAGCTTCAGATCTGATGACAGTTCTCACCATCCCAACCACAAGAGAATTTCGCGAGAAGCATATGGATGAATTGTTGGTCGAGTACTATCGATTCATGAAGGAATTTTTGAAGCGTGCCAACTTGGATATTGACAACATTATCCCCGAACAGCAATACTATGAATCTGTGGAAGAATATCGCATTTTGGGCCTAATCGAAAGTTGTTTGTTCTGCCATTTGGTAATCCTACCACCAACCTCTACACAAAAACTAACCGGCTCCGAGGAGGGTTTTAATGACTTCTTCAGTCGCCATCGTATCAATATCTGCATGGAAGCTTTCAATACCGATGAATTGTATAGAAATCGTCTTGTCGATATGTTGCAAGATTTTGTTGATCATTTTATATTGTCAGAGACAAACTAAAAGGCAAATATTTATTTCGTCTAGATTTTAGAATCTCCAAGTTACTAACAAAACAAAACACAAATATTTATAACTAATACCAATTGCGATATGCGTTTTGGCTTAGCTTTTTATGCTTCGTTGAGTTCAGTTGAGTTGACGGTTTCTGTATGAGTCGAATAACTTTTAAGCCAAGTCCAGGGCAAGTTGCCGTCTTTGGCTCGAACAGCGAAATCAGTTGCCAATTGGCCGCGTTCAGTTCAACAACTTACCAACGGGCGAAAAGCAAAAAACCCAAAACTAAAAAAGGATTACAATTTAACCTAATAAATAAACAAATTTATATTAAATAAATAAACTATTTAAAAGAAAATTTAAAAAGCTTAAACTATAAAGAAATATTTGTTTTTTTGAAAAAGACAAAATTTATAGAAAAATGTGAGTTAAAAAAATATTTAAAAACACACCAAAATACATAAACAATTTCTCGATGCGAAAAAAAAGTCAATGAGTGATTTATTATTATCTGTGTTAGTTTCCGGGTCAAGTACTTTAAACAATCTTTATGGAAGAACTTGATGAATATATTCTCTTATTTTTTTAATCTATTTTACATTTTCTTAAAAAAGTTGACTTTTAACACTTAAATGCATCGGTTAAAATAATTAATCAAAAGTATTGACAAAAACAATATACCTTGATACAATTTTGGACTTTATTTTCAAGGATAAAAGCTTGTTTTTAATGACTTAACAGCGTTTTCTCCATTTCAAAACGATTTTAAATCTTGATAAACAAATTTAAAAAAAAAATGTTTGTCACCTTTTTTCTATTTTCAAATTAGAAACAAAAGATGAAAAAAGAAAGAAACATACCTAACTTTCTTTTCAATTTTTCTGTATCAAATTTATCGCACTTTTTTGTTTTCTTTTAGATTGTCAATTTTAAAAATTCATTTCCATTGACCCTAAAGTCAAGTAGATTAATTAAAATTTCTAATAGAAATATTTCGGAAAAGAGTTACCATATTTTAGCCCAGATTATTCAAAATTTCCTTCAATATATTTCAGCTTTCATCCTTTGAACACATATGTATGTAACTATTTCTATAGTTATAATAAAATATTTTAATTTTTCTTAAAAAAAAGAAGAAAAATCAATATTCGATGAGGACCAAAGAATTTCGGTACAATTAATTCCAAAATAATTAAAAATTGCTGTTAAAATAAAAATTTTGAAAACAAAAGTGAAACCAATTAAAATTTGCTCAAATTTAAAAGTGATATTAAATTTAAAATTGATTAACTTGGTCACATTTGTAAACATTTTTGAACTAAAAAAAAAGTGTTTTTAAATTTTTAAATAGATAAACTTAAGAGTCAGCAGCATATTGAAGGCAAAAAGATTAAAGTTGAAAATATATTGTACCATGGTAGTTAAATAAATTTAAATTTGCTTAAAAAATTTAAATGTAAAAACTGCAAAAGTTTGCATAATAGAGGAAACCAAAGAAAATTGCACATCGTTTACGCTTCGAAAAAAAAAAAAACAACCAAAAAACAAAAAGTGCAAACAATCGAAATGTCCCATAAACAATTTCGACCTATCACAATGATTTTAACCAACCATTTGACTAACAACAACAAAGTGAACAAAAAAAAAAAGCATAAAAAGTTTGGCAAAACAAAAAAAAAAAAAAAACACACTGCGGGTGTACTCAGCACATAATTCAATTTAACGGTCACGTTTTTTTAACAAATGCACATAACAAAAAATTATGCCCAAAAAAACTATGCCAACCAAACCGACAACAACAAAAACAATCATAATAAATTAATGAAAATAATACATAATATTTGAAATTGTTAACTGTTCAGTATAAAAAAAAAACCAAAATACATAAACCAACTTAATAAAACAGTGGCAAAAATATTGCGCCACATAATGTTGAATCAACATTACAATAACTGCATATCAATATTGACCATAAACAGCATGAGCTCCATCTCTCTCTCTCTCTCTCGTTTTGTAGTGGTCGAAATAGTTACCAATAATCGGAGAACTGAAGACACTTACATCAAGATAGTGATGATGAAACAGAATACCCTTTCTAGAGGGGGGGTATGCAAAAATACTCTTTCAAAATCAAATGAAAAAGTGTACATTGTTACATAATCAGCTCGAAGAATACGTTTTTAAGGCATCATAATATTAATTAAAAGCGAGATGCAGGAAATTAAAAAACTTAAAAAGGCAACCTTGAAATTCCCCCTTCGCACCCCCCACCAAAAAAATAAACCGTAAAGCTTCACACTTTCAAAATTTAATGAGCTGCTTTGCCGGCAAAAACGTTGTAAGGGAACAGCAGGCAGGCCAAGAGGGAGAGAGAGAGAGAGAGAGAAAGAGATAGCAGACCAAGTGCAGACGACTTTTCTCAATGTTTCTTTTGTTTCAAGGTCCATGATGACCTTTCACTCTCATGTCTCTCTCACTCTCTCACACCCCGAAAGTAGTCCAATTCCATTTGTAATTGTAAGTGATGGCCATAAGTATCTAGATATATATAAATTTCCACAGATATTTCCTCATTGTATGCAAAATATGTATAAACAAATTTTTTGACCGTAGGAATAACAATACGTCAATCTTTGTCAATTAACCATATGACCCAAATTTCATTATCATATTGTAGAGCAGCCAACGACAGCCAGCGAAATTCAACGTTCAATTCAAAGATTCGACATCGATATACCCTTTTTTCTTGAAAGGAATCCAAAGTCAGTGCATTGGCTGATCTTCGTTTAGAAATGTTTTGCAAATTGCTGTAAAATTAAGATTCTATTGTAAGAGACCTTAGCTAAGTTGTCTAATCCTCCCTGCCAAAAGTGGGTCGTAAGTGCAACGATTTCAGTATGCCCATATTTGCGCACTTAACAAAGGGTATAGAAAGCAAAACTGCAACAATATCCAATTGGATTCCATTGACCTAATCAGAAACAACAACGAGTAGTAAGTAAGTAAGTAGCAACCAGGCAACAGTCTGTGACCGCCCTCTCCCACCACTCCTCAACCCAAACCAACCCAACAATAACAACAACAACAGTTGACTGGTGTATACAAATAAGCATGAAAACCTGAAAATGCCAACAGCTGTGGAAGAGACACTGACAGACATACGACCAGGCGACCAACCGACCGACAGTCGGACGCATGCGCAAATCGGCAAAAGAAATTGCATAAGATCGCCGCCAGAAACTGAAAGCGAAATTGCAACGAAGCGATGCGACAATCATGGGGGACAACAACATCAAATGGGCGGAACCACCATTTAGCCAAAAGGTTGGTGGGGCCAAAACGACCAAAAGTCCATAGATCAATAGAAGTTGGCCAAGAAAGAAAAAAACAATTTGTACTCATCGGTCGACTATATTCAAGGAAAGACTGTAGCATTCATAACATATACAAATGTACTCATTTTCTGAAAATGTACTCATTTCCCTTTTGAAAAGATTCTTCCAAACCCTTAATAGAAATAGTTATAAACTTAGATTGAGTTACTTTCGGTGGTGAGAAACTCTTGTAACATTCTCTAGTATATCAATTTTATTGCAAAATCCTTAATGTCATTCGGAACATTATATTAAATAAAGAAATATCTGACTAGATTTCGATTTTCTTATCGACTCGGGGTACATTATTAAAGAAAATTGTTTCGAAATCATTACAAAAAGATGAGCAGATTGTCTATATATACTTAACTATTTCAAAAACCATCAAATTCAAATATCAATACACTTTATCTGATGTTAAAATTAGTTGAGAATTGCAACCAACTGAAGCGAATAGCCATATTCATATTTTTGTGTTGCGTCTAACAATAAGAAAAAATCTACTTTACAAGCTTCACCTTGGGCCGGTTAATAAGATTTGTTAAGGAAAGAACTAAAAATTAATTAAATAAATGTAGATATGGCTGACAAAAGAAGAAAACCTAATTCAAAAATTGTTTCCTGCAAGGGATCCAAACGGAAAAATACTCTATGTTATTTATACATACATAATATATTGATATGATTGAAATAATAAATACAAAAGCAAACCAAGCATTTAGGGCGAAATATTTTAAAGTTAAAGGTCAATTAATTATTCATCATTCAAATATTTTTATGCGCTAAAGTAGGAGGTGACAATTAGTTAGGTTAGGCTTAGCCGGTGGAACATTTATAAAAGATCCCACATATATAGATTCTGTTCATAGATTTGGCTGGACATTCGCTTAGGAGGTGTTAAATCGTTTCTCAAAGTTCCGAAGTGCAAAATTACGACTAAAAAATGTTAAAATTAAAATCTTTAATCTTGTTCTTCAGTCAAGATAACTTGAAGACCATTACATATTCATATTTGATCGAAAAATCATAGAGAATTATTTGCTGTATGTCGGCCAAATATGATTAAGATACAAAAAAAAATGTTTTTAGAAACTAGAAGTTAGAATTTCGTGTGATTATGCTGGCCCTCATTCACCACGGGTTTACGGTCCTAAGAAACACCGAGTTAAGCGAATGTGTATTAATTGAGTAATCAATCAAGACAAAGATATTATGTGTATAATATGTATGTATTACTGTTTCTGCTAATTTCGAAAATACGATTTATTGTTGGAAAAGTTCCAAGATTGCTTTTGATTCTGATTCTTTTTCTTCTTAATTTAAATGAGTGAACGTTTTTCTTTCACTGACTAAAAACAAAAACAAAGTAAAATCAGGTGAACTTTTTCGCTATGACTCTTTTTCGACAGACAATTTTGGTTGGTATTTTACTTATCTAGATCAGCGCCTTTAACCTTCTGCATTTCCCTTGCAAATGGTAAAATTTGCATATGTACCTCATATTTTGAGCTCAAGTGTAGGTAGTAATATTAGATGGTCTTCCCTTCGGGCAGTATTCAAAAAATTTCCCACCTGAATGCCAACTGCCTGATGGGTATGAAAATGATGATAATGCTTCTTGAACATGATTTGCCACATAAAAAAAGGGCAAATGAAAATGCACATTTTGAAGCCGCAAGTGGCAATATCAAGTCCATACGAAAACCTTACATCATCATCAACAAAATGCAGGAGACGTCAAGCAAGTCTTCACTGCCGGTTACCCAATTAAAAAAGAGAGGGAGAGAGACAGAAAAAAATGACCAAATCGAAAGAAAAACGCAAAAAACTAAAACAGAAACAAAGATCAGGGATCTTTTTGCCAAACTGAAGTGGAAGTGGGCCGGCAACGATGACGTTGCTGCTACTGGTAATGGCTATGGCTATGACTATGATGACGATGGTTAAAGTTACCAAAGTTGGTGGGAGGAGTAGGAGCAGGACCGGGAGGAAAATGCATACGCACCATAGCCAAAAAGAGTAACTCAGCACGCGACATCTAGGAAATGATCAGAAAGTGAGAGAGAAAGAAACAGAAATGACAACCAAGTCAGTCAGCTGACTTGGTTAACTAGTTACCACCAGATCCAGTCGTTTAGGCGTGGACCAGGTCGGTAGGAGTTTGCTGAATGGGGCGGGGGATGGAGAGTCACATGCGTGTATATGCGTGACAGGCGGAAACTTGTAATATCATATGCACGCCACAATTATGTAATGCTCGAAATAATTCGAAAATACAAACAAAATTCATACTGAGAGAGAAAAAAGTATGTGCAGCCAGGCATGATCTTTGACCATTTCTCTTCATCTCTTCTTAAAGGTGCCCGCCGTGTCGTTGTCTCTTGATTGTGGTGTTGGTAATGTTCGTTTTCGATAAAGTCTCAGCTCGCCCTCAGAGAAATTTGCAGCACATTGCCGTCGTAGAGAATGCCGCCTGGGAGCAAACATTGCCGCAACAATTTCAGAATCCCTTCTATAAGACGCCACGTGTCCGAGATGCTTTAGCCCGGTCCAGTTGGTTTGGTCCTGGCGAAGAGGTGGTAAGTTTCAATACAGAGACACAAAAAACACTCTATCATTGGATTAACTTTGCTGTAAACATTTTTTTCTAGGTCTATGATCGTCAGGCCGAGAAAATTCCACGCATGGAAATTTACAATGTTTTATCCCATGCTGGTCTAATACCACGTCGACGTTTTCTATAAGACAACAAAAAGTTTCTATACTGAACAATCATATTAAAATAACATTTGTGTATATCATATATAGAATGAGAATAAAAAATTGAAGTCATTAGGTTTAAGAACGAAAAAAAACTAATCAGTCCCCTCAATTTCATTCATTCTTCTTGTGTTTTGCGTTGTAAAAATAGTTTGTATTTTTCCTCTTGCACATACACAAAAAAATAGATATATGTATATATAAAATTTGTTATAACAACTATTAGGTAAGTATTTATCGTCTCGTTTCTAAGTTGATTCATCATCTTGTCCCTTAAAACTGCAAATGTATATCCAGAGCGGCAATTCGTTTCAATTTCTCGTCCAACTCCAAGTGGTCACCTTCTAAGCCATTTTGTCGCTCGTCCAGCTTGGCATTTTGTTCCATCAGAGTTTTACGCACTTGCAACGATTCCTGCTCTTGCTGCTGTTCCTCATCTTGGGCATCTTCTGCATCGCTTTCGTCGCTGTGGGCCAGACCATTGCCATTTAAGTTGCCATTGGTTAGGCCGGCATCATCAGCATTTCCATTGAGTCTTGTATCCAAGCTATCGGCAGGCGTTAGCAGGGATTTAATAAACTCATTGCAAATCAGACTCATGGCAGGCATCGTGTGGGCAGACAAATTGACCAACTGTAATAGAGAAATTGAACATTAATTGGCATTGACCTTGATGAAGTTCAAAAACTGTGTTAGATGCTTAACTCAGGAGCGGTTTAGTCAGCAACCACAAAAACGAAAGTCATTCATTTTCTAAAAGTCGACGAGTCCCTTAACCCTAACCTGTATACTGCTTATTTTTTTATTTTTTATTTTTAGCTTCAATTGTTTCTTGAAGTATTGAGAATATCGCCCAAAAAGGTTTAGTTGAAATTCGAAATACTTTAGAAGATATAACGCTTTTTTATGCGCGGCAAAGTTCAAAATTTAAACGAATTTTCCTCAAAAACACATTTTTTGAACTAGCGGCATGGATACAGCCCGTAATTCTGAACCGATTTCAGCGTTAAACAAGAAAAAAAACAGGTCAAAAACAGATTATCATTTTTGAACGGCCTCCATTTTATCAAAAAAGAATCTTAGAATTATGGTTGAGATCGGGATCAGAATTCCATAAATGTGCTGAATCTAACACCGCGTTAAATTTCAGACAATCTTGCGTCGATACCTTTCTTTGGAGGCCGAAAACTTTATGAACAGCCCTCGTACCCAAAGAAATACATTATTCCAACAACTCTTTCCGTTGTCAAATGATCATTTTTTTAAAAGGGGTGAAAAAAAACGCTCTCCACCAAGAATACCCCCTTAATCCACTCCTGCCTAGACCTTTTGAATTTTGTTACTCTTATTTTTTGGGTGTACTTGTGAGATTGCGGTTCAAGTTCAGAGCACGACATTGTTAATCACATGATTATGTATGTAGTTTCAGTTTCGTCTGATTTGTTTTGTGGTTTTTCTCTTTTTGTCATTTGCTTGTTTTGCATTCAGCCTTAATAAACAACTCAAAAGCCTCTATTAACCTTCAGTTGCGCATGCGTCTTTAGTTTTTGGCAAACAGGTGAAGCCAAAAACAAAAACAAAAAACAAAAAGCAAAACAATTGAATTGAATTACAAATCTGAACTCTTTAGCCGCACTCGACATGATGAACTCTTTGTGTGACGACTTGGTGACTTCTCAAGTAAAACTGCTTAATTGATAAATTATGAGGAAGCGATGGATGAGTCAATATAAATCCATGGAAAACTAAAGACAAGTCTAAGAACGAGAGCATTCCCCAGCAATTTCTCAATTGCAGCTGGCATAAACTGACCAAAACTAGTTTATCTTGGTAAGTGACTAACAATAAGTCACAGTTTTGGGGGAAAACTATATGCATATATAGTGTATGTAATTAAGGCAACTAGTAAATTAATGCCAGCGTATCACTAAGGCAAAACCTAATCAAGGGAATTCAAACTAAATACTGGTATACATACATATAATATATTATTAGTCTCACTAAGAGAATTCCCTATAAACTGGTAAAACTTCAAGTATATTTGGTCAGCATAATAATCATCATCAGCATGAGTTAAGTATAGTAAGTAAAGTGAAAATGTCAAAAGCACGCAACAACAATTCTTGGCACGCATAAACAACAAATTGAACAACAAAAGACCAAAAAGAAGGGGCAGGCAGCTCGACAATACCAAATCATCAAAACGCACAGTGGAATGAAATTACTATCAAAATGAATTGTCCGATCTGAGTCAGAGTCTTGCAGCAAATGTCTCAATTTAATGTTTTAGATGAAATTACTTCTTAATGAGGGAAAAACATTACTAAATGTTTTTCATTAGGTAGGTAAATATTTTATATTATTTTGTTTCCATTCTCTTGAATTGATTCTTTTTTTGCCTTTAACTTTTTTATAGATCTGATTTTGATTTCTGGTTCAGTTGTTAACTAGTTCCTCTTTGACTCACTGACTTGTTCAACTCTTTTTAGTTTCGTGTTCGCTTACTCAATTGTTCACTGACTTGTTCAGTTGTAAACTGATTCGTTTTCTATTCACTCACTTTTTTATTTCTTCATTCACCTATTCACCTTTCACATTTGTTCACTAACTCACTTGTTTATCTACTCATTTGTTCACTTGTTCAGTTTTGAAGTGATTCATTTTTGAATCTCCCTTCTTTTACCTACTTGTTCCATGACTTAGTCGTTCACTACTCAATTGTTCAATGAGTTACTTTTTCAATCGTGAACTAGTTCTTTTTTGACTCACTTGTTCAACTCTTTTAGTAGTATGTTCGCTTATACACAGTTGTTCAAAGACTTGTTCAGTTGTGAACTGATTCTTTCTCGACTCTCTTTTTGTTTCACCTACTTGTCCATAAAATTCTTAAAAACCATTCAAAAAATGAGACAAGCCACTTCTTGCTCACTCACTCATGACTGATCGAACACATCATAAGTAGTGTAGGTAAACAATTGCATAATTTCAACAGATTGAATAAATTTTTCAATAAATTCGACTAGAAAATGAAATGTATGTTGATGCAACATTCGCGAGCACTTGTAACCCACTGTGCAATTGTGGGTGGAAAACAGGGCGTATGGGTTATTCAAGTAATTTGGAGCTGCTGCTGCATCGACGACGACTATGCAGCACTCTGAGAAATAGAGACAGAGCGAGAGAGAGAATGGGGCAGAGAGAGAGAGAGAGAATGAATGATGAGAAGTTCTCCAGTTCTCAGCAGTTCTCTTGGCTCGGCTGACAATAACAAACCGAACTTTATGAGCGACTGTTCGTCGTTCTACTGAGAATTATGAGAGCAGGGCACGCACTCGGCAACGATGTGGAAGCGGCACATATAAATGCAACAACGAGCAGCGACAGTTCAACACTTTACAAACGGCAAGCAACCGGAACAGAGCGAGGCGAAGTAAAAAAGAGCGAACCAAGAGCCACTAAAACAAACAACAAGAAAAAAAAAAGAAAATACGACGACGACGGCAGCGTTGAGAGTGAGCTGAGTGCCGTTTGCCGGAGCCGTAGTCCAATAAAAACGGAAGCGCGTGCCGCAAAAGTTTACGGAAATAAAAATATAACAAAAGTTCAGGGCAAGCACACACAAAGACAATCAAGTGTACAATATTCAGTTATTAAATGAAAATAAGGAACCAACCAAAAACAAAAGGAAACAAATAACAATTTAAACAATCAGCGGAGGAGTAGGAAGAGGAGCACCAGCAGCAGTGAAAATGTGGCCCAACTTTATGGCTATCATTTCCATGCTATTCCTAGCACTCTTTGGCTGGGCTCAAGCTGGACCCGTGCCAATTGTAAACGAGGTGAGTGAGCCACAAAAAGAAAAAAGAGTATAGACGGAGAAAGGAAATCGGTACTGAGATTGGAGTTTCAGTTGGGGTTCAAAGTACAGCAAAGGATATTTAATTGGGGCAAATGAAATATAAGGAAGTAGAAAGCGTACAGAGTGCACTTGTGTCTTGCAGCATTAATTGAAAAAGTGGGCGAACAAAGTGCAAGCTTAATTAAAAGATTGCTTTCTAATTAAAAACACATCATCATCATCATCATCAGAATCATTAGCAGCATCACCTTCATCATTGTCAGGCTGGGCAAGCATGTCTGGGGATCGTTGGGAGCGTTGATAACTATTTTTAGCAAGACAATTCGAAATTTCACGAAAATATACTTAATACTTTGCATTATTTGTCATCATTAGCAGCTTATATTATATAATATTTAATATGTTAGAGCCTCTTATCAGCAATGGAAGAATTTAAATACAAAACAAGGTGATTAAGATTACATTGAACGGCAACAAGTTTTAAAAGAGTGGTTCCAAAGACTTTATTATAACCTATCCCAAAACTTTTTTCAAATTTTTAGCATGTGCTCGTCCAAACGTTTCACTAGACTGTCGTTAAGTATGATTTGCATAAAGCAATTGAAAGGCATCCAAAAATAAAAATAAATATGTATCCAGCCACTTTACCAGAATGACGTTATGAATTTGAATACAAAAAAATTATTTAAATTACCCCCAAAGTCGGGTGACAACGACGATAACAATTCGGGAGGCTTGGCCTGGACCCAAACAAGAATCATTTCAACTCTCTGCATCTCACTCCCCCCTTTCTATCTCTTTCTCTGTATTTTTTTAGCACCAACAACTAATGCCCAAGGTACCACAATGGCATTGTCTACGTTACTTCAAACACGATGTCCTTATGATGCGGCGCTGTCGACATTTGAGAGTCCCAACGGCTCCGCGTCTCGGCGATGTTCTGATACGTAAGAGAAAGAAATAGTTTCAGGCGATAAACTATCGCCAACAACTACAACAAGAACAACTGCACACGACTGAGCAACAACCAAAAGATGAACAATTATTATTATTACTACAACTACAGCAAGATTTATAAGTAAAAGAAAATCAAAATAACAAGACCAAAGCTAAACCAAACCAAAAAACTCTTCGATATATATAATATATACAAGCATCTATTCTATATATACCTACTAAAAACAAATTATTGTAATTTAAATATAAGCCTAACCAATTGTACTTCATAGCACGTAAGGTTTCAATAAAAAAGCAAAACAGGACAACGAAAGGAAGGCTTTAAATAATTGGAAAAGTATTGAACTCATTGAAAATTATATAGCAAATCGGACTTTTTATTAAGTTGACGGATCAGAGAATATATTATGTCACATTTTATAAAATTTCTGATCTTTTCTTGAATAGTCCCTTTAAGGACTCATTTTGATGAGTTGCTTAGAATAACATTTTGTATTTTCCTTGCATCTTTGTTGAGTCTCATGTTGATCAAGTATATAATCAACAAATGGGATCGAAATAGACTCATCAGGATATGAATTTTCTTAACTAAAACTGTTTGATCAAATTTAATCGAGCATCAACTCCAAAACAAGTATAAACAAATGGTAAAACACAATTTGAAATAATCAGAGTATCTGAGTAATACAGAGTTTTGAGGCTCATTTTGATCTAAATAGATCAATACTGTTTAAAGTTATCGAACCTAAATTTCATTATACCCATTAAAGCATCAAGCGAGGTAATTAAAAACTTAACAGTGCTAAGAATATTGCTGGTGGGACACCTATATATTTACATCAATGCCTTACAATTTTACAGATAGGGCAACTATATGATCAAAGTTTCATCAGTGTTTAAAATATTGACGATAGAGAGGAAGAGGATTTTCATCAGTGCATGTAAAACTGACGCTAAAGGAGGGAGTTTCCTTTAATTCTAGGATAAAGGGAATTTTCACAACAATACTGCCGATAAAAAAAAAGGAGATGTTTATTATCTGACGATAGAGCAGGGACACTTTCATCAGTGCTTACAAAACTAACGTTGATCATTTATTTAAAATCAGAGTGATTGAATAATAGTATTCTAATCATTGATGATAAAAGTAAAAGTATTACACATACTCAGATTTGTTTATAATAAATTCCTTATATATTCCTTTTTTGTTTTCATTTTATTTTCTTTCTTTTTTACTGGATAATATCCTACATATGAAAACTTTTATTAGCTACGATAAGCTATCGCAAAAACGTAGAATATTTTGTTCTTTTCTGCAAACATCAAAGGACAAGGAGAACCATCAATGGAGAGATTATTGTCTGAACTTTGGAAAACTCTTTCTTGTCTCGAATCATCATCCAGTTATTTTCATAAAATATTGAAGTTTTAATAGAAATTTGATTTGAAATTGTGTCTGAGTAGAGCTTTGTGTGATTGTGTGAAAAATTAAATCAACTTGGAATAATCGAATGTTGAGGTGTTCAAAAATACAGCACTTAAGCGAGTATACCGGAAATTTAACGTACTCGTAGAAGTTTTCGGGTGCGAATCCTTGAGAAAGGAAACTTAAACTAATAAAATTTTGATATTCACAACCGATTTTTTTACCAGAGACATACTTCTACTTCTTTGGCACTGCTTATTAACGTCTGTCTAGAATTGCTTTTCAAAATGAAAAGATGTAATTGACTGACTTTACACCTTCTTCACCAATCTTCTTATTGTTAGTATACAGAAAAATATATATTATTATTTAAGGACTGAAAACTTACCGCATTGACAGCGCTATGAGTACCACGTCCTACTATCAGAGGACCACTCTTTTTGCTGTTTGCTGCGTCGGTGGATTTGCTGCTTGCTTGCTGCTTGATTAGATAGCTTCCGAATGTGGCGTGCTTCAATATGCTCTCCGTGCCAGAAGCAGCTGAACCGAATGACATTGGTGCCGGGGCATCATCCATAGGACTCTGGCCGGGTTCCGCAAAATAGACAATCTCCTGATTTTGTGTAAGCATCAGCAGAGTGGATTGCGCCTGCCAATCCAAATTAATTGAACTCTGTCTGGGTTGACGTCGTGGCAACCAAACCAAACCATTTGTTTTCGGTAGATTGCTGCGCTGATAGATCGGCAATGGAACATTCAGTTGGAAGACATGCACTGGAAAAACCGTTAAGAGATTAATGGCGAGTTGTGGAAAATCTTTTAAAGGTGATAAAAACCCATTTGGAATCGAAAGTATAAACTATGTATTGTTAAATATCAATTTTTGATATACGATTTCGAGTTGAAGTTGTAGCACTGAAAAGAACTACCCAACGCTAGACCTTTGATATCTCGATAGTTTTCGAAATTTTTATGAATTATTTATCTCAATATTCATCGGACAGAAATCAATTTTGTTCATATCGAACAATTTCAAAACATTTTAGTTTAGCTAATCTTAGACAGGCTTTAATGCTATTTCTCTTATTACTTTTAGTTCACTCGGTACGCAGGAATTAAGTTTTCAATATTAAAAAAAAATCTTAAAATTAATTTAATAGGTCTTCCCCCACTAAGCATAGCTTTGACCTAATACTGACTGTATTTAGTTGAATGAACCTCGTCCTTTTCCGTTTCAATCAATTGGTACTAATAAATTTGAGACCCTAACTCCAAGTTGAACTTATTTCTATAACTTACATTCATCAGTCTTGGTGATGACAGCTATTAGATTGGTCAGCGGATCAAAGGCCAATTGGGTTACTGATAGTTTTAAGCCCGCCTGAACGCGCAGTGTCATTAGATTCCAGATGAGGACACGGGATTCTGTGCAAATGGCCACCAGATGAGCCTGAGCGCCGGCTCCAAATTGCACATGCGAAATCTGGGCTAAACCTTGTAGAGGAGCTGGTGGAACTTTTGGTCCTTTCCCTTTTTGTGTTTGACTGGCAGGTGGCTGAGGTTGTTTGGCAGTTTTCGCTTTGCTATGCTCATCCAATTGCAAATTGCTAAATAGAGGTAGAAGATCTTGTTTGACCACCTTTTCGTATTTCTGGCGACGTCTGATTAGCTGGTCAAGTTGATGTTTCGCTTTGAAGCGATGTCTTTGCTGTAGACGCAGCAACCGGGCATCCAACTCCTTTAATCGTTGGGTGGGTGCCAGACAGCGTTGCAAATGTTCCACCAGACGATTGCGATGGGTCTCTGAGACGGAACATTGAATGTCAAAGCGGCGTAGAAGTTGCAACTTTTGATGCAAGCTCAATTCCGACATTTTCATGATGTACTTATATACAGACTCCTTGCGCGTGTCCTCGGGAACTTCAAGACGTTCAGCTGTGATCCTAGGACTGGCATTTATCAAAGTCTTGGCCTGCTCTATCAATTCCGTATCGTTGCTATTTAGCAATGTTTTCAATATGGCCATCAATTGTTGTCTTTGTTGGGACAATTCTTTTCGTGTGCCATTAACCAAGGTCTTGGATAGCCGCAATTGCGCCTTGGCCAGGACACCATCATAGCCAGCGGGACAACTCAGAGCCTGGAGTTGAAGCAAAGAGCGACCATCGTATAGGACCAAAGTGTTGCCATAGCCAGCAGCTAGGAGCGAGCCATCTTCGGCAAAACAAATTGAACCAATTGTCAATTGCTTATAACTTGTCTGAGCTATACAATTCCATGTGTGTCCAGGCCTATAGATATTATCCGATGCACTCATCGACCACAATTTGATAACATTATCCTTGCCCGCCGTGGCACAACGCAAATTATCAACTTTGAACTGATTCGAAAAGACAATGGCCTTAAAGCCATGCTCATGAGGCAGATCAATATCGGTATTAAGATTGTAGCTACGAAAATTAAGTGAGAGTGATAAGACTAAGCAAAGGGATTGAAGGATAAATAGATTACCTTTGCAATTTCTCATTGAATTTCCAAAATTTCAAACGCACTTCAGCAAAGTTCTCCTGATCATTGTACACCTCACCGGTGGCCATCCAATCGATGTTAAAGGCAGCTCGCGTTACACGGGTATTATAGATGATTTTATTTGCTTCCTGGCATTGTTGATTGCTTTGCACCACCCGCAGCTGCAACGAAATAGATGACATGATTGATTATGATGATGATGATGTCAGAAGAATGGTTTGCCCCACTCACATTGTATAGCAAATTCTTTGTATAGGCCGAATAGAACTGCAGATGACCACTTCTTCCATTAAGGACCAAGGTGTTGGTGCGAGGATTTAGTCTTAGGCCAATGGGAAATAGGTTCTTGTCCGTCTTATCTCTCAAGCTGTAGGTGAAATGTTGCAAAGCCGATTTCACCTCAAATTCCTGGGCACTCAGGAATTGCATGGCATTGTCCTCGGTGCAGACAAGGATATGTTCATTGCCATCACTGATCACAATGTGACGTATGATGCTAGACATGCGTGGCACAAAGTCACGCTCATCTGGCCTTTCGGCATTCCATTTGACCAGGACTGCTTCACGGCCGGCACTATAGAAACTCGTGCCACTTGGCGAAAAGGCTAAACTGGTAACCGGCGTGTGATGCCAATGGCAGATGGCGCTAAATACAGTATCCTGTTTATCGAATAGTCGCCACAGGTGAATGCGTCCTATCTGATCACCACTGACAGCCAATTCTTCACCTGGACACAGACGGACACAGGTGATGGGCACAAAATCCGAGTTACGAAAGCGCCAAAATTTCCATGTTTTATAGTTAATGAAATATAAATAGAAGCCTTGTGCTAGGATAATGTATTTAAAGACTCCTTTGCACACATCCACCAAAGGTGTGCGAATCCTGAAAAACAATTAAGACACAGACACAATTAAAGTAGTTGGCATAACCAAATGGTAAACGGAAACCTACTTTAAGCTAAGACCACAAGCAACATCGTACCGCTCGCCTGTGCTGGTGTCCACCAAATACCAAGCAACTGACTGACCACTCTTTCGCTTGGCTGTGACAAAGGCGCAGGCAGAATCACTTCCTTTATAAATGTCAAGCAAATTGCAGGTCAAAATCTGTGTAGGTTCATCGCCCAGCTGCATCTTTACGGTCTTTTGTAGCACACCAGTGCGCCAATGCCAGCGTAGCAATTGTCCCGTCGTGGTGCATCCAATCAACAGTTCGGGTTGCCTTAGATCCACTTCCAGGCTAATCAATGGTTCTGTGGCATCATCCAGTTCCCGTGTCAATTCGCCTGTGCTGGTCACAAAAACTTGCACCTTCAGTCCGCATCGCACAAATACAAATCTGTAAGAAGTATGCCAGTTTGAGTCTTAATCACAATCTTCTTGCATTTTTGCACTAACCTTCCTTGGGCGGAAAAGACGGGCGGATGTTCCACAATGTTGCCGCCAGCCAAATGCTGCAGTTCCAGGTGGTCAACGTCAGCAAAACTCATGACTGTCCAGAGGTTGTTCTGGTAATTGGACAGACTTTGCTTAGGTTTAAGCAATTCAATTTATTGTTATAGAATTTGTTAACTTTTTTTAAACTATTTCCATATGAACCGCACGTGTAGCTACGACTGTGTTGGTAAGTGCGCGGTCTTTACTTTGCTAGTGTTGAATAGCGTTTGGTTTCTGCTGCAACTGCAGCCAACTTAACATCTTATTTGGGGCCAAAAATTCATTTTCAAATTTGAAATGCCGCAAATATTCTCAGTTTGCGTGTCTTTGGTTTTTTTGATTTGTCATAAATACTTATTTAGTTTTAATTATTTATTAATTTTTTATTACCAAAAAAATGAAATGATGATATACAATGATAACATGCTATTTCGTCTTATTAAAGCAAATTTAAAAACACCAAAAGAAATAGAAATGTGTCAATACACATTCTTTAAAATTTGAGGTGAATTAAAGGAATAAATAATATTGAAGATATGTTTATTTCAATCGTTCTATGGTAATTGCTCTAGTTTGTGCTTGTGAATGTTCATATAATAATTAGCCGTTCTTTCAATAATTATGTAAATTAAGTGGATACTCCACAAGCAAGTTTCAGTTCAGCAATGTCTTAAAATTGTTGTTATTCAATTTTTCAAATTCGTTATATGTTTTCAGTTTGTTTGTTTGTTCAGTTTTGTCAAATAAAATAAAGGAGAAAAACTGAAAATTAAAAATCAGAATAAAGTGATCCAGTTCCAGTTCTCACTTTTAATGTTTTCTCATGCTGCAGCCCTGGTAGACACGCAGGCTCATCAATTGCGTTGACCAACACTGGTTTGGCAATCTGGCAAAAGAAAAAATATATAAATTAACGACATATTGTTAATGGATAAAGAATTGCCCACCAAACGAGGCAAAGACTAGACGCTTGGGATTGGCGGCAACGACAATTTGGAGAAACGACTCAAAGGAGTTGCTGTCCACGACACCGCAAAGCAAAGGCTAAAATAAGACACCGGCGGCAACAAAAACAACAACAAGAGCCAGCCATGACTTGGACCATGGAAAGCTACTTGCAGGCAAGTAGCCGGTTGTATATCTGCCTGATTGTGTTCTCGTGCTGTTTAGGTCAGCTGTTCGTACTGGCCGCTGAGCCATTCCACGACTCCGACTCCAGGATCCTCTCAAGGTGGTCTATGCAGTTAATGCTGGCGGGGATGAGCATATCGATCGGAATGGCATCCACTATGAGGCAGATCCTTTGCGGAACGTGGGCATAGCTTCGGATTATGGCAAGCATCTTCTAATGATTGGTCGTGTCCAGGAGCAGGATGAAGTGCTCTATCGAACGGAGAGGTATCACACAACCACTTTTGGCTATGATTTTCCAGCGGATGGGGACGGAGATTATGCTCTTATAATGAAATTCTGTGAAGTCTATTTCGATGCGCCCAATCGCAAGGTTTTCGATGTGCTGCTCAATCGGAAGCACACCGTGGTCAAGCAGTTGGATATCTACGATCAAGTTGGTCGAGGATCGGCCCATGACGAGATTGTCTACTTTAAGATAAGCAACGGACGCCTGCACTACGAAGGCGAGATATCAGATGTGCGAAATGGAAAGCTACGCTTGGACTTTATAAAAGGAGCTTTGGATAATCCCAAAATAAATGCTTTTGCCCTGCTCAAGGGCGATGTCTCTCAAGTGGCACGTCTCCATGGCACAGAGGCGAGTGAGAGAACATCGGGGCCTGTTAATAAGGATGCCAATGCCAAATTTCGACCGAATCAGCAACAACAAGATCGCGTTGTACGCTCACAAAAGGATCTAAGCCCCAAAACGAATGTCGACGAAGATGATGACTATGATGACGATGAGGACCTTGATGATTTGGAGCCCGAGGAGAGACAACAACACCAGCATGACGATTTGGAGGATTCATTACATCAGCACCAACACCAACAGAATCATCAGCAGCAACAACAGCAGCATTCAAATGGAAATTCCAAACGTCCCATTAGTGGTCCACGTCAACCCAATCCATATTCCATGGATGATTCATCCATTTTGCTGCCTGTGTTCATTGCCATTGGCGCCTTTATACCATTACTGTTTTGCCTCTGCAAGCTATGATCCCCATGGGATCGATAGAACTCATTATTCTCTTGGTTGATTCAGAAACTTTTATGCATATACATACATACATACATACAGATATGTATGTATATATGTATATATATTGCTTTTTTGTGATTTTTATAAAAGACTTAATTGTATACCCCTTAACGATTAGTTGTGTACATGTTTAGGATCATTTATGTATATTTCTATATATATATATTTGTGAATATTTGCTTAATATTGCCACAAAACGAAAAGAAACTGAAGCACAAATGTCCTTTGTTCCTTTTTTTTATTTCTTTTTTTGTATCCTAACTTTAGCAACGGCTATGTAGGCTCGAGTTACTTAAACTTTAGAAAAATTTGCATTCATTTTCAAAGAACGGCGATACAATTAAAATTGCTTAAAAAAATTTGTTATTTTTGATTTGGTGAGAAATAAAATAAATAAAACACCTTGTTTGTTATTGACAAATTAAGTTGCTATTTATAAAATGGAATGTGGGGATAAAAATCCTAAAAGCTTTTTATATAAGAAGGAAATTCAAAAGCTATATATGTGGACGAAATTGTCAGGACATCCCTAAGTATCCTTCTAATGGTAAAACACCATTCTTAGAGATTCAAGTACAGTGCTGCTCAACTGATTAGGTTTGACTTTCTTTTAAGGATTCAAATTTTTAAAAAAAAAATATATTCAATATATTCATGGTATTTATTTTCACACAAATGTAGAATTACTCGGTAAGCAAAAATCCTGCGTATGTCTTCAGGAAACTGAGTCGACTTTCAATTTGGGATCTAAATACCAAAATTTCTGCAATAATATTGCCTGAAAATCAAAAATTATTTCGATTTGTTATGTTTTTTAAACTAATTTAAACTTTAAACTAATTGCCTTCAATTTTCTAATTTCTAATTGGATAAATGATTTGGTTTACAGTGGCGGACACAAATTTAAAAGGTTTTTTCTTGACTTTAGTTCTAATTTTTTCGGCTGCTAAATAATTTAATGCAATAATTTTTTTTATTTGTTTTTAGTGAGAAAGGTAAGAATTGTCTTCATAGTTCAATCCGTTTTTTTCACAGGTGCATTTGAACAAAGAAAAGTCGGTTTTTTGGGGCATATATTTAAGACGGGTTTTCCAAAATCTTAAATATTAAAGATAGAAGTATGAACTCTTTGAAGAAGTTGTAGATCTAGTAAAAATAAGATAAACTGCATACCACAAATTTTAATTTACCCCCAACTTTCGATTTGTAGCCAATTGAAAATCGGAATTTTGTATGAAAATTAAAATCGTATATACAATTGGCACAAATAGTTTTGGCTCGAAGATAACAAATTGGATAATTTACTGTCGCAGGACATAATGAAAGATTTTAGTTGGGTTTTCTTATTTTGCTTCTTCTACATTCTTCTTATGTTCTTCAAATACATAAGTACCGAGATTTATAAGACCAAAAATATGAATTTAAACAAAACGAGCATAAGAAACGAAAGGCAACTTTTTAGCTTGTTTGATTTTGCACTTGAATGGGTTACGGATAGATCACAGATTTTTATGGAATAGCTAAATTTAAAGGTTTTTTTTTTAGATGGATTTTATCACTTTATGTATGTATAATTTATTTTGGTTAAATTTCAAACGCAAAATAAAGCTAGATTAACAGCGCTTAAATTTTATGCGACCATTTTGATTACACCTTTGCTCAAAATGCGTTAACAGGCTCAAGGATATTTTAACAGGGACGAAACGACTGCTATGTTTTAACCCTTGATATGGAAATTCCTTTTTGTCAGGAATTTTCAGTCATTGTCATCCAGTCGTCCTCGTCGTGTATCCCTCTGCAGAGGGATCGAAAATCGGTCATCCAAACATCTAAGAAAATGGCAATGGCCCGGCAGTTTTATTTTAGCAAATATACAAATTTTCATAAAAATCACATTAAATTGTTTGCTGTTTATATGAAAACGGCAAATCTAATGCAAAATTTCAACGTGCTAAAGCGTTCGCTTTAAAAAAAGACGAGACGAGTGAGGAAGCGAGAGGAGGAAGCGAGGAGCAGGAGGAGTAGTGGGAGTTAAAGCTGTCGTCCTGCTGCCGCCGCCGTTGTGCCACCAACTTTCCTCCCCACCCATCCCCAAAAGACCCTCCCCCACTCACCACTCTGAGACAACAACTTTCGGGTCGTGTGTGCGTGTGTGTGTGTGTGTCTGTGTGTGTTTCTGTGTGCCTGTGCGTGTGTAATAGATAGTGTATGTGTGCAAAAAAAATTCTATTATTGTTGGAAAATTAAAGTAATTAATAACTTTAACCATACAAAATTTGTGACACAATTTTGAATATGTGAAATTAACGGTTACAAAATTTATAAAATTAATCCACAAATTTCGCTCACTAAAGGCGTGTCCTGCTTAATTAACAATAACAAAAAGCAAAAACAACTGGTAAGTCTAGCTACAAATCTTACATAATAAATTTCCGCTATCTGCTGGGCAAATTCAATTGCATAATACCGACTTTTAATGTCAACTGGACCATAGCCACATACACTTTAGATTTACAATTCGTCAATCAATTGATTGCCATAAATCTAATGAGCCAAAAAATCAAAGCAAGCCAACAGCGTGACATAAAATGCAGTGCAAAAAAAAGGAAGATTTCCACTCAGTCCTTCTCGTTCTCTCTTTGTCTCTTACGCTAAGTGAGAATCTCTCGCTCTCTTTTTATCTGGACAAACAAAAGAAGTGACAAACAGATGTTTTGGCCTATCAGTGCGCATGTCTTGCCGCAAAAGCAACGGTCTACGCGGCCTACGCTAAACAAAAACAAGTTGACGGTGACTTTCAGGCCAATTTACACTACAACTGACAACTGGGTAAACACTTTTCTTAGCACTGTAGTCCAAAAATCATTAAGCAAAAGCTATTTGAGTTTAATTTGCTTTTTAGCGCATGTGAAAACAGATTTCTCTTTAAATCAATGGATTTTATGGGCAATTAATTTAAGTGAAAGTGTCAATTTCACCCATAGTACATTGGCTGCTGCATTTGCATATCACGCTTAAAAGTATGCTATGTTTTTGTATAGAGCTTGCAGCTGGCTGTATATTTTGTGTGTGCGTGTGTGTGTGTGTGTGTCTGGGTGTATGCCATCGCCATTTTACATAATGATGACTAAAACGCCACAGGCGCCATCTCTGTATTATGTGTTGCTGTTTGTTTTTGTTGCTGTAAACGAACTAGTAGGTCCTAGTAAATGATTCTGTTTTGTCATGTGGACAATGCTCAAACACATAAAATGTAATCTATTTGGTCAGAGTAGAAGAGATTCGTTAAAAGCGAAAAAGAAAACCAAAACTCATAACAAAGCAAATGACAATGGAAACATTCAAAGAAAAGTATTCTTAATTCTTTATTCTTCTGAGCCATTTGTGATCTAAAGATATCAAGAGAACTGTAAGTTCACCTATTAGCTCCGATTGTTGTCTATTTTTTTCATTATCGAAAAAACTTAATTTTTAATCTAACCAATATTTTTAGAAAAATAGCCAAAATTTATGAGTACGTCAGTGTTTGTAAGCGACTACTGAAACTTTAAAATTGTCCTTCTCAATTATAGAGTTTTAACTAAAATTGTACTAAATTAAAGAGACATTCGAGAAAAAACTGACGGGAAAGCGACAGGAATTGACTTTACCTTATATATTCATAACGATATTTAAATATTTTATATTCTTGCCTACTTTTTATGGTTCAACCAACTTGCTTGTGCTACCATCTGGGATAACAGTATAACTCCAATAAAAGCATTAAATAAAATAAATTTTTGTTGTCAGAAAATCGATGATAGTTTCGCAAAGGCTCATCACTTTAGATAGATAGATTTAGATATGCGTGGAGACGCATTTCTCCATTCTAAAAATCAACCACTATGGCTTAGAAATTACAGCAATCCGTCCAGAGTTGCTGATATCCTCTAGCAGATCCAGTTGATATGTCTTTACAGTCCGATATCTAGCCTAGTGGTATATTGTTTCCATCTTACAGCTCCTACAAAATATGCAGAAGAGGGGTCCTACACCTTGTGCCACTCATTCCTGAAATGACTGCATGCAGTCTAGAGAGGTTACTCTAAGACCTGTTGTTGCTATTTTAAGTATCTTAATGTTTTGTCATATCGCAAACATGACATTTTTGATCAGACTGCTTTAAGTGGCAGTTAAGTTAAGTTTAGTACTGATTTCTTGTGCAAAAACTCAATGAATTATAATCTCCAAATATTTTTAAAATGAGCTATCTAGATTTTAAAAGGATCATTTTAAAGTTAACGCAAAAGGGTGAGCGAGGTTATCTATGTATATATGTAGCTATTTTGAAAACAACCAAGGTTTATCATTAGTAGACGTTGCTAAAGAACTCTAGAATTGTAATGGCCATTCCATGTCTTTAACGCTACTACAAGTTAAGAATGACAACTAAATGAATCGAAAAAAGATTGGAAAGAAAGTCCACATTTTTGTCCATATATGCATAAAAAGAAGTTTTTACAAAAAGAAGTAGAACAAGTTATAATATTAAAATATGCCTACCTACCTTAATTTTTTCTTGGGAATAGTTAAAGCAAAAGCATTCGAAGTTGCAAGCTTGCGTCATTTGCCTTTCGAAAAGTATCGATTTGTATGCTTAAGTTGTTGATATTATTGAGGCCATTATAGTTTGGCTTGACTGTAAACGGTGTTAGTTTCAGTAAAAGTTGTAGATGTCGTATTACTGCGACAAAGCCATAACTATTGTCTACTTGTCACGCCCCATGCAGCTCAAAAAGTTATTCAATTCTGTGTTTTTTTTTTTCATTTTCATTTCCTTGATTTAGAATACTGTGTGTTGGTTTTATTTGACTATTTGGTCCTGGTACTATTCTTTGTACCATTGGCCATTCGAGAAACAGTAATAAATTTGTATTCTCTTTTCTTTCATTTTAGCTGTTGTTGTTGTTGTTGTTATTATGGTTGTCAGACAGACAGACTGTCTGTCGTTGTGTCTATCTACTATTATTTTTTTGTTTTTTTTTGTTGTATGTTTTGAAGTAGCAACCGTGGCTCGTTTGTTTGGTCGCCTTCACGCTGGCTTTCGCTATTTTCGGGTGCCTTTTGTAGGCGAGCATGTCCTTGAGCAACACGCCTGAAGCTTATATAACATGCTGGTAATCGGCAGCGCCTTCTTTTGCCCCCTCCTTTCACCTTCTACCCCGCACTCTTTGCGTCTCATAGAATTTATATATGTACATACATATATATGTATTAAGTGGTTGGCTGTTATTATTATTACAATGTGAACATATACAATAAACATATATATATTTTGGTAAAACTTTTTGCAGCTTAAGATCTAATGAACCAGAATACGTCAAAAAAAAAAAAAAACATTGGTAATTTGGGAAAAGTTTCATTTTTGTCTTTTTTTTATGTAACCGCTTTATGAGTTATCGCAGCATGAATAATGCCAACAGTTTTATAAAGAAAGATTTCAATTTCGTTGGAAAATGTAAGCTAAATTAATACCCTAAAAGCAACGTCCTTGAAATGTAAGTGACTATAAATTTTGTTGGATTCAAAGTTGCTTTTCCTCATCTCATAAAAATCTCGTTAAGACATCCAATCAACTCAGACAACAAATGACGACCCTCCTTTCTTGTGTTGTGCTTATTGTCCTTTCGATTCAATTATGTGCACTTAGTGCATGCTGTTCAAGTGCAAGGATAATACACATACCCACATAGACCCACTCTCATAGACATAGGACTGGGCAAATATCCAACGATCGATATGGAAAATGCCACGAACCTAAAATATTGAAATGTTTGCAATGAAAACGAGCACAACACAAACAAAGAACCCAGCACCGGGTACAACAGAATAGAACTTGCTTTCTCTCTCTCTCTCTCTCACTCTTTCTCTTGTTCAGTGTATACTTTGTAATTACAAGGGAATTACAAACGTGTAGTTATCCTTGTGGGTGCCATTGGGCACTAGGCAAAATAAAAATGCAAGCCCACTGAAAGCAAAACCACAAAAGGAAAAAAAGAAAATCAATTTCAACTCTGCAGAAAAATGCATATCAACCGATGCAGGCTGACAGTTTGCACATTTTCAATTATTTATTCCAATTAACAAAACACATGGTAAACACACGAATCGCAAAAGTTTTTTACTATATCCAATGGGGTATCAGATTAATTATTAAGGCAAAGCTGACAGTTTATACAAACATTTTCAATTATCACTAAAACATCCTGCAAAGCAAGACAACTTTATTTTAGGACTTTTGGATTGAAATTTTTCAAATTAAAACATTTTTAAGCACCAAATTTAGTTCTAAGGCACAATAAGTAGAAGCTGTTTTACTTTGGCAAACTGATTTGTGAAAATTTCAATTAATTTTTGATTTATTATTTATAATAGTTTATACTTTTCCTGCAATATCCTGCAAAAAAAGTTTTGAACTCAACTCTTTTGCATTTATTTCATGATAGCTTAAAAACAAGAACCGATATACCATGGTTAGACTTTTTTTTTTTGCAATAATGCTAATATCAATCGAAAGATACGAAATTTGCCTATCGAATGAGACATGTTATGTGTAAATATTCCGCAATGTATAAAAATGATATATATGTAGTTAAGGTAAGGGTATAAACGTTATTCATCAAATAAATGTCATATCTTGATGTCGGCGAGACGTGTATACTTAATTTTTCATATCCCCTAAGGGGTGGGAATGCGTTTGCAATTTTTTTTTTTTTAATTTTATTTTATTTATTTTTTTTTTTTTAATATTTAGAGTTTCAAGAATGTTGTGTGAAAAGTTGAAGTAAATCGGAGTAAAACAGACAAAGATATATCGTTTCAATTGATTAGTCTTCAGTGAAGCTGTTTGAGTATAAAAAACTTTCAAACGCGTTTTCCTTAAAACAACTTTAACTTACATTTTTTTTCATGAAGTATGTTTTTTACTCTCAAAATGGCAAAAGTTTTCGCGAAAATTTAGAGTTTTTACTTTAGACGGCAATAACAAAATTTTAAGTAAAAACAAATCGTAGGCTAGTGGGAGGATTTAATGATACTTTAACTAAATTTTATTGGTTTTTGATTTCTGAAAATTTCCGGCCGAGATCCATTGAACACCGCAAGTTGCTTTTTTTCTGCCATGTTCTCGGAAAAGCTTTGTAAAACCATTTCGACCCCTCAAGTTTAAAACTTTCTAATTTGTCCAGAACTGATTCTGTGAATACCTTTCGATATAATTCTTAGCCCATTGATTACAAGCAGAATAAACTAACAGGTTTAAAAGTGAATAAATGTAATTTGATAATTAGGTAATTTGATTTCCGTAAAAAATAGTAATTATCTCTAAGTTTTCTATAAATATTTATTTCTTTTTTAAAATTAATACAAGTTTTTAAATCAGTTTTATTTCCATTTTTCATTGAGTTTTAACGTGGTAATCTTCGTTTGCTTCACAATAAGTTTATGCCAATCAATCCACTAAATCTACAACAATTTGTACACTTATAAGTTATAAGTTTTTAGATGTATTGAAAATAAATATTTTAAATTATAAGAAGAGTTATCAAAAAATTGGGATTTCTGCTGAAAAGAAGTTGACCATTATAACAGTTTTTAATTTAAAGCAGCATAGCACGATTAGTTCTTAAATTCATACTTATTATTATTAACACAAAAGGTGATTCAATTTTAGAAAGTGATAAGCTTGATTTTTTTTTTATTTGTTAGAAATCTCACAAATTTTTAACACTTAAATAGGAAAAGTTTACTATTTTAATAGTTTGGAATTTGTAGAACGAAAATCTCAAGAATTTGCACATTTTTTTCACAGAAATTGTAGTTATTATATAGTTAGGGGCTTTAGAAAATTGTTAGACTTGAAAGACATATTCTTAGAATATCAAGAATATAAAACAAAAAAAAAAAAATAAAAAATTTAATTTAAAAAATATTTTTATCACTTTTTATACGAAATCGTTCCTTAATACATACGACATGGGTCAAAGCGTTAATTATTTTAGATCTTAGTAGTTTTTCCCCCTTGAATGTTTCGCTATCAACCACCTCCCTCTTGAATGCGCTCATGACTTTTCTATCCATTTCCTATGACATCCCGAAATGTATCTGAACACACGAAAAGTATCTCAATGCGTTTCACTGTTAACCACTTAACAGAGCTGTTAGCTAGCAAAGAGCTGGAACACTGTAAATTTTCTTGTGTTTAGTTCTCAGCTGCAGAGCTCGGGCGGCAGATTGTTTTTTTCTTGCTTTGGCGGTTAATTTTGCAAACAAAACAAAAAAAAAAAAACGAAAATAAAAAAGAAATATAGAAAATTATTTACAATATTTTTGTGTACATAAATGAAAAGCAAACGGCTTGTGATTGTGTGTGTGTCTGTGAGTGTTTTTCATAATGTTGTGATGTAAAATTTTGCGCCCTTTTTCAATGTTGGCGTCTTTTGATGGAAATTGGCATCTGAAGAGAAAATATTGCCAATGAATCAAATAAAAATCAAAAGAAAATTTTAAGCCAAATCGTGTATAACAGCTGCCGGCAAAAATTTATTGCCGAATCGGAAGACCAAAAATAAAATCTATATACATAAAGAGGAAAAACCATTAAAATTTTCGAAGGTGAATGAAAAATTTAAAAACGTGTTTAACTAGGAAAAAATATTCAAAATTTCTATATATTTTTTTGACAATCATTCTAAAGAACATATAGAGACATTAAGAGATAAACAGAGAGCAGAGACCGAGACAGAGAGAGAGAGAGGGCAACGATTCTTAAAGTATTTTTAGCTCGAATGTTTAATATTTTGTATATACACTTACCATAGGGTATATTGGAATCATTGAGAATCATTCTGATCAGCATGACGCCCACGTCTAGGCAGGTAGGCACAAGATAGGATCTAGGATACAAACGAAAGTTGTCTACTATGTAGGGTATTTTGGAATCTGAAAGATTTCGTTGCACTTGGGTTTATTTTGGTCTTTACTTTGGCTATGAGCCGGCTCTTCTATCTCATACACATTGTGTGTACCTATGTATGTTTTATTTTTTCCATTTCCATCTGCTCTAGTTTTTCTTGTTGCTCATGTTCTCGTTTCGCATTCCAAAATATAATTGTTGCCGCTGTTTTGTGCCACTGCCAGGTCATTTGTCTTCGTCGTTGTTGTTGTTGTTGCTGCTGTTGCTGATGTTGCTGTTGCTGCTGCTGCTTCTGTCGTCGTTGTCGTCAAGCTGATAACAAATGGCAACCCATAACGAAAATAAAATCTACCTACTCAGAAAAGAAACTCAACCAGGCAGCATATTTCACATCTTTTTTGACTCTGGAATTCTCGAATTTTGGTTACATTAAGATCTTGGATTTGAATTGCATTTATATGTATTGGAAAATTTCGCTTGTCAGTCTTATTCAAAGATATTCTGTGAGTAGAAACGGTATACCCCACAACAAATTATTAAAAATAATTGGTCATTTTTTCTAAGAACTTATCTAATTTACTTTGTCGTGTTTTCTTTACTATGCACACATTTTGTCTAATGGTATATTAAAGACAATAAAATGTATGTAACAGGCAGAAGAAAGCCTTTCCGATCTCCTTAAATGTATATATGTATGTATTATTGATCAGCTGTAGGAACACATAGACATTTGAAGCTAAAGCCAATGAATTTTCCTTCTAGATTCGTGTGGTATGTAAGCAGATCCACTTTATTTCAGATTCGTGTCATGGAATATAATTTTCACTCGCATTATTTAAAATATGTTTGTAATATTTGATACACTAATGAAACTAATACCATATCGTCATCGTCAAAACGTTTTGCTCTAGGAAAACAAAAGGGTCAAATCTAGTCGTTAGTGGGCGCCAATTTGTCCATATGCTTTAAAGAGTGAGCGGGATAACCAGAGATCACTAATTATCATATGAAACTAGTTTTTTCATCTAGTGCATGGTATATCGAAGTCGTCATGACGTTTTACTTAACTAAGATGAATCACATTTGAAATGTATTACAAATCGCCTGAGTATTAATGTCACGAAATTAAATGCATTTACAATTTAAACCTAAAGCGTGGATAATTATCAACCCAGTCTAGGCTTAATTTGCAAACCTAATATACCCTTTAATCTTACATCAACAGAGAAACTCTATGACTCTATAATTCGATTTGAAGCGAAGTCAAAGTCGAATCGATGCCGAATCGCTATATAGTCATCAAACACGTTTTCTTCAATACATATGCGAAACAAAATAGGTGAATAGTTTGTACATGTGTATGTATGTAGCATGTCAAATTTGATTATGACTCGAGGAGAATTAAGTCGTCTATCAAAAATTTGAGTTCATTATCAAAGTAAATTTAGATATGAGGTTTATTTGTTTGAAAAATATAACATCGATTTCCATGTAATTTATATACCTTCAGCTATCTATACATTTATAGTTATCTATTTTCCTATTATGGAAAACATCAATTTTTTTTTGTTATCTACTCGAACTATTAACACTGTTGAACAAACAAATCAACCCTTTCTATAAGGAAATTATAAATGTAATTGTAAATAAATCTTCCGCTGTCTATACGGTTACAAGGCTTCAATTATCTAATCAAAACTAGAAAACTAATTTGATTTATAGATACAATTGAAAGGCACCTTCAATTCTAAGTTTATCACTTATCTATTGAAATTACGCATTGGTCATTTTTAATTTAAATTTCTGAAAAAAATTTCAATCGATTTTTAAGCTTTTAATTGAGTCCAGTTTTGTTTATAAATATTTTTGGTAATTTTATCAAACTAAACACTTTCCAATAAAAACATGATCTCATGCTGGTCACGTTCGTATGTGACTACTAAAAAATGTTGAATACTTTAACCCTTTGTCATCAAAGGGGCTTAAATAAGTTAATGCAGTATATTACGCTAAATTCATTTTTCTAACTTTTTAATCTTTAGGATATTTGTCTATTAAACTTACGAAGGGTTAGCAACTTTCTTTATCAATCTCTTTGAAATGGAGGAAACTGAAATATTTGATAATATTTGTTAATGTTTCGCATAATTTGCTCAATGCTGTAATCGGAATATTTTGTTTTTTGGGAATTAGATTTTTAACAAAATTTGCCCTTCACACACAGCACAGAACCTCCGTTTGTTCCGTTCTTATCGCTGTCTGTACATACAACACTTTTGCCTATATTTCCCGCCCGAAATTGTTTACACATACAAAGTAAATGTATGAACTGAACCTACAATTTAGAATTATATATATATTCCTACATATATATTTATTGCATGTGCGTATTTTGAATACTCTTACAAACAACAAAAGGAACTAGATGAGTTGCCAAAGAAATATTGAACTTATTTTGAAAATGGTAAAAAGTTGTTTTCGAAATATTTTTGTTAAACTCATTATTATAAAACTAAGGAATACAAAGGTATTTCTGAATTGAGTTTTTTTTACTGTGCTCCATTCAAATTCATTGAAAGCCAGAAAAACGATTTTTTCTCTGATTTGCACCCACCCTCTCTGTTATGTACCCACATAAATGTGGTCTGAGTTGTGGAAATTTTCTTTTGCAACTTTTGGTTTTTTTTTTTTACCTTTTTGTTACCTTGTGTTTTTGTGACAGGATATATGTAGATATATATGTATAAGTACATACATACATATGTATAAGAATGAACGTATTTCTTGTAGTTGCTGTCAAATTGAAGTTGTCACTGACAGAGAAGTTGTTGTGGGAAGAGTTTAATGTACCTTATGCTAAGTAGGAAAGACATTTCAACTTGTATAACTTGAGGTCAATGTGAGTACAATGGAATTTTAGCTGGTTTAAGAATACAAGTTCTTTTGCCATGAATTGATTCAAAAAAGGAAATGAAATATAAATAAAATATACATTTTTTAAAGTTGCTTGCTACACTTGTGAAAGTTACGTTAACAATGAAAAATTGTTGTCTTCCTTTGTGTTTTAAGAAACAATTGTTAAGAACAAAAATTTCCAAAAATTTATTTTATATACGTAAGTCTACTAATTCGAACAGAACAGAAAATCCACAAATATAGTCACATAAGTACATAGTCATTTTATTTTTTAAAAAAGTAAACTATGTACAAAGGTATGTCTAATCTAATCTAGAGAGTCCACAATTTAAATATTTTAAAAATTTTAACTTGCTCCTCCTCGGTTTAATAGGCAAAACCTCAATCCAATCTTTTTAGGTCAGTAGTAATTTTGTTTTCTTTTTCCGGGTTGCGGATACAATGAACCGATTTGCATTTTAGGAATGTGTCTATGAGAGGGTCTTTGAACAGGACAATAACTAGAAACATAAATCATACTAGAATGATCTAGTAAACATGGCCAAGTCAATCTGAAGGCTTAAATAAACATAAGAGAAAAACTTGGGAACGAGCTAAATCGTAAAATTGGGAAACATAATATCAAAACATGGGACGATATGTCAAAGTAATAACTATTGAGACCTGTAGATTTATTATGGTTATAACTATGCCAAGAAGAATAAAAACTATTTGAAAAAAAATTACTGTATACTTATTCAAATATTATAAGTTGTCAAATAAAGAAGAACAAATCAAATTATTTATTTAATTTTTTTGATTCTAACTGAATGTATTTATTCATTTTGCATTATTTCTCCATTTTTGCGTTATAACTAAATTTTAGTATAATGCTAAGGAATATTCATATAATACAATTATTTTACTGTCATTTGTTTTTTATGAAAAGTTTGCTTATTATTTTGACCCGTAGTGTATTTTAGGTAATGCCTTAAAATTTGGTAATGAATTTGCATTTTACTTGTGTAAATTAACGGTAAGCAAAATATGGTATTATCCTCTCACAAAACTGACAAATATTATTGATCATTTCATCGATTCAAAAACGGCATCCCCGATTTCCGGGTTGGTTGTTTACAGTTTTTGTAAAAGATTTACTGTTTGTGTATTCAGAATCTTTGAACTATTTTCCTGATACAAATATAAGTTATGCAACTATGTACATATATGTATCTTAAATGTTGAGTTTTAAATGAATCTGCTATTAAGCATTATGTCTTTACCATGTATCATGTATTTTCCATTCTTAAAATTCACATAGTTAGATAAAAGATTAACTTAATATCTAAATGAATTGTTAACAACTTATGTATATTTCAAGTGTAAATACTTTTGTAGTCAGTCGACAGAAATATATTTCCCGAAACACGATTATATGCATATTTCAAATATTTGAATACAACAATATAGCAAACTGAGTGGCAATTGCCATTTTCCGCCCATAAATTGCAATTTGTTAGGCAGTTTAGTTTAGCTTGGATTTTTTTTGGCCAACTAGTGAAACAACTCAATTGCGTGTTTGTTCCTGGTGTATCTGTTCCTGGACCCGGCCAACTGCCGCATACCGGTTAAAGTGGATTTATACCAGATTTCTATAATACATATCTATCGTGTGTATCGTTCGCATTGACTGCACTGCCCTGCCCTGGGATTGCATACTTTTCAATTGATTTTGATTTGTTTATAAATAATTCCGTATACCGTGCTGCTGCTGCTACTAATGACGGCATTTGCCAATGGATTGCGTGTTTTTTTTTTTTGCCATCGATTAACCATCAAACAATGACGACCACAACGTCAAATTGTTGTGGACAAAGTTCAAAGACATGGACATGGACATGAAGTTGACACTTTAATGGCAGTTAAAAAAAAAACATTTCCCTGCCTTTTTATTCATTGCATAATCCAAATTGAAAATGAAAATGCAGCTAAGTACGAGTTTCCAAAATAATTTTAAAAAATATTATTTTGTTGGTCATTAGCCAAAATCAACTTGTATCGCTTATATGCAAATGGATCTACATACAATAGTGGCCACGAATTTAGGAGGCCGTTTAACGATACCAGTTTATATACATTACTTTTTTCTTTGAACCAGGAAATAAATTGAATTAATTTCCCAATTGAATGATTAAAATAGTATAAAAATTGCATAGCTTTTTGGCGCCAACGAATTCTTGATAAAACTTCTTCTTGGGAGCCCAGAAAATCAGAACTCGAGTCCAAAAATCAAAAAGTTATAAATTCGTGGCCACTACTGTAGGTACATACCCATCGTTGTCGTTTTCCTCTTGACCTTTGAATATTCATATTTTTGCAGAGGTTTATATACATATCTCTGTATATATCTTTTTGTATATATGTATATATGTATATATGTATACATGTATATATTTTTGTTTTGGTGGCTGAGTAAACTTGAACTTTTTACTCTTTGCTGACGCAGTAAAAATCCTTTACTTAAATAATGAATTTTTTAAAAAACCCCCAAGGAAAAAAAGGGTAGATACATTCGGTTTTATTACATAATTTCACAATGTAAACATTTTTGTATATGGTCTATCTGAAAAATGCATTATTAGCCCATAAAATATTTGTTTATCGATTTACAAATTTGTTGTAAAATATATACAGCTTATTTAAGAATAATTACTCCCAGTTTCTTTTATTTTCCATAAACTTTTAATCAAATCATTTTTATATAAAATTTCATCGCTTACCATAGGTCTTTATTATCTCAAAGGCAGCATTCACATTAGAATGACTTTCAAAAAGGGTATAAGGAAATACTCCAAGTTAATCTTGTCGTCTGTCTGTCGTCGATGGGAATTAGTCGCCCGGTGGCCAAAGTAAACAACAAAAGTGGATGCCCATCAATCCAATTCCAATTTGCGTCTATCCATCCACAGACTGCCCAGACGGAGCGGAGCATAAAAGTAAATTCAAATTAAATATTAACACATTTTGGCTGGTTGCCTTCTTGTTGCTGTTGCTGCTGTTGCTGCTGCCACGGTTAGCGATTCTGCTGTTGCTGTTGCTTTTTCTGTTGCTGTTGGCGATGTGCGAAGAAATCAATTAAATGACGCCAACGTCAATCTTCTCTGGTCGCTTGTGAGTTTTCAGGGATTTTGGTTTATTTAGCCCAAAATCTGAAATGTGTGAAAATTTTTGGCTCAATTAGATTTGTGCAGATGGGCAACACGAGTCAACTAAGTCCAAGTTGCACTTTAAATAGTTGCTTAAGGTTCCTAACAACAAAAAAATGTATCATATTTATTTTCCAAATGAGGCATTTCCAACTGAAAAAGCAATTTCAGCTTGATTTAAAGGTCAAGTCAAACATATTTACAGCTCCTGAATATTCCATTATAGATAGTATATGCTCTGCTAGTACCATCTATAACAATTTTTAAAGAATCCGTTATTGTTTTTGTATTTAATTTCTCACTTACCTCAACATAAGTCGCCAGACCGAGGGAATCCGATCAAATACAGTATTTGCCTTTTTGTGACTTAAGCAATGACAATTTTTCATTGCTTTTCATTACATTTTTGAATTAGCTTTCCCTGTATAATTCATGCACAAGGAAAGTATATTTTTCCAATCAAAAAGCAAAATAAACTTGCCAGAGTTAATGACTTAGTTTCAGCTATCGCTACCATGTGACGATCTAGACTTCCGTTTATCCCTCTAACTTTATGTCGATGTTCCACTAACTATGACTGACATGAATCTTTTAGTGTCCTCTGCGCTGATATTAAACTTCTGTACCCTGGAATCTGTTTAGAGTCTTTTCTTCCTCTGCTAAAAACATCTATCCTTTCCTAATTAGCTCATTGATATCTGTCATTTATAAATTATAATCTAAATCTACTGTTTGTCCACATTGTCCAAGTCGTACCGTATTGCATCCCTCGATCGGGTGGTAAACTCTCTACTCGGAGTCGGGCGTAAAGGACTACGTCCTGAGTCGAAGGGACCATTTGAACGTGTTACGCATTGCACGTCAGCGTCAACTAATTACCCCTAGAAGGATCTAAAAAATATTCTCGAAAATTTCGGTTTACTCAATTCAATAATTTTTGATTTAGGCATTTTGTTAGAATGACAATTCATAAGAACACCAACCTGACTCTATCCATTTGAATCCATTCATTTTTTATAAGATTGGGAGACTTTGTTCGGAAATTGAACAAATGTCTCTAAATTATTATTATTATTATTAAAGCTATACCCTATGGTATAGTTGTAAAACTATCAACTTAACTATATTTTTACAAGCACTGGCAACTAAGGCCTTCGGCTTATTGTAAGACGAAGACTACATCCATACACTAGCCTGGGATTGGAACCCGGATTCTCGTTGTTCAGTTGACTAAATCGACTGGGTCATTTAGACAACTCATCTACCGAGGACTGCGTCTCTAGATCTTAAACTGTAAAACTTCTCATTTTGTTTATCCAACTCTTTAGGTTTGGACGATTGAAATGGAAGATTTTCTCGCTTTTACTTGATTGTCGTTGTCGTTGTACATAAGAAAATATTTAATAATTGTTCTAATTATCCAATGCGAAAAAATAGGATAACAAGTCCTTCTCCAAAATATTTGTAAACCAAACCGTTTTGGAATATGTTAATTCGAGACTAAAAACAAGTTTCTGCTAGACGTTGCTTTAAATAAAATGTTTTACAATTAGTGTTATTTAAAATCGATTTAACTTCTATTGCAGGAAAACTGCCTTTATAAGATATTCTCATCAAAAACACTTACAAGTGTGCGTGACAATGTAAAGAACTAAAATAAATTTAATTAAATTGACTTATTTTACATGAAATTGTCAGGTTGGTGGTTTCCTTTAATTCAAGGGATTTCTATCCATGTTTAAATATAAACAATAATGTGAATTTTTTGTTTTTTTTTTGCTAAGAAACTAAAACCACTTGACTTAAAGAAACTTAAAATAGTTATTGAACTCGAATGAAAATGAAAACTCTTTAAAAGGCAATAAATTGTGAAAACCCAAATTAATTTTCCCACTATGTTAATGCCTAAGTGTTCTCACCCCGTGAAACTCCATGAAAGTTCATGAGCAATTAATCAAATTATCAGCTCAGACTAATGCCAATTAAAAGTGTGCTAACACTTTAATTGTTTTGGTTTGAGGCCAGCTTAACGGTTAATTTAAATAGTCTTTAAAAGGATTCAACGAACTTGAAAATCATGACAATTGGAATTAAAGTTGCCAATTCGAAATGTTAGAGAAACGTCTGTGAGAAAAAGAGAGACAGGAAATTTTCCAGACGCCTGACGCCTCAATGATGGGATTGGGGGGCGATAAAATTGCTTATCATTTATTCTCTTTACGTATGATTGCTTTAGGGGTACTGTTGTTTATATTATCTATGTAGAATGCAGCTGCATGACAGTTGAAAATATTTGTCATACAAACAATTTCAATGTTTACAATGCGAAAATATTCGTAAACGGCAGCAAATTGAAGGCAAGCTATTCGTAATAATTATATTTGATCAATTGATTGGGGGGCCCAGTCAATTGATATATCAGCCTTACACTTGAATTGGAGGAAGAGGAAAACAAAAAAGGAATTGGTGGTGTGGGTAAATTCCATTATATTACACTCGAATGTAACATCAATTGTCTAATTTAACCAACGCGTTTATCTCTATTCTCGCTCTCTCTCTCAACACTTTTGTTATTAGATAAGCGAATTCACTTCAATTAAAATCAAGTCTTATCTCCACCGACTATAATATATGATCTACATCATATGTTACTTGGTATGAGCTCTGATTACACGGACTACCGACTGCCAACTGGCCAACTGCCCGTTCCAACTGGAGTCACTTTACGCCTTTTGAAATTGTTTGCTTAATTTCATTATCATCTTTCTATTTCTTCGCATGGCGCTAAGTGCACTGGATCTATCCAGTTCGAAAAGCAAATATATACATACAAAAAATCTGTTAATTCTTTGTGTTAATTTTATATTTAACTTGATTTTCAAAATTAACCGCAAATGGTGCGCAAAAAAAAAATAAAAGAAACACAAATGAATGTTAATCGAATGGACTAACAATTTATTTGCAAATAAACTAAGTCTGATTTCCAATTTAATTTATTGTTATAAATAATGTGATTACTAATTAACAATGGAAAAGCACCCACAAGGAAATGGGCTAATAAAAATCATTTATAGAAGAGCTAACTTTGATTAAGCCAGCTTTTAGCTTCGATTCACTCCACTTTGCTCCTTTAAACTTATTCAGCTTCATCTATTTTTGTTATTTGATTTAATGGCAAAATAGTGAATGATGCGATCTCACATTTCACCCACACATTGCGTCATTTGTTTAATATTTTTATCCACACCCACTAAAGTCTGGATCCTCCGAAAGTAGAAATGGATCACGTGAAATGGATTTTAGCACATTTTCTGCCTATTTGTTTACTCAAGAAACGATTCTCTGGTTGAACTCACTTTGGGGGTTTATTATTGATTTATGCAATTATTATTTTCGATTCGGCTAACTAAGCCATACCACAAAAAAAGTCTTCAAATTGAGTGAAATTTCTGGAATTTAACCAGTTTCAATTGGTTATTGTGGCAGGTCGGTCGATTAACCACAGTGGTATGGAAGAGATAGCAAAAAGTTCAATTAAAAATGTACAATCTTGACTAAATCAACATTTGTTAACTCCTTCCCTACAGGACACAACTGAACATAGCCGCAGAAATAGCAACAACAACAAAGGGGAGGAGAAAACTACAAGGCAAATGTCCGAATCGATAGACCAGGTCAAGCGGCAGGCAATCCAAACCACATAAATCAATATACCACACACAAAGGACAAAATGCGAATCCTTACGGAGAAGGATTATGACAGTGCAACGCCAGCACTTGAACAACAAATGAACCTTGCCCGCAGAGCCTGCTGGAGCAGGAGCCGCAAGAGCTCAACAATTGATGAACCTACAAATGGTGCTAAATTAGTGTTTAACTTCAGTCAGCAAATTGAGGAAGCAGTAATCCGACCACTGGAACAACCACCGAGCAACAACAACAAGAATAAGCAGGAGCAGGTGTACACATCCTTGTGGCCCAACAAGATGACGATGCTTCTTTTCTATGTCATTTGTGTGCTCTTAATGGGCTCCAATACCATTGAGGCGCGTCCAAATATGAGTATCCTGGGAGTGGCCACTAACAGCAAGGCAATCGATGCGGATGTAGTCAGTCAGCTAAATGTAAGTACACCCATACATACACATACACTTACACACAAACTAAGCAATTCATAGACATCCTTGGAGAGGCCCCATTCCTGCCAATCGACTACTTCTTCCGGCTCTTAACTTGATTGCATTTCTCTGGCTAGAAATGGGCCCTACCCTTGCCTTATCCACTCTTGTCAAGGGCAGTCCTTCTCCTGCCAGCAATTTAACTGCAGTTGAAATAATTATTCCAAATGACAATTTGAGGCCCCCTCATTCCCACCATCAGACTCTATAGCGGCATTTCACTTTGATAGTATCACTAAACATAGTATTTGGCTAGATTTTCATTACCGATAACTTTCCCCACATCCTAGACCGGAAATAATTGAGACATTAAATCGCAGGGCAATGCTTATATAATCACAGCAAATAAACACATCATTTAGAAGTATAATATGTGTCCAGGCATACATGTACATTTAATCAATATAATTGATCCCCAAAAGGTGTTTAAATATCAGCAATTTTGTCTATTTATATACAATGATCTAAACGAAAGATATCTACCTTTAGATGTGAATCATTATATCTCATATCTTATCTAAAAATTACCTTATCTAAAACCTAACATCTTTAGTTAAAATAGTCATGAACTATAAATTTGATCATATTTTCCCCTATTTAAAAACATTTCCTTTACATTTTATTTAACTGTTTTATGACCTATCCATTTTCAATTTGATTTCCGAGTGATTTTAATGGCCAAAAGTTATGTTTAGATCGGCTTTAGTTTCTATAGTATATAATTTAAATTTAAATATCAATGAAGCAAAGAAGCTAACTTCCGCTGTGACGAAGTTAATATTCCCTTGCAGTCCTTGGCCATAATATTTTTCCAAAGTCTTTTTCTGCATGGTATTTTTAATATATTATTAATTTCACTAGCAAAGAAAAGACATAAAATTATATTCTATTTATTAAAAAGTTATATTTTTAGAAAGAATTCATTAAATTTGCCAATTTACAAGTAGGTATACTTGATATGAAATATATTTTTGTTGGACTTCCTAATTGAATTCTAACCAATTTGCCTCTATGGCTCTTGACTAAAAATACATCTTGACATTGAGTTCGATTTGTGGGAAGCCAACAAATCAATTAATTATCACAATGTTTCTGTGACGTCAACCGAATTATTGAAAATTAATTAATTAATTAAAACGAACTGAAACAAGTAGAAAAGTTCAGTTGAGATTCGTAATCTCAATAACTGGATTCAAATGTGTCCCAAAACTTTAGTCACTGACCTACATCAACAGACTTTATGTGACAAGAATCAACTTGGAATCATAATTTATGTATACACACACACACACACACATATACAGACGTTGCCATTGTTTTATTCACCGGGAATAATGCTGACAAAACAATATGTCGCCACCTGCCAGTCTTCAGGAGATGGAGGAGAAGAAGAAGGGGGGTGTCTCCTTGGCCCACCTCCAATTTGCCGTTCATCCCCTTTCTGACTCCATTGTCTCTCAGTCATTTGTGGGTCGTATGCGTCATTAATGGAAATGATTGTAATTTCGATAGCGTGTCCGTAAACGTTGGTTAACTGGGATTTGATGCTTAACCTAGTTGGGGGGATCCACCTTTGCCCACCTTCATGAACTGACTAGACTCTAGACGGTGTGTGTGTGCGTGCCTATGTTGAATATTTATTGTTTGCTTTTTTGGTTCAATTTTATACCCACACAAACACAAGTTGCCAATTATAATTTATTTACTTCACTCTCTTACTCTGCCATTTGGTTCTTTTACAGCTGCCATCGGCCAGAACAACAGCAGATACATCAACATCATCATCATCATCATCATCATCGTCGTCGTCAGGGTCGATGCCTCCTTCACTGCCCCAGGCGGAGGCCTTTAAAAGCGTAGAAGAACGTGATGCAGAGGATGGCCATCACATGGACCGTTATCCACTCTCCCAGGTGGATTTCGCACGCGTCAAGACTCCCTTTATCATTGGCATTTGGATATTATCGGCCAGCATAGCCAAAATTGGTGAGTCTAAGTAAAGAAATATTAACGAACTTAAGACAACATTTTATAAAATAAATGACCCCGCAAAAGAAAAAGACACATAGGGGATATCCAAAAGTTCAAATTTTTGCTAGTCTTATTTTTGTTCTTCACATTGCCGGATTAAGTCAGTGCGGGGTCTTTAGCAATTCAAAAACCCAAACATAAGTTTTTGGGATCATAATGCAAATAAGAAGATCATTATGCAATGTGAAAGTTAGATCATGAATGAAAATCGGTTTACAGTTTTTAAAAATCAGTTAAGCATATTCTGAAATATCTCTGACTTTTGACTGTACCTCTCAAAAAATAGTTATCCATTCGACTTGAAATTTTTAGGAAACACAAGTAAAAATCGATCGGAAAGAATCCTAATTACCGAAAGTTGGCTTCAACCGTTTCTGTCTCCTTATAAGCCTTAATCTGCCAATTACTTGTATTTAATGATCTTTCTTGTTGAATTAGGATATTTGTGGCCATTTACTTTTAATGACTAATCCAATGGGGATTCCAGTAAATCAGCTTAACACTCTGTCTTTCAATATTTGGTCAAATTACCATGTAAATGAGATTGCTTAAATAATCGTTTGCCCTGGAAATTCTTGGCTGGATTTTTCTCCTGTGTGTGTTTAAGTAAACTTTTTGGTTATACGCGTTTTCTTGATTTTCCTCTTGAACGTGGGTGTGTTGCCAGGGCAAAATCAATATATGTTTTATATAATTGCGACGCCGACTACGATGTCGACGTCGACATGCAGATTTACGTCAAGTTGCGCGTGTGTTGGTTTATGTGTATACGTGTGTAGGTGTGTGGGTGTGTCGGTGCAGGAAGAGCTGTCCCAAGTGAAGGACATTGCATAAGCGCTAACAGCCAGCCAGCCAGCCAGTCTCAGAGAGTGCCAATGCCAGTCAAGTGTGCAACAAGCGGGCGGAGCCTTGAACCTGCTGCATCTGCTGCTCATGTTGCAGCTTCTGCTAAGCAACAATTGGGGGGAATATTGCATAAACCAAGCTCATGCAATGATTTCGATTTTTGTACATTTTTTTTCTTCCTTCATTTTCGGCCTCCATTCTTTGTACTTGTTCCCCCTCTCTGGAGGCTTTGTTTGCAACCTTAAATCAAAACCCAATGGCATCGTTATACAATTTTCGACAGACAGCCAAATGGACAGAACCGACATCGAGAGAACAACAGAGAGAGAGAGACCGAGAGAGAGAGGGGGGAAGTCATTCAGAGTTATCTTTTGGATTGTCCCTGGCCTTGGCTTTGGCATAGAAATGAATCCATTTACACCAAGGACAATGGCCAAACCTTAAAACTTGTGGGCGGACATTTTAATTTTTCTTTCTGTTTTTCGGTTTCATATAGAGACCAAAAAAGAGAATAAGTCCCTTTGGCCATGTAGACTATCATGAACAGGTTTGGGTGCAGTTAGCCAAGGCAAACAGTAAATAATAACTTAGTAAGCCGAAAATAAACTCAAGCAAGGTTAATTAAATCAAATTTAAAGACAAGATAAAATAACGGTAATGTCTTTAAGTGTTCTGAAAGGCACTAAAAAGGATAATTTAATTCAGTCAATGAATTAATCAATGTTTACCTTCAGCCTTAACTGTTTATGTAACAAAAACCAAGTAGGAAACTATTTTAGTCGCAGATTTGCTGGGTAAATTCCAAATGTAAAATTACTTTCCATACCATTTTCCACATTGTGGCAGTTGTCCTTGATTTTAGTCATTAACCCGAAACGACAGAAACTCCAACAAGAAAAACACACACAAAAAGGTCACAAGCCAACAAAGGCAGAAAAAAAAACAATGAAAATTTACATGCAAATGGTTTATGGATTAAAATGTAATTCACTTTTTTTTTCTCTTTTGTTGCGAAACTAAATTTCCATATCTCTACAAAATGTTATGTACAAATACTAATTACAATATGACCAATTTTTGTTGTTTTTTCTCATTTTACAGGTTTCCATATGACACCGAAATTGCATCTAATATTCCCCGAATCCTGTCTATTGATCGTGGTGGGCGTGGTCATTGGGGTAGTTCTTTATTTTTGCACGGATGTCGCAGTCTCACCGCTGACACCCAACACATTCTTTTTCTACATGTTGCCACCGATTATTTTGGATGCGGGCTACTTTATGCCCAATCGCCTATTCTTTGATAATCTGGGCACCATATTGCTCATGGCTGTGGTTGGAACCATCTTTAATATTGCCACAATTGGTAAGTTGTAATGATAATCTGTTTCCGATAAAAGCATTTTTGTTGGTCATTTAATATGTATCAATACATTTTCAATATATTTGTCAATAAACTAAGGCTGACTACTTAAACATATAAAGGCTTACATCGAATTTTCTTAGTTTTTGTCACGCTTTATTTCGTATTTTTGAGAATTTCTGCGAATCCACATAAAAGCTAATCATTCTATTTTAAACTTTTTTATACTTTGTTCAATACAATTACTTTCTACAAATAGGTTTTACTTAGAATTAGAAAACCTATCGCTATGATAAGCAACTGAAAAAGCACATGCTATCTCTTTCTATTTCTTACAGAAAATTTAAACTTCTTGAATCATGAATTTTTTTGAATCCGAGTTAGAGTTCAGCTTGATAACGTTTGTTTATGAGTTGAACTCTATTGTATTCGTTTTCGTTTGAATAAAAAATATCAGGAATTATGTTTAGGAACACGTTTCATTTGTTTACAAAACACAATTTATATACAATTTTAGAGTTCATAGAGTTATTTTGATCGAATACAGAGACATGGTCAGTCTATTATGTCCTTTGAAAGATTTTTCTCATCTGTGGACTTTGTTGGCTCTTTCTGACAGGCTGGACTTATTAAAATGACATTTTAATATATATCCTAATGTTCGTGTTGATAATTTTTTTCTGCCTTGATTGATATGTATCAACAGTTTAGATAAGGCCTTCATCACTTACTATCAATTAAAGGCTAGTACCAACAATTGGACACCTCCTACACTATGATTACAACAATAATGCTGAGTCATCTTCAACTACAATTCAATTTCACGAATTTCACACGCTCAAGCAAACAAAAACAAAACAAAAATACTAACAAAATGCCAATTCAATGCAAGTTGTTTTGTTGTTTTACCCCTCCATTTCATTGAAAGTATTTTTTGCGGCACGCGAGCAAACAATATAAATTTACTAGCATCTCATATCAACGAATGGGGTGGACGAATGGGGGATCGGGGACAGGGGATATCCGCTTAGACGTGATTTACACGAAAATGTAACAAAACATGCAATTGATGTTGGATGGCGCACCACAGTGCGTATGCTTTATATCCAATAGTAGCAGCAGAACAATAGCCATTCGGTCAGATAAATGACCCAACCATTCAGCATGTAGTAACAAGGGGTTGTGAGGGAATGATGTAGGTGAATGTTGTACTAGCTCACAGCTAACACACACTGCTATTACTTATGCTTAACTAATTTGATTACAAATGTATGTTCCACATGGTACTTACTTACTTAGATAGATCCAAACAGACAAATGAGAAATGAACATCTCAGACAAACATTTCAACTTAACTCAACCAACCTCAGACTTCATTTACAAGTTCTTAAGCTGACAACTAAGTCTTTTGAAAATCGTTTATGATATTTAACAATAATTATTTATGCATCCTGTTATTCATTGGAGTCAGTTCTTAATTTATAAGATTTATCCAGGAAACGACATTAAAACTTAACACTCATCAGACATCTTTGTTAGCCATTAAATTATACAATTTGTATCCATTTTCTGCCTTGATAGTTTTTGAAAGACCTAACCATTTCATGGTCTTTACTTTGCAGGTGGTTCACTATATGCATGTGGCCTTTGTGGCATCTATGGTGATGAGAGTGCCACACCCGAGTTGATGGACATATTTCTATTTGCCTCGCTAATATCCGCCGTAGATCCGGTCGCTGTTTTAGCCGTATTCGAGGAGATACACGTCAATGAAATATTGTACATTGTTGTCTTTGGCGAATCCCTGCTTAATGATGCTGTCACGGTGAGTGAACTAAATTGATGGGCAAATTATGCATTACATATGTATTTATTATAATAATCTGTGACATTCTCTCAAGGTCGTCATGTATCATATGATGGAGTCGTATAACGAAATTGGCCTGCCCAATATAATAGCCCAGGATATTGCCAGCGGTGTTGGTTCCTTTTTTGTAGTGGCTTTAGGTGGCACTGCCATAGGTAAGTCTCTTCTACTAAGTGTCTCTCAAACATATTAATCAATACAATTGCAATTAGGTATCATTTGGGGCTTCCTAACTGGTCTGGTGACTCGATTCACCGATCATGTACGTGTTATAGAGCCTATTTTCATATTCGTTATGGCCTATTTGGCCTATCTGAATGCGGAAATCTTTCACATGAGCGGCATTTTAGCGTGAGTAGTAATACCCTTAAGTTCCATCAAGGTACTCTATCAAATTAATATATTGTTATCCACTTGCAGCATAACTTTCTGTGGCATCACTATGAAAAACTATGTCGAATCGAATATATCCCAAAAATCGCACACAACTGTTAAATACGCCCTGAAAATGTTGTCAAGTTCAGCAGAAACCATTATCTTTATGTTCCTTGGCGTGGCGACCGTCAATAATTTGCACGTTTGGAATACTTGGTTTGTGGTCCTTACCATTGCCTTTTGTTCCGTATTTCGTGTCATAGGTAAGGACCAATCCATGCACTCCTTATTATCCTGGGTGTTGAAACTCTAACAATTTTCAGGTGTCATATTGTTATCGGCTCTGGCCAATCGTTTCCGATTGCACAAATTATCGCGTGTCGATCAATTTGTTATGTCGTATGGCGGTTTGCGTGGCGCCGTTGCCTTTGCCCTGGTCCTTCTGGTCGATGAGAATGTGGTGAAGCAAAAGAACATGTTTGTTACCACCACCATAGCTGTGATCTATTTTACCGTATTCCTTCAAGGCATTACCATAAAACCTCTGGTCAAGATACTCAATGTGAAAAGGGCTAATAAACGTAAGCCCACCATGAACGAACGTATTCATGAGAGGGTAAGTTTTCCAGCCATTTTTCTTATAAGTACTCATTAACTTCTATTCAATTGTAGTTCATGGACCATCTTATGGCTGGCATTGAGGATATAGTGGGCAAAACTGGCAACTACAATGTGCGGGATAAATTCAAGCGTTTCGATAATCGCTTTATACGTCCTCTGTTGATAAGAGATCTCAAGGTATGGACTGAAAGAATCAAACTTATTAATTTCATTGTGTAGGTTAGGTTCATTTAATTTAGTTCAATTAATTTAGTTCATTCTAATTTGCATTTAGTGTCATTTATCGAAATCCCTTCACTCTAACAGAAACTTTAATTGAAAACTTTGACCCACAAGAAAATTGTGTGGATATTTTGAGGGCAATGAATATCTAAACCGTTAAAAATTGAATTCAAATGTTGCTAAAAAAACTTTTTAAAAATTATATTGAATAGGGTGCTGAACCAAAGATCATTGAGACCTATTCAAAGTTAACTATGCGCGATGCCATGGAAGTGATGCGTCGCAATCCCTCGACAATTGGACAGATGACCGGAACTGAATCGATGAGTGCCCTATTTAGGAATTATACCAATAACTATATTGGTGGCAGGTGGGCACCGCCAACCATATATACCACCTGGTAAACGAATTTTGGATGATATCTAAATTGACTGTAGTGCTATATACTCACAACAAAATTGCATTCAACTCGTATCGTATATAGCATGTGTACGACAAAAATAATAATAATAATTGAATATGTAAATTAATATTTACATATATATATTTTTTAAATTTGAATTTGCATATGATTTGTAGCATGTGATAATGATAATGATGATAAAACTATGCACAAAATTAATACTTTTATCTTGTCTAACACAGTACACTCGTACACATATACAAAGTATTGCCTATTCTAGTAATTGATGTCGAAAATTCGTTGAACCACTTCTTCTTTCCCTAACCTTTTTGATTTGAAACTAATTATAATTTATTTTTATTGGACCTTTAGTCCCAGTCTAACTAATCTAGACAATACTTGTTCGCGCAATTTGGATATGGCTGAACTGGACTATAATCCATCCAAAAAGGATTTGACTGATGCCAGAATACATCATTTGTTAGCCGAAGAACTGAAGCCTTACAGAAGGGTATGTATTGTATCAATACTAAGAACATATATAGATATATATAATCAAATTTACAATTTCAATATACCTATAATATACATATAAGCAAATATATAGCGTAAAGAGTATCTATCTATCTATCTATCTATCTATGTATCTATTCACACACTGCCCAAAAAAATGTTGACCCCGATTTTTTAACTATTTTCTGTCTATGTCACTTCACTTCTTTTTATATATACAGAGTTCAACTTCACAATATACATGTATATCTATAATTTTCATATACGTTTCTTTCAAATATTTGGGCTTTTAGTTTCAAAAAACTCTTTTCGCTTATTGCTCTATTTAAATCTGCTGGCCATATATATTACATATATATACTACAATTATATATCAATATTTGTGATTAATGATTCATTTATTTAATTTCTTTCCCGTTCAACATCAACTTGTCTCGCCAACCAAACAAAAAACAAATGACCAAACAATGAAAAATGCTTAAAAAAAAAAATTTATATAAATATTTTTATATATACAAAAAGGCTTCAATACAAATGGTACGAAAAAATTGGTTCATTAATTTGATTATTTTTCAATTTGTTTCATTTTTCTGTTAAATGTTACACAATTTGATTGTGTGTGTATTATGTCTATCATATACTTATAATCGTTTTTGGATTGCAACAAGTTTTCCTTTTCAAATATTCCAATTAAATAAAAAAAAAAAAATCTTTTTTAAACAGTTTCTACTAAAATACTCCTAAATTAATCCAATTTGGTGTCTATATTATAAAAAAAACACTTACCATAAACAAGTACGAAAGCTAAATATGTTTAATTTTATTTTAAAACTTTTATTTATTAAAAAAAAAAAAACTCTAATTAAAGCAATGCAAAAGAATTTAATATGAAATTTATTTAAAACATCAAAGCTGCCTTTTTTCCAAATACTCAGTAATAATATTTATGAACAAATTTTAAAAATATTAAACATTAATATAAATATCTATGCATAAACTAAATGTTAATCGTAAAAGTTAATGTTGACACTAGACAATTTTTTACTTTTTATTAACTTTTTATTATGCAAACAATTTTTTTGCCTACTTTTTTTTATTCCAATATTTGCTCGAAAAATAACTTTGCAAAGGATTTCTCAGTAATAGTTTATTAGAAATAAAATGCCTAAATATGAACTTACAGTAATGGACACGCATTTAGGACTTTTAGATTTTGGGCCTAAGGCTAAAACCTACTTACTTTGTATCCGATTGTGATGAATATTATATCATTAGACGGAGAGTGCAATTCACTCTAAAACTTAGTTAAAAAAATCAAAATTAAATTGGCTCCAAAACGAAAAATTGAGTCAAATTTATAGTTTTTGGTAGGCATTTTAACATAGCTCTGATCTACAATTTAAAGCGTTTATAAATATTTTTTTGTCATATTAAAGATATGAGAACAAAACGTCAAACCTAAAAAAGCTAATTTTATTCAATAAGCTTTTAAAAAACGTCGATATTTGAACTGACCACATTTAAGTTTATAATCTGAAAACAAATTACTAATAAAAAAAAGTCTGAAAACCCCAAAGGGACATATGTTAATGGCCATCATTGTACATAAGATAATAGACCTTATGTTATCTGGTTTAAACTAATACTAAGTCAACTTTGCAAGCTTATTAAAACTTTGGTAGAACCAAAGTAAGCCTGGCCTGATTTTTTTTAAAGTTTAAGTTTTCAAATCTTTTTCTTTATTTTTTTGAATTTTGCAATTCCAATTTATTTTGTGTTTTTGTTTTTTATTCCGCAATTAATTAATCATCATGTATCCATTTAATGTTGTGTTGAGAATCCATATAGTCAATACTTTATCCATTTATAGAGAGAGAAAAATTCCGAAATATCGATTAGAACTTCTTAAGCGGAGTTTTTTTTCACTATGTTATGGAATGGTAATGATAATTCGGCTAACCGAAGTATTTGGAGCACCTCTTCTATAAGCATTACTGAACTTTTATCCCCTTTAATCACTTACTTAATTAAATATAATCAATTGTAAGCTGTATAAATGTTATGGAACGACATTGTTCACTTTTTCAACAGTTTTATTACATGTTAAATGCTAATCAAAATAACCTAATGTTTGTCCCTGCAAAGTTTTCTCGTAACTTGTAGAATGTCTTCTACTTGTCCAACGTCTACTTTTACTCTAAAATATAATATACATATATGCGAATCAATTACTGTATCATGCATATCATATATTTTGAATTCTTATGATTTTAACATATTATTTGCCTTCATCCACAATTTTTTTCAGCACCGTCGTCTTAGTTATAGCCGACACGCAGTAGATGACAGAGATTTGTCAACCCAGGTAAGTCATGCAAAGCAAATCTCTGACCAATTTGAGCAATATACATAAACCTATATAAACAATGAATGAAGTTCAAAATGATTTGAAAATATTTAATATTATTATTGAGAAAATCAATTTTGAATTTCATTACAGGTCAATTATAAAATGCAAATGAATTTCCGACGAATGTTTAATGATCGGAAGCATCATAAGCGCAGCAAACGTGGAGCCAGCAATAAGGTAAGAATCGAAATGTTTTAAACCAATCGAAAACCAATTATTAATATAAATAACGCCTTTTTGCTTGCAGGAACCCAAGGAGAATGTGAAACAGAATCATGTATCATTTCATGATTTTCAACAGAACGGCACTACAAAGCAGCTCTCCAATGGTACGAATTCGAATTCAAACCATTCACGAAAAAAATCTTACAGAAAAAGACATACTACTCACAATTCACTTAACAAATATCGTAGATTAGACCTAGGTAAATGATGAAAGCTTAAAAACGAAAAGCAATTCAATTTGATCCAATTCAAAACAGATAAATCAAAACCAAAAAAAAAAAAAAAAAAAAACAAAAACCAACCAAATTTAAGTAGAAATCAAATTGTAGAAATATGCATAAATATTTTTTTTTTTATATTTTCTCTTTTAAGTTGAAATGAGTTTACTCTAGCTCTAGAATTAAAACAAACGCCTCATTCCAAACACAAACTCATAAAACCAAAAAGAAATCATCTACTTACTACCAGCACCTCACACTAACAAAATTGTTTATAATTTTTGTATATTATAATTATTTTTTAAGCATGTCTTGAACTCGCAAAATGTTTTCAAATTAAGTTCATTACTTTCTATGGATTTCGATAGAATTTATCCAAGATTACTGAAAAACTTTCAATGTTGAATTTGAAAAACATAAAATCCTTATAGCATAGCAAGGTTTTTCCAAATTAAAATCATTTGGATTAATTTTATATGTTTTATATTATTTAGTACAACATTATGCGAGTTTATTAGCAACAAATTGTGCTAACAACCATACCAAAAAGAAAAGTAAGTCACTAAATTATTTTAAACCTTTTACCCTATTCTCTTTTTCTTCCTTCCCGCTCACAAAAAATTGGCTAACACACAAACACCCATACACAATTGCCTGTGCTAACACGAATATCATACGTACTTAACTTACGATCATCCATATGCTATATATAATCACTAAAGACTATATTAACAATGTGCTTAATGAAACAGCCGAGGAGAACCAACAGAATCCAAACGAGATCAATGTTGTTGGTCCCAGTGACGATTGGGATGATGGCCTAACTTTCACAGCAAAATCATCACGTAAGTCATACTATATTTGTATATGTTTAGATAAATGTTTTTTCGATTATTTTATTTTTGATTCATCAATGGAATCATTATATAAATGTACTTATACTATTATTTTTACTAATCCTTTTTGTAAGAAAAGTGTAAGAGAGGGAGTTAGAGGTTTGTCTACCATACTGAGCATAGGCAGACCCATTCAAAGTGTTTTTTGTTTTTCCTTTTGTCTTTTTACTTAAAAACGTTTTCTTTCCTTATGATCAGCAGTTATATAGCCTTGACTGATAGAAAGAGAAAGTAAAAGCAATAAAAATTATACTATATATGTATATCCTCATGATTACACAAAAATGCCATATCAGTACCTAAACTCGCTTAATGCATAACAAACGTTAAAATGAATGTTGTAATACTGAAAATAAAACTTCAAGAGGTTTTCAAGAGTTTTGTTGTATATATATAAATAGTGAATAGAGAATCATACGATTTATGTAAAGTAGCATTGTTTTTTTTTTGTTTTTTTTGTATGTAGGTTATACTAAGCCACAAGCAGAATTGATTCGTCTCATTGTCCTGCAAAGCTTTGCTAGTCCTTTTGATGATTTCATTTGTTTTTGGCACTCTTAACTCGGTTCAAATACTTTTAAAATTTTAATTCTACTTTTGCCATTCCAATTGTATTTTTGCATATGTTTTTTTCGATTTTTGTTTTTGTTGTTCCTAAAATGATTTCCTCTGAATAAAATGCCTATAACAACGACAACTTTTTCTATATATTTTTCTTTTTTTTCCCATTTTATGTGTATATGTATACCAACATATATGTATGTATATATGCATATAAAATATTCCCTTCCAAATCTAATTTAAATCCAATATAAAATCCTAAATTGCTGGGCGCAAAAATAAAAAAAATAAATAAATAAACAACAACAAAAAACAATACTTTCTTGTTAAACACCAACAACAACAACAATAACAACGAACAACACCAAATTAGCTGACTCGGATCGCGCTAATAACAATTCCCTGATAGCCCATATACAAAACCTGCCCGGTTTTGATGTATCCAAGGCTCGCATTGTCCAGCATTATGCACCCAAAGTGGATGACGACCAAAGTCCAGAGCAAGAGTTAGACTCGCCGGATCCATCAGTTGGACCCACAGCGGCTGAATTGATTTTGCCATGGCGACGGGATCGTTCATACCAGAGCATTGGTAAAGCAAAACCATTAAAAGAACAAAAAAACCAAAACAAAAAATATAAATCAATCAAAAATCAATTCATCCAAAAACTTCTAGAGTGCTGTATGGCAAAATTCACAAACACATACACACACACTCTTTTAACATAATCACACTCACACATTTGCTTAGAGTAGATTAGAAAGAATAACAACAAATTAACCTACATCCAATATAGACTTTCATTCACTTCAGATCAGATCAGAAAACATTTTATGCTGGATGATTAAAAGATAAATTTAATAGAAGGTTAATGCGAGGGAAGCTTTTCTTTTGCTCTAAATCATTCACTTAATTACGATAGGCGAATCTAAAGAACATGATAATTGCCCTCTTAAGTATGCAATTAAAAGTCGAAAATTGAGGTACCAAACATTAGAAAAACCGATTACGATTTTAAACAAGAGATTTTCTGAACTACTCTTGTTAAACTTTAAGAACAAAATTTCTCTCACCATATTTCTAAATCTAAAAAAATAATAAACAACAATACTTATGAATAAACAAAGTATTAGAAGAATACTTATGAATAAACAAAGTATTATGTTTTTAAAACTTTTAAACAATTTAGAAAACATTTCACGAAATATATGCCTCTTTTTGCGATATATTTAAAACATTGCAACTATTTACAAACCTTCAAATAGAACATATCAAAATAATAGTTTAAAGCAAGTAAAATAAAAAAAAAAATTACAAGACTTGATGGAAGGTTCATGAATGTTCATAGTTAGAATCCATTATAATGCACACATACCTACATATACATACACATACTAGTCCATCCACATTCCAGAGTATTTGCTGCCTTATATACATAGTGCCAGTCCCATAAAATACATACATTATTATATAGTATAGCATAGTGAATCTTAACCATTTAGACGGCATCTTCGCCTTAATGCAAAAATAGTTAATCGTTTGTGCTCAGCACTTTGCGCGTCTTTAGATATCGTTATAATTTTATACCCATTTAAGTTAAGTTATTATTACCGATTTCGTTTTAAGGTTTGATTTGCGCCAATGATTCACTTATCATTTTAGTTTAACCTCTATAGAGCTTCAATTCATTAAATGATATTTGTACATTAAATTGAGTAATTATTTCCTAGAAACCATTCAAAAGAAGAGAGATAGAGAAAAAAGAGTCCTGAAAACTATTTTCATCTTAAAAAAAACACACCTAAATAAAGATGTTAACATGAAAAACTAATAAGAAATTAAGCAAACCAAAATCAGCATGGCATTTTTGTGCATGACAAAAGTTTTCCTCCTTTGCGTTATTTTTCCCTAATTTGTTCATTCAATTTTATTTTTTAAATTTACTGGAAATGGGTTGAGATAAATTCAAATGTCGTTAGTCTCTAGGTAAAATATGTTGAAAGTCTTTTCTTAAATGTCTATCTATATGAATAATTATATAACCAAATTATTATAAATTATTTTATGTGAAGAACCAATTCATTTTGAATGTAATTTCTTACATACATAAGTAATAGTTATTTTTCACAATAATTATAATAAATGAAGCATAAGACTTCAGTCGAGTTATCGATTAGCTCTTTCAAAGTGATTGGTAATTTTCAAAGCGTTTCCTAATTTTATAATGCATTTAACATTTCACTGGCATTCGAAAAATCAGCGCCAATAAATTTGATTTCACTAGCATTAAAAAACAAATGTATTGAACATTTTGTTTAACATTAGCATTATCATTGGAAAAAATTTAATATTTTTAAGCAAAATTACCAAAAACATTTAATGATTTTTAAAAGATTTTTGACGAGTTGGAAACAGGATTTTAAATGTGTTTTTTAGTTATTTGACAAACTTTTAAGTTTGTTTAATCACAATTTTCGAAAACTTTAAAAACATTTTTATTATTCAAGTCAAACCTTGTATTTACGACATAATATTTTTTGAAGTGTTAGGCCCTTTTTTGAAACATTAAAAAAAGTAAAGCCAAGTTTGACAAAAAATTTCAAAATAAAAACATGACTAGCTCGTCGGTGATGCTTCCTTCTATACGTTGCACACTTGTGATTAAAATTAAAATACCCTTTTCGCAAGTGTATAAAAAAGTTTTTTAACACAAAATGTTAAAAAAATTAAGTAAAAGAAACTGAAAAGAAAAAAAAAAATTTTAAAAAAAGTTTTTAAAATGTTTAAAGTTTTCTGATTATAAAAATCAAAAGTAAATTTCGAAAATGAAAAGCAAAAAAATTTTTTAAAATTTCCCTTTTTTTTCAAAGTTTAAACTTTTTCAACATTTGTTGTTAATTTTCCAAGATATTTTTAACCTTATCAATTCCGGTAATTTCTATTTGAAATTGGTTTCAATATTTTTCCTAATACTTTTCCTAATTATTCTGAATTTTTCCAAACATGTATCGAAATTTTTAGGGAAATTTTCGTTTTCTTAATTTGTTTTTTAAAATTTGGAATGCTGATACCAATTGACATTTACAAAAAAATTTGTTGCATTTCCATTATAATGAAGAAATAAACACGACTTTGCATTTTTTATACCCTTGCAGAGGGTATTATAAAATTGGTCAGATGTTTGTAACGCACAGAAGGAGACGTTTCCGACCCCATAAAGTATATATATTCTTGATCAACATGAGAAGTTGAGTCGATATAGCCATGTCCGTCTGTCCGTCTGTCCGTCTGTATGTGCGTACGCGTTTTACTCAGCCATCTTAAGAGCTATTGGGATAAAATTTTTTTGTGCGCTTTTTATTACCCGGGTGAGATAAAGTATGAAGAAAGAAAATTTATTATAAAAAAGAGAAATAATTTGAATGTTTTGTTTGTGTATTGATGAATTCAGTTGCAGGGAAAGAAATTTCAAAATGTAAAAAAATTATTGCCAAAGACTGCAAGGGTATATAAACTTCGGCATTGCCGAAGTTAGCTTCTTTGATATTTCAATACTAAAAATGCAAGTGAAACCATATTTTGTTCCAAAAATGTACTGATAATAGATTAAGAGCCATTGGGAACTTTTTTAAATGATTTCAAATGCTGAAATCATCCAAAGACTTTATTAATATCACTAAAAACATTTGAGTTTGATTACGAAAAGAAGGGACCAGTTCCAATTACAATTGAAGATATTTTCAAATTATTTGTTTCGTCGCTTTTTAGATTATTTTACATTTGAACTCAGTTTAGTTCAGAATAATTTCTTTGTTTTATTTCATTTTGCACTCTGTTTGTCTTATCCTTACTTGAGTGTCCTTTTGCTGCGCCTTGAAATTACCCCCCACCAAAATTGGCATTGCAGCGTAGAGTTTAAGCTGAGCTGAGCTGCTGCTGCTGCTAAATGCATGCCCAGATACAAGATTTTTAGCCTATTCTAATAGTTGTTATTACAATTTCCCATTTCCATTCAAAATAGTTGCCGAGCATCCCATTCCCGAAGAGGATCGCAATTTGTCACGCGAATCAGATGGGGAACGTCGTGTGGCCACGCCCACAGCCACAGAATCACAATTGCCATGGAAACGACAGGGTGACGAGAGCACAGATGCAGTGCAGCAAAATGAATTTCCCGCCTGGGCATCGAATAAGGAATATTTGGCCTACAATTCACCAAGTGCTACATTCCTAGGTAACGTATCATTTCATGAACATCTCTATTACACCGGGGGACTGACCAAACATATACTACCAAAGATCCAAAAGTTCTTTCTATAATTTCTCTGTAAATTGGCAATGTATATAAGAAAACAAACGTCTCTATATCTGTGTATATATCTATATATGAATATATGGTTTTTCTTGTGTTTAATTTTTTTTATCCCAACTTTTAATGCACTGCTAAAAAAAAAACTAAATTGAAAAGTACAAATTCAAGGAAATAAATCAAATTAAAAATTGTATTATACTACGACACCTCTCGATATATGGTTTATAGCTATATATTCTATATGTTTCTGATTAGTTCTATTTGTTTATTCTTCTCATTTATTTTTCTGTCGTTTTTTTTCCTTTTTTGGTAACTGTTGGCTCCACAATAATACAACTCACCTCACACACAATATCTACCACTCTTCACCACAATCCACCACACACAACACACGGATGTGATGAATGCTCTCTCCAATGTATCCCCAACCAACCTCCCTCCAAAAAAAGGTGGTATAAACAAGCCTAAACAACCCAAGTCCGTCATAGGTCTCTTTCGACGTGAGAGTTCCAGTTCAAAAGCTGGCAGCGTTGGTGGCATTGGAAGCTCTAATACAGTCGACGCCGGCTCCAGCGGCGATGCACGTGGCTCGGATCCAATGGTCGTTGTGCCTTCTTCTACTAACACCCTCAATCCAATGAATCCGGCCAGCAGTGGCATTAGCACCAATACCACACCAGTGCCGGCCCACAATCCCCGGCTGGACAAGCGCTCGCAATCGATATCGTCAGGTTCGTTGGGCACTCATCTAGTTGGCCCGGATGGCCATTCTGGTCCATTTCCGGTCACAGCAAGTCATCGACGGAATGTGCGACGTGGCTCAATGCTGGAGCTAAGCGGGTAAGTTTTCTATTTTTCTTTTACCCCAACTATTTTCACCAAAAAGATACACGAAATTTGATTTGTGTTATTGAATGTCCTTCGTACATTGATTCTTGTATTTTGTGGGCCTCTTTAACTCTATCTCTAAGCATAGATTTGTAAATTTGTATTAAATTAACGCATTTTCATTTGTAGCTTAGTTATTGACTATCCCTAAAGCAGAACATTTAATTCATTTAACAAACTTCATCACTTGAAAATAACTTTATTTTTAGATTTTAGCCCAAGGTGTTGTTTTTTTGTTTTCTGTTCTTTAAACTTTCACTAGTTCTCAAGTTAATTTATTAGTTAAACACAAGCTTAAAAACGGAATCGAAGAATTTTCATCTGTTGTCCTTACAATTTGTCCAATTTCTTTGAATTTTCATTTAGCAGTTTTTCTTTTCCGTGAAATCCGATTTGCTATGCGTTTTTAAATCTATTTGACTTGGTTTAGTTATAATTCTCAGCTAGTTTTAGCGTTCTAAACATGTTATGGCCAATGCAATTGTCGTGTTCATAAGCAGACTTCCCTAATAATAGATCCTTGAACCTTGATATAGTTACATACTTATATAGAAAGTCTGGTCACATATTGTATATTAATTTTGGACCAAATAACTCATTTGTATGAACGTGTTCACTGGCTCATTTAGCTGATGCCTGACTCACATGTTCCGTTGACTGACTGCTCATTTTGTTCAGTCTGTTGTGACTTCACTATTTTCTGAGGTCCCTGAGCAGTTCTTATAACTATAATTATTATAAAAACAATTAAATTTGTAAAAATCTAGTTACATAAACAAGTCAGTCTGAGATCTAAGAAGTCAAAAGAGCTAGTGAGTGAGTCATCTAGTAAGTCAAAGAACTAATGAAGTACTGTGGTTACTAAATTACTAAGTCAGTGAGTCAGTAAATTAATCATTGCACATGCGATTAAGTCAAAAAGGAACAAACTCACTCAATGTATTAACTCATACACTGAAGGGAGTCTTCTAATTCGTTGTCTTAGTTGTAGATTAACCTAGAGTCGTTCTTTGCCGAAAGTTTGATTCAAAAGATTGTCAACAAATCCAATGTAAGAACGACTTTTTGTAGGTAGAAAATACAACTTCAATTTCCCAAAAACCTTTCAAATATTTATTTAATTTTTCAAGCCTTGATATCTATTCTGAACATTTAAAATTCAATTTTAAATACTGTTAACCAAAATATTATATTATTTTATTTTGCAAAATATTTATTTCGAACTTTGCACATCTTTCTTACACTTGCAAAGTTTTTGTTATTTTCCATTTTAAGCACTTTAAAATTTTTTATAATTTTTCGCAATTTAAGGAAAAATTTTTGTGCTAATTTTGCTTTCTATTTATGTATATACTACGTAAATTTGTATACTTTCACTTTATTCGTTCTGTGTGTTGGCAAATTTTTGTGTTGTGTTGTTTTCTTACTTCAATTTTTTTGGTTTGTTTAGTCGGCGTCTTGTTTTGTCTCTGTGTCGTATTATTGTGATAAATTATTTTGCAGACTTATTGTAACTGGACGCAGGCCCAGTAGAGTTTTACAATGTAGTCCAGGAGCAACTAATTTGCTAGAGTCAGCCAAGATCACACCAACAACAACTTCAACTCGAACAACTCCTACAACAACTATAAATCCAACAACTCCAACAACTTCAACAACAACATCTATTACCACAATCAACAACATGAACAACAGCCACACAAATAATTCAACAAATGCAACAAGCGATAATTCAACGTCAACTTCCCCCTCATCGGAGAATAGTGCAACATATCGGCTAAAGTAAATGATCAAATGTCAAATGATAGTGTAGAGATAATGCCAGTATATCTGCCAAATGGAACCTATGCCGGCCAAAAACGAATTTCAACTTTAAAAAATCGTTTGAACCACAAGAAACAACAGACGTTCAACGTACAACAACCAACCAATCAACATGATTTTTCTATATACATTTATAAAATTTTATGTATATAATACTACAATTCAGATGCATATCATTGTAGAATTGAGAATCAAACGAATCAAATATAGGTCTATATAATGCTAAATGATTAGTGATTTCTCCTAACTCCTCTAACTCCGTTTTTTTTGTAATAACTTGTCCTACATCGATCATTTTCAAAAAGAGAGCGAAAGTTCCTGTATAACATTCCTAAAAACTGTTGACAATTTGGCAAATCATTCTCACACACATACGCATACGCAACTGTACATTAGTAGGGAGTCTCTACTGTATCAAAGATGTTGTTTCTATTGGTGGCGTCAAAACAATTGGCATAGCTCTTGCTTCGAATATTTTACATTACTAGGATTGATACACACCTAAACTGGCCTGTTGATCTTGTGTATTATTTGCTCATTTTTTAGTTAGTATATTTTTTGTTTACCATGACCTCGCAAATATATAACAGTTTTAAGCATTCATATAACACTACATAACTTCAAAACTACTTGATAACTATTATATAAAACTCTGAAGAACTGTTGGAAGCAATAATATATAAGCTTCAGACTGTTATAAAGCTATAAATTTCTGAAGCCAATGATTTTATATCGGTTGGAGATGGTTATACCAGTTCTTAAATTTCATAAGGCAGTTCCAAACTGTTATACAGCTGTAAAATGACTGCCGGGTATGATGTTATATCAATTGCAACCATTTATAACAGTTTAGGTATTATACAGTTACACAGTTAATGATTTTTAAGCAGTTCCAAACATTTATAACAGTTATTCAGTGTTATACTAATGATCTGACCTGTTATAAAATGGTTTCACAACTTTTTCGACTGCTTATATCGGTTTTGAATTGTTTTTAAATGTTATAAGACAGTTCTGGATTGTTATACATATAAAAAGTGACTGCTGATAATAATTTTATAAAGGTTTTAATTGACTATAATAGTTTCCAGGTGTTTAATAATATGAGAAATGGTCATATGGCCATCGCATGTTCCATTAAATGTCAAGAATGATCGGAAATTATTAGCTGCAGCCATTTTTAACAGTTTGAAACTGTCAAGTGATAATACCATTTATAAATGTTTCGTTATAAAAGCATTTGCTGCATCCATTTTATAGTTGGAGTAGGCTTAAAATAGTTATAAATAAAACCTTAATACATCATTAATAATATTTATTTTTATTTCAATATTAATTCATTCATTTAGCTTTTTATTGTTAATCGTCTCTTGCTTGCCTTCATATAGCTTAACCATCATTTTTTTTAAGCTAAACCTCTCCCAATTAATCCTAACAAATGCAATGCAATTTCTCGATTTGAATTAATTCTAATCCAATGTCTGACATGTGTTCCGTTTATGTTTAACAAACTAAAGCCTGGGCAAAAAAAAAAAAAAATAAATAAAATCACAAAAATATACAATTGGTAAAATCAAAAAAATCTATAAAAATTTACTTTTAGCTCCGTGTCAATTGAGTCTCTTTAGCCTCTATGCTTACACCCCTGCACACACACACCACAAAAAATACACCAACATCCACTTAATGCACTCAAAACTGTTATACAATTGAGCCTGTGATATATCACCCTACTACCACCTAGATCAATTATCTAAAAAAAAAACCAAAAACCAATTCTTTGTATCATCAAAATACCTTTGTGTAAGTATTTACGTAAATTTCAAAAACCTAAAACACATCTTGTGGCTAACTTTTCGAACCAACCTCTAATGAAACGAAGAGAGAAATTCTAAAACCAACTTTTGTCAGATGTATTAACTAGTTAAAAACACCTATCTGAAAGGGAATTGTATTGTATTTATCAAAAAAATGTTATATTACTTTCTGTTATACCTGTTTACATACATTTATCTATGGCTTGTATTTCTAGTTACTATGTATATTTTTCATTTAATCTCTTGGCTTTGTGTGTAGTTTTTAGTTAAATAAATATATGACTATGTTTATTTCTTCTTTGCTTCTGTTGAAATTGTGTTATTCTCTTTAGTCTTTAGGTCTAAATTAGTTGTAGACTCATAATGACATAAATTTCATAAAATTCAAATTTAATCACTATCCAAATGACATTAACTTTTCTACCACTTTTCTTCACATCACTCCAATCATAAAAATAAAAACGAACAACCAACACAACTACGCACAATCATGCACTCCAACTGTAACTGACAATAGTGACACAATACCAGAGGAGTCCTCGTACCAGCATGGACACTCCAAGTCGCTATGCGAGCCAGCCGACACCGATGATTGGGATGGTGCGCCGCTTGCCACCACCAGCGGCTCCAACAGCGAGAAAATGATGCGTCGCGATGGTCGAGAGCCGCTCCTGCCGCGTCTCTCATCGACTCCTCGAACCCAAATCCGACGCATGAATGCTGGTGCTGTAGGCGGTGCGGCAGTGGGTGTGCCTGGTGGTAGTAAAAATCAAGTGACCACCGCTCTATTAGATTACCAAGATAGCGACAGTGAGGACGATGACGACGACGACGACGATGATGATGAGGAGGATGATGATGAAGGGGAAGATTTTGATTTATATGATGATGAGAATATTGTAGTCACTACATTTACCACGCCTGCCACTCCACGCACTGCACATGAGATGGGTCGACGAGGTGGTTCCGGTTCAGCATCGGCAGGGGCAACAACTACTACAACCAGCATTCGTCTCACTAGAAAGAATGATGAGAGCATCATTTGAGTAGCGGATCAGGATATAAAGCAGTCACTTCAACCACGGCGTAAAAGGCTTTTTCAATACGAGATGTTCTACTGAGCAAGAAGGTCCTTCAGCAACGATATCTATGTATGTGTGTGTGTATATGCTGGTTATATATACTTACATACCTATATAGTTATATATGTAGGTTTATAGTATCAATTAAGAACAACAAAGATTACAAAAAAATAGTTTCCAAATGGTTTAAAACAAAAAGCTTTATGAATTAATTATTAAACATATGACAACAAAAAATTGTATATATATTATAATATAAATTGAATAGCATATTGTTTAGTTATAAATTTCCGTTCTAAATTTTGTCTCTTACTTACTTCCGCAATTTATGTTTTAGCGAGTGGTGTTAACTTAGTGATTAAAACTAATGTGTTCCAAAAACGAAAACAAAAACAAAACAGTTTATATTTGTAATTATTAAACTAAAACAAATTGTGTATGTAATTATATAGCCAAAAATGAGTTTAGAACAAATTTTTCCTAAATTATTTAATTAAATTTAATTGTGTATATAAAATTTGAAAACCAAATGGTACTTAAAGGCGTATTTAGCAAATCTTTTTATTTAGTTCAATTTTATAATTTTAATTCAATGATTTTGGTTCTTCATGTACAGTCTAAGAAATAGCCGCAGAGTCAACCAAATAAATAAAATGCTATATAGCCAGAGTTACAATATATGTAAATTATAAATTATTTTTGTACACATTTTGTGGATAATCTAAAAAAAACAAAAAACCAAAAAAAAACTAGAAATAAAAGTGCTCAAAACAAAATACAAACCAAATATTATGAAAATAGAATTGAAAATGTATTAGCAAAACATATTAAAAATTTATAAAATGGGTAATTTTTTCTCAATTTCGATTTGAATCAGTGAAAATATTTGTTAATCCTAAAGATTATTGATTCTTTAAGAATGTGTGTTCTAATGTGAATCTAACACGCCTTTAGGTGTATAATAAAATTCATGATAGGAAACCCTTTATCAGGATAGGTAACTAGTATAATCGAAATTGAGAACAAGCCTTAAATTTCACATCAAAAACTTACTAATTTACTGAAACAACCTACCTTAAAAAGAAAAAACAGAAAATAATTCATGTAAAACATTTTGTGGGACTGCATATGGAACATCAAACCTACCTACAAACGATATATAGACATATATATGTATAAATATAAACTAATTTGTATGCGCCTAGTACCAAAATAATTTAATTTTTATTTATTTATCTTACTCTACCCAAGAATTGCCTTCTAACCTGCATATAATCATATGCATATTCATATTCATATATATTTATGGTATGCCCACAACTGTTTTCCATTTAGTTTTGGTGTTTTTTTTTTTTCTTAGAAAGACAATAACAAAAAATCTAAAAAAAAAGAAATATATATGGGCAGCTAAACAAAACCAAATTCTGCTTAAAAATTGTCATTTGATAACCAAACAAAAAAACAAAACAAATCGGAGCTGTGTTACCATGTGAGCTAAATTGCTCTATACATAAACTAATTGTTCTTTGAACAATTCGAAAATCTTGGCTTAAATCTTGATTATTTGCTGTAGAGCAAATTTAGGAACAACCAACAAAATAAAAATTGAAAAATGTAACAGAAAACGTTTGCAAGTTTTCGTACTGTAGGCCTTAAGTTGTGCATAATTCAATTAAAAAATAATAAAATTCACCAAAAAATTAATTTAGCATCGCAAAAAGCAACATTAAAAAAAGAAAACCAAAACAAAAAAAAAAAAAAAAAGGATTGTAAATTGTTAAACTGATTTTAAATAACTATATAATAAGGGAAAACAATTTTACTAAAAATAAACCAAAAAAAAAAAAATTAAAAAATTGTAATTGAATTGCTTTAATTGAATTTGTTCTTTCTGGATAGCCTTTTTATCTGGCCAACTATGCCCGGTCTTTCTGTTTAGTAGGATTTTTTTAATAACTTAGGCTACATCTAAGACATCGGTGTTTCTTGCATCTATTCGGTGGGTGTTCCGATTTCCTACTCACCGCTCAGGAGTTCTCGCGGAATTCAGACTCTTACACCTTCTTCCGGTAATACGCCGAGAATCGTGTCTCCTGTTTGTCCTCGGTGGACAAGAGATTATTTTGAAGAAAACAAGAATACAAGAATTTAAATAAGGCATCGCCATCATAACACTGGAGTCTTTGGCAAAGTTTGCTGGTCATAGAACTTGGCGGTTTTGGGAATAGCTATACAGCTATGACTGAAATCGCTTCAGGAAACCGCAGACAATGAGCCATTAGTAAATCGTTTATAAATCAATAACGAGAGTAAAATTGTTCGGAAATTAAGCCATGGTAGATACTAAGGGAAGAAGATTGGAAACGATGAGAGCCCACATAGGACCAATACCATAACAGAATACCTGAAGATGTGGTACCTATCATTCCGAACGATTATAGAAATGCGATAGAACCCCTACGCAAATAAGAATTCCCATGAAAATATATCAAAAGGTTGGTAATCGTTGAAGATTTGAATTGCGCGGTAAATATTTGCTTAAGCTGCTCGGGCCCAAAACGCGCTTCAACTACATAAATTTGGTATCAAACGAAAAAGAATAATTCTACGAGCATGATCTCAGGTGCGTCTTGGCGATTTATTTCCTAGTTTTTGTGTAATTAACATAAGAAAATTTAATCTTTTAGCGGGACTATAGCTAAATATAGCTGTTTCCGGCTAAAATAGTGTGGTCAAATTTAAGGACAATGTTGGAAAGCACGCCGAATGGCGCTGCCAGATACCAAAATATCTGTAAAAATTGGCGCCACATTTAAATTATTGCGGGAAATTCAAAAACATTGTTGAGCGAATTTTTGTTTTTATTTTTCCGAATTTCATATATATTTTCCTAAAAATCAATATTAAATTTTAATAAAAAAAGGGAATTGAAATTAGAACACGTTATTATTAAATTATTGTGTCGGAATGACAGCCATTAAAATTTAAATTAATTAAAAATTGAAAAAACGCTGATGGCGGAAAGGATTACTCAATGCAGTAAATAATTAGGCCGACTTTAGATTCATCATGGATATAGTTCTGATCCTGATCACATTCAGAATTTTGAGATTAAGAAAAATGTGTAGTCATTGAAGTTTTGTATACCCAATATCATAAATTCCTTATACGTTTTGCATATAGTGACTGCATTGCTAAATTTTCTATGGAAGTAACTATTCTTGGCTGAAAGTACATTCTTATTAACATGTCTAGGTAATCTGAAACTCTGATAGAGTCTACCTGTCTTTTTTCATTTTAAGTGGGCCATGTTGCTTTTTTCAATTGCACTTTAGATGTCCTCGTTCAACAATTGCTGCTGATGCTGGGTTGCAGTTTTCATTTTTACTGATGTTGAACAAATGCACCCTGGACCCAATTGACAAATTGACAAATTGGTGGAAAAGTCTAAAATTTTATTGAGGCAAATAAGATTGGAAACATGCATCCCTGCAATTTTACTGTACATATTTTTAATGTCAGCTTATTCATAAGAAATTTCACCAATAAAATTGACGGGATATTCATATTCGTCCGCTTTGCACTGAAATTTCGAGTAGCTTAACTTTTACCAAAAAACCTAAATGAATGATTTCGAGCTGGGAATGGCTAACCGATTTAAAAAAGTTATATATCAATTAAGTCGGGTTGAAATTTGTTTTAATTTGAGATACATACATAATTTTAAAATTCATATATATCTCTTTGCATAAGAAAATAATCTTTCAGTTGGCATTAAAGACTCAAAAAATAAAATTTTACTATTTTTTGAGAAAATTACGATTTGGTAAGAATTAAGTTTTTTTACAAGGAAAATCTTAAAAGCCTCAAATATTCTCACATAACCTCAACTTTATGAACCTGAATTTGAAAGATGACATCAGGTAAGTCACAATTATTAATTTCATAGAAACAACAAGTTAACGGTTTAATAAAGCTTACAAGGACTCAGGTAGCGAATCACCGATTTGGATGAATTTTGGAATGTTATAGAATACCCCGTCATTTGAAGCTGTGGAAATATTTCGACGCACTATTCTATATTTTCCTTATAAATCGCGTTTAAAGCTATAGCTTGGGTGACTTATACGTAAAACGCCAAAGCGATTTCAAGCAGCTGGGTGGTGTAATGGGTAGAGGTCCTGGCTAAATGACGGAACCCTGGTCAACCCCGCCCGAAACTAGTTAGTTTTGGATATTAATTTTTTGCCTTTTAATAATTATTTTTTTAAATAGCAAAATATGGCATTTGATGATTTTGATTGAATTAATTTTTATGCCTTTACAAAAACATAATTGTAATAAATAAAATAATATAAATAAAATACACTAATTAACTAGTTTCTTCACATTTTTTTGTGATATACACCATAAAAACTTTAAATACATATGTACATTTTTCAAAACCATGAACATGCCAAAATGATGCTTTTGTCCAAAAATATACCAACTTTAAATCAAGTTAAAAGAATAAAACCAAATAAAAGTTTGGAAAACTACTCTCTCATCTCATCTCATCATCAACTTTGAAGCGAACCATGTATGCTTGAGCATTCCCTTCAATATCAGGGATGACAAGTGGACAAGTGGTCTTCTTTGATAAAATTTCTAGATTTTCTTCATTATCATATTTTTAACCTGGCGGAAAAATACAGTTCGTAATATTGTGCTTATAGGTAGTACTACCTCAAGCGTACAAGCTTTAACAAATGTACAAAAATCTTTCCGATGACAAATCATCACAAAACATATATTGCTATGTATTTAAAAAATAACTATTAAAAAGCCAAAAAAATTAAATCCAAAACCAACTAGTTTCGGGCGGGGGTTGAACCAGGGTTCCGTCAACTTTAGCCAGGACCTCTACCCATTACACCACCGAGCTGCTTGAAGTCGCTTTGGCGTTTTACGTATAAGTCACCCAAGCTATAGCTTTAAACGCGATTTATAAGGAAAATATAGAATAGTGCGTCGAAATATTTCACACAGCTTCAAATGACGGGGTATTCTATAACATATCCAAAATTCATCCAAATCGGTGATTCGCATACCTGAAGTTCCCCTTGTTAGTCGGATTAGCCATATAACTGCTGTTAGCTTTTAAAAGAGTTCTTTGTGTTTTAGACGACACATAAAATTCAAGTTAAGCGTTAAATAATTCAATAAACCTTTGCTTCATGAAGCTCTCATTTAGACAATTTTTTGGTTTCAATCTGGAAAAGTAAATTGTTTTGCCAATTTTTGCAAAAAAATGGTGATTATGATAATGATTTTTTTCAAAAATTGGATAACTAAGCGTCATTTGAAAGTATACTTCATTCTGAGTTAATTGTTTTTAACAATAATTTTTGAACAATTTTTATCCATGTTGTATCTTTTACATTGGAAAGTGATCTTCTAACTTATATTTAGGTTTTCGGAATGCTACAGTCCCCGTGCTGGCTTAATTCGTCACTGTAAAATGCACATAACAAAATTTATTTAAAAATGTTTCAACACTTATATAAATTTTTGTGAAATTGTTAAATGTTTAGAATAGTAACAAAGTAAAGTGACAATGTTATTTGTGTGGGTCAGTTTCGGTTTCATTTGCTTTGGTTTGAATATTCGATTTCTGTTTACTGAAACAAAGAATTACTCGAATGATAAGAAGAAGGGGGAGGCTGAAAAACAACTGAATATGCACATGAGAACGAAGTCGAATGCCAACTGGCAGAGAGGAACAGCTGAAACCAAGTAGAAACACAAATCAACTGCAGTGCCAGTGCTTTCCATTTCATTTTCTCAATTTTCTTTGCTTTTTCTGCCAAACACACAGACGCATGGACACCATATGCAAAATGCAAATAATGTGGCTTCGAATGGGGAAGCAGTGAAGGATATTCGTATCTGTTCAGAGGCAAAGGATGTTTGCAACAAAAGCCAAAACGAATTATCTGCAATGCGGCTTGAGGTGGAAGATATTTAAGCAAAATCGGCTTATTATGTCCATAGAATGGGTGGTGGAGAATCTTCATTTTCGCATAGATAGGTTTGTAGCTAGAAGATATCGTTTGAAATGCCAACAATTTTGAGATTTAAATTGTCGATAGTCTATTGAGAAATTTATTCAACTCCCCAACTCAATGGATTTCTTGTTTCTCTTAATTGCACTGTAAATTTGCATTCCCTTTTAATTGTTAAACATTCCATAGTATTTTTTACAAATATTTTATCACCCAAGATAAACAACAGACGCAGAGTATCTGGAAAAGAATGCCTAAAGTTTTCTGATTGCCTGAGACTTTTTCTATTTCTTCTCATTTCGACTATAATGGTTTAATACGATTACTATGCATAGCCTATGTCTAATTTGACGTGTCATATCCTTTACGAAAGTGGAAAGGGCAGGGAAAATGTGATGGAGGTTGAACTATTAATCGGATAAGGCGATTACCTTAATAATTTGGCCGTTTGAATTGAGTATACCTTCTAACTACGGTTCAATATTTGTTTCCAAAGTAGAAAAGCAATTTTTTCTATGATTAGTCAAAAATAAGAAATGATTTTGATCAGTTTTGATTAGATTTTCAAAACATATATGAAAGGATATAGATTTTGGCTTTTGTCCTATGAGCCAGCGTAAAATAAAACATTTTAAATAGCGAATTTTGAAATACTTTGCTTGCAAAACAAAGTTATTAATGTTTCATAAAAAAATGTCTTTAATATTGGCGTGAATTATTACATCCTGTTGAAAGGAACATCTATTGATCGCCTAGACCGTGCGTGTATTCCTCTTTTCCTTTTTTCCCATCCCATTTTGATGGTGGAATGGGTTTATTTTTGCTTTCGTATGTTGGCTTGTATCTTGCTGTTTTCACTTCATTTACATGTGAATCTGCCGCATAAGGCATGACAGTCCGAAAGGGCAAGGCAAATGTGGAGCAAGTAAAGTTTTGCTCCACCACCTACAAGAAGAGCCCCCTCCAAACCCGCCAAGCGCACAGCTGACGTTTAAAAAACTTGACACAAACCCCGCATGCAGAAAGAAAAAAATATATATGTATGTATATAAAATACTTATATATGAAAAATAAAAGATGAAATGAAAATGAAACGAAATGTAGGCGGATATAGCCATGTCTCTGGCTATGGCTGCATATCATATGAGTATGCAGTTATGCATGAATGTGTATGTGTGGGGGGGATGGGGAGGCGCCACCCACCTTGACTCAGCCCATGTGGCCTCTTCTTACATAGCTTGTAAGTCGCTGTGTCTGTACAGATTTCCTTTGCATAAATAGCAGCATGTGAGGATGCAATTTCTCTTTTTATGCACTCCTTTTTTTTCCTTTCGTTTTTTTCCTTATTTTTATTGCATTTAAAAGTAAAATGCAACTTCCTCCTATGCAAGTTGGCTAACTTTGCCTTTTTCGCTCCCTTTTTCAAAGCCACCCATCGACAATCGAACCATAAGTTGGCTTAAAAGAAGAAAACAAAAACAAAAAAAAAGTTTTTACCATGCGGTTTGTTATTGCAAATAAATAACACTTGCCAACGTCTGTGTCTTTTCTACACAAAATAAGTAAGTATAATAAAATGTGTGCTTCAAAACTAGTTGATGATGAAACGAAACAAGTTATTTTCCTAACGACCAGCACATGATGTTTTGAAGAACTTAAACAAAAAAATATGTGTAAGAAATACCAGTTTTTGGAAAAGGGGATAACTACTCAAAGGACTTAAAAGAGAGAAAAGCATTTCAAAAGAAGATTTAAACAAATATAATAGTTGCAGTTCTTTAAATTAAGTTACCGTTTTTGAACTAACGAGCAAAGCAGCTTATGCACAAGTTTTATATAAACAAAAGTTAGTGATGTCCTGAACCAATTGTTTTGCTAAACAGATGAATAGAAGGTCTAATTAAAGAAATGAAAACGGAAGAAATTTTAATTTAGAAACTTGCTGGGTAATAGATTTATAATGAAATTGGCTACTAGTCAGACGGAAGAAGTTATAAAATTATTCAAATTTAAAATAAAATAATTTGGTGCTTGGTAATAACTTTTATGCGATATTTTTATTTATACAAATTTTTTTGTTCCCAAAAAAAAGGCCATGTGGGAGCTCAAAGATGACTGGGGCGTGGTCAATAAGCTGCCATTGACAGCAGCTTAAAACTTTATATACCCTTTAATCATCATAAAATTAGAGGTTACATTTGTTTCTTAACTGTGCACAGTTATAATAGTTATTTTTTCAAAAGTATTCATAAATTAGTTTTTTTTTTTCAATACTTTTCGAATAAGTAGCAGTTAACAGATGAAAATCCAATAAATTGACATAAACAAAATAAATATAAAAATTAAAATAAATAGAGTTTCTTAGTTGACTGTTAATTTAAACACAAATTTTTACAAAGAACTAAAATAAAACAAGTTCATGCCAATACTTATCAAGGAATCAAAAGTTTGAAAAGTCTTTGAATGGTATGCACAGTTCGAATACATTCGATTTAAAATTTATGCAGTTATATATTTTAGTGTGAACTAAAAACTTGGTAAAGTGAAGTCCGTTTGGTGGCATCAGCGTCTAAACTTTATCAACTTGGTTTTGCGTAAAAAAATTGCTATGATTAATTATGAAAGTTAATAATTTGCTTATGGCATAAATCGGAACTTGTATAATGGCAATGTATGGAAATGCTATCAAGTTTCAAGAGGTGTGCTTAAATAGTAAAGGAAATTTACTTACGCTTTATAAAAAAATACCCTTTATTGGGTGTAAAATAAGTATTATTTTCCCACGATTAACATACATATATATACATATACAAATTTAGTTATCCGAAACGCTAATTTAAAATTTGTAAATCTCTTTTTAATTTTTATATTTAGGAATTATTTATATGTATCATGCAAGCTTTTAGTATAGTGGAAACTTAATCCCAAACTAAATAGTTAATTGCCAAGCTAAAGCTTAAAATCAAATTGAACAATTTTTAATATTCATGCATCAGAAGGTAAACATTAAAATTTTCTATTTTCGTATAAATTTCTAAAATTCATATGTATCAGAAGTAAAACTTTTTTGAAAGAAAAGTCAAGTTGACTTTTCATGATTTCTTTTGAACCTTATGGAGAATATTTGAGATATTTTAAAGTTTTTTTTTTGTATTTCCACCTATTTTCCGCAGACTCTATGACAATTTCTAACCTGTTTTTAAAAGTTATACCTTAAGCCAAATTTAACTTGCGATTAAATAAATATATATTTTTTAAATCGTGTAGAAATTATCAGACTAAAAGCCAGATAAATCAAGGAATTTATGGTAAAAAATTTAACCAAAAATTTGATTGGCTTTGCTTTTGATTGGAAAACTGATATTTGAAATGATAACAAAAGTGGCTTTATTTGAATTCTGATTTAGTTTTTAGTTTTTACTTTACTTTCCAGTTCTATATACCTTGATATTTTAGGAATGATCTACATAAAATAATTATCCCTTAATAAAAAATACTTCTGAGGTGTAAAGTCTTTGTAGTAAAATTTACGATTACTGGCAGGAGAGATAACACGAAAGCCGTTCCATGCAACCCTCTTCCAAATAAAACGCACCAGTTAAATATTTAACAATGGCAATATTTATGTCCAACTCAGTTAAATCAATTTGTAGATAAACCTCATATGCATCCTTCTCTTTTTATGTGCCTGTGTCTGAAAAATCAGATTCATTGTCAGTTTTCGCTTGCAGCAATCTTAATTATTTGTTGCCATTACGTTTCAAATGTGAACAGCATGAAAAATCCAACGAATGGCCAAAAACGGTTGCAATGGTCAACAGCGGTTTTTTTTACCTCTCACAGTTCTCCACATGGAATGTCAATTTGGTCTTGTCAAATGCATGGAAAAAAAGAGCAACAGGAACCATCTGCTGGCTGATGCTGACAGTTATGATATTGCAGAACACAAAAACAACAGGAGCAAACCGGAACAGAATATAAAGAAATCCGTTACGGTAATCAGAGTGGGTGAATGGTTCATGTTCACAGGATGACATGGAGGGGCGAACAAAAAAACAGGAGTCAAGCTGAAATTGCGTTTCATTGCAATTAATCAAATGGTGAAACAGATAGCTTAATTTGTTTACGTTTTACTGGTCCTTGCAATGGATCCTGTTGCACAGATGGGGGTAATGGAGTAATCATAGGGACTGCGTGGAAGGTGTTGGTTGCAGGTTGCAGTTGGTGTCATTATCATCATGATTACCTTTACATTTTTAATGCGATTTCATTTGTTTGCACACATGTGGCAAACAAATGATGATGAACATTTTTGTCCTATAGAAATTCGCAGCACTTTGTAATAATTTGCGTGATTAAAAACAAATTAACTGTAAATTAATTAAAAAATCATTTTTGTTTGCCGCAGGGAAGTCATACATTTATAACTTTGTAAACATTTTGAAATATAATGACAATAAAATAATTTTTTAATAAAAATTTCTTGTTTATGGGACTAATTGTAAGAAAGATACATAGATAAAAAAGATAGTTGGAAGAAAGGCCATCGGTAATTGTAAATTCCGGGAAAACTTGATTGATGTTTGAGCTGCTGTGACAAATTCTGACCATTCTAGGTGCGAATTGCAGAAGAAAATTATAATTTTCACTCAGAATAGAACAGTCAGACATTTTTTTTTCGCCTTCCTTCATGTCTATTCCTTATCCATTCAGCAGTTTTCGCCGGATCCTTCGACATGTGGCCTATCCATTGGTGTTGGGTGATTTGGGAGTGATTTCAAATATTCATCTGAGTAAAGCAACTGAACAAAAGAGTCAGTGAGTGATTGAGTAAATGAACTTGTTCAATAAAAGGGGGAGTCTACAGGTATTTGTTATGATATTCTGCACACATTTTAACTATAATCCCACATGGTTAAATAAATGGTAGGGTAGAAGGTATGAGGTAATTCATTAGCTAAAAACACTCTGACAGTATTTTTCTAAAAGGGTTACTTACTAGAGGATTTTAAAGGTATAGTTAAATTACGAAAAACTGTATAATTAAAATTGTCATTCCTAAATTACTTTCTACAAGAAAAACAATTTTGTTTTTAGAGACTTACATACATATGTAAATATTTAGGCGAGTTTTAAAAGTTACTGATAAAATGTTTATCAAATTTTTGGATATGGGAAATAGTCCCCCGACCAAAAATGTATTCCTTTTTGTCCTATACTAAAAGCTAACGAAGCTTCAGCCAATATGCCCCCTCAAATTTTAGATATTTAGTCCAACATTTTCGCCTTTGATGCCATTTGCTGGCCCTATATCATATAAAAGTGTGTCACATTTATAATGAGTTAAAACTATAATTTCGATTTGTATTACTTTACTTTAACACATAAACTTTGGTTGAAAAGAGAGTTTAAGTTTCAAAGCATTTATAAATAAAATAATCTAACATTTGTATACTGTAAATTAATTAAAAAGAAAATATGGAAAACATGTGAATTGTTTTTTTTTCTTTCTTCTTTTTTTGCGTTTTGTAAACTCTTAATCATCTACATATATGTGATTGATCAATCGAGTATACGATCTGCTACTTTCATTTGTTTTAGGCTCACCTTATTAGCAGCTAACCTCATTCATTTAAAACTGTCAACATTTAGTTTAGTCTTCAATAAATTATGCCTGCATATTTAAGTAAAATGGCTTTTGAAAATAATTTGTCCTATCTTATTGTTTGTTTAATTTACCTCATTATTTGTTATGATACTAAAAGCAAAAACAAACGAACACTTACTATAGACTCCCTCTCATTACACACCCCCCGTCACACATACACACCCCTCTGTCCAGTGGTCTTAACTGCGCTAATTTCATCAATTTTTGTTTAAAATTTTGCAATATTTACAAAACACAAACAACAACATGTACTTGCAAAATATTTGGATATTTCAAATGCAAAATGCATTTGTGTAGGCTCTGTATCGAAATAAAATTATTGAATAAAACCCGGCCAAGTCAACCATTGCATTATTCAGAGTTCGAACACTCACACACATGGCGTATGCGTAATATTTAGTGCTTTTAAAGAGCACATTTTGTTGATTTGCATAATGGCAAAATGTCGGTTCTGTCTGTATTTTTATACCCTTGCAAAAAGGGTATATTAATTTTGGTCAGAAGTGTGCAACGCATAGAACGAAGCATCTCAGACCATATAAAGTATATATATTCTTGATCAGCACGACGAGACGAGTTCAAATAGCCATGTCCGTCCGTCCGTCCGTCTGGATCAACGCGAACTCCTCCGAGACCGTAAGAGCTACAGAGCTGAAATTTTGCACGTAGGCTTGTATATACTGCAGGCATTGTATATCTCGGATTCAGCCGGATCGGACCACTATATCATATAGCTCCCATACAAACGTCAAAGTCACGAAACAGTGACTTTCTCAATAACTTCATTAATTTTATAGCTATTGTCATAAAAGTTGGTATTTGTCAGTTTTATGTTCTTATTAATGATTATGCCAAATTTGATCAAGATCGGGTGACTATATCATATAGCTCCCATACAAACGGCAAAGTCACGAACAGTGACTTTCTCAATAACTTCATTAATTTTATAGCTATTGTCATAAAAGTTGGTATTTGTCAGTTTTATGTTCTTATTAATGATTATGCCAAATTTGATCAAGATCGGGTGACTATATCATATAGCTCCCATACAAACGGCAAAGTCACGAACAGTGACTTTCTCAATAACTTCATTAATTTTATAGCTATTGTCATAAAAGTTGGTATTTGTCAGTTTTATGTTCTTATTAATGATTGTGCCAAATTCGATCAAGATCGGGTGACTATATCGTATAGCTCCCATACAAACGGCAAAGTCACGAACAGTGACTTTCTCAATAACTTCATTAATTTTATAGCTATTGTCATAAAAGTTGGTATTTGTCAGTTTTATGTTCTTATTAATGATTATGCCAAATTTGATCAAGATCGGGTGACTATATCATATAGCTCCCATACAAACGGCAAAGTCACGAACAGTGACTTTCTCAATAACTTCATTAATTTTATAGCTATTGTCATAAAAGTTGGTATTTGTCAGTTTTATGTTCTTATTAATGATTGTGCCATTCTTGATCAAGATCGGGTGACTATATCATATAGCTCCCATACAAACGGCAAAGTCGCGAACAGTGACTTTTCTCAATAACTTCGTTACTTTTTAAGCTATTGTCGTGAAATTTAATAAACGTTAGTTTATTGAAGCTATAAATGTGCCAAATTTGGTCAAGATCGGGTGACTATATCATATAGCTCCCATAGAAACGATAGGTGGAAAACAGTGACTTTCATCAAAAAGTTCGTTATATCCTGTGCTAAGATTGAAGGCCGTTCTTTCGCAAACATTAGACTTTTTGGATAAAACGTTTTTACACTTTGATGGCTATGGGTAAGGAAAGAATTACCAAAACAGTTGCAAGGGTATACAAACTTCGACGCGGTCGAAGTTAACCCCGGCCCTCTGGTTTGTTTTTGTTTGTGTATGTGTATGTGTATTTGTTTGCTCACGCATGTGGAAGAAGAACAGAACCACAATTTGGCCCCAAACAAAATTGCACAAAACTTAATAAAAAGCAATGCGAATAGTTTTGTTTCGATGCGATGTAGATCCCAATTAAAATGCGTTGGCCGCAGTTTGAACATTTTGTGTGTGTGTGTGTAAAACCAAAGGCCAAACAGGGCACCAAATGCATAAAGGGTTCAGTAAATAAGCGCATAATGTGCTACGACATTTAAGCAACAAATAATTACACATTTCGGGCCATGGCTTTAATAATTACCAATTAAAAACAACTGTATAAATGAAATTATGAATTCATGCCAACGGAATTTCAATTTAACTTACTAACCAGTTGAAACTTTATTTTTATATATGTATGTATCAAATGCAATTTGCAATTGATATTTTTTTATCTTGTTGTTTTAGTAGAAGAATTTTTGGGTTTGAGCAGTAGCTTAAGCATCAATGCATAAATAGGTCAGAATTGGCTCAGTCACAGATATTTGTATCTTAATCAGTGTCTTAGTTAGCATCAAATTCAGCAGGGAATTTTCCACAGATTTTCTTGTGCTTTCGTAGAGTATTTTTAGAGGCAAAGATACATATGTCCAACTTTTGTGGTAAACGATGTTAATTTGGGTATCCCCCTTTATGACACCGCCACTGATTTGGGCGAGACTTAGCCCCTCGAAATACGCCATTCAACAGTCACTAGGTGAGGACGACCTCTGTTCACTTTACCATATTCAACCATTGTCATCGTTGTTTTACTGTAGTTTTTGGCACACAAAACTTTTACACCTTGTAACGACTTTTTAAGTGCCAAAAATGTAGAGCAAAATGAATATGTAACTCATCCTTCTTGTTCCATTTAAACGCGAGTAACACACACACACACACACACACAGACACATAGGTAAAATGCGTTGAAAATGAAAATAAATGTGAATATTTAAATGATTTATATGCGAGAACAGACTTTTAGCACAGCAAAACTGTGGAATGAAATATGCCAAAGTCAAAAGGGGAAAATTGTAGAGACTATCAGGTGGCGGGGGGCTGAGACTCGTCGGAATAGGTAGCTAATGCCGATTTGGCTGAATTTTCCATATGTCAGTAAATGGGTTTCAGTTGTCTAGACAATACATGCAATTCTCTTTCTTTCTCTGGCTCTTTGTTTTAAATGGGAGCCGTCTGTTACATCCAAAATCCATCAAGATTAACATGGCGAATTGCCAGTTTTGCCCCAAAAATATTCTCCAACACGAAATTGAAATACAAAATGGGTAAAATTGGAAAACATTTTTGATTTTTGTGCTCTGATGCTGATGATGATTTCTCGGGACAATAGTAAACTCCAAAACTGTAAGTCCGTCAAAAAGGTTTTAAGTTTCAATAATAAGTGGAATGAATTTGGGCATAATCGCAACAAAAAGTATCTTGTGTGTACGTACATCGAATTGGACTTTCACATTTTGTGTAAATTGCCAACTAACAACATACTACATATTAGTATTAAATTTAATTACTGTTTAACAAAATTCCTTCGCAAATAGTTGATTTAAGTTTTGCCTACAAAAATATTTTAAAACTAAATTGATTGGAATCTCTGGTTATTTCTACAAACAAATAGTGAAAAGAATAAAATACCACAAATTTGTTTATGATAAAAACACTTTAATAAGTATTTTAATGGTGATTTTTTTGCTTAATAATGTTTAAAAAAAATATAAATGGCATAAAAAGAACAATATACATAATTAAATTTGAAGTATGAAGAACGACAAGGACCAAAACCAAAACTGTTACCATAACCCATACCTTTTGGATACATTTCATTTTCTTAAAATGAAACCGGTTAACCAAAAGAATTTGAAACGATATTTTGTTTCAGTTTCATTCCTCCTTGTAAAAAATATTTTGTTGTAATTCAAAACTAGTAATAAAAAATGAATAATGCTAATCAATCTCATTAATGGCAATCAAATCACAGAACACATTCTATTAAATGTTAGACAAATTGTGATTTTCTTAGCCATATTTTGCCTGAGACAAATCTAAGTTTTAGTTTGGAAACTTAAGTCAATATTTTAGGGATCCTTGAAATTATCTATCAATTCATTGAGAAATTTTATGTAAAATCACTGAACCTTAGTGGATTTAGTGGAACAAACAAACCAACCAAAGACCGCAATCAATTTGAAATTAGTCTACATCAGCTTATTTACTTTGAGGTTAATAAATGAGTTATTAGGTATTTATTACACCTATAGGCCAAGTTTGCCAAATCGACAGCTTAATGATTTGTTGATGACTTGCCGTTTAATTATGCTTTTGCTCCTTCAATACATATATTGTGTATATATCTGGTTTTATTTATACATACAGTAAATATGAAATTTGCATATGACTTACTTACATTTTGTATGCCATTAAGGGATTAGATTTTATTCATTACTCCTTTGGAATATGTCTGCAAATTGAGAAACAATCTGTATAGAATTAGTTTAAACAAAGTTTATTGCTCAAATAACTGAAAATTAATCAACTATATGAATTAAAGTACTCTTGACACGTGTCGTTCGGCCTATATTAAAAGCCGATTATGTAAGTAAGTTGCCCGAACTAGAACAATAGAAATATGACATAAGTTTTCATTATAGCAAATATTTTGCAACACTTTTTCCAGTTGTTAGTTGTATATTCCAGCCATTACTTTAATTACATTTTATTCGCCTGCAAAGTCTGGGTAAAAATCCCATAAATAAAAATAAAATTATGTAAATATTTTTTATAACTATTGGGAGCCAAAAACTGGACGGATCTGGGGAAAAGTACCCACAACATGTAAAAAGAATAACTATAAACAACTCTTGAAATGACATGTATCTAAAGAATTGTCCTTGCTGCAAACATTTTTTATTGACTGCAAAACATTTAAAAAGATTCTTACGATAATCTTTTGCATACTTTTTGGAGGGAGTTAAAAAAGCCAAATGTAAGTTTTAGGGATATAAAAAGAAAATAAGAACATCACCTTCCAATGTTTAAGTTAGTGCAAAAAATCGCTCAAAACAGAAAAACTTACACTCAAATTCATAATTGAATGAAGTAAGTAAGTCGTCTCGCCGACTTGGGTATACCATACACCAGTAAAACAAATATTTCAAATTTGTAATAACTAATGCATTTGCCTATTTTCCACAATTCTGTTCACATGCTTGTTACAAGCATATCTCAGTATCTCGCGCACTTATGCATATAAGCACCCTAGCGCCCCCACCCGCCAATGGCCATCAAAGGCCTTATGCAAAAACGTTTATATGCATAACTCAGCTATTTTTTGTCCGATTTTCATCAAATTTGGTATTTTGCTCGGTATTAGTATCAAATTTAAGTGTGCCAAATTTGATTGCACTAGGTAAAAAATTACGGGAGATAATCGAGTTTTTCAAATTTCGGGGGCGGAAAGGGGCGTGGCAAAAACTTTATACATACAAAATGTGCGCATTTACTATGCAAATATACATACCAAATTTGGTGTCTCTAGCTGCAATAGTTTTTGAGATAAACGTTTTTTTTGAATTGCGTGGGCGGAAAGGGGCGTGGCAAAAATTTGAAACAAACTTGATCACTCTACATACTACACGAGCCTACATTCCAAATTTGGTGGCTCTAGCTTTTATAGTCTCCGAGATCTAGGTGTTCATACGGACAGACGGACAGACGGACGGACGGACAGACGGACAGACGGACAGACGGACAGACGGACAGACGGACGGACAGACGGACATGGCTAGATCGACTCGGCTGTTGATACTGATCAAGAATATATATACTTTATGGGGTCGGAGAAGCTTCCTTCTGCCTGTTACATACATTTTGGCGACTTTAATATACCATTTCACCCTATGGGTGTATGGTATAAAAATTATTATTATTATTATTATCATAATACATTTTTCTTCGACTTACATCAAAACCTAAGAAAACAATTGAATATAACTATGAAATATATATTTTTAAGTATTTTTGATTAAGAAAGTGAGAAAGATAAATCATAAATCATTCAAATGGAAATTCAAATTAAAGGTGGTAAATTTTTAGCTCTATTTTGTATCTTTGTTTTGTTAAAGCAAATGGGTTAATCCATGACTATCAACAAACATTCCCATTAGTCTCTTAAATATTTTAAAACTTTTAAAAGGTAGAATATCCTTGTTATCAATGGCTTATGTCATTTTACCAATTTTAACCGAGATTTTCATTCAAAATGAATGCAGGAATAAATGCAATGCTTAATGCAGCATTCACTTTGACAATTGCCATTTTGGCTTTTGGTTTTTGGCATTGAAAATGTTGAGTATATTTAGACAGAAACTGTCAGCGAATTTTACAAATTATTTTCTTGGTATCATTTCAATGTCAATTTGCAAGCAATAAATATAGAAAGAGGTATTCTGGCCATCAACATCAATTTGCCATTTCATCAATTAAGATACTGACAGACATTATTTATTTATTTATTTTAAAAGAACAACAAAAATGTCAATATGAAGAGACAAAAACTAACCAAAATGAATGAAACCAGGCAGAGCAAGAGCAGAAAATATATACATATTGTTCGGTATATATTCAATCTGTGGCCGTTGCCAGAAATTACTTTTACTGGAAATTATCATCAACATCGACATGCTAGACTCGACCTCACTCCCACACACACACACACACACACACACACATAACCACTATGTATGTAAATATATCTTAAATATATGGAAAATTCAATTTGATGCACATCAGCATCATGCTGCATCTATAGTGCTGGTGCTGCTGATGTCACTTGCCCGACTCATTAAATATTAATTGTAAATTTTAATTAAAATAAACCGAAACGATTACGGTATACGGTAGTGGGTAGGGTGGGGCATTCAATGGATAGCCAAAGTGGTTGAATGAGTGGGTGGATGAATGGTTGCCTGCCTGCATGGCCAAGTAAACTAACTGTCTGCCCCTGATGGGCAGGTAATAATGTTTACCAATTCTTCCATTTTATCCACTGCTCGTCTTACCCCTCCTCTGATTAAGCAATCAATGGACTACCATAGCCATTGCTATATATATCGCATGTATATGTATATATTTTATCAGTGAAAAACCATTAATTGCCAACCAAAAGACGCACAATGGCCAGCAAAATAATCAGAAATAATGGAAGATATCGGTATGCACGTCTGATTGACTGACAGTTTTAACAATGAAAAAGGATTCCCAAGCAATCCCAATTCCAAGTTGACTTAAGCACTCTTTGTTTTTTTTTTTTATTAATAATATAATTTTTCTTATTGGTTTTTTCGTAAGTTGGCTCAAAATTAACAATACGTTTGTGCTTTCGGTTGTTAAATTATTACAGAAAATATTTACCTTATTTTCTGTACATGTGAAAGCACGTGGAATTTTATTTTTTGTTGGATTAAAGACACTCTTCCAAATAAATTTCAAACATGTTAAATAAAATATATTAATAGAAATGATTAATTTATTCTTTTATTTTTTACTTTGTTTATTGATTATTTATGCCTAATTGCCTAATTTAAAGAAAATTATCAATCGATATTTCGCTGCTGAATTGCAAAGACAATTTAAATTTAAAAAATTTTACAAATTGTATTAATTTATTGATTTTAAATAGGTAATAAAGTGAAAAAGTATGTTACAATGAAATAAATACCTTACCCTATTAAAAAAATTGCCTTTGACTAACAAAAATTCACTGAAAAAAAATGATATAGTTTTTATATAAAGTTCATAATATTGTAACACATATGCCTCAAGTTGAATCAATCAATAAATGGTCCTACATATTAACTATGTCATCGATCATAATATTTTCAAGATTGATGAGAAATATTTCTATAAATGAAACTGAGTTTGATCTTTAACATAAAGTACAGAGAAAATGTCAAGACCCGAAGGTATTAATGGGACATGGAATCAGGAGTTACAAATTTCTCATGAATTAAACATTAAAAGCGTCCTTTGTTTGATAGTTTATAAATTTCCTCTGAAGTCAATTTAATTTATATTTGGTGTTGAGTCATATAAAATCTGTGTTTCTACAGAAATATTATAAAATGATTTAACTAATTAATATATTAACTACTCGATTTTATATTACTCAGAAGTATTTTAAATTTAGTTGATATTTACTAAATTAAATTCACAAATATAAACTAATACAAGCGGTATAGATTTTTTGTAAAAAATATCTAGATACATGTTAAGATTGGTACGAATTTTAATTCAAATTCTTCAATACGAAAGTTATGCAGAATAATTGATGCTCCTGAAAGTATGCCACACTTTGAGTGTCAGACATTTTCATTGCCTTAAAAGCGTAAACTCGAAGAGCTGATGGGATTAAAATTTCTTGGCCATCGGACTCTGGAAGCTTGTCATTTTGGTCTAGTGAAAGAGCATCAGAAAAAGCAGAAAAAGGTCAGAGTCGCGATGGGAGTCAAAGCCGTGAAGTTGCCTGCACAGGAAATTGCCAATAAATTGTGTTTTAATAATCTACGGTTACACATGCAGCCAACAGTGAGTGGGTGTGTGTCTGTTTGTGTTTGTTTGTCTTGTGGGCGTGGCACCTACAAACACGTATATACACCCACACATATTTGCCCAATGAATTGGTTGAGAAGCAGCGTACAGATTTTATTTATTTTACGCCATAATTTCCTTGATTTTTTTCGTTGTCACGTTTGCGGCTGGAATCGCATTGAACCGTAACATTTTTTTGGCTTTACAAAAAGCATATATATTTATATATAAAGCACAATAAGTTATTACGCCCGATTGCGTTAATGATCATTTATAGCTGAGCGAATCTCTGGGCTTATGTAAATGGCTCTGGGTGGATGCACAATGCTTAAGAGACGCTCGAATTGGAAAAACTGAGAACTGGTAACCGAGTGACTGGTGACTGAAAACGGCAAGCGAAATGTCCATTCATGTGCCCTGTGGCGTATACGTAATATAAGTCACTGACATTGACTCTGACGACAAGGTTTGGGCTTCTTTTTCACAGATTTATGCTTAAGTGATGTAAATGTTTTGCCATTTGACAGTTTATTGACTTTTATGAGCTAGTTTATTATGGCCCCGTTTTTATTGCCAAACGTTCTTTCTTACCCCCTTTTGGCCACAGACAGACTCCCAATGTTTGTAATTGGCCCTCGTGGCTGGCATAAGAAATGAGCCTTAACGCAGCGCGTTTCTCATGTTTCAGATTTTATGAGGCGAGAGAAGTGAAAGATTTGTTGTACTGATTAAAATTAACATTGTTTTACTTTCAAATGACATTTGAAGTAAATATTTATACTTTCGAAAATGATTATATAGTTGCCATTATACTTAGTAGATAAGACTAGTAATTTAGTTAAGTGTTGTTTTAGGTTCCCATTAAAAATATAACATTTACCAAGCTATTTTTGTTTACAGTGTAAAATATTATAATTATTTTATGTTGTTCACCTAGCTATTACAAATATAAATTTTTACCTTTACCTTTTTTCTACCTTTTGTAGAGTTAAGGGATAGATTGGAACAAGCATTAGTAAATAACACAGGCTGACATTTTTAAGGCCATTAAAAAGTGTTTTAGGTTCTATATGTGTAGCTGCTGATCAAATTTACAAATGAGAATTTGAACCCGAAAGTATGAATTATTGGAATCTTTTGCATGTAGCAAATTGCCTATTAGTTATATTTGTAACCTATTTTCCAACCCCAGATCCCTTGACTACATCTAATCTAATCTAATCTTTGTTGGTTTACCTAAAAGACTATTCAGTCTCTCATCTCATTTGTATTGTACTGCTCATAATGTTAATGTCTAATTGTAAGTCTAAATCTTAGCATTAAATTCCTAACTTCAGCTTCTGAAAATACTAACAAAGAATCAGCTATATGTGAAAAGACCTATAAACTATATATACATAGTCACTTTCCAATATTGCAATTGCTTTTAAACCGCGAAGCAAAAACTCTTTCTAGAGTGCGAACAATCTTGAAGAGACTTTACAGACTTGAAGTCATTGAATTAGCATGTAGAAAGAATGTTTAAATATTAAATATTTTAAGCTAATTAGCAACTAATTAAGATCTCTACTTAAATGTCTTTTAACTTTCCATTGTATAAAATTGGTTGAAGTACTTTTTCATTTTGTTAAATAAATTTACTTACATGTATATATGTATATGAAAAATATTTTTATATTTTTTTTTTCATAATTTCTACCGCATGGAAAAAGTTTTAACTCTGTAAAGTTAAGCAAATATTTTGCCAATGTTTGTAAATGCCCTAATATACTCTTTATTTTAATTATTAATGATGGGCTTACAAAATTTCAACAGAATATTTACATATATATCGTATAACTTACCTTTTTAAATTTCATATTGGATTGATATGCTTTTATTCGTCTTGTACACATTCATTTGACTTTATTTTCATATTACCCATACGCACGGCTTACCAGCTAAACACATTTTTCATTACATTTTCATTTCAAAATTACCATTTCAATTAAGCTAAGTTAAATCCATTTCTATTATTGATTTGCCTTTGCTTTCATTTTTTTCGTGTTTTCTTTTTTATTTTATTCAATATTTTACTTTCGCATATGCATTTCATTTACTTTTATTTTTTCTCTCTTTTTCGTAAATATTAGTTTGGACTTTTGTAAAATTCATCAAAGTGAGTTTGTTTTTTGTTTTTCTTTTTGTGTTTGGGGTTCATGTTCATTGCTTTATGCTATGTGGAAAATTCTGAATTGCTATATGGCTTAGTTTTTGCTTGAACAACATTTATGTATGATAGAATTAGGCTTTTCTTTTTTTTATATATATATATATATTAACTATAAGGTAGAGTTTGACAATGCATATGTATGTATTTGTAATGATTTCTCTATAAACATTTTGGTTTTTTTTTTTTCGTTTTTCTGCTTTATAAAACGTACAAAATCGATGAATGAAATGAAGAAGGAGTCAGCAAAATTCTTGGCATCTAAAATGTTGGCAATAGGCAGAAAATATCAAAGCATTTCTCTTCTTGTCTATCCATCCTCTTCTTTGGGGTAAGTTATAAGTGAATTGCACACAAAAACTCTTATCACAGAAGATACATAATATAATATAATGTAAAAGAATATTAATAATATTGATAACGTAAACTACACAAAGACCAACAGCAACAGGAACTAAGATCTACTTGGGTATGTGGGTATGACCAAGATTTAGATGACGACCAAAACAAAGATGAATCAATATATATATCAATCACAAAATCTAATGCCAAATCAATATAAACCCAATGAATGGCAATACCAAGTGACACCAGCATGTGTATAGCCAACTGGAAGCCGCTGCTGTGGCAAAAATTTTCACATTACTCCAATCACTCAGACCGGCCAAATTGCGGGAGGCGGCTCGCATCAAATAGGTCGTATTGCCCTGCAGATGCGAAATGATGAAACGTTGACCTAAAAAAAAAAAGAAAGAACAAAAGAAATAGAAATGTGTTGCAGCTTAAAAGATTTCTAGACATGTTAAGCAACTTACCGCGATGAAATGAAAAGTCTCTTTGCTTGGCATAACTCCAATTGCCGGCACTATACTTGAATTCATTCTCGCTCATATATGCCACACGATAACCAAAGATTTGCATCTCATCCGATACGTTTGCCATACGCGGTGTACGCAATTCCAACTCGAAGGAATCGGCATGATAGCGTTTAATTTGAAAACGTGTTGGTCCAAGGGGCTTGGCCCCCCGGTCGCAATTTGATGACACGGTCTATACTGCCCAAAGGATTCGCCACCTTGCATTTGTAGTCGCCAAACTGAGTGTTATTGCGTATATTCAGTTGAAGTGTGGCGCCATAATCGGCAACAAAGATGCGATGATTGAAGCCGACAATACCCTTGCCATTATGTGCCCAGGTGAACGATGGCGGTGGCTCGCCCATGGCATCGCAACTTAGATTGACAGAGCCACCCACATAGGCATACTGCACGGGTAGTGTTTCGTTGTAGAACCAATGTGGCTTGTCTGAATTAGAGAGAGAGAGAGAGAGAGGAGAGAGAGAGAGAAAAAAAAGAAAGTGTGAGCGAGAGATTGAGAGAAAGATTGGTAAAAGAGTTGAGTTGTGTGAGTTCTAAGCCCGCATGGTTTTAGACCAGTTTTACTTGGTTTCTGTTTGTTCACACCAGCACACACACACCCACACACACACTCTCACGATGCTGGCTTAGATAGTGAAATGAGATTGGGTACCCTTTGTCTTTGTCCCCTGGTTAAATTCCCCACTGACACCGCACACGGCACATCAGTTACAGTTTTTGTTCGTTTTAGCTTGCATCTATTTAACCTTTGCAATTTTCCATTGCACAGTGGTTTCAATATAATACATTTTTTGTTACATTTTGTCATTTTACTTGCATATTCCAATAGTTGCAAAGAAGCCTAACATACTCCAGCACTTCAATTAGGATTACAATTCAGGGTTTTAATTTTATCAATGTCAAAATGACGTTGTGTTAGCTTATTGCAAAATTAGTTTCTCATATCTTAACACATACAACTCCCATCGAAAAACGCTGCGAATCTTATTGGGCCTCACCTCATGAATTCCAAATACTACCTATACGACCTTTTTATCCCAAGCTTATTGTTTTTAAGGCCGTAGTTGTCCTTTGGCTCGAAAAGTAAGTGAAAAGCATATGCTTGCTATACAACATTTAAAAAAGATTTTCATAGACATTTGGCTTTAACTTTCAATATTTTATACTTGGTCCACTTTATAACAAAGTTGGTGTTGATACAAAAATAAATATCAATGATTTAAAAGTACCAAACACTACAATAATGCATTTTAAGTTGAGCAGTATATAGAATTAGTAACTAATCACTGGCACTTGGCCCTTGTTTTGCACTTGCAAGTGCAGCAAAACAGCATATATGTATGTATATATATGTATATTAATTACATAGTCTAATTTTAAGCCTGCCCTTTGCTCAACCAACTGGTTGAAGCATGAAAGAAATGATATGGCATTAAGATTCAATTATCAATAGCACAGATTCTTTTTAGTGGCTTCCACTTTTTACTTTATAACAATTTACTTGGACTAAAATTTGATGAGCATCAATGAAAAGTATATCTTGTACCCAAAATCGTAACTTGGACAATAAAAAATTTAATCAAAATTTTATGACTATTAATAAAAAATAAACCCAGCATTGTAACTTGAATATTTTGGTTTGATGGCTGCCAAATATGTCTATTAGCCAAAGAAAAATGTTGTATATCAATTAACCAATAAGATTTTATTCAGAAAGTGAAAAAGTTCGCGTTCTATTTTTAATATTAGCTTGAACCACTGTCACACGGTCAGTTCCCTAGACTCTTTACTATCTTTCATTGAAGCGTAAACTAATAGTACATTTTAGCATTTCGTCGTTGTCGTCGTCGCCGCTGTGGCTCATTGGAGTTTATTGCTGAGGAAATGCAAACATATATATATTACACCATTTCATCTGGACTACTGCGCTCCTGATCCGTCTCCACTTCCAACTCTTAACTGCTGCTGCTGGGCAACAAATTAGTTTGGGTTTCCATGCGATGCTGTTTACATTTAGGTCCCAGCTGCCCAGTTTGGTTTATGTTGGTCTTTGGAACACTCAAACCATAGCAGGCAGTCATTAGTAAAATTTTGACGGCAACTCAATTGCTCGAACTAAAGGAGTATACATTTTAACTCCACTCCTAGCCCCATCCCTAAGAAGAAGAACATAGACTATGTCTTTGGATCTTATTTGCATGGAGGCACCGAAACTGAATTTGTTTGATTAAACGATATGTTATTCCTTTTGATATAGTCACATTTCATTCATTAGTCAAAGGAGACCAAAAGGTAAGAGATTAGGCTAAAGATTTATCAAGTTGAAATTTAAACATGTTTTGGTTCAACTTTAATCGAATCCCATAGTCAATTAAAATTTGCATTTGCATCAATAATTTGCATATTCTTAAAATTTTTTATTTCCTAACAATCCTGCCACTTGACCATGACAATTGGTATTATACCAAGGGAATCTGGTGGGAATCCCCAAAAGATTCAAGGCAACAGCAACAGCAAATTCACTTGCAGCTCAAGCAGCACCAAATCTCATTAAAGCCAACGAAGCATGGTCCAGAGTAAAAGAGAAAGGAATGGCTTAAATAAGTTTAAGCTGCTATCAGCAAAAGATTTTGTTGCAAAGTCTTGGCAATTTTCAGAACGAAATCCATGTAGTGGGGGAATCGAAAATGCAATTGCCAACAAGTGCAGGAAAGAATAAATTCTAGATTAAATATTATCACAAAAAAAAAAAAATGTTGCACGTATCAAAAAAAAAAAATGGGGGAAAAAATGCGGGTGACCAGTTTCCTAAAGGAATGCCAAGTGGGAGAAAAGAGTTACCCCAAATGCAAAGGAGAATTGCTGCAATGTTGAAAGTCCAGGCAAGTGACATTTGCCCTCATGGGTGTCTGGATATGTGATTGTGTGTGTGTGTGTATGTGTGTGTGTAACACCACATTGCACCCGCATTGCACTTACGTTGTGTCCTTAGTAATATCGTTATTTGATCGGAATCTGAAAAAGTTGGTGTTATACGCATCGCACGACATGTATACTCGCCGGCATCCGTTTGAGTAACATTCCTGATGTACAGTCCAGTCGACAGTTGATTGTATTTCGATGATGATGAGTTAACAGATGCTAAAGCGGCAAGTTGCAAGAATAGTCACATAGTTAACAAGTTTGCCCCTGACATCTTCCCTCATTCCTTTTGTCTACTCACTGTTTATATATTCGCCATTGTGCAGCCATGAGACTTCCGGTGCCGGCATTCCCTGGACAAAGCAATTGACCATGGCATCGAATCCTTCGCGTACCGATTGCACCATCTCCGTTTTGCCAAATGAGATTTTCTCTGTGTGTTTGCCAATTGGCAGTTGTAGTTGTAGTGGATACAAGAAGGAAATTGTATAAATTGCTTTAGGGTACCAATGGCAGCAACTTTTGTAAATAGTTAGTCACGATATAGTTAGATAACTGCAATCTGTTTACATGGTCTCATTGATGGACCGCCAACAGTTTGCCAAGTTCACAAAATATACGCTGCAAACTTAGCAAGTCCCCAATCAATATGGTAATGGGAGCTAAAACTATGATGAGTCTTTGACCCTAGGGATATTTCATTATATTACGCATGTTAAATCATTTCTTTATCGATTCTGATTGAACTCTGTTTGATTTGAAATGTAGCCCCAGTACAATTACTGCAAGCTCTGTCCAAACTTTATTAATTTCACTTAACAGAAAGTGGAAAGGTAGAAAATATATAGAAGTAGGATATACAACATTAATACAATCTATCTGAAAGCTAATATGTTGTATAAACAGATTAGAAATAAATTTTCTACAAAATCATACATAAAAAGATAATATATAAAGCTAATAACAAGACTATCTATAAAGGGGTCTTCTTTTATAATTTAAACTATTAGGATCTACAAAAATTGTCTATCAAAGAGGGGGACTTTTAAAAAATTTAAACATTAGGGATCTACAAAAAAAAAAAAACGTAGTTTTAAACAAAACTTAACTAAAATACTTGTATTGTTTTTTTTTTTTCATAAATTAAAGTATGTTGAAAAATATTAGTCTGTGACATTTTGTTACCAAAGAATTTCAAAAATAGTTGCAAAAAAAGATCTTAAAACAAAAAAAATTTGCTAAAATGTACATTAAAGTCATCATTAATAATTAATTCTATCCATTTGGAACACTCTGTAGCTACGTTCTTTGTGTTTGTTGAGGTATAGAGGACTTTCTTTGTTCCTTTGTGAAACTGGTTTACTGGCTTTGTAGGACGAGCTTATCTTATTCACGAGTCGGCCTTTGCCATAAGAAAAAGTAGTCTATGCAATTGGCTTCATGTACAAACAGTGGAACTATTTGAAGTTCTTTTTTTTTGTCGTTCATACTTAGTACTTTTATGAAGAATTCAACTTACGATTTACAAGCAGCTCAAAGGATTTCTTAGCATCGCGCTCCGCATTCGCATTCACTTCGCAGGTCCAGTTGCCCTTGTCGTCCAATGAAATATGCTCAAAGACGAGGGCAAGCAAACCTTAAAAAGAGTGAAAATGGAATATTCCAAGTGGCATTATGACGCAATGTGACTGGATACTTTGGCATAGCCTCCTGCGGCTACATCAACTGGCATTATCCATAAATATCTCTCTTGCTGCGTCTCTGTGTCTCTTGGCCCTTTCACTTACCCGTCTTCTTTTCAATGTGCACTCGCCCCTTGGTATTCTCTCGGGGCTGGCCGTTGGGATCACGCCACTTGGTGTCGATATCCTTTTGTACTGTTTTGCAGAAAATGATGAAGGAGTCATTTACAAAATGCGTTATTGATGGCGTTGATGGTGTCAGGGTAAGAGGCGGCAATGCCAGCGGTAATGGCGTAAAAGAGTTGCCGCTCTCAAGTTGACCAAGACCAAGGATTGCTGCAGTTGCAGCTGCTGCAAGAAAAAACAGAAAGAATGCGAATTAAATTTATCACTCTTCAATGGAATGGCCAAAAGGAGTGTTAAGTGCCATGGCTAGTCGATAAAATGCTATAAATAACCATATCCACAGTTGAAAACAGAAAATAATGGAGCAATATAGGTTACTTTAAAATAATAAGCATTAACGTTTGTTAAGCAGATAATGTTCGCTTTTATTGGAATTTATTTTCCTTAAACTTAAAGCGAGCTTAATTTGGACACTACAAATATAGAATCTTTTTCTTTACAGAATTATTTTTAATAGCAGTAGCAAATGTGTTCATATTGTTTTCCAGACTAGCATTTACTTAAGGTTTGTATTATAAAATGAGTGAAACATTTGTAATGCAGAGGCAAAGAGGTTTCGAAGTGCACAATCTATAAGCCTAGTCGATATAGCCATGTCCGTCGGTGTGTATCAACTTCTCGCCCCCAATTGTAAAGTTATTGGAATGAAACTTGATATTTAAGTTAAACCATCGATTTTTAGATATTTTTGATGTGGATCCTATTTTAATTTGCGAACTTATTGCATTCTAAAGATGTTTATTTGTTTGTCAGAATTTCGCGGAAAACCTGGCCACGTTGAATGCTCCGAAAACTGAAAAACTTTTATGAAGAAGACGCATTCCTTTTTGTTAAATTTTTGTTTTAAATTTAATTAACGTCAAAGACAGTGAATGAAATAAATTTTCTTTTTTTTCAAAAATTTCTTACCACTTTCTCTTTGTCTCTCTCTGTCTCTCTGTCTCCTTTATACATACTCGTGTTTTTGTTTGCTTTATGCATTTTTAATAGAGATGCCTTTGCTGTAACTTGCATTTATGTTTAATGAACAACAGCAAAAAGGAACTGGCTAAGGGTGAGTTAGCCATGGCAACTTGCATTCTATTAAAATAATTTTCCTAGCATACATTAAGGAGCACCTTTGACAAAGCAAATATGTTCAAAATCAAATTAAACAGGCTTCAAGTTAGGGAAGATTTAAATTTTTCACATTTTTCCATTTGATTAAAGCCCCAAAAAAATTTAAGAGACCTCTAGGTTTATCGTTTTCATTTTGTGACCCCACGGGGCATGCATTTTCCCTCAATTCCCAACACGCGACGCTTTTTCCGCTAAAAAGGCACACCCTTTCAGAAAAACCCCTCGACAACTTCCACCCCCATCCCCTACCCCTTCCCGATAGCGCCACGATTGGCGCCTGACTAAAATTTCAGTCAAACAATTTGAGAGCTTTTGTGCGGACAAAATTGAAAATAAATACCCGAAACTATTTGGAAAGGGATAAGAAAAGTTTTTCAATGTTTTTTTTTGTTTGTTTTTTTATTTCACCTCTACCAACAGCTGACCAAAATAATTATTGGTAATTGAATATGGGCAAGATATCTAAGTGTGTTTCAAAGAGGATTTCATCTATAAACGAGAAATGAATTTATGTGTAATTTAATCTTTTCCATAGAAAATAAAAACATGTTGCAAAATATTTTGAAAATGTGTGCGTGTGCGTGTGTGTGTGTGTGTTTAAGCTCTTCTTTTGTTTCAGTTTTAGTTTGACCTCATTTTTCAAAATGAATAGTAATTGAAAAAAAATAATTGTCCTATTGATAGAAATTTTTGAAGCATTTTCCAGTTCTTTTTTGTTATAAAATATTTTTATGCAAAGACCAATGTAGATAAATATATCGAAATAATAAGTTGTGATAGATTTTTTTGTTTAATGAATTTGCAGAACTGTTTATTCAATCATATCAGATTTCATGTGTATTCAGTTTGAATGAGACTTAAATCTTTTCAGTTGGAATTATACTCTCTTAATTGTTAAAGTGTTAATGTTTAAATATGTAAAAAATATTGTGTGTGTGTAAAAAATATTGTGCTCTCCAGGACAATTAGCAGATAAATTGATAACGTTGACAATTAAAAATTAATAATATGTACATATATACATGTATATATATTTTTACATATATGCATACGTACATACATATATAAATAGTATAAGCAATATATTGATCCTATAAAAAGGAGAAAAGCGCGATGAGACTGTGGGGTAGGGGGAAGTAATTAATGCAAACAAAATAAATCTTACAGATTCTGCTCCTAAATCAAATATATGTATTTGAAGTCTTCTGGGCATAATACCATTGTGTTTGGACTATGGCTCTATTTAAGAACAGCAATACGAATCACTATTGATTCATAGGATTGGTTTTTGGGCGTATTCAGAATCCATTTTGACATTTCTGACTGCATTTGCTAAGCTTAAAATCTTACTTTTCTGATCGAAAATCCCCCCAAAAATATATTATCTATCTGCGTCCATGGAGTACACCTCCAACTGTTTTATCTTAAAAGGGTAATGTTTGCGAAAGAACGGCCTTCAATCTTAGCATACGAAATAACTAACTTTTTGATGAAAGTCACTGTTTTCCACCGATCGTCCCTATGGGAGCTCTATGATATAGTCAACCGATCTTTATCAAATTTGGCACAGTCATTTACAGATATATTAAACTAGAAAATGTTTATTTTGAACCCAATCGCGTTAAAAGTAACGCTTATTGACAAGTATTGACAAAAGTCTCTGTTTTCGAAGGATCGTTCCTATGGGAGCTATCTGGATACAGTCACCCTATCTTACAATACAATTTTTTGATGAAGTTCTTTTTTATTAGATTTCGTGAGACAATAATTAATAATTATGGCAGTTCATGATTGGCTTTATTAAGTAAACTTATGTTTCGTTTCATAATAATGAAGATCCATACATTAGCCAAGGGATCGAAACCGGATCATTAGTTGTTCAAGATGCCTTAGTGTTAGCCCATTTAGACAACTCAACAACTAATTAATGTAAGAGGATGAAATAGGCAAATTTTTTTAAGAGTTCTAAATGGAGTTAATACTAAGAACTCATAAAAGGAATTCAAGCATTTATCGGACATTGCAGTAATGAGTAATAATATAATTAATATTATATGCCTACTGAAAAAATTAATTTAAATTTCCGAAATCCCAAAAGCTTACATTTATTTAAAAATAGTTATTGTAAGCTGTAGTATAATTTATTTCGATATTCTCTAACCGATATTGCATTCTCAGTGATTTATTGTGTCATTTATATCGACAACGCTAAGAAAATTTTGGCCTGCAAGTACAAAGAGAACACATTTATTTCACAAAAATATTTCTTAACCTCTGAAATTTTTGGCCGTCATGTGAAAATGTTGCAAATGATGTCATGGTAATGGAAAGTGGGCCTGGCTAAATCATGTGTGCTGGAAGCCTAACTCTGTGATAAAAATTAGTCACATGCCAGCTTAAAGATGAAACGTTTCTTAAGAATAATAAAGACTACCATTAGACATACATGAACAAATAACAAGGAATGTGAATTTCTTTTTCCAGGAAAACACTACAAATTGCCCAAGGAGATACCTACTTACGTACATATCATACATAAAAGATAAATTAAATGCTAAACATTAACCATGTTAAAGCAATCTTTTAGTATACATATGAAATTTTCTTCAGATGTATTTGTGAATGTGAAAATTGTTTTAAAAATTGTCTGCTCTACCATGAAAAACAATTTTCTTTTTATTTGCAGGCATAAAAACCAGACGATTCATATGCAGGATCTGTGTGGCAAATGTGAAAATAAAACAAATTGAGTTGCCATTGTTAAGTTTCTTTCTCTCTCTTTCTTCCATGCCTTACATTTATGTATATATTTTGCTGTGACTTCAATTTGATTGATATGCAATGCACAAAGTTACCAACAATCACATAGGAAAAGCATTCGCTCTATTTAAAAGGGTAAAAAACCTGCAAAGCATGTACATATAAAGGTACCAAAAAAAGAAGGAGAAAAAAAAGTAGATAAATTTGAATTTTTATTGGATTTACTTCAATTTGCCACAGCCAACTCATGAAATATTATTAAATTTAATTTGATGTATGACGGAGCACATGTTACTTATGCATATATACGAAACGTAAGGGCTAATATTTGGCTTTTGATGTTTGCCATGGGAATATAGAATCCGAAGGAGTGAGGCTTTGAAATGGTTTTTAGAATCGCCGATTGGAAAGGAGCACAAATGGCGGAAGAAATGTAACAAGCCAGCATTTTGAGCAATGTAATAATATACCTTAGCAAGGTAATCAATAAGGTTACAATTTTGAGCTGTGATGATTGGAGACATATGATTTGATTTTCAATAATTAATATGATTTTCGAAATCAGCATGAGAAATGTATATATGATTTACTTGAGAAATTTTTATACTGCAAAAGCAAAAGTTGGAATTATTATTAAATGCAGGCGAAATATTTGTTAATATCATCTACATTTATTAAGAAATTTTAAAAATTGGATAAGATAATTGATATTACTAAAGTCAATATAATATTTAACGCGAATGCACTTTTATGCTATCGTTTTCTAATATAAACAATATTATACATTACGCCATTTACTATATGTTATAATCAATGGTTCGCATATATAACCCAACTGCTTTTGTTCGTGCGGAATTTTGTGTACTCTTTTTTAAACCCTTCTAACAGGTGGCAAAGTGAAAAGATTCATGAAATATACTATATGAAATTTCGACCAGAAGGAATAGTATATTGATCGAATTCAACAAGGTGTTTTTTTAAAATAGTGCATAATCTCCTTAAGTGGTTGGAGTTAACATTAAAAAAGAGCTCAATAGTTGTTGTTTTTCAATAGATAACTTATGGATGGCATAGTAAAACTCGTTTATACGTATATTTCCCACGTTTCTACTTCGATATTAATCAAATTTGGTAGATATTAGTAGGGCTCATTAGTGTGACGAATTTGGTTTCGATAGTCAAGAATATATATAGTTATGGGGTCGGAAATGCTTCCTTCTGCCTGTTTTATAATTTTTAGCGACGTTAATATACCATTTCACCCTATAGGTGCATGGTATAAAAATAACTTCCGATTTCTTACAAACAATTACTACGGTATTTTAGCAGGATATAGAGTTATTATTCATTAAAAGTTTTAGAAAATGTATAAACTGATTCCTAAATTAGTATTTGAATTCCGTTTGATTTAGAACAAAAAATCACTTAACATGAAATTAATCTTTTTTTAGCTAAAGGAATGGGTAGAAAATATTTATTATTATTATAATTTCTAAATATTATCTGAAGAGTCTTACAAAGTAAATTTAATTATTATTTTTTTGAAGATTGACAATTTTATACGACATAATAATATATGTAAATTTGTAAACTATTAAATTAAACACGAAATTTGCTATTCCATTATTGGCCTATGTGCATGTTATATATCCGCTTGTGAAAAGTTTGATTTATTTGAAGTACTCCCAGTATATTTTGTTTTATTAATTTATATTTGTTTTTATCTGCAAACCATCCTAAATGAACAATAAGCTAAAATCATCAAGGGTAAACATGTCATGACTTTATTTAAGACCTTTTCACTTTCGTGTGCTTTGTAGTTAATTTAGTAGTTTAAGATGCTGACTAGATAATTGGTGTATTTGGTTGCATTTTTAGTCGACATTTTTCCGAACAAAGCTCGAGTAACTAATTTAAATTTCTCTTTTCAAAGACAAAACAAGTGCGCATACATTTTGTATAAGGTGAATGTTATTCAGGTGACATCCATTAGATATATGTATGTATATATATGCAGATTGTAGACTAAAATTGGAGACAAGCAAAATCAATTAAAAAGAATACAACAATTGTTCTTGCTGTAAAAATAAAGAACTGCAAACTAAGCCAAATGGCACATTTACAATTTTCCTACCATTATGGGAGAGGAGTAGCAGGAGGGTGATAGGACAGAATGGCATTAAAATATCCATTTCTCAGCTTTATTCCGAGTCCTTATTTTGCCGTTTTTAATTGTTGTTTCGCTAAGCTGTTGGCTCGTTTACGCTGGACGAAGTAATCCTTAATGGTTAATTTAACTTCTCCGATTGTGTGAGAGTTTGTTTTGTTGTTTATCACTCGATTCTTGTTTATTTTATATAATTTTTTTTGCACTTGATTATTAAACGGCACAGTTACATGTCTGAGGCCGCAATGATTGCTCATGTGCCACCAAGAGCTAACATGGCCGGAAAAACGGCAGCAGCAACAACAACACTTTCACTTTGGCTAGGATGACAAAAGCATGAGGATGACATCATCGTCATGGGCAATGCCAAAATCATCATTTTGTTCCGTTTTGCGCTTGTTTTGCTTCTTTCTTTCGTATTTTGCCGTTTTTCGCCTTTGCTTTATACTCGGTCTTTGACTAGTACTGTGAGTTGCGTGGTATGATACGGCAAGGATAACATTTCCGGCAACATATCTTTTTGGCACACACACAAACTTTTGTTCTGCTATTGTCCTTGGTGCTGTTTGCGTCGTTGTGTATTGTCGTCCTTCACACGCAAAAATCACGTTAAGTTCCCGCTTTCACATTTGTGTTTACAACAAAGATAGAGGATTCATCTCGCGATTCGAGAGATCCATTGCAAACGGGCGCCGAAGTTCGACTGAAAGTGCATAGCGGCATCTACCGACAACAGGATACGGAACCGCTGCTCTCCGGATGCCTACGAAAATGTACGAAGTTTACGCAATCATCTTGAGGGAATGCGAATAAAATTCGATTTCAACCGCTTCACGTTAGAATCACAGTGAAATCAGAAAATATACTGAGGTCTCTGGCTATCCTGTGCAATCCTTTATTTTCGTCCATGCGGCTGAAAAGGGAAACTTACAACTTCGGTTGGACGCAATGTTGACACAGTTTCCGTGTCCCCTATAATGAATGTTGCTACGCAACAAAAACTCCTGCCTTTGTTTCCTTATATTCGAAATGTTGCAAATGTCCTGCCAGGGGTAAACGGACTAAAAAGCTTCTCATTTAGCTTAAATTAGGGGAAAAGTGCAGCTTTCATTAGTAGAACAGTTTATAGCGATTTTATAGCCATTTGTCTCTATATAATTTATTTATGGCAACTAAGTTTATAGAATGTGTGTATCGTCCTGTGATTGAAAACAGGTTTCCTTTGCTATAATTCTAGAATACAAAGTTTCAGCAATGCGTCAAAATTTATTTATTTTATGGTTTATAAACTTTACTTGAAATGATGGTTATTATAGAAAAGCTAAAATAAATTTTGATAGAAACTCCGTCACCAACTTATAAAGCAGTTTCAAAATTTTAAAAAGTCTTAAATACCTTAGATAACATAAAGCTAGGAGCATCGAGATTATTCACAGCAAATTACTAAATTTGCCTTCAATTTGAAAGTATAAAGTATAATGACATTTTTTAGAACATATTTATATAAGGTTTTGTTTTTTATTCACATGCCTCTTAGAACTAACACAACTGTACTTATTCTTACAGGGACACGAGCACTTTAGCGCCCCTAGCGTACAATTATCTTTTTTCTTCTACTAGTAAAAAACTTGACTATTTTCCATCAGATTTTCACGAAATTCGATAGTCTGAAATCCACTGTTTGCAAATATTGGGGTAGAAAACATTTCGATATACCATTTTATTTTGTTTAAGAGCGCAAAGCTTTCAAAAACTCTCGGAATTGGTAAGGGATGAAAATATTTCTCCTTGCTTATTTTCCTTAATCGTTTGGCTCCAAGCCAATAACATTTTAATCTATCAACTATTTCTTACGTCTTTTAACTTCTTCAAATCGGCTTTGGAATGGGCATCAGACCATTTTACAAAATTTCCAATCACCAAATCTGAACGAACCTTAGAAAGTTAAAGTTCGAATTAAGTTTGAATTATTTTTGACACTTATTGGTCTTGGGATGTGTTTATTACATGCATTGAGTTTAACTGTTCATTGAAAGAAATTTATTTTTCATCATTATTAAATTTTGAAACATTTAACGTTATAAATTTTGTTAACTAAGAATTTTTAATCAATTCAATAAGATTTTGGTGTTCTTGTTGATCACGAAGCTCATCCAAGTCCAATTGCCGAGCGATTTTCAAAACCGAACTCGGTTCTTGAACCCACTCATAGGCAAGCTCGGCCAGCAAATTATAAATGTTTTTGTGCAGCAAAAACTTTAGCCAAGCCGTTAGAGTCCGTGGCATAGTGGTGAGGACAAATGCATCACTAACATATTTCATATTATTTACAACATTTGGATATAAATCCATTAACATTTTCAATTGCTTCGTTAGTAGTCCTATGGAAGTAACGTAATTCTTCTGGTCATCAAATGCAAAGCACTCGATTCGACAACGCGGTTCATTGGTTGAAGAGCATCTCGGCCAGTTGTGTTCTTGTCTCACGAACATTTTTAAGGACAACAAGTCGGCAAAATTGAAAAATAATATGAGATGTTCATCAAGAGGACTCGAATTAAGATTAATTTCTTTAATAAGTCTGCCAAAGAGAGAAAATGATCGTTTGAGATCTAGTGTTGAGAATTCTCCTTTAAGAAAAGCCATCTTGGCTCTTATTAATAAGTTTTCATTATCAGGCTGAGAATCCGTCGTAGAGGTAGAACCACTGCTTACCAGGATATTTTCTAGAGTTGGAGAAGCAATTTTGCCACATGATGAGAGGTAATTATTAACGCCAATTGAGTCTTCCACAATATTGTCTTCATACATTTTCTCGCTGGAGGTAGTACTATCAGGCTGAGAATCCATCGTGGAGGTATAGTCACTGCTTGTCAGGATATTTTGTAGAGTTGAATAATTCATTGCAAAGTTTTCGTCATAAATAGTTTGACGTAAACTTAATTCTGATCTAAAAATTGACTTATTTGAAGGATTTTCGACTTCTTTTGAATAAGTTTCCCTTACCAAAAGTCTTGTTGATGATGTTTGATCCTTCTCATTTTCATTCATTTCAGCTATGTATGTTTCCATTGAAGTGCTTTGGATTTTAGTAATGGGCTGGGTTGTGTGAGTTTTAACCGCTTTTGATAATGTTTCCCTTGAAGTGCTGTGGACTTTAGAAATGGGCTGGGTGGTGCGAGTTTTAAATGCATTTGAATATGTTTCCCTTACCAAATGTCCTGGGTTATCACTGTCTAGCGGTTTTAATGATGTTGTTTTATCCTCAGAAGTAACATTCATTTTACTAACATTTGTTTTCAAAGAAGTGCTTTTAGATGTAACCCCGATCACTAACTCTTTTCTTTTATTGAAACGATCCAGAGTCTGTTTAACCAAATTGTTTCTCTTCTTTTGTCTTTCAATAACTGTATGAGCTTTCTGCCGATCACATTCAGCTCTCATTTTTCTAGCCATAACCAATGTCATCTTAATAACTTTTGGTGACTCTTCGGGATTCTCAGCTTCCTCAGTCGACATAGCTTTTGGTGACTCTTCGGGATTCTTAGTTTCCTCAGTCAACATAGCTTTTGGTGACTCTTCGGGATTCTTAGCTTTCTCAGTCGCCATATCAGTTTTTTTAATATTTCGAATCGAATCCGAGTCGCAAACCAACTCCTTTAGTTTGGTTTCACTGTTGTTGTCTAGATTAGCGTTTTTCTTTTGAGATTCCAAAAAAAGAGAATTAAGGTTTACGCATTGTTGTACTGACTTAATGGAATGAGTCCGTTTTTTGCAAACAAACTTTACGCATTGACGATGATGATTCACTAGCTTGAGTGGGCGTCGTGCGAATCCAGGATTATCTAGGCGACGACATTGTGCCAAATTGGAAGTGGAATATTTCTGGCCATAGCTCTTATAAAGACCCTTATAATCAATTAAATCGGAGGCTAGTTTCTGATTTGAATGCACTTGTATTTCGGGTTTCTTTAGTGTCTTGATATCAATTGAATTGCGAACATCAACACGGACTTCCTTGCTACTTCGAACGCAAAGATCCACGGCGGTTCCCTGATACAAGACGCGTAGGGCGGTCTTTGAGTGTTTTTTTGCTGTGCCAAAAATTTCCATTTTAATTGGACTATTTGTAACCAAATCCTCTAGATCAAAGTAATGGGTACTAAATAGCAGAATACATTTTTTTGGGCTGTCACAATTCTCCATCAGTTCACGCTCCCGACTTGTCAGACTGGTAAAACCAAAATGTGTTTCCGTGCTCAAGTTAAAACAATGCATTTTGTATTGATACGAAATACGGGAATCGTGTTCCGGTGTAATTAGGACCATAACATCATCTAGATTATTTCGGCCGCATATTTTACTTAGCATCTGTTCAGCCAGTAGGTCCTTGTAAAGTTTACTGAATATTTTCGCTTTTACCAAGCGTTTCTTAACCTTAATTGGGGTTGTATTAACGACAACAGTTATATATCGAGCAGAAAACAAGTAGGTTTCCGATTCTTTAACTTCCGGCTCTTTATGTTCTACTGGGACGGGAACTTCATTTGTAATTTCCGAACTAAAAAATGGAGCCCTCAAATCACGGTCATCGCATACATCTTTGAGGAGTCCCTCGCAGTTAATCACATCTCTTTGTGCATCAAAATCGCCTTTTGCCGACATTGTGGAAGGGAGAGTAGAGCACAATTTGGAAATGAATTTGGAGGAATAAAAAGAATAATACAATTAGATGGCTAAAATAATGCTAGTTTTTAACTAAAAGGTTATTTAAATAGTTTATACGAAAAATTTGTAAAAATTTGGATCTTATATTTTATGAAAGAAATCGTAAGGCCTTGTAAGTTTCTGAATTGAACAAATAGTATCCATCTCGACATATGTATGTAGACTTTTGAAAAATAAGGTCAAAATCGTAAGCCATAAAACTAGGGAAACATCTTAAGAACGCGTAAACTTTCGCCTATGTGTTGTTCGTAATTAATTGTAAATACTACCTAACTAAGAATATATATATAGGTAAAGTAAAAAATTAATTTTGTAACTTGGGTCAAGTATAGCAAAACCATGAAATCCTCTTAAGTATTTCATTATCAGGACAGAAGAAATTTTGGAAATCTAAAATTAGAGAGCTAGATACATACATACGTATCTTTTGAAGCCATCCTGAAATATTCTTCTTAGTGTTCACAGTTAACATTTGAAAGTTTTAGATGCTTTTAAATAAAACTGTGTTGTTATTAGATAAAAGTAATAAGGAACTTATTAATATCTGCAAACATACATACTAAAAAGAAGATTCACCAATTTGTTATTTGCCTACTTCATATTAAGGCAACTTCTCTGTGATGGCCTCTGATGACCTAAAGCCTTTGTACTGCCGTAAAGAGACTAAATTTGTTTTTTTTTTTTTTTTTTTTGGTTTTAGATTCTCAAAAATCAAAAGACAGAGAAAAAAATTGACAAACAGTTTGCTAAAATAGATGGGTGGCAATAAGCCGCTTAGCTTCAGTCTTTACCTTTTTCCTCCTCCTCTAGTATCTCCGTCCCACACTCTCTTTATCTCTTCAGCCACTGTCAATTCAAAAAACGTTTATTGTGTGCCGTCATCGCAATGAGTGAGTGCACTAACGTGGCTTGGTTCCGTTTTGATATTCAATATGCATTCGTTAGACGAGTTTATTGCTTCATTATTTCACTTAACGCGTTCGCCTAATGGCAGTCAAAATCGTTTGCCACAATCGTTAGCAGACAATATATACAAAAAAAAAAAAAAAAAAAACATATTGTTTCTTAATCCGTTTGCACAGTATATAGCGACGACATCATCATTTAACGTCCGCTTGTACTTTGTTGGTGTTGTTGTTCAACTACCTCACTGTATAGCCCTCTGCTTTCTCACCCTCCTAAAAACCAACCAATCACCCATCCACCCACTAACTCCCCAGTTCCTTTTTGCTTGCTGTTTTTTTTCTTCTTCTTTTTCTTCGAACTCACTTTTTACTTTTAACCAGATGTTTTTTGTTGTCACTTTTGGCCAGCGGCAGATTGTTTAGATCGATTTTGCGTTTCAGCAAACATGAGGTGGCACTTTTCAATATCAATGAAAAGACATTATGTATATAATAAGATTTTGTTCCATATAACCACATAAATTGATTTTGTCAACACAAATGGTTTGACTCTAAAAATAACTTTATAACCAATTGCCTTGCAATTCAATCAACAACACTTCAAACTAAGTTTGTATTAGCTTTGTATATATGACTGGATCAATACTTTTCTTAATGCCTATTAAGAAATTATGCTTATATTGCAGCTAGAACGAATTTAATTAGCAGTTTGCTCAATCCTGATATCAAAACCTTTTACTTCACTTGCCAATTTCATTTAATTGTATTATAGTATAATCCGATTTGCAAATAAACAATAAATTAGCTATCTATAACTGCAATTATAAGTAGAAGTAAGTGAAAACTTTTATATTTTTAAATTAGAAAAATTTAAATTTTTAGTAAATTAAGTCGTTTGCAATTAAGAAATTTAATCACCTTATTAAACTGATTTCTTTCACTTCCGATTTGATTTGATTGATTGAATACTTTCTTTAAACAGATTACTGATTACTCTTTACTGATATTCAACTGAAATGAAACAATTGGGAACCAAATACAATGAATTATTAAACATATACATTAAATTTTTTAATTACTTTAAATAAGATGAATATTGAAGTTCATAAAACTTTGAGTATTTAAAATGTTTAGTCTATCATTCTTTCACTTGGGGTTAGAAGTTACATTTAATAGGAATAAAAAAAGAAAAACAATTTTATCTGCTTAAATTCATTTCATTATTGAAAAACAATTGGTTTTTTAATTTGATTTTTTTATTCTTTTCTTACATTTGTAATTCTTTGCTAAGAGTTCATTCAAAGAGTTTTTAAGTAGCAGAAGGAGTACTAAATAAAATTTTTTTTAATGTCCTTTTCCAGGTAATTGAGACAAACTCCTTTTTATATTCGGCGTTATACATTTAAATCTAATATTTTAGAATTACTTTTTTGTCTCATCCATACCATATATCCATCCTATACATACATTTTTTTGTTTAGCATAATCTGAAAAAAAAAAAAATTAAAATAAATATGAAACAATTGAATGTGTCTTAAATTTTTTTATTTTGAAATTTACTTAATCCCATTCCATACATTTAATGAATCTCTTTATTAGGTACCAGATGCTAAAAAATTGAATTTGATTATCAGGTTAATTGATTAAGATTTCAGGACTGATTCTGATAATATCTATCATTTATTTTAAGTTTAAAATGTGTTCTTTCCATTGTGTCTGTCAGGGTGGAAATCCTGTTCATCCGCATTCTCCGTACCAATTGTATATATTCTCTAATTTATTTTTATGAGTTAAAAATTTGATGAAAATCTTAAAGTATCAAATCAAAGCAAACAATTTACTAAAATCGTTACTGAACAAATGCATTAAATTCCAAATGTAAATTCAAAGTCAAATGTCTTTTACTCTAATGGTCAGTATAATTATTAATTAAACAATACATACATTTTTGATAAGCTTCTGCTTGATAGTTTACTATCGACACTTTCGTTAAGTCTTTTGTCGCTTGTGTCACTTTGTGTCTGGTATTCCATACGTTTCAACAATTTGTCTACAAATCATTAATCAGATAAATTGCTTTCAAATGTTCCCCCATTGGAATATGTTTAAGCCTTTGTTGCCCAATTAATATGCAATGAGCGTATTGAGAATTTTGTCTGATTTGTTCAAAAATCAAAATAGCCATCACGTTGAAGGTCAGTTTTATTGCAGAATCAAGCAAAATGATTCCCTCATCGAGAATTTGCCAAATGCTTAATGAAAGTTAAGAAGTCATTAGAATGCGCCAAAATGGTTTACTTTGGTTTGCCCCAAAAAACTATCAAGCAAAACAAAACCGAAAAATGACGGCACAAAATTGTCATGAGTCCAGAAAGTGGCTTCATAAATAAGTCATGAGAATCGGATCGGGTTTGTTTATTTTGTTTTTTCATTTTGTTCTGAGCAGTTTTGGGTGGAAGGCTTGGCTATATAAACGTTGAGCTTCGCCTTCAACAGCATCAAACCACAAATAGCAAGTGTTTCAGTAACATCAAAGCAAAACTCAAAAAACTCAACAAAATGTTCAAGCTCGTAAGTTGAGACAGGACACACACTTTCGAGGATTTTGTGCAAAAAGGACTTTAATTAATTCAATTCTAATCCTTAGTTGGTTGTCTTCTTCGCTGCCCTCTTTGCCGTTGGCCTGGCCAATCCAGCTCCGGTTCCAGTTCCCCGTGCCGCTCCCGCACCCATTCCCGTGGCCAATCCTAACCCAGCTCCACAGCTATATTACGGTGCCAGTCCCTATGCCTATTCCGGCTACTATGCTTCCCCCTACTCCTACTATGGTTAAGTGCTGCCCGATGGCTTACCAATGGATAACGGACGGCAACTGCTAAAACCCGTAAATGGACTTGTGTGTTAATGGACTTTGTAATATGCGCGCGCTGGCAATTTTAATTAAGTGTTTTTAGTTATAAATGCTCAATAAAATGCAAAAAAAAAACAACAACAACAAGTTAATACAATGAAATCTTACGCAGTGAAGTGATTTTTGGTGTGGCACGCATCTCGTAAATAGGTCAACTGCTGATTGGAAATCCTTTAATCAGTATTATTGGGGAATCCTGCCTAGTGAATGTATTTAAAAATTGATTAGGAAGTTATAAGTTTGTTTCAAAATCCATTTTAATAGTCAAAGAAACGAATATCAAAAAGTATGTGTTCCATTCCATGCATATTTTGTTTGCATTTATGTCCTAAAGATGGATTCGTGATGCTTAATGACATGATGGGATAATGACTCTACATGTAGTACTCTTTGAGATCCTCTAGGAGCTAACTAGGAATACAAATCTGCTTTACTATGGAAACCTTAAATAAATAATGCTCCTGATATCATTTGGAATCCATTTTATTAAAGACCTTCACAAATTTACCTACACTCTTCCTCTCGAACTTTAAGTTCCGACTTTTGTGCACTTATTACTTAAGTAATTATATAAGAAAAACACCAGCAACAATGTAGGCTTTGCGGATTTTTATACCATACACCCATAGGGAACGTACGGAAGCTTTTCCGACCCCATTAAGTATATACTATATATATAAGTACTTCATGGGGTCGGAAAAGCTTCCTTCTGTCTGTCTAAATACACGACGAAATTGACGACTTTAATATGTTCAATTTCTCCCTATGGGTGTGTGGTATAAAAATTGATGAAGCCTCCACTATTACTAAGCAAACGCACCTGAATCTAAAATCTAACGATTAGCAATGCGCTCAACGTTGATGACGATGTCTTGGACGTATTTACCAACTTAAGAAAACTGTTAACGAGTTAACGATTAACTTTTTGAGTCTGGTACTTGACCTTAGCGGTAACTAAAAAGTTATTAGACAATATCAATATATAGATTCCAATTTACTACAAAAAAATGAGCGCAAGTTGCCCATAACTATTTATGTTGAGTCGCGGAGGTAATTCCAGACTCAGGATATACTCAAGATAATTTAGGATAAATCTTATGAATTCATATAAATTTAAATAATTAACTAATTAAAATTAGTTTGAAAATGTACTTTTTTGGTTACCCTTAATAAGGGGTTATCTAATGGCTCAGCTAACGTTAAATCTGTAACTGCTAAACATGAAAATCAATCAACATTGCTTAGCAATTTACAACTAAAAAAAATTTACTTGATATCAAATAAAAGTAAGAATTGATATCAAACGAAAACAAACATTTTCGAAATTCAATTTTTATTCACCTGTGAATATTTCGAATTTAGTAACGCTACAAAAAAAAAACCTTTTACCAAGATGTCCAACTACAAAATGGAAACGGCGCCATTTGATCCACGTTTTCCTAATGCGAATGTGACTCGCTATTGCTGGCAGTCGTACGTCGATTTCCATCGCTGTCAGAAGAAGCGTGGCGAGGACTTTTCGCCTTGTAACTACTTTCAGAGGGTCTACAGATCGATGTGTCCCAATGGCTGGGTGGAGAAATGGGACGAACAGCGAGCCAATGGCACATTTCCGGGACGGATCTAACATTAAGAAGAACATTAAGATCCACACCACCAACAACAGCAACAACGGCAGTAAAAAACACTAACGATCGTTGAGCGTTTCTTCTTCTTTTGTGACACAACATCATCATATCTAATCCAATAAATAAGAGGGAAGCGACGAATTAGTTCTGATTTTCTCGGCTCCGAAAAAACTTAATGGAATCATTTTTTCTGTTATTCGTTGGTTATCGTATGAATGATGATGAACCGCGAAATTGAAATTGAAAAAACTTTTTAGTTTATTCCGTTTTTTCAACAGGTTCATTTGAAGAAAGAAAACTCAGGTTTTGGGTTGGCATATATTTAAGACGTTTTTGTCTAAGTTTTAAATATTACATATATAAGTATGATTTCTTTGAAGAAGTTGTAGATCTAGCAATAGATAAACTGAATACCACAAATTTTTAATTCATCCCTAACTCTCGATTTGTAGCCAACTGAAAATCTGAATTGTGTATGAATTTTTTTGGTCCTTTGGGCGAAAGTACTAAATTACTTTTTTCCTTGAACTACGAAAGAAAGTAAATTGAATTTCGCGTCGAATCACATATTTTTCATTAAAATTGGCTAAGTGTTAGGTAGTTCTCATCGCCTATTAATAAGGGGCATTTTATGCAAAACTGCATATCTATCTCTTCATGGGTATGACCCTTCCGAAGGCCGCCGCTTTAGATTGACATAAAATGTCCTTTATACATATTTTATGATTTGCTTTGGAGGTACAACTATTTTTCGAGTGAGTTTAAGGTTACCAAATGCTGGGGAAGTTTTCCCAACATGACCTTATGGTTTGTTCAAATTTTTATGACTTTAAAAGTTCAAAAATTTGCATTAGGAATTCAAAAATAAAATGAAAATATTTACTTCTAGTCGACTATGCTAAGTGTGTCCTTAGTTGATATTACTCCGTAATGAATATAATATTCTGTATATAAGAAAATGTAGAAAAAACATGGTTAGGGTATTTTAGAGTCACCATAAGGGTGGAAAATTTTGAGATAAACAGATAAATTGGGCATATCTTGGACAATCACCAAATCACGTTTTCCAATTGGCTTAGCAAAGTTTTCTACCATCACCAGAAATGCTCAAAATGCTCAAAACGAGTTAACATTGCAAAACGTTATAATTTCAAATTTATTTGTTAAGCAAAATACAACTAGTTCCGATTCTTCTTAACAAATAGATAAGAAGTATCAATTTTTCCTAAAAATAACGCAAAAATACCCATTAAATTGCAATTCACAATATATACATATAATATGTATATGTACCTAACTAATGAAAATAAGTTAATATGTGGAAATTCTTCAGAACTAATAAAGTTTAGGATGAAATATTTTCATCAAACAACACCAAGTTTTTTTTTGGATTGCTGTACTTAGTTTAGTAGACCCTTTGTTTAAACTTGCACCTTATTGATTATGTGGCAGATTGCTGAACTACAAAATTAAAGTTTTATTTTATTAAATGCAACTTGGTTGGCGGCCAATTAAGACGACTTTATTATGGCACTCGATTGCAGGTGTCACAGTTGGTTCCAACGTGTCGAAAACTTCAAGTGGCCACAACAGGTAAACTTGGCCAATTGTATTGTTTTGTGGTTGCAATCGTATGCATTATTATACATAATTGCCTCTTGCTCTGCTGTCACTTGATTGCTGCCTGTTGACATTGGTTGTTCCTGATGTTTTCGCATTGATAAAGTAGACGAAAAGTGAAACAAGTTTCAATTGCAATTAGTCAGTTAATAAACCTACTGATTTTGCATGCCAGATATGTCTGCAATAATAAATATATATATATATATATATATATATATATATATATCCGATCTGGATGTGCTAGTAAATATGGTTGAATAAATAGTTGACTAATGCAAACTTGTTTTTATTATTAATCTTTTTTCGTCTCCTACCGCAAGTTTATATATCTCAAAAAAAATCTTTTATATCTAAGATAGATCAAGAAAAAGCTAACTGCAGTTGGTTTGTATGTAGTATTTTCCCTTCGGCTTTTTATTATTGACGAACCAGCTGGTTTCTAAGGAAGATATTTTAGCCATAAAACTACTCGATTGGTAACAAGTTACAAAGCTGAGTTATATTTGATAAACATACATACATATATGTATGTAGAGAAAAAAAAAGAAAATAGTTTAATTTAAAATACATTAACACATTTTAATTATAGTTAGTTAGTTAACATCATATGTGTCTTCTGTATATCAAGACTATATAGAATTAATCGAAATTACATTACATTGTGAGGTTACAAGTGTTATAAATCATAAAATTAACTAAGTTACATATTTGCAAAATTAAGGACTTAGAGAGGCCCGAACAATTATGACTAATCCGGCCCTGCTTAACTCATTAAATTTTTGTCAACTAAATCTTCTAGCTGATTTTACTTTCTTAAAATATACCAATCAACTTTAGTATTGCTTTTTAGTTTCAACTAGTTATAATTCCGAGAGCACAGTTTTCGAAAGAGAGTACCTAATAGTTCTAGTAACTTAATTGAATAAAAAAAATATTTTCCCTGGTCTATTTATTTATCTTGAGTATATACTTATGTATATTAAGTCGTTATAGGTTCCTTATATAATTTGAAGGAGTACTACTAACAGATGTAAGGTATATTCTCCACTGTAACACTGAATGAAATAATGTAACATCATTGGTGGCTGGAGGCTCAAGATGTTGTCCATCATTCATCAAATGCCGCAGCTTAGTTTGTTACAGGAAGAGTCAGCGATCGAGAGCCCACATCATATGAAGTCTTACGTGTGTGGTGTTGGCACAGCAGGTGACATTTCGAGGTCCCCAGGAAGACAACATACACATACATAAGTAAGCAAATAAATGAACAGACAACGACAACACCCATATGAATATAGCAACAATCAGGCTGGCAGTGGACATGGAAACAAGTTGTATATATGTTTGTTGTTGCCTGGTTTGCTTTGATATACAAAACACTTTTTCATATCGAAATTTGTGATATGTTGTGATTAATGTAAGCGACACAAACACTTAATTTGACGCCGTCCGTCTCACAGTCCACAAGCAACGGGCTGGCGCCTTAAGGTGAAAGAGAGCTCTTCAAGTCCGAACGATTGTACGATCAACCGGGCGATTGGCAACGGTTGCTGCTGTTTTTTTTTTTTTTTTTTGGAAAAGAAAATGAACATACATACACATATATAAAACAAACAACAACCATAATCTCATGCAAGATTAATTATTGTAATCACATCAACAGCAGAGCTATGCGAACGGAATCGGGTGACTGCGGTCCAAAAAAAAAAAAAATGATCAATGATCATCAGACTGGCAGCAAAGGCAAGTTGAAAATTTCTGTTGATTTTTATAGCGAACTTCTTGGCTTAAGGTATTGGGGATACACATTTCATTGGCTAATCAAGATGCTAATTTGAAGAAGATTAATTTGTGTTGCGAGTTGTATTCGAGACGAAGCGTTGCGAGCCTTCCTTACCACTATCTTTAACCGCTGCCTTAGTCGCTGCCGGGCATACTAGTCACAGATTCAAAGATTATAATCACAAGTAGAAACTCCCCAGATGAAGGCTTATTATTAATAAACAGGCCAACTTGGTATTTAATTAAATAACTATGCATAGCTGCCATTTAGCATTGTTTGTGAGACTCGGTGACAGAGAATGAGTGAGGAAGAGACGGAGGAGAATGGAATGAGAAAGGTAAAGCTTAAGCTGCAGTGTAGTGACACGCAGATTAATTGAAATTTTATGAGTAGCGCAGACGTAAAACAATCAGCGAGACCACCTTTTGCCAGCCCCCTAAGGTCATAAGGAGCCGGCATCATTTCGGTATTTTTTCAGAGTGTATCCAATGACTACATAGAGTGGAGTGAAGTTTGTCTGCTGTTGGAAAGCTGTTTGCTGAATGCTAAAAAAAAACTGCAAAATTATGAAAACTAGACAAAAAAAACTGCACAGTGGTTAAAATATGTATAACTAAATCAAATGTAGAATTTACAACAGGAGATAGCTAACTATAGAACTTCCATTAGGTTTGTTACAAATAAAGGTTTAATTTAATAAGCTAAGCTATTTGGACCTATAATTTAACAGTTTTCAGTAAAAACGATATATAAACTCTATAATATATATATATAAAGATATAAACCAGTTTTAATATAGGCTTTTTAAACACTTTTACAATAAGTGGAACTCAAATATTGTTTAAGACACTTCACTGTGTGTGCCAGATAAAATCTATAAGTAAAGAAAAACTCTGATAATTTAAATATCAAAATGGTTGTTCATGGTTTCAGCTCGAATTATGGCTAAAGCTTTTACAAGTTAGTATAAGTTATAGGGAAAACTTTGTTGGTAAAAACGAAACAAAAGGAAAAATTGGCAAAATTCTTTCTAAGATTCGATTCATGAAAGAAGATTTTTGACTGATATTTGGTGCGGAATTTCTACAACTTTAGAGCTAAGCAAATATATGCAACGCAAAGTTTTCTTTCACTCAAAAATTGCTTAATTTTGAAACAACTGTAATAGTCTTTTTGAATTACATCAAAACACATAATGTTGCGAAAATTAAAACAAAATTGTCTTTAATTTGGATTTGGCAAACACACACAAAAAGTGTTTTTCAAATTAATAAATATTTTCTTAACGATGTGGTCTGTAGTCTAAAGAATATGTAAACCACTGTTATGTGTTTAGTTCCTACCAAGAAGTTCGCCACGCTAATTGATAGACTGTGAAATCATTTAACAACGGCTGCAAAAGGGATCTCACTTGAAGATGCAGAGATCTGGCTCCAAAAAAACGAACATGTATCTTCCAGCTCCAGCTTCTTCAAATCCATCAAGTCGGCACACTTTGGTATAGTCTCGCAGAAGAGAGCATTTGCTCTATACACTGTGCCCGCTGGCCACACACAATATCCAGCCACATGATGTTCATCATGGAGAGGGGAAAGTTAAGACCGCCTAAGTGAAAAGTGTTAAAATGTGCGACTCATAGCCACACAGTTATGGCAAATATGAAGACAAATGAGCAGCAGCAGCATCAAGTTTTTTTTTTTTTTGCATTTTTGACATTTGCAAAATTTAAAATGTCAGCCAAACCAGCAAGGCTTTTGACGAAGGTTGAATACTGAGCGGCGAAGGGTGTTGCCGGTTCGGATCGTTACGGTCAGAAGGATAAGTCGCGGGCATTTAAATTAAAACTCAGGTGAAAGGTTATTAATTTGCTAGTGAAACTGGGGCGTTGTGTTATGGTTAATGCTTTTTCCTGTTGTTGTTGAGGTTGTTTGCCTCGGCTCATTTAGGTTAATATGCTGAATGCGACATGGACATGGATATGAACAGGAGGTTCAGATGCTGCAGCCGTCAAATGACATGAAACTGACAAGAGTGAATGCATCGATGTGACTTTTAGTGAAAACTGTAATGCACACTTTTCGATTTCATAAATCAAAACATTGTTCCTATTGGTTGCTTGATAAATGAAAAAACAACCTCAACATCGTAAACATCTCAAATAACATTAATACAATTTCTCTCAACCAGTTGGAATATGCAAAATGATTTCTTTTACCCAAGAACTTTAAGTAATAAATTGAAAAAATAAACGAAAAATTCTTCAAATTCTCTCCTTATTGTTATACCTTCTTTAATGCAATCCTTCATTTAATTTGAATAGAAACTGAACCTATGGCAAAATCTTTCTGACGGTGTTTACAATTACCTGCCATATTGGTTGGTAAGTACCTAATGAGTTACCGCACCTAGCCAAAGTTGGCTTATACATACATTTAATGCCCTTTTATTTTTTATGTTACCTCCACTTTGAAGTACTTGTTGGGCAACATCAATGTGCAATCTGCAATCAGGCATCTACAATTGCTGGCAATTTGCGTTGTAACTTATGGACAACATCAGTGGCACAATTAAAATCATTTAGAGGCCAATTAAATTTCGTTAGCAGCATTAAAAATGGCAATGCCAATGGCCACACAACACACACACAAATTGGAGTTGGGTCACATGAGAACAATTGCGCAATCGGAGCGTAAAGGAAGCGGAGTATAAAAGTGGGGGGATCGGAAAAGGCAGGATGGGAATGGTCATTGACAATTAAAAGCATGAAAATGGCTGCTGATACATGGAGATGCAACTTGAGTTGGGAGGTCAGAATCAGAGTCATACAGTCTGTTGTCCTGTTCCCATTCGGAGCTGGAACAGAGTGTGCTACTATTTTTATTTTTTTTTTTTGTTCACTCTCCTATGTATCCATGAGTGCGTGCTGTGACCAAAGTGCGTGTTGTTTTGCGATTTGGTTGAAATTGGCCTAGCCAGATTCAGATTGGGAGTGGAGCAAACAGCTGGGGTTCCCATTAGAGTGCCACAAAGCGATGAGCTTGGGAATTTCAATTAGGCAACACGATGTCTCCGGAGCTTAGAGTTAGAGAGAAATTTTCCCACCACTTGCCAAATTATTTCTTTGTGCCACTCAACTAGTCGTTGAGTTGCTGGCCAGTAAAATAAATTCACAAAAAAAAAAAAAAAAACAACTACACATTGGCATCTGTGTGCCGCCTACGTGGTCATTGGGATGGCAGTTACCAATTGCCGAAGATGTCGATCTTCAGGTGCTTCTGCTTCTGCCACAGCCTCAACTTCACTCTCCTTGCTCTGATGGGTAGGTGGCATTCAATTTTCTACAAATTTGCTACTCTTTCTCCCGTGCAGTTTGTTGCAACTTTCACAGCTTCTTCGGTAGAGAGTTTGAGTCTATAAAGTTTCTTTAGCTAGCTTCTCCTAGTCATTATTGGGTAGCAGAGTTTCCATTTTTTACGCCTCAAAATCGAATAATTTGCGCATAAGTTATGGTCACAGTGGTTATATTTTTCATATATATATTTTTTTTGTGTGTCGTGCGTGCTGAATTTCCCTTGCTTACCGTTACCAACTGCTGCACATGGGCCACGGCTTGTTGAGGCGAATTTTCATTTCTTTGGCTTCTAGCTACCAGCTGGCTTAGTGCCTAGTTTGACTGCCCTTTGCCTCAACTTAACCAACTTCCAACTCCATTCGTTAGGTTCAACTATGTAAAACCACCTTAATCCTTAAGTTAGCCAAGCAAATTTCACACTTAAAGAATATTAAACATTGTTCATCTAGGCTAACGAAGTTTATGTACTCTATCGGTGGATATCAAGAAAATATCTCAATATCTTAGGAAATATATAAAACAAAATATTAGGTCTCTTAATTGTTAAAGATATATACATAGATCCGAAATCCATTGAAAATCAAGATCTATGCAACATTAACATTTTATATTAACTACAAGGTATAAACCTGTAAAGTTCTGAAGAATTGAGAAAATGCATCATGAAATCTAGGAACTAAATTAATAGAGTGAGATATGAAACATTTAAATAATTCAAATATACCTGCAAACTTTAGCCTTGTATGTACATATATATGACCCCTATATGATCGATAGCTATTGAGTTGTATCGATATCAACTCTGTGAATCGGTAACGAATAGGGAGCCATTTTTGACGCTCTCCTCCCTACTAAAACAAGAAATAATCTTACTTAACCTTGCCATCCATATATTTTAATTTGACTTCTAGGTTTTAGAACTCATATGTAAGAACTTATTCAATTTAAAACACAAATATCAAGTTTTTTCTGAAAGCTTTTTTAAATTAGCAAGAACTCCTCGAATCCTAACGAAACTTTGTTATCACTACCTAACAAACCAATTATGGTAATCGACTATCGATTGTGTAACTTCTGACTAGATAGTTCTAGACGACTACAAATTAAATAGCATATGTGCATCGATAGTTTTGCGACTACAAATCAAAAAGCGTATGACAACCCCAAATGCATTAACTAGATTGATAGCTTTAGAAAATTCTTAATAATATGTGGTATTAGAACCAACTGAACATTTTATTTTTTCTATTATGATCAGGGAAAACCCTACGAACTACGTTTAGAGTAGACAAAAAAAAAAAAAAAAAAAAAGGCATTGCAACAAAGCGTTCAACGCCATCAAAATCCTCATCATCAACGACAGCATCCGCGTCGGCGGCATTCTCGTGGTTGTCTTTCATTTCCTTTGATCTTGTTGCGCCGATCAAATCGATCAAATGTAATTTTCGCAGCACGAACGTGCAGCATGCCCAACAGAGGCAAGACAAGGCGAGACGAGACGAGACGAGTAGGAGACGAGTGCGCCAAGTGCCCAGGCAGTACTTCAGTCCTGTTGTTGTGGTTCTGTTGCGGCCAAGTACATTTACACCAATTGCACTGATCGATCTGGGTGTAAGTTATATGCCACGGCAGTGGTTGGTGGTGCTGGTGGTGGTAGTGGTAGACCGTGCCAAATTCTTAATAGTTGCTAGCTTACTATGAGAGCAGACAGCACCTCCACCGACTGCACACCGATCAGAAGGCGAGAGCAAACAATTGCATATAGAAGTCAGCCAGAGACTGGGACAGAGAACCAGAGAGCCAAACACGATCAGCACGATGGCGTTTTGCGGTTTGGTTAAGCGAACTTCAAGCCAAAGTCAAAGACGACTAAGGCGCACTCTGGCGGTTTCGCTATAATTAAGGACTTTGGTGTAATTTGTACACCTATTTAGGACCGCGTTGATTACAGGCCGGCGTTTTATTGCTTTTGACACCTAAAGGGAACCGGCTTCAGCTTTCCAGCGACCATTTGGAAGCTGTGCGAAAGGAATCACACGACAGACAGAGAGAGATAGAGTAAGAGCCCTGCAGATTGCGAACTGAAGTGGATTTATTGGCTGACGTGAGTGTTTAGTGTTGACGGTATAGAACAAAGCAGTTTTGAGACTACTTCGTCGCGATTGCTTTGACTGGGACTAAATCAAGGAAACTCAGGCATGTGGCACACATTCCGGTGTCACCTCGCTTTCCTGTGAAGGATGTGAGAATTCCCACAGAAAGTTTGCCATTAACTGAGTACCCTTGATATAGTTCATCACCGTAAGCCGCTCATTAATCGGACATCCACCATTATCATTCTCGGTAATTGGCAGCACAAGGACATTTTTGCCAAGAACCTCTTGAAAGATCGATGGCGCCAACATCGATCCGCCATCACGAATAAAATTTGGTGTCGCATTGTAAGTTTGTTGAATCGCTCGAGCCGCTGCCTGATATTCAGGTGTATTACAATCTCCATGCCACGAGGGTATAATAAATTTCTCGCATAATTGCATCTTATTTGGTGACCCACGATCTGTCCAAGCATTACCCAAATGCCTTTGTAAGGCAAGAGTCACAGCACTAGCCCGCTGATTGGGAGCCAAAGAAACGGAAAACTTTCCAATCACCTTGTGCGGTATTATAAACCGTACATCATGCTCTGAATTGGCACCCTCAATGCCATGTATGGAGAGATGTGTCAATGCCCAGTTGTTATTTAGAGCCGTATTCTTTTGCTGTTTATTTGGAAGACTCTTTACACGAAGATTCTGACCGTACTCAACATAGTCGAAATCAGTGCAGCGCACAATATTTGAGTCCAGGGCGTAGGCATCGGTAGCCCCCTCAACGAGTATTTGCATTTGCGAGTTTACCAAAGAGCTGAGAAGATACATGAGATCGGGTAGGGCTTCATATATGGTGCCTCCATGCTCACAACTGCTTAAATCCTTCTTGGCACACTGAACCTCCAAATGATAGTAGACCAATCCTCGGGAACCGTATACAATGCACGGCCTAAGGTCACTTTGCCATCGTCGGGTGGCCATTACCACACAGGATACTTCACGGAAAAAACTTATACGTTGCCTCAAGACTGCCTCCAAGCCTAAGCTATTGCTATGGGCCATACTCTCGATGAGGAAGACCAAATTAACAGGCAAACGGAGGCCAGCATCTTTGTACGATTGCAAGGCATTCATCCAGCACATTAATGGACCTTTGTCTAAGGCCACACCTCGTCCATACATAAAGTCACCCAATTCGGTCATCACAAACGGATTGGTACCCCAGCCCTCCTCGGCAACGGCCTCCTCTACATCCAAGTTGCCGTAGATCAATATGGTTGGTTTTTTTGGACTAGGCACGAAGACACCAATAATAACTCTTGGCATTCTTACTGTGTGAAAGGAATCTGCCAGTAACTGCATTCCCATATGCTCACCAAAGGCCACAACATCCAAATCTAAGGAAAGACACAAAATATCATGGCTTACAAAATGGCAAATTGACCTACCTACCCACCAATCGTTTAAGCATCCAATCTATAGCCCTTTCGATCTCCTTTCGTTTCTCTTGGTTTGTGGAAACTGTCTCGAAAGCCATCAATTCCCATAAATCATTGATATAGCATTCACGTTTCATTAAAATTATTTGCAAAATGCGATTCATCGGACTGTTTGGACTAAGTGCAAACTTTTTATGTCCTCGTCGCAACAATGTATGAAAAATTGGCAATGAATAACTAGCGTCTCCCATTTTGGTTATTACTTTTAAAAACTATTTTCAATGCTTTTTAACTTAAAATTTTGGACGTTTAAGTCGACAGTTTTTTAGAAATTGTTTCATAATTTTTTTTTTAGGTGTTTTCCTCAAATTCTTTTTACAATTATCATTTAGTCAAGTCTTTTAAATGTTAAAAATATTATATCTTAAGACAAATCAGTTATAACCAATGCTTATAATTTCGGACTATGGAATAGGAGGTTTAACTTGATTTAATTTTTAAAAAGTAAGAAAGGAATGCAATTTCAATAGCAAATATATTTCAATATAAAAATGAAGTAAGTAAGTCGTCTCGCCGACTTGGGTATACCATACACCAGTAAAACAAATATTTCAAATTTGTAATAACTGATGCATTTGCCTATTTTGCACAATTCTGTTCACATGCTTGTTACAAGCATATCTCAGTATCTCGCGCACTTATGCATATAAGCACCCTAGCGCCCCCACCCGCCAACGGCCATCAAAGGCCTTATGCAAAAACGTTTATATGCATAACTCAGCTATTTTTTGTCCGATTTTCATCAAATTTGGTATTTTGCTCGGTATTAGTATCAAATTTAAGTGTGCCAAATTTGATTGCACAAGGTAAAAATTACGGGAGATAATCGAGTTTTTCAAATTTCGGGGCGGAAAGGGGCGTGGCAAAAACTTTATATATACAAAATGTGCGCATTTACTATGCAAATATACATACCAAATTTGGTGTCTCTAGCTGTAATAGTTTTTGAGATAAACGTCTTTTTGAATTGCGGGGGCGGAAAGGGGCGTGGCAAAAATTTGAAACAAACTTGATCACTCTACATACTACACGAGCCTACATTCCAAATTTGGTGGCTCTAGCTTTTATAGTCTCCGAGATCTAGGTGTTCATACGGACAGACGGACAGACGGACAGACGGACAGACGGACGGACGGACAGACGGACATGGCTAGATCGACTCGGCTGTTGATACTGATCAAGAATATATATACTTTATGGGGTCAGAGAAGCTTCCTTCTGCCTGTTACATACATTTTGGCGACTTTAATATACCATTTCACCCTATGGGTGTATGGTATAAAAAACAAATATTTTTCAATATAAATGGAAACACCCATCAGATTAAGAACCATCTATCAAAGGACTAAAACATATAGTTTTTCAATTCAAAATTATATACAAAAAATGTTTAGTAATTTTTAACGTGAAATCTTTTAATAATTAATCAGTTTTTAATAATTTTATACAGTTGGAACCTAGTTATCTAAATCTGTCAAGATCAAGGAAATCCCGTTAAGTCGAGAGCAACATTGTAACATTTTTAAATTCAATTAAAAGTTATAGATAATAGAGCTAATCAGGTAAGAGGGACAACAAAAGAAACTCAACCTCATCCCTAATAATCGTAGTCCAATTTTATATGACTTAAGATTCCATACATCCTTTCTGACAGCTGAAATTTTGTCAAGAAAATGCTTTATTTAGATAATAAGCTCACAATCAGTGCTAAAAAAAAAATATACTTTTTTTAATTCTTAACTTCTATATTACATTTAAAAGAGATTACAAAGGAAAACGTTTTGCAATTATAATTAAATAAAATATATTTTTAAACTTTCATCCAGGTCTAAAATTTTCGTGTATTCATTTAGTAAATGTAGTTAAATGTTACGTAACTTAAGTGTGATTCCCCCTCCCACATGACAAGAATTGCTGCTGATCGTTAACACAAGTCACTGGCAGTTGGTAACAATTAAACGCTAATATTAGGCTATAATTCATTATCGCATTTTGCAGACAGACATAAAACGGTAATTTGTCTAGCCGAATACGATACGAAAATATAGGAAAATTTTTGTTATATCATAAATAATTTGTCAGCAATTTGCCAAATATGAGACAGCAATTAGTTGCTCGTGGGCAATGTTAACACAATTTGGTCAATATCAAAAATAAATGTGTAGGTCGTTTGCTGTTTTTTTTTGGTTTGTTGTACTAAATATAGTCGGTTAATGCTTATCGAGGTAAAAGTAGAATTGTTTCAGCTGGTTGGTCAATACATGAGATTGACCATTGAAAGCTTTGTGTCGTCGTTGATTATTTGAATTTTCGAATTTTGGAGGTGGGGCTCTGGTGGTTTCTTTCTGCGAATTGTCATGCCCACACGAATTCAAGTCGGTTTCTTCTCCTTTTGCATTGACACTTTTCCATGGAATTGCTGCGTTTTAACGCAGCGGGTGATGCTTTGGGCTTAAGTTCGACTTCGACACTTGAACGCATCTGGGCAGCAGCTTGAAAAATTGCGGATATGTCACACGATTTTATGGCTATATAGCAAACTTCTTGCCAGCCAGAAGTAACAGTCGTTGCATTGTCTCCCCGGGGGAAATGCTAAATCATCAGAAGAAAATATGGCAGATCCCAACATGACTTGTCCCCTTTTTCGAAGTTTACACTGTGATTTTCTATTTGCTATAAACCAAAGTTTCGATTTAAACCAATATTTAATTATTAATAATAAAACAATTATAATTATTAATGGCTATTTATTATTTATTGCTAATGCACTGTAATCGAAGGGTTTGCGTATGGTCGGTTACCACTGTGCGGCAACAAGCATTTGGCTATTTAGTAGGCATTCCTGCTGCTCACTTACGGCAAATGACAAGACGATTTCACACCTCGGGGAGTCCTCGCCTTTGTGTTACAACTGGCTATCTCTCTCGTTTCACCTTGTATCTGCTGGTTATGGTTGTAACGAGCTTTTCCTTAGGCATTTTGGCTCGAACTGCTTTTTTTTTTATTTTAGTTTTATATATGAATGTGGTACATGACAGACATTGCCATTGGACACACTAAAGATTATGAGTGCGATCTGGCATCGGGCTTCAGTTGATGGGCCTCAGGGCTGATCATGTGCTTGTTGTTGTTTAGTTGCAAGTTGCGAGTTGCAAGTTGTGCGGTATTAACGCATTTATTAGCAAAATGTTTAAATTGCATGACACTTGCTCATTTAGAAATCACTCAGATAATGCATTAAAAAGAAGTTCCATTTGGCAATTAAAAATCATAGTAATTAAATTTACTGATACGGTTTAACAATTAAACTAAACTTTCATGGTTTTGTTTACCATATTTTTCTATAAGTCACACAGTTCATTATTTGTAGTATATTTTATAATGTTGTAGTCGTATTAACTGCAGATTTTAGTTTACACTATGAGTAAAATTTAATATAAATATTGTATTTTTTACAACTTTACTAAATTGTCAAGATTCCATTTTTACCACTGAATTTGGAAATTCGGTTTGCTGATGAATAATTGTTATCAAAAGAATCATTCATTTGAATCACACTTCCCCAATTGAAAGGATATTCAGTATTAGCTACTTTTGAACTAAACTCAGATTCCCCGGCAATCTTCATATATACATACATACAAACATAGGACTATAAGTCTAAAAATTTTGTTCAAGAAAAATATACGCGATTGTGAGAAGCAAAGATTTGCGATAAGGAAAAACAATCAACAATAATGAAAAAAGTCAAACAATACTATATAGATTTATATGTCTTCTTAATGGTATTTTAAATTTAGAGATACAAAGCTTAGCATTTAAATATTAGATTTTTTTAAATGTAATCGAAACAAAATTACTTCATAGGTGATAGGATAGGTATATGAATCTGCTTAAGATATACGTATATCAGATTTTGAAATAGAGATCGTGGAGTGCCTTGAGGGGCCCCGCGCTATCAAAGCGGTGTTAAAAGATTTTTAATCACAGAAAACTTGAGTTAATTTGCAAAGTTCTCAAAAACTCTAAACTTTGTGAGTGATATCTTCATTTAATGCTCTGACTTTTATTTTCAAGTAAAATTTAATTGAAGCTAAGATAAAAAATGCGATTACTCAGCAAAGTATTAAAAAAAATACCTAAATCTTACGAGGTTATAGTTTTATAAAGTTTGCAAGAATTTGAAAAATTCATTCTTTCAGTCTGCATTCTCATCTCGAGAACTGAATTTTTATGTCAATTTTAGCAAAAAGTTTTGGAAAACTTAAAGTAATTTTAAACTTCTATGAATTCGGCTTTGACTTACATACCAATCAAGTATGGAACGGAAAGCCACATTTACAGATTGATTTATAGTCTTTCCCTCAAATAACCTTTCCAAATAAAACCAAAAGCGTGAACAAAAACCAAGTTATCAACATTTTGTTGACCGCAAATAAACCTTCAGTTAACTATGAGGGATAATTTTAATTTACAAACGAAGTTTTTTGCGTTACAAACCTCAGTCGCAATCAAAGTCCCGGTTCCCAGTCCTTGGCATCGCTTCAATCAAAACACAATTTACTGGTTGGGGTAAAAAAAAATCAGAAAAAACCTGTACTCGTTTGGCGGCAATCAGGCAAAGGCAACGCACTGATATCTTCAACCCACACCCCTACACTGACGGCATCCTTTGAGCCTTTTTGCCAAATTACCGCGCATTTAATTTGAACTTTGATGTTGCACGCGGCAAAAGTTCTTTTTGTTTTTTGTGGTCCACCATGCGAGATGAGATGCGCTGAAACATGCTGCAAAATTGAACCAGTTGAGAAATAAAAAATATCCAAAAACAGAAACATATTAGCATGCAAATTTAATTTGTATCTTTTTTTTATTCTCGGCTGCTGTATGAAGAATTTTTGACCAAAAAACCAATATTGTATAAATTTAGTTTTTGGCCATTGTCTGAGTTAGACAAACAACATTGTTTAAGCCGTGTTCTCTGTATGTTTGTGTGTAGGTTAAAATTTATTGACATTTTGTGAATGGTGTTTTGTCGACGTCATTTTACCAGAGGGCAAATAGATTTAACGCTCGTCAATTTGCTGGGAAAGTCATCTTCATCATCATCGATGGGAATGGCGAACGGCTCTGACTTTAGCTTTGGCCGTTGACAACATGTTGTTGGCGCAATTCGAAAGCATTATGATAATTTTATGGGAAATCATTTTGTTTATAATTTTACAGCCAGACCTGAATGTTGTGTGGGCGTGTAAAGTGGGCGCAGCCACACAAAACAAAAATGTTGTGAATGATTATCGATTTTACATGCCAAATTGCAAAAACACATTTATTAACCTATGTATACATAAGTGTGATTTGGATAAATATTATAATTTAAAACCTTAAAAACTCTTTGTATTATTTATTTAATATGTAAATTTATAAGATTTCAAATGCCGTCGGGAAAAATGCAAAAATTTCTCATGTTCTCCACTCGAAAAACCGGCCTCTACACAGAGTCTGTGCCACCAACACGCAAAGTAGGCAGTGCCATAAAAGATTCACTCAAAAATACTACGGGGCGGAGGTCTGGTCCAACACTCTGATTTTTTGGAACGAGCGCTAAAGAGCTGCTGAAGCTCTAAGAAGAGTCAAGAGCCAGAAAACCAGTTTAACGCTCACACACACACCCAAACAAGTTAACGACGAAAGAAGACGACAACGATCACGATCACATTTGGCAACTTGAACGAATCAGTGCCAATGAGATTGCTTGTGGTCTAAATCCAGACTTGCTGTAGTCAAAGTAACGCCCATCGAGCTCAACTCTCAAAAAATGGCTGCAATTGTGCAAAATGATCTTTTACAGAGGTGATCAGAGTATTTAGGATTTGTTTAAGTTGGATACACATACATATACTAAAATTGTCATTTAGCCAATCTGAAAATTGACAGTGTGGCTTTAAAATTTTTCCCGAAATTCTTTAAACTACATTTCTACATATTTCACAACAAAAAATTTACTTAAAAATAAACCAATATCGATCGTTGTCGAGTATTCGAGTATTAACTTTTTAAATTTTACACAGAATGAATATTTCCATAACTATTAGAGATCGGAGCAGTCAAAAAGTTTTTAGGTCTTATTGTCTTCTAGGTTATAAGAAAGTTGGGAAAGTTATACATATGTCTGCAAAAGGACAATCGGTAAATTTACACGATGTAAAGGTATTTATAATTTTTTTTAGTCGACTGATTTATTTGTGTCGAATTGTATTTAGGTTTTCCGATGCTATTATATAAATATTTGTACAGTAAACTATAGGTTAACAAACGGATAAAGTACATTTTGCATAATGAACGTATTGTTTTGGGTAAAACACATTCGCTTAACGAGCTAACCAAAACTCATATTTTAATATTTTTATGTACTCTTAATATTTCAACTCTTTTGGACTCTCAATATGCATGAAAACAGAAGACAATTTTCTATAGCATATTATGACAGAGCATTCCATTCTCATATTTGTAAATTTAATATGCAGAAAAATTATATATTTTTCATGCAATTCAACAGAAAATTTCCATGATGTACTTATGACACCAAAGATAATTTCAGATTTGTACTTTAACAAAAAAAAAAAAATGAAGAGAAAAGGAACCTCCCCATGGAAACGAAAAAAAAAAAAAATTTCAATACTTCTCACATACTTACATTGCATACATATCAACGACCAAGAAGACACATGTGGCATCGTTTTACATGAGATGCGTGCAACGCAGAGAAAAATTGAGCAGAAAGCGTGCTTAATTGTGAAAGAAAGTTCCATTTACAATTTTGGTAACGAACGAACCGCAGCTAAAAAAGACGAACAATAAGAATAAGAAAAAAACACGTCTTACATGAAACTGATGAGCTCAGACTCTGGAGAAGCATAGAAAATTGTGTGTAGAATGTGTAGAATGACACAGGATCCGCCCACCTTTTGCCTGCACCCAACCAAAAAAATTGAAGGCAAGTGCAAGGCGTGAAGTAAGTGAAGAAAAAGTGTGAAAACCACACACACGACGAGTCGTTTTAGCTATATGATAATCCCATTATTAACGCAGACTACAAGTAATTTTAGTAATATTAATTACATGACTCGGAAAACTAAGGAATTCCATCTCTAACTCAGTGCCGCATCATTGACTGCAACACTGAAGAAAATTTCAAATAATGAAAACTGATCTAGAAATTGATTCCAAATATGTTGGCATAGCACTTAATTTCAATATTAAAATCGTACATACCTATTGCAAGTGAATTTATGAGAGCTCTCACTTCTGTTTTCATATTGTCTTTTTATTTACTTCATTTGCTATTAAATGGATACAACTACAATTAGGCAAAAAAATATATCAACTTAACTTAACAATTAGTTAAAACAATCTTGCAGTTCATACATAATTTACAATAAGATGATTTTTGAAAAAGCAAACAGTTTTTCAATCGATTTGGAGAAAATTGTTCTTTGATTTCAAAATTCGATAAGTTTCAGAGGTAAGGTATCCCTACTATTTCTCTCCATGATGAGTAGCCACCGGATTTTCACAAATAATTAAAGAATTGCCCTAAAAACCTGTTTTTTATATTAATTTCGACATTCTCAATTAATTTCCAAGATATTTTTTCGCCTATAATTCACCCCAACTGACTTTAAAAAATCTTAAAATTTTACCTCTACGCGATTATAAAATTTGTAAACTAACACTCTAATAGTTTATTTTCATTTAAACTGTTTTTCTTAGTTATGGTAGACGTGAATTTATTTTAGGTAAGCCAACACCAGAAACATTAAATACATGTTTCTACATATTTATTCAATTAGAGGCTAATATAAGTTGTAAAAAAAAAAAACGATTAAACACAAAATTCCATATTCATAATGTTAAAAGGTAACAGAAAATTGTACATATTTGATTACCAAAACGAAGACAAAAACAAAGTAAGGACAATATCAGAGATTTTCGATTCATTGAATTAAAGGCTTTCACGATTTGGTTCTTCGATAAAGGCAAAAAAAAAAAAAGAGTTCGTTTAATTATATTTTAATAAACCTCAATTTGAATAAGGAAATTTGCATCAAAAAAAAGGCCTAAAAATGTTAATGAGAATAGAAACGATCAAGAAGCTCTAAACAATAAAAAAGTTTTACCAAAAATATTTGCGTTTGACAAATATATAGAAGGAAATACACTGAGATCAGAATAGCATACTTCTGTATGCACAAAAATGTGTTGTAATATGTAAGTAGCTGAAAAACTAATTGACAACCAAATTAAAAAAGAATGAATGTTTTCGTATATTCAAGTTTTTTTTAATAATTATTTTCCAAATCAACTGAAAAATTGACTACCAATACGAAGTCATTAGGTAAGCACACTTGGCGATATTTTAAATTTTTTCCAATTTTCCTAACAAAAATTTAATTTTTGAAGTAATGTTTTAATACATTTAAGTAATATTTTTAAATTTTATGTATGCTTTTTTCTAATTTTCGAGACAATGAACTATTTTCTTCATCATCCAAAACTGGCCATGACTAAAACTTGCACATTTTTTCGATCTATAGCATCTATGAAGGATGCTGCTCTTTCAGTCGATACAAAAATCTCTACATATATCCAGCTTTCTCTCTCTCTCTCTCTCTCTTTTATATACAATCTGACACTACCTATGGTAAGGCCAAAGGCATTGCCCAATGCAAATTATGCCCAATCTGCAGTCAACAATTTGCATACCAATTCCAACCCCATATGTCAAAAAATGTGAAGTTTAATATAGAAAATGTTCGAAGCCTGTATCTTGCCAAAAGGCATATGGCAGCCCCCATGCCGGGTTGAGATTCAACCAGACCAGAGAGTCCAAACCAAACCAAACCATTGACTGACAAGGACAAGTCGTGTGCGACAGTTGACAGCTGGCCAGGAGTAGCAGCCGCCACGGGATGCCATTGCACAGTAGTCGATGGGTGGCTGGTGGCCACCAACAACCTGGTGCCCAGCCAGGCCCAGTCGGACAAATGACAGTAAATGGCAATGGTTGCAGCAGCTGATGAATTTATGCGGAAGCATCGATGAGAAATGCATTTTTCATAACAAATTGAAATTCTGGACAGAAAATCATACACAAACTTACATTCATGAGATTTTTTCAATTAAAATGCATTTATTTGTATTACAAAGAGTGGAGCAGAGCAGAGAGCACTCCTTTTTGGCTGGCGTATCGCCGGTAGTGGGCCATAAATTTCATGAAGAAAACAAACTGTCAGACATTTTTATCAGCAATTAATCGTGTTAATCAAATGCCTTGTCAGCATCATTTACAAGAAATGGGATTTACGCAATGTGAAAAGCTTTTTTGAATGCACCCAACAAAAAAAAAAAAAAAAAACCACAAAAAAAATTCAAAAAACCAACAACAGAAACAGAGACAGAGCATTGGGGCAATCAATCACTGACAGGTCGATGTTGGGGTTAATTTTTATTAGAAACTCCATTGCATTACCTACAAATTGTTGAAAATTGAGCGCACGAGTCACCAAACATGACCACAATGGCCAGGCGTGAAAACAAGTCAAAGTCAAAGCCATGACTGAATATTCGATATTGCGGCAATTGGGCAATGGCAGTGTGAGACAAAGCGATTTAAAAAGGTTTTTCATGCTCGTGCCATAGAAAGTTAGATATTTTGAAGTTGTTGGATTTTTGTTTTTTATCTCGTCTTGCATCTCAAGTTGTCATGTCAACGCTTCTGATTCTGAGTTTTGAGTCTTGGATGTCTTGAAGTTTGAATCTTGCGCATTCCACACACACACACGCAGGCACACGCACACATACACACACATGTCACAGGCCGTGAAGTTGATTTGTGCCTGAATAGCCACTTTGCATACATCACCAGGCTACTTACTCGATGTTTTGTGTGTTTCGAGGAGACCCACTCAGACATTGTTGGCCACAGATTGATGCCAGACTCAGACACAGTTGGAGCTCTCTGTCTGTATATATGTCTCGCTGTCCGTTTCTCTGACTGATGGTTAGGGCTTCTCGTGGCAGCCGCATCAATGTCAGCATCAGTCGACCAATATCATCAACAACGTCGCGTTCGTCAGCGTGATTAATTTGCTGGTCTTGTAACTTGTAACTTGTAACTGGTAAGCCCCATGTGTCCCCTCTTCTTTTTGTTTTCCACCTTATGGTTGTATGTATGTAGATATTACTACCTTTCTGGTCTATTGGCATTTATTAAAAGCGGATTTAGTTAATGGATTATTTTTTTTTTTTTTTCTTCATTGTTATCTCTTTCCATATGGCCCATAAATTATATATTAATGTAAAGTGCGGGTCTTTCTGTCTACTTTCTGTTTGGGATTTACTTTGTTAATATGCAATGATTAAAAGTGTCATTTGTTATTGTTTCAAAATTAGCAACGCCAATCAATTGTGAACAATTATAAGAATATTATGGGTATTCGAACCCAAAGAGTCTGAAACAAGACGATTAAGAAGGATTTCAATATTAGAAATCAAGAGATTTCTTACAGATTTACCTACCAATAATTTGGCGTGATTCAATTTAAAGTAAACTTAAGAAATTTTGAGATTTCACTTATATTTTATATGTCAATATAATTCAAGTAAAAGAAATTCTGAAATGCAAAGTTGGTATATTTTTTTAAAACTCCGAGGTTTTTATTTGTACGTTTTGCCGTATCAATACATTAAGAATCCTTAGAAAATGACAAAATACTTCAAAAATGGAGTTTACAGTTTGAAATTTATTCAATTTAAATATGACGGAAAAAAATTAAACTAAAATTTAGTAAATATTTAAGAATGTCCGTTAATGAAAGAAACCCATCTTTTTCGGTTTTGAATGGTGAGCAAAAAGATCATTAAATGCATTTTGTATACGTCCAATTGGCTCGCCAAATTCATAGATCCAACAAAATATACAAATTATAGCCAAAGTAATGAAGGCAAATAATTTGAAATATGGTATAAATGATTTCGGGTCTTTGATTACCAACTTAGTTACAGAGGGCATAATGGCAATCATGGATTTAAAGGATTCCACACTGGGTGACATTAGAAAATTTGCTTTTGACTCGGTCCATTTCAGTTTAATTTCATTTTCTCTATCCAACTTTTGTAGAGCCTGTTGTTCTTGCTTCAATTTGATAAATTGTTCATCTACAGCTTGTTGAATACTCAAATCCAGTTCACTTTTTGACATTATGAACTTGCGAGACTTTGAGGAACAGCTATCCGAAGAATCTGAAGAAGTATTGCCATTGGTTTGAGATTGATTTACTTTCTCACTCTCTTTAATTTTATTAAGAGATCGTACTCTTGGTGTTAGGAACACTATATTGAAATCCTTCCGCCCTTGAAGTTCTGTTGCACTTTGGCAGTTATTTGCTTTTTTTACAATCGGTATCCCTTGACTAGTCGATTTACTGGCGATCTGGTTCATCTGATTGAGTTTGAGTATTCGCAGGTTGTGACGTTTTTCCATGTCGCGTCTTTTTTCGAAGTTAAGTCTAGTCTTTTTCGTTTTGAATCCTGATTCTGACTCTTCCGTCACCACTACTGGTGCACTTAGGATAGACGGTTCCTTTGGTAATCCTGGTTTATTAGATTTCACTTTGCGTGGCTGATTTTTTGAGGATGACCAATTGCGGTCGTCTTCGCTAATCGATTTGTTTACCATCTGGTTCTGTCCCTTGGCACAACTCTTCGGATCTACTTCGGACCAATGGCGGCCGTCGTCTACACTAATCGATTGGTTTACCAACTGCTTCTGTCCCTTGGCACAACTCTTAGGATCTAATTCGGATTTAAATTCACGTAACTTATGTTTTTTTTTTGTTACCACCTTCATTTCAATTGGTTTCTGTGTTTCCATTCCTAGTTGATCTACTTTGTGAGACTTCTTTGAAGGTCCTTTATTGTCTGGCATCTTTCCATTTTTTTCATTCATGAGTCGCATCTCCTCTTCTTCACATTCCTTTAGATAGAGTTCCAAGTTGAATGTGAATCCATTTGATGACGGTGCATCGGAAAATACCATGCTTTGAGAATCTGATGAATAAATTCCTTTCCTTGAGGACATAATGTAAGTGAGTACAAATATTAGAAGACTTTTTCAAGTTTTTAATGTAAATGAATAAAAAGTGTCCCGAATGTGTTTCCCTTGAAATGTTTTGGCTTCTAGTGGGGACAGAATAGAGATTTATTGTATATACAAATTTGTGTAAGTTTGACAAATTTTACAACGATCATTCGTTGCTTCATTTTTTGCTTTCTAAGTTTGAAATTCAAACTTTGAATCAACAGATCTTTGACAACAGAAGTAAGTCAAAATCAGGTGGAATAGATTATAGAGGAATTTATAATTAGCTTATTGTTAGGTCAATTGCAGGTCATATTATTGTAGGTTAATTTATTTATTACATTTTTGTGGTAAATTAATAAAAATTAACCGTTGATAAATATATTTTATATACTAAAGTGTTGCATTTGGTAAGTACTGCAAATATTGCAGTAAACTATTACACTTATATGAACAGATTGCCCACAATTTGAAATACCTATTCTCATATTAGGGAAATTTTTTCTAAACTAAACAAGAATATTTCTGAGTTGAGTGATTTATACACAATAAAAAAAAAAGGAAATCGTAAACTCCCCATAGATTTTAAATTCATAACCACCAATGAATCGAGATATAATGGTCAACAGGTGACGATGCAAAAAACAGGATCAATTTGTCGAAAGGCTCGAGACAGGGCTAAACAATGTCCTGCAAATGTCATTTATTAAATGCAATATCTGCCAAAATAATATTTAAAATTAATGCGTTTGTGTGCCTAAGATCGAAAATGGGAATGTGAATGTGAATTCGAATGTTTTGTGAGCTGCACCCACATGCTGAATTTCACACCTGTTTAGGAGGAGGATGCCAGTCGCAGCCGGAGCGGAGAATAATGTCAACATGTGGTCCTACATCCTGCTGAGCGCCATTCAAGTAAGAGCAACAGTTTCTTCTGCTGTTTTTGCCCATTTTTTGTTGTTTGGTTATTTGTTGTGTATACACAACAAAACGACGCCGCTTTGTCTCCAGTGACAGGGCCAGAAACAAACAACATCAAAATGTAAATCGACAAAAGAAACCACCGAAAATCGAAGCGAAAGGCAAACCGAAGACAAAAAAAAAAAGGCAAGCAAAGTGGCATTTTTTATGTACTGAGATGTATGCATAAATATGGCTAGCCATAAGTATGGCATGTTTATGGTGCCCTATGGTGTGCATATATTCCATATCCTTAAAGGATATTTACTTATGGCTCTTTGCTTATTAATGACTTTTGCCTCGGCTATGTGTGTTTACCCACTGATTGCCTAGAGACTTAAGCGATCTGCCTTTGGTCCATTGCTTGCTCTTTACTTTTGTTATTTACCGCCATTTGGTTCTGTCCTGTTTGTGTTTCTGCCGATAAATTAGCAGAAATAACGGTATGGCAGATAGGTCCTGGCCGTTTACTAAACTAACGGTACCCAACTGGCTACTGTGCGCGCGTCGCTTTTAACTTGGAATTTTTATTGTCTTCTGCGGTGCCAGATTTGAGGCAAAAACTAAACAAAACCCCCCTCTGTATCCCCAGAGTAAAATCATGTGAATGAAGCGGTTCATATGTGAGACCAGCCAAAGTGTGAGAAAAGAAATATGCAAGTACTTGAAAATGTGTGAGGGAGGTAAAGAACAGAAGCTGTTTCCTTTATTAATTAGAATTATTAAAGAAAGAAAACTACCAGAAAAATACAGACTCGCTTAATATTGTCTACTTGTAAATCAAGAACAATAATATTTCAGAATGCCACTGAAATTACAATGTAAATATTATCAAGGTGACTGTTTGTGCTTGCCACGAAAAAGGGTTACAAACCAGTAAGAGCAAAATATATTTAGATTACAATCTCGGAAAGTTTAGAAAATTTATTAACTTAGTCGAAACTACTTAATTTAGAGTCAAAACTTCACATAGACGCATTCATGATTTATTTTGTCTGCTGGTCATAAAGAAATCTGATCTAAAATAAAATTATTTTGCTTTATTTGTGGGGCTTCTGTTAAAACGTTTTCATTTTGGGATGCACACAAATTCATTTTTTAAATAATAATTTTGATACACCCTTATGATAATAAGGAGGATTAGAAATAAACCATTTTTTAGAAAAACATTTAGAAGGCAGCGCAGAACTATCTATACATTTAAAATTCTCGTGTCACAGTTTTCGAAGTGATACTCCTCCGAAACGGCTTGACCGATTTTGATGCAATTTTTGTGCTGATCCGGTATCTATGAGAATCGAAGAGCATCTATTTGTCATCCCCCTAAATGTTAGGGGTAGTCCGCGAGACCCCAACAAAATGGATTTTATAACGGCTTTCCGTGTATCGACCGCAGTAGGCGGGGGCAGTTACATGTCAACCACGTTGTAGGAAATTCATTCATTCCTGTAACGTTCGCCGGGTCAACTAGGTCATTAAATTTTGTACAATGAGCAATGCCAAGATAACGCAAAGGGGCTGATTTGAGCCGCATTACAAGTAATGCTCGGTACTTGCGAAAAAGCAGATCGAAAACAGCACGTGTCAGAATGGTGCAATTGCATCAAGAAGAGCCAGAAGATACAGGAGCTGAACGCAATAAGAAGATTAGAACAACGACAATCACTCCGTTTCACAGTCAATAGACGAAGATCAAATGACCAACAACGACAACAGGTACATCGAGCAATTATATCTCATTCATTCCTGCGTCTAGCATTCCAGTATTATGCTCATTCAAAAGTGGTAATTGGTGCTATGGACAAGGAATGTTCGCATTGTCATGCTCTGAAATTCAATGAAGTAAGTAAGTCGTCTCGCCGACTTAGGTATACCATACACCAGTAAAACAAATATTTTAAATTTATAATAAGAAATGCATTTAGGTTTTTCTTTTTTAAATTCTGGTCACATGCTTTTTACAAGCATATCTCCGTATCTCGCTCACTTAATCGTACGAGCACCCTAGCACCCCCACCAGCCAACGGCCAACTGGAAGCACGTTTATATGCATAACGTGTGCATAAAGTGTGCCAAATTTGATTCCAGAAGGTACCAAATTAAGGGAGATAATCGAGTTTTTCAAATTTCGGGGGCGTAAAGGGGCGTGGCAAAATATTTATACATACGAAATGGGCGCATTTACTAAGCAAATATACATACCAAATATGGTGTCTCTAGCTACAATAGTTTTTGAAGTAAACTTTTATTGTCTCCTAGATCTACGCGTTCATACGGACAGACACACGGACATGGCTAGATCGACTCGGCTGTTGATACTGATCAAGAATATATATACTTTATCGGCTCGGAAAAGCTTCCTTCTGCATGTTACACACATTTTGGCGACTTTAATATACCATTTCACCCTTTGGGTGTAAGGTATAAAAATGCCTAATTTACCTAAGGCAAAGGCAGAGAAGCCACAGCACAATTGCTTCGTTCGCAAGGAAGTGAACTGCATAGGGGAAGGGTAGCTAGCGGCATTAGCAATACCATCGTATTGCATTTTGATATGACCCTGCTACTAATCATGGTTCCAGCCGCCATGTCGTCATTGGCCAGATGAGTCATGTCTGCCCTTACTGTCAGGCTCTGAAGTTCAATAATGAAACGAAAGGAATGTGTTGGCAGGGTACAGCTAGGCTTTTATACAGTACAGAAGAAATGTAAACTAATCCATCTGGTGGCGACACGAAGTTCGCCGTTTACTAGTATACTATAATTTTGCGTTTGAGTATGCTTATGATTCACAACTGGAAAAAGCTTTAGTAGTGAACTACAGCAATACTATAAGATAAACCTCATGTTCGTATAAAAGGTTTTGTTATATGAATTTAGCTTTTTGTCTATATTTCCCTCTACTCCATTTGGTGAAGTGTTGAAATCTTATTATGTTTATAAACTGATGTTGAAATTAAAGAATATTAATCCAATATTATACATGTAAGATCTGATGATTATATCAGGGGCAGAAAATTAAAGTAATTCAAAATATAATCAGAAGCCTGCATTTCCCTTTAATTTCTTTTCATGATTTTAATCCACTGTCCTATGCAATTCCTCAAGAGTAATTTTCAACATTGAAACACTTGACTACAATTTGGCTACTCTCCTCGCCTTATCATTCACAATTTATCAGCCATATGAGAGAGAAGGGAAGCAACTTCTTTGTTTGTGGTGTCAAATTTGGGTGTTGACCACATGAGCGCGTACATGGCAATCAACGCCAAATTATTTCTTTTTGTATGCACCGCTCTTGAGCTCCATGGTCTTGGGAATGGGTTTGGTTTCGGGTATAAGTTGCTTCCTTCCTTCCTTCCTTCCGCTGGCTGGCCACAGCTGCCTTTGCAATTATTTCAGGTAGCGGAATGCCAACTATCTATCGTATAATTTTCGATGGAAGGGACCCTCCATGTTCAACGGAATGATGGCGACACCTTGCGTCAACATTCGCCGGGGCAGATTACTACTGTAAATATTATTAAATAAGATTACAATCGCCAGTGGAGACGGAACCGTTCATTAAAATTTTGTTTGGTAAATGAGTAATATGAATTTTGTGATGTTTCCAGATTTCGTGTCTGGGCATTGTTAAATGAAAAAAGTTGCGCATGCGCAGTGCGCCGGCGCCCGAGGCTGACATACAATGACAGAGATGGCAATAGATGGCAGCCATTTGTTTTCTTTTTTGGTTGAAGAGCAACATTTTACGCGTAATTGACAAGCTTTCTGGGCCTTGCCACATTTATGCGGCATTTAAACCAACTAATTGCTAACAAAAATTTCCCCCCTCGATGTGGAAAGTTTTTGTTTCATGTTTAATTATTTCCACATTTATGTAAATGTAAATGGCTTTTACCCCCCAAAAAAAAAAAAACCTAACAAAAACCTAAGCCCAGACCCAGACACAGTTATGTGCGCAATTAGGCCCAAAATTACTGCGTGTGTTTAGGTGCGCGTGAAAATAACAACAACTACACATATCTAAAAAAAAAAAAAGAAGGCCAACAAAAAAAAAAAAGAAAAACAATCTAACTAAACAAAAGTTTTCCGTTCAATTTTGTTGTAGTCATTCTTTTGTTTGTTGCTACAGAGCAAATTCGTAAATTATTCAACAAACTGTCACGCAATATTCCCCTTCACAACAAACACAAAAAAAAAAGTTGTAAATCAAAGCAAGAAGCAAAAAAAAAAAAAACCAAAAACGTTTATTGAAAGTTGCCTTTACCAAGACCACACATTTAGTCAATTGATTGGCTATCCCCCCAACCTCCACTCGCAATCCTCACAGCCAAAACCCTCCTCTTTTACCATTGAACAAACACATCAGCACACATTATGGAATCGAGGCCTGACACTCTCTCAGATATATCTCCATACACGCACATGTAAAATGTCCAACAATTTTTGACAATTAGCGGCGTTTTTCATGTTCATTTGGTCAACTTGGGAGGAATAGAGAGAAAGAGGGTTAGAGGGCGGTATGTAGAAGGGGGAGAGACTCAGGCTTGGGTGTGCTGTCAAGGTCTGTATCATATTGACAATTTAAGCGCAAATTTGTTTCAACATTCAACGCTGCCAAACGAAACTATTGCCGATGCTTACCCCCATATGGCTTATAATCAGTTGGGAGTATATCTGGCCAAAATGTATTGCCATTGTTAACATATCTAATTGAACACACATTGACATTTAAATGACATTTGAATTGGTTAGAAAGCAATTTACCTGGGGTGGTCGTCGGACATGGCATTTAAACTTTTGTATTCCATTTCTTTTCATATTGGTTTTTGAAATTGTTATTTTCAAGCAAAGGGCATAACAAATTGATTTTCTTTTTTCTCTTTTAAAGAAGACACATTGAAATGTTTTGGTTGCGAAATAGAGGAACTTAGTTATATAAATATCTCATCTCAATAAAAATTATTTCAGAGATCAGTAGGAATTTATTTTATGGATGGTAAACTTAATAACAATTTTTTCATAAGAAAACCGTAGATTCTTTTGGAATTGTTAAGGGTATTTTAATATCGTTCTATCATATATTAAAAGTCTTTTGTTAAAATATTTTTATCTGTTTAATAGAGTCATATTTTCATATTAAAAAATACAAATTAAATATATGATTATAACAAAAAAATTAAGCTAACGACGTCAATATCAAATATTGTCTTTTAGTCTTAAAATGGAAATCCCTTCCTCTATAATATTTTGATTAGATATTAATAAATAAATTGAGCAGAGACTAAATTCTAACTAAATTCTGTAGTGCTGCTTACTTTGCTCATCTATTTCCGTTTCATTTTTTTGTAATTATCAACTAGTTTTGGCGTTGAGACTATTGGTAAAGACATTAAAATTCTGAATACCTAAAGTTGTGAATAAATGTCCATCGAATCAATTAAACTTATTGAATTGTTTACTAAATTTCTTTGTAATAATCTTATTTATTTTTGCTCTCTAATTGAAATTTTACTATACAATTAACCATATTAATACTAACAAATAAATTCTTTGCTTGCATAATCCATAAAAACGGTAATAAACTAATAAAAATCAAATAGTAATCAAATGTGAACTCTCTTTCTGCCTTGATTGACGCACTTAAAGTGACTCAACGTAATTGGCCAATGGCCTCGATGGCGTAGTCTTCTTTCCCTAGCCGTAAAATCAGAAATCATTAAAAATCGAACGCAAATCGAGAAGAAGAACAACAACAATGAATGAAATCACAGAGACGCGGATATAATGAATTTCAACAATTTCTTTTGAAATTTACTGCCAAAATGCTTAAGGCCATGGCGTCGATTTGCTTAAAGAAATTCCATTCAACGGGGGGAATCGTCGCACATGAAAAGCAACAGATCAAAGCGAACCAATTTTCAATTTTCGATTTTCAATTCTCCACGAACGGGAAGCAATTTTGTTTCGGACAAGTGCAAGAAAGTGGCATGGGTGGGGTTAGGAATAAGGGGTGGGGTTAGCTATAGGTTGGGGGCGCAAGCTCCTGCTGCGTGTTTGGCAGAAAGTGGAGATAAAATTAATTAAAATTTAATTCAATTCAATTCACTTGCGCCGGCGCAAAAAGCAAAAAAAAAATCACAAAGAGATTTATCGCTGATAAACGCGTCTAGAATGGCCAACTCATTGGGCTTGGAGGTCGGCCAATGGATGATGCGGGGGTTACAGGGGGCGGTCTGATCAATGGAATGGCCAAGACTTTGCAATGGATCACGCTATTGATTAATTCGCCGTTGTTGGCTAGGCCGGCCATTAAAATGCCATAAAATTATTAATTAAGCACAAAAAGCAAAAAGCCACTTGCTAGATTTATGACCAAGCAGTGACGATAAAGTGGTTTTCCTTTTCATTTTCTTTGCTGTTTTTCTTCTGACTTTTTTTTTTTTTTTCAGCTGTTGTTTGCTGGTAGCCGGAAAATTGAAAAGTTAGGCGCTGATATGAACAGGCAGGCTGCTAGACGGAGTGCCGAGTGCGCAGCTTGTGGCCTGCTTTTTTCACATTTGAAGCATTATGGATTTTTAACGAGTTTTCAATTTATTTGCGCGCCAGTCGGGAAAACATTTCGAGTGCTTTTCATATAGACACTTGACCATCAAGTGTTTTTTTTCATTTACTTTCGAACAGATGACGTGAGGGCTATAGACCTACACACACACAGTAGTCGATAAAATATGGAATTTATTATTATTATTATTATTATTTAATTGTAAAAAAGAATTAATTCTAGGTTACAATGAGTTTTGAGCCAGAGCGACAAAGGCCTTCAGGCTAGAGTTTTTATACTATTATTTACAATTATTCTAAGATATTTAATGTATTAATTATTTTTATAAAGTTTTTTATATTAGAGAGGTTAGCCTCTGAGATGAGAATGTTAGGGGGTGGACAATTTAGGGATTTGCTAATATTGATAATGTGTTGGCAGTGGTAGGTAAGGTGTTGGATTGTGAGGTTATTTTTATTGCAGTACGGGCAGATGGGTGGAGGTGTTTTGTTTAGTATGTGTTCGTGAGTAAGTTTTGTGTGACCAAGCCGGAATCGTGTATATATTACTGCATGTTTCCTTTGAATTTTTATTGGCAGGTTAGTTGGTTGCATTTCTGGATTATTGGTTTTGTAGAAATGTGTGTAGTGATTCCACGTTGACTTCAGCTCTGCTGTGGTGTTTGAATTGATTAATTTGTTGATGTCCTTTTTGTTGTAAGTGTTATGCAGATGTAGAGGAGATTTTGTGGCGCATTTTGCTGCTGTGTCCGCATGTGTGTTCCCTTTGATACCAATATGACCAGGTGTCCATAGTAGTTTTAGCCTTTTGGGGTTTGAGTTGATTTTATCCCGAATTTTTGTTATTGTAGGATCGCTTTTGTTTGGGTTGCTAACGGCCAGGAGTGTGGAGAGAGAGTCAGTGCAAATCACAAACTTTGTTCTCCTTGCGTTAACTGCAAACTCTACCGCGCTGAGGATGGCTTCTGCTTCTGCTGTGAATATTGACGTGTATTGTGGGGTTACTGCCTCTTTTATAATTCTGTTGTCCTCAGTGACTACACTAAAGGCTGTTGTGTTATCTGATTTGGATGCGTCAGTGAAGAGAAAAGTCCATAGGTTGTGTTCGTCTCTGATTTTGTTGTATCGTTTTTTGTAGACTTCGTTTGGTGTTGTGTCTTTTTTGTGTTGCGCAAGGTCGAACAGAATGGAGCTGTTGGCTATTGTCCATGGTGGGAGGCTTTCCTTGTATTTTCTTTCCGTTGGACATATTATATTAAGATCTGCAGCTTTGTTGCTTATAATTTCCAGACTGGATGGTTTTTTCATGCGTCTCTTACGTCTCAGTAGTTTGGTTAGTGGGTCTTGTAGCGAAGATCCCTTTGCATTTATAATGTTTTTAATGTGTCTGCTGAAGCTCCATTGCAGCCTACTGTTTAGGTCAGGGAGTCCACTTTCTGCGATCATGTTTTTGATGGGAGTAGTGCGGAAGGCGCCAAGTGAAAGTCGTATAGAGGAGTGATAGGGAGTGGATAATTTTTTTAAATTTGTTTTAGAGGTTTTTCCATAAATGGCAAAGCCGTAATCAATTTTAGCGAGGATAATGGATTTTGCTATGTTAATGAGGGATGAGGTGTTACATTTAAGCTTATAATTACTTAAGCATTTGATTACATTTAGTCTATTATTTAAAGCATTGGTCAATCCCATTACATGTTCATTCCAGGTATACTTATTGTCAAATGTTAGACCTAGAATTTTAAGGTGTTTTGTTTTTGGTATGTTTACATTATTAATTGTTATTTCTATGTTTTTGCATTTGTGTTTTTTACAGATGTGTAGATGGGTAGATTTTTCGGCGGACAACTTTGTGCCACTAATGTCACACCAATTGTGGATTTTGGCAAAGAGATTGTTTATTTGAGTGTTGTAGCCTTCGTTTGGTTTAAAAAAGAGACAGAGGTCATCCGCGTACATGGTGTGAGAGAAAAACTTGTTTTCATTGATCAGTTGATTTAATTTATTGAAAGCGACAAGAAAAAGGGTAACAGACAGCGGGGAACCTTGAGGGATTCCATTTTTTAAATCAAAAGCTTTTGAGAGAGTATTGTTAATTTTGACTCTGATCCTTCGATTATTTAGATAGTTGCGTACAAAGTTTATTATTTTTGGGCCGAGCTTCCATTCAAGTAGTTGTTGTAAGATACAGTGTGCGCCTATTCTGTCAAAAGCTTTTTCCATATCGATTGATAGGACCGATATGTGATTTCTGGTGGACAAATTGTTGCAGATGTAATTGTCCATTATTAGTAGAGGATCAATGGAGGAACGGTTTTGTTTGTATGCATATTGGTTAGTAGAGAGGAGGTTTTCTTGGTTAAGCATCCAAATAATCCGCTTTGATATTATTTTTTCTAGGATCTTGGATAGACAGGGAAGCAAGGATATGGGGCGATAACTGTTTAGCAGATGTTTTGGTTTGTTAGGTTTGTTAATTGGTATTATTGTTGCAATTTTCCATTGGTGGGGGATTATGCTGGTATCTAGTATTCTGTTGTAGAGTTCTAGGAGCTTGTTGTATGCTGATGGAGTAAATTTTTTTATCATCTCATAGTTTATATTGTCGTGTCCGGGAGTAGATCCTTTTAGAGAACTGACGCAAGATTGGAGTTCAATAGATGTTATGGGTTTTTCAATTATTTTGGCTCTATGTCTGAGATTGTACGTGGTTTGTGCTAGGTAGGTGTTTTTGTTTTGTTTGAAAGCTTCTGAGAAGTTTGAGTCTTGTGAGTAATCGGACCATGTTTTACAAAATGCATTCGCTATCTCTGTTGGGTCGCAGGTGTTTCCTGTCTCCGTTTCTATGGCATGTACGTATGTGTTTTTCCTAATCCCTGTGATGAAGTGTACTTTGTCCCAGAGAGCTTTTGTTGTTGTGTTAGGGTTTATGTCTTCCGTAAATTTTGTAAAGGCTGTTCTTTGTGTATTTTTTGCTACATATTTAAACTTGGCGTTCGCTTTTTTGTAATTTAACATATTTTCGGTGTTTAAGTGTTTTCTAAGCTTGTTAAGACACCTAGTCTTTTCCTTTTTTAGTTCGTTTAGCTCTGTGGTCCACCAGTAAACGCTGTGTTTCTTTATTTTATTGGGGTTGGAGGTGGGTATTGACTTGTTAGCAGATATTTTGACTATTTTTAGCAGTCTGGCTGCTGACTGATTTGTATTATTTGTTATAGTTAGTTCTTGTGCATTTTTATTTAAGTTTTCCTGAAATAATTTCCAGTTTGCTAAATGAAGTTTATATCTGTGTGTTTTGTGTATTGTGTGAGTGTGGGCTGACGGAAATAGTTGAATTCGTATGGGGTAGTGGTCGCTTCCATAAAGATCTTCGTCTGTAAACCAGGATGCGTTGAGATTAAGGGGTGGAGAGCAGAATGTTAAGTCTACATGGGTGAAGGTGTTATGTGTGGAGTAGTGAGTGGCGTCCCCATTATTTAAAGGAATGAGGTTACTATTTTGAATAAAGCGAGCTATAACATTTCCTCTTTGATTGTTTGTGGGAGATCCCCAGGTTGAGTGCCAGGCATTAAAATCTCCTACTAACATCACTGGTTTATTGAAGTTATTTATCAGGTTATGAAAATCTTGCTCAATAAATTTGTCTGTAGGTGAAAGATATATATTAATAATTATAAACGGGATTTTTGCTTGTATTTCTGCGGCAATGGCTAAAATGTTAGACTGACAATTAATGATTTTGTGTTCAATGTTTTTAGATATTAGAAGAGCTACTCCTCTGTTTGCTCTTGGGGCTAGAACATCTATATCGTTATTGTGATATAATGCATATTTTTTGGGTGTTTGAATATTTTTGTCAGATGTGTGGAGGTGGGTTTCTTGCAAAGCTACAATATGTGGGTTGTAGTTTTTTATTAAGAGAGAGAGATCATGGTATTTATCTTTGTACCCATTTATGTTCCATTGTACAGTGTTGAGAGACATAGTGTAGGGGGGGTATAGAGTACTTGTGTTGTTTTTGTTTGGTTAAATCTCTCTATTGTTTTTTCTAATTCTCTCTTAACTCTCCTCTGCTGGGCGGCGTACACTTTAATGCTTAGAATCATTATAGGCCACCGCGGGGAGCAAGAGGAGCGGAAAGTAGAGCTTAATAGATTTGGGTTTGTTAGGTCTCAACGTCTATTCTGATACTATCTGTATCAGAGTGCGTTGAGGTTTTTTTTTTCCGTTTGGCTTGTATATTTTTCTAATGTTTTCTGTGTCTAATTCTGAGTCGCTTGTTGTTGTGATGTCTTCGGTTGTTACATTTGTTGTTTTTGGTGTGTGTTGCGTTGTCGTTTTGCTAGTGCTGTTTTTGAGCGCTGCTTGCGCGAATTTTAATTCTGTAAAATTGAGTGGTTCGTTTGCTGTGTTTTTGGTTTTTGTTTTGTGTATTGATTTGTTTTCTGTTATTAAAGGAAGTGATGAGACGTTCGTCTCAACTTCTTTGGGTGCTACTTGTGTAGCGGTTGTTTCTGCGTATGTTTTATTGGAAGTGGTTGGTCTTTGTGCATTTTGTTTGTAATATTTGTTTTTGGCTTCATACATCGTACATTTTTCTATTGTTTTTATTTTTATTATTTCTTGGGCTTCTTTATATTTTGGACATTCTCGGTTGCTGGCAGCATGCTCTCCGCTGCAATTTACACAGTATGTGCGAGTGCAGTTGGTTGGTGTGTGTATGGGGAGACCACATGGGTCGCAAGTTGTATTGCCGTGGCAACGTTTGGTTGTGTGTCCAATAATTTGGCATTTTTTGCATCGCATGGGATTAGGGATATACTCTTTAACACGTGCAGTGTTCCAAGAAATTTGTATTTTTTGTGGTAGGGGTGTACAAGTTGAAGGTGAGTTGAACCACACCAGTTGGGGTTGGTTTGCCGTCTATTTGTTTTGAGTATTTATACACGTCTACAACTCCTTGTGATTTTAGTTCTTGGACTATTTCTTCGTTTGTAACGTGGTTGAGGTAGGGGGCATATACCGTTCCTTTGCAGTGATTGAGGTTTGTGTGGTATTGGGTTTTAATTTTGCACACACCGTGGAGCTCTGTGGCACCAATAAATTTCTCTGCGATTGTTGCATTTTCGACAAAGATTAAAAGGTTACCATCTCGCATTTGGTTAATTTTTAATATCTTTGAGCTGATGATTTTAATGGCTCTATCCACTGCAAAGCACGAATATGATGATAGTGGTTTTTCTGAGTTAGTAGCCGACATGACTATATATTTGGGGTTAGGGTTTTTACAGGTTGGTAGTTCTGGGAAAACTTCGTGCAACGGAGAGGGCTTTTTCCTCTTGGATTTGGGGCTATCGCTTAGCAATGCAAAGCGATTTGCCCCTTGATTGTAATGCCCAGGGGGCATTTTTATTTATATATATATATATATAAGTTTACCGTGTGTTTTTTTGTTGGTTTGAGATGTATGGATTGGGTAGGTAAAAGAGAGTGCGCTTGGAGTTAGAAAAGCTTTGAACTAAACTGCGAATCACTGTGATAACACAACCGATCGTTTGCGGGTTCAGTCGACGACTGTAAAATATGGAATATTTCAAAATATAAACTGATCGATGACTGTTGATCAGAATATTTTTTAGAAACATTTACCAATTACTGTTATAGTCATAGAGGTTGTTATTTCGATAATCGTAAGCGGTTTTAGGGCTACTCATTCGTTCTGGTATTTTTTATAGTCAATATTGTTTTGAAATAGTCACAAGGCTCAAGGAGATGCAAATTCAGTCTGATAAAAGGAAGACGAATATTAAGGTATTCTTACTTATATATGTATAGAATAGGCAAGTATTCGTACCCGTGTAATCTACGTATCACATTTTCCTACAATTATACAAATTAACCAAATTTAAATTTAAAGGTGCTCTAAGTTTAAAATTAATCTAAAAAATAGATTAATGTTGGAATTCTTTGCTACACTATTGTATAAATACATTCAAGAAGCAATTAACTCTATGAACCCCAAAGTTAAAGCTTAAAAATCTGCAGAAAATAAATAAAACAAGTGCTCGGAAACAAAGTTCTTGTTGGACAAACGAAAACGAATAGAATAGTGTTTGACTTGGACACAAAAGAAGTGGTGGAAGTAAAAGGGTCTCGTTTTCTAATCCTGTTCAAGGTTAAGACTTTCTCTAAGTAGTGAGAAGACCATAACTCACGAATTTTTTTTTTTTTTTTTTTTTTTTTTTAACGTTTAATTTATTTGTTGAATCTACTCTTAAATTAGAGCCTAACAACAAGTTTGAGATATTTTTCTTAATCTAGTACTTATGATATATCCAGGGGATATTGCAGGCGGCCCTAATCATTTATTATTGGGTTGGTCTGTCATTTCTTTTAAGACGAGTTCTATTATTAGTTCGCGTAAGGGAATTGGCAAGAACATTAGGGTGTACATCCAGTTTCGCAGAATACTTTAGTTGTTGACTACCTATTTCATATTTTACGTTAGGTATATTTAGATCATTTTGAATGTTGTCGTTCCGTATGTACCACGGAGCCCCAGTGATTGATCTTAAAATCTTCGACTGCGCCCTTTGTATAATGTCGATATTGCTGGTACTTGCATTTCCCCATAGTACGGCGCCGTAAGTCCAGATGGGTTTCAGTACGGAGTTGTATAGGAGGACTTTATACTCCAGACGTAGAGGGGACCGAGCATTGATGATCCAATGTAAGCTACTCGCTTTCAGTTTAAGCTGTAACTTTTTTGCCTCGATGTGCTCGCGCCAAGTTAGTCTTCTGTCTAGGTGGATACCAAGGTAAGTGACATCCGCGGCTTGAGGAATTGGTACGTCGTTTAGCATTATAGCTGGACAGTTTCTTTTGTTAAGCGTAAATGTAACATGTTTGCATTTTTGCTCGTTGACCCGGATACGCCAGGTTGCTAGCCATTCCTCTACCACCTTGAGGTGTCTAATTTTGCAGAGGCTTGTATTGGGCATTTGGATCTGCTGAGGATTGCCGTGTCATCGGCAAAAGTGGACGTTGTAAGTCCTAAACTCGTTGGTAAGTCTGCAGTGTACAGCAGGTAGAGCAATGGGCCGAGTACACTGCCTTGCGGTACACCAGCTTTGATTTCAAAGTCAGCCGAGACGGAGCCATTACATCTTACGGCGAATTTTCTATTGTAAAGGTAAGATTCCATGAGTTTGTGGGTGTACTGTGGGAGTTTCTGCCGGATTTTGAACATTAGACCCTCCAGCCAAACTCTGTCGAAAGCCTGGGCAACGTCGAGAAAGACAGCCGTACAGTATTCTTTTAGTTCGAATGCTGTTCGTATTTCGGATGTTATACGATTGACTTGTTCAATTGTCCCATGTTTTTCGCGGAAGCCGAACTGGTGTGAAGGGATTGTGTTCTCCGACGCCAGAAATGAGTTTAGACGAATCTGCAGGACCTTTTCAAAAAGCTTCGAAAGACATGGCAGCAAACTAATTGGCCTATAGGATGATGGTTGGGTTTTGTCCTTTCCCACTTTAGGAATCATGATGATAATGGACCTTTTCCATGCTCTTGGGAAGTAGCCAATTCTTATTATAGCGTTGAACATTTTGCAGATGTATTGTATGGCGATGGTAGGGAGTTCTAGGATCATTTTTGGTGTGATTAGGTCATGGCCAGGGGCTTTGTTCGGATTCATGTGGTTTTTAATAACTGCAGTGATCTCATCCGATTGGAGTTCCGAGTACTCACTATCCGTTAATGTGCTTGAAGGGGGAAGTACAAATGAGTTTGATGTTGGATTTGGCTGGAAAACCAGTTTAAGGTGTGTGGCAAATACGGATGCCCTCTCTTCGTCACTGCGGGCCCATCCACCGGTAGGACCCCTTATTGGTGAAACTGTCTCTGTAGGAGCGCTTAAAGTTGGGTGGGCTTTCCACAGAGGATGTTTAGTGCTGGATGGACTGAGCTTTTCTATGTATTTCCTTTGAGCCCAGATTTCCTCTTGTCTTAACTCCTTGGAGAGGTTGCGGCTGGCATGCCTTAGGCGAAGTTTTGCTGCTGGTGATCGAGTAACCTGCCATTCTCTTCTTAGACGTCGTTTTTCCGTTACTAATTGTTCTATCCGCCGGTTCGTAGGCCTGGCAGCAGGTTTAGCGTAAGTAGAGGCATGTGGAGTAGATACTCTTGCTGCAGCTCCCATCATCGACTCAAGTGTAGAGACGCACATGTCAATGTCCTCTGCAGCATCCAGTTTCGGCGAACAGTCAATGTGGGCACTCATGTACATTTTAAATTTAAGCCAATTTGTTTTGTTGTTTGTAAGTATATATGGGCGATCAAGTACTTGAGGTCTTGTTAACAGTGTGAATAGCACTGGAGAGTGATCGGAGGTTAAATCTAGCAGTGTTTCCGCACTGATCCGATTACGCGGAATCCTCTTGGTTACTGCGAAATCAATCAAGTCAGGCACTTTTGTGGATCTGTGGGCCAATAAGTAGGCCTACCCGGTGAGACGCAATCCATCTTATTGAGGGGGTTGACTATTGTGTTGTACAACTGCTTGCCTTTAGGATTTACCAGGCGAGATCCCCAGTGCGTATGTTTGGCGTTATAGTCCCCTGCTGCAATGAAGCGTTCTCCGAGTGTGTTAAAGAAACCGGTGAATTCCTTTTCAGAGATTGAGAAGCGTGGTGGGCAGTACAGGGCAGCCAACGTAGTGTTGCCGCAGCTGGTTTGGACGGTTATAGCAGTTGCTTGAAGGTGCTGTGTTTCGAATCTGTTGAGAAACGAGTGTTTTATACGGTTTTTGATTAGGATACCAGTCCCGCCATGAGCTTTTCCGTCTGGATGGTTTGTTGCGTAGAAGGCATATTTTGGTATTTGAAAATTATTTTTTGATGTTAAATGTGTTTCAGATATCAGCATGACGTCGATTTCACTTGAGTCTAGGAATAGTTGCAGTTCATTTTTGTGCTTGGAGACGCCGTTAGCATTCCAAAGACATAGACTTAGGGAAGCCATTATTTATTCTCGATAAGCTTCTGGATAAGCAGGTTTTGATTCCGCCTCAGTTCCTGCATACAGTTTTGCATGAACGTCATAAAAGCAGTCATGTTTTGATTAAGTGAGATCAATAGGGCCTCTATACCACTTGGAGTTTGCTGGCCAAGTTCTGGTGAGCTAGGTTGCGGATTCTGTAGATGGTGGAGTGACGGGGTCTCTTTCGCGGGCTCCGTCTGTCCAGTTCGGAGTACACTAGCGAAGGATACACTAGGATTGGTTGTAGCAGGCATGTTAGATGATCTAACAGCCTTGGCGAAGAATACCTCCGGTGTAGTTTTGGAGGCGTTGAAGGTGATTTTTGGTCCAGCTGGGGGTTTACGCCCGTTTAGGTGCGATTTAAGATCCTTGAAGACAGGACATCCCCTGTAGTTGGCTGTGTGGTTCCCTCCACAGTTACTGCATAGTCTTAGTGCGACGTTGTTTCTGTCCTTGGGGCAAAAGCCATCTTTATGATGTTCGCCGCAGCCAACACACACTGACCTAAGATTGCAATTGTTAGCGGTGTGGTTGTATTCCTGGCAGTTTTTACACTGAGGTGGTTGGTATCTCTTATGGGGCTCCTCTACGGTGATTCTTCTGTGCAATAGGAGCTGAAGGTTGTAGATTGGATGCACTTCATTTGGCTTCGTCCGCTTTGCATCTGGTTGGAGCTCGATTTTAAAGAGCGGCTGTGCGACTTTATTCCTGTTGATGATGTTGACAACGGACTTAACCGCAAACCCTTTTTCGGCCAATGCGTCTGCTATTTCTTGGGGTGGGACCGATGGCTCGATCCCCTTTAACACAACCTGGAGCCCTTTACTGCTTTTTAGTTGGTAGGTATAGAAGTTGATGTTAGCATTACGGAGGTACTTTTCGATGATGCGGAAGTTGTCCTCAGTTTGGGTTTGACATTTAATTTCTTTTATGTTACCCCTGTTGAGAGGGGTTACAACAAAGTTATTTGCCCCTACTGTTTCTACTAGCTTGGAAATCAGGACGCTGCAGTTGGCTCCACGGATGTATAAGGGGGGGTGGTCTAGCCGATTTAACTTTATCTACAGCGCCGGCTTGATCGTCTTGCTGATCGGCAAGAATGTTAAAACGATTCCCGCTAAGAAGTGCTACTCGTTCATTAGGTTTGGTTATTTTTGGCGTATTGCCACTTTTTTTCTTTTGCGGGCTTAGCTTCCGCTTAGTTATTTTAACTCACGAATTCATGACGTATTTAACTGAGTACGTTTTTTGGATATCAAATACTTTTTTTCTAAGAACTTTGTTAAATGAGTAAATCGAGTCAGACATTTTAAGAACCGAGTCACTCGTTTGTCCTTTTGAAAACATTAATATAAATTTGAATTAGAATTTGTGTTTGGATTACGCTATCTTATAGCAAAAATCTTAAAACTTAATCGTAACTTTATACATTTCTACTTACAAGTTGAAGTTGCCTTTTACCCTTACTCACACGGTGTCATAATTGCTACCAGGATGCTAATACGTTTTTAGCATTGATTGTGTACAAAAATCGTTCGTTAGTAAGACGAAGAACATGCAACAGCGTAATATTTACAATAATCCCATGGGGCATAAACGTGCCAGGCCTAAAAATGTTGAGAAAGCAAAAAAACAGCTTCGATTACGAAAAGTTAAATACTAAGACAACAAATCGAAACAACACAATTGACGGGTTTTGGTGGGTTTGCGGGGTCAGGCAAAAGCAACAATAGTCAATAAAACACGCGGCAAATCATGTTTATCGCATTGATTTATGCATTTTTAATGTGTTGCTGTTGCTTATCGGCAATGCGCCTAAATCAACGGGGACCGCAAAACTGAGCCCACTTTCACTGCATCCTCAGTCGCCTCAGTCGAATGCAATTGCTGGCAAATAAAAAAAACAAAAACAAAAATCAAGGCACACAAAATTCTTCTTGCTCTGAGCAATGAACGTTAATTTTTAAATCTCACCGCCTGATTAGTTTACTTCGCGAAAAGAGAGAAGGCAGCACAAAGCAGCAACAGCTAAGGCAACAGCAACTGTTGCTGCTGCCACCATCTCAGCACCAGCAACACGGCGTTGCAATTGTGCGCCATCTTGATTAGACCTCTAGTTTTGGTACTGGAGTCGTGGCCATCTCTTTTCGGCCCCGGCCAAACAGCTTTGGGAATAAGCATCATCAAAGCCAGCCGACTTTGCCGCTGCCTTTTGTCTTATTAATAATTCACATTAACGCTTGCGAGTGCGACGTGGTTGCCGCCTGTTTTGGTCGTCCTCGTCCTCGTCGTCCAAGCGATGCCAGCCTCCCAAAATTATCGCTGTTTTTGCATCTCTCTTGGTTCTTTTATTTGGCCCAAGACTCGGGCTCAAATTCAAGAGGCTCTGTGCGTCTGGGCTCTGTTAATTTTCGGGATGTTTGACATAAATGCCGAAAGCGCACGAATCGCAAACTGAATGGGGGGAAACTGACCAATAAATAAGGTGTGAAATAGCAAACTGGGGCGTAACGACATCGAAATCGAGGGAAGCGGGATGTTTTAAGTTTAGATGAACCACGGCACATGGACCATTCGATACCCAGATAAAGATACATTAGCCAAAACTGGAAAGGTTTGCCATTTTTAATTGCTGGCTTCTAACTGCAATATGATGTGGGTGCCAAAATGTCGATACCTAGAGTAACAATTGTTAGCCAAATTTTAAGCAAAAGTCAAGAATTTGTATAAAATGAAACCATTGAATTTGTCAGATCTTTTTTAATTGTATTTTTAATGTAATGATTATCTTCTTTGAACTTTGGTTGAACGGACTTAGTCTTTCTTTAGTACATAATAGTATAATGTACTAAAGAATATAATGTTTCTTAATCAAAGCCAACTATTTCTGTCCCCAAAAATACTTGCCCATAATTAAGACTAAATCTAATTTCGGTAAAGTATTTTTGACTAAATTAAGACTAAATCTAATTTTGGTAAAGTATTTTTGACTAAATTAAAACTAAATCTAATTTCGGTAAAGTTATTATATATAAGAACAGTGGATTAAATGTAGTTTCCAGTTCCAGTCCAAGATCCATTTCTTTTCTTAGATTTCACTTCTGGATTTCATAGCTTCAAACTTTGCTTAGAACAATGTTTGATCCAATGAACCAATCAATGGCTAATAAAGTCAACATTCATTTCCATAGAAGAAGTTAAGTTTATGCATTTTTGCAACAAACTTATCTTCATAAGCCTTCTGCATTAATAAATGTCATTAATTTATGTTTTTAATTCTAAAAAATTGACTTGAACAAATAGAAAATGAATTATTTGGAATGCAAATTTCTGTTATATTTTTTCTTTGTAGTCCTTGCCCAGCCGAAAAAGGCAATTAGGTTCACCCTTCACTTTGTTTAAAATCGTTGAAAACTTTTGTGGCTAACGTCTGACACATTTGCACGCCGTTTGCCGTTTGTTTACTTAGTTTCATAATTGCAACAGCTACAAAGGATTAACATTGTCACTGCCCCTAATTTGCATAGGCAAATGGGAAGCCGAGGATATCCTGTTGAATTATGACTGTGTCAGGACGCGGTTTGGTTGTGGTTTGTCGCATGTGTCAAAAAGTAAACAACTCGGCATTTGCATAAACAAATTAAAATGGCTCAGTGGTAGAGTTTTGTTTTTTTCCTTCGAAATGTAAACAATTTCCTAAGCATTATGTGGCATTATAAAGGATATTCATTCGGTTTGAAGGTGTAGCATACTTTGAAGCGCCAACGAAGAACGTGCTTCAGGCTGCCGGAAATTTGATTGGTGCACCGGGGTTTTTATGGACGGACGAAACGGAACGGATACGCTTAATTGCCAGCCGTGAGAGTAATCAAAGAATGGGAGCCATAGGGATACACGTGTGTTCTTTTGATTAACAAAGGGTTTTTGCGGATGTTGCATTTTGCATGAGATTCGCTCGTAAATCTCACCCAGAAGCGAAGCAAATTAATACAAGAGCAAGCCAAGCCTCTGAGCTGATTTCATTGCTCTCCTGCACCATTCATTGCGGTCGTGTAGCATCTTAGTGGCATGTCCCTTAAATGATGTATAAAAAAGTTGGAATGTTAACAAACCCAATGCGACCATTTGATACCCAGTAAAAGTGCATTGAAGGTATGGAAAAATAGAAAACTTTGAAGCTTAGATCGTTTAGATCGAGACAAGATCTTTTCCTAATAAGAAATTACTTCTGTTATATGTTTCCTAGTATTTTTCTTATCATTTTATATCAAACTTATTCCATAAGTAGCATTTCAATTAAATGCGTATATACCATTTGACACCCTCTACAGGTTACGAAGCGATAAAAAAAACGTCACTGGAAAAAAAAAAATGCCAGCTAAATGGTAGGAAAAAAGGCCAAACGATGGCCATAAATGGATCAACTCGCCGGCGTGCGCACCTGAGGCCACGCAGGATAACAGAGCAACAGCAAAGCAATCCCAACCCCAACTCTATCATCTTTTCCTCCGCCTCCACATCTGAATCCTACTCCTACTGTTCTACCACCAACTTGAAGCAATAATAGCCACAGAGAGTGCCGCCGTTTTATGGCCGAAACATGCGACGCAGGCCATGTCAGGGTTCAGCTTCAGCTTCAGTTTGTGCTTCTGGTTTGGGTTCGGTTTCAGCTGCAACAAATCAGTGCAAGGATTTTTTTACGATTAACTGCGTAATTGAGTCGTTTCGCCAAAGACGCACACACACATACAGAGAGACAGCCCAGGACCTTTTGCCAGGGCCAGGGTAAATTTAATTAAACTGTAATAAAGCAAATCCAAGCAAGGGCGCACATCAAGTTGCCCATACCGACCCTTCGCCTCTTAGTTTGGCGTAATGAGAGCTAAATCAAGCTTAAGCCGCACCACAAACTAAACGCCCACTAGGTAAGAAAAGAAAAATTGACATGGAACTTGTCTTTCATGAAGTGAGAGTACAGGGGTAGGGTGGTGCGGTGCTATGGATTGGGATAAAGGTAAATAACGCAATAGGCCAGTGCCACGCCCATACGATATGGCAAATTGAGGCAGATTTATCATAAGACATTGGGTGCCATAAAAAAGTTTATGTCTCAAGAGTGGTGGGCGGAAGTCGGAGGTGAACACGAAGCGGAAAGAAATTGCGGATAAGCGCCAAAAAAAAGGAGAAAAAAACGATAACACGATGTGCAAGAGTAGAAGGGAATGCAAAGTACTAGTCAAGACACTCGAGAGTGGGTGGATGTGGCAGTTGAGGTCGTGGTCGTGGCCGAGGTGGAGCTGGAGCTGGAGCAGTTGCCGTGGAACCGCAAAATGGCTGCTAAACTGACAAGCGAACTTTATTATATGTATTTCTTTTCTTCTTTTTTTCTCTTTTCCTTCATTTTTCCTCCTGTCGTTTTGTTTTCCATAAAGTTACCAGAGTTTTTCCACCTTACGCCACTTTTGTTGTTAGACAGCCACAGCTTATGGCGCCTTCAATGTGCTGTCTTTGCTTGGGGATTGGATGGATATGACGAGGAGTAACTGGGACATGGTGGTAGGACGCAGCTGCTTTGACTAAATTGCTTTGTATGCAGTACTTAAGTGGAAAGTGAAGACGTTGGCCCTGTCGGGGTTGATGGAGATTAAGGTGGGCCGGGACTTTGCCAGTTCAATTTGCTGCGAAAAATGGCAATGTGTTTATGCGTAAAGATGTGTGTGAAGCGAAACAGCAACACAGGACAACAACAGCAACAACAAGTATGAGTGAGAGAGGTAGAGAGAGAAGGAGAATGGGAAAGCAGGAGGCAAAATAACTGTTAGGCTAAGGCAAATCCAAGATTTCCATATAATAATTGAAAAACCTTTTTGATTGAATGCCAATATAAAGGAACTTTGTCTACAAACTGCAATTTGTTGTGGTTTATTAAAAGAATATTTCATTACGAATTATTACAAATTGGAATAAGTTTTTGGGCAATTCCTACTTGAAATTACAAAATGACATCGCAAACAGCACTACATTAAAGGTCATTTAAGCGTAATTAAGTCCTTGAATATAAATATAAATTATCTATTCATTAGACTAAACAATTCATTCAATCAAATCAATAGAACCACATAAACTTACAAATCGCTTAATTAGAACATGAAATAATTTGAGCGACATTTTGCTTTTAAATAATTCAACATTCCCATCCAATGCAGTACTTTTTAAAGTATTTATTCCGTTTGAAATTCATTTATTCCAATTAAATTATTACTTCTTAATCATTCATTTGTTCTTCATAAGATTTCAGTTACACATTCATTCCCATACTGTGCAATACATCTGAAAGTATTCATTTAATTTTATAATTCATTCATTCCCAAATGGTTAACCAATCCATTCATTTCATTATAATAATGACTTGAATGAATGAAATAATTTAATTCAATTTGAATATATTCATTTTAGAGCAGCTATTGAAATGACGCAAATGTCTAGTGTGTCTAGAATTTTTTTGTTAAATGGTGGAATCTTTTTATCACAATTCTCGGTACATAATGAAAAAATCTGTAAATGTAGTAAAAGTTAACCAAAATATCTTAATAAATAATAAATATCAAATTTGCTGCTTTGTAAACTTTAAGGAGAAGCTTACTGAACGTAGCTTATATGTATGAAAAAGTATGGGAATTAGAAATAAAAAGACATCACTAAAGTCTTACATGAACATATATATATTTGGATTGAATTCAAAGCAAGTGGAAGTTATAGGGCTTATGTATATGTACCAAATGAATTTGAACAATTAAACATTATATACTTCTCAATAATACAGAGGAATTTCTTTGCAACTGAACACATGCCTTTCGTTTATAATTTTATGAATTTTAAAATACTCTCAATAGTTTCAGAGAGAAATAGTTTTTTGAAGCTTAAGTTTTTAATAAATCTCTCTCTCTCTCTCTTATCTATCTCTTTAGAGATTAGATCAAAATGGATATTTTAAACAGCAAAACCAAAAAATAGTTGCTCTCTATTTATTTAATTTAATTAAACTTAATTGGTCTATTAAAATTTTCTCTAAAACATTGCAGTGTCAAATCAAGTCATCTGTTGGCATTGTAGAAATACCAAGTGCAGAAATAATGTTGGAATTGCACTTTAAATTGTCCCTAATTGCATAGATATTTTTCGCATCTAAATTGCCTTTCCCTCGGTTTCAGCTGAGCCCACTGATGCATAATGGACTATTAGCTTTATGGATCTTACTTCACCATTTCTGTGTCATAATTTTGTACGCTAAGTTGGCAACACTTTGCAGCTTTCAGTTGTTTCAGTTGCTCGCTCTTGTAGTCTTGCAGTTGCCGCTTGCCACCTCGTGTGGCACTTGCGGCTAGATGCGTGTGTCGGTTGCATTTTAATTGTTGCTGCAACGTTTCAATGGAAATACAACTAATTACAGGCACGCAGACCGGCAAAATTGTTAATAATTAACAGGTTTCCTTCAAATGCCACAAATATACACACATATCATTATGCGTTGCCAGCGGAAATTAAATATCCAAGTTGCTTTTTCTTTCCTTTGTTTATGCATTTTCCTCCTTCCTTTTTGTGTATTGCAACAACAATTTGCACTCTAAAGTGTTGAAAATCCATTTCAAGTGTGTTTATACCAATCTTCATATTAAATAGTTCGCAGCGGTAAAATTACCAATCAGCCAAATGGAAATTGTAGGTTCCTCAGCTAAAATGATGGACTGGAAGCTAACTTTATCATATTACGACAAATAGATATAGAATGGATTATAAAGAAGGGAATCATGTGAAATAGATTGACTTGGATGAAATTCAAAGCATTTGTTTTGGCCAATTGTGTAGGTAAATATTTACCGAGTAAATTTTGTAAACTTCGAAGAGTAGCTCAAACTGAAGTCCAAAGTGATCCCGTTGTAATAATTGCCCTTAGAAACAAATCCTTATTTTTGGTAAATATCATCAATTTAAAACATAAATGTTTTCTTAATTAATTTAATTAATAAAAAAACAAAAAAAATATTCTTACTATGAGTAGTTTCTTTTTGAAATATTTGCAGTTTTATTTTTGACCACGGCTAATTGCTATAGTTATCTGATCTGTAGATAACATTGTCACATAATAAAAAGAACCATACCAAATCTCAAATTCTTGACAAGACTAATGAATACTACAGAGTTTAAAAATAAAAAAGTTCTGATATTATCTATTTAATCTATTTAAATTCTCCATCGAGAAAAATTTCCAAATTTCATTTGATGGGGGAATAGAATAGAAATAATAAGCAAAGAGGTGAAAAAGCGATGTTTGCATTGAAAGAGGGAAAGCTGATTAGGAGCAAGTGGTCAACAAAAATTCATTTTTTTAGCCCACGATGCCTCTTTGCAATCAGTTGAAGAAATATTTTGTCATGGTAAAGGAAAACAGTTCAAAAAGCTAATCAGTATTGCCCTCATACAATTATTTTGCATAATTTTCCAAAGTGCAAGCAATAAAAGGAAAAAATAAGCCAACAAGAACAAATAATAATAAAATATCTAGTAGAGAAAAACAACTTTCGGACAAAACGTAGCGCCCATAAACTTCAACTTTCGCAGTGCTTATCTTGAAAGGCAAGCAGAGGCAATGTGCTGGATATGGATATGGATATGCAAACAACGGACAGCAAGCAGAGTTTTCCAAAACTTAATGTGATTTGCTATTTATGGCATTTTTTAGTGGTGACTCCACTCATCCCCCCTAATCACCATTCTCAGCCTCAGTCTCAGCTTGAGCCTCAGAAATTCTCCATGCCACACGTCGTCTAATCCAACATATGGACTTGCGTAAAAGTTTTGCATAACAAAAAGAAAAAACATAGAAGAAAAGCCAAATAAAACAAGCAAACCTCAGCACCGACTCTGACCCACAAACACCCCCCTAATCCTGGCATATGGTATGTAAATCCTGAAGAGATAAGGCGTTGGAATAGCACAATGACAGCCGCAGGAATTGACCAAATCGCCTGCACAGGCAAACCCAACAGACAGGATGTAGGAGAAAAAAAACACTCCAAAATGTTGAGAGGGGGGAGAATATGTCAGATAGATACACGTAAAGTAATTTCATAAGTTTAGCAAATCACGAACCCAAGCAACAAACAACAACCTCATCCAAGTGTATGCGATGACCAGGGGGAGAAAGGCAGCAGAAAGTTTCATCTTTTCTTTTTTGCCCAAGTTTCGAACAGTCCTGCGGCTGCTTATTGGTCCAGACATGGGACACATATGTTATATAAACCATGCTCTTGTTTTTCCTACTCTTTCTGCGGTGATTTAACATAAAAAAGGTAAAACAAAAAAAAATATATACAAACAAACAAACGAATGAAAAGAAAATAAGAAACTTTTGTTTTATTAGTTTTTCATGCCGGTAAAATGTCTTTGCTGCTTTATTATTAGAGAAAGGACCTTTGCTGCACAGAATAAAGGACTAGCCACACATGACTTGCAAGTTTTCTGCTGACCAATGTCATAATGCTGGAGATGGGTGGATGGTAAATCGGGTGGTTATTGGGATGGGGGTGCGCCTTTTGGGATGGTGGCTCGTGTGCCTGTCATGCGTTCAATTTCGAAATTGTTTCGCATAATTTGCAAGAGAACAAAACACCCAAGTCCAGGTCCATGTCCATGTACATACATATACATATCCCTATTCCAAGTCCAAGGCGGTGTCCTTTGCCATTTTGTGCTCAAAATTGCGTATAAAATCCATTTCAAAAATTACTTTTATTCTTTTGCTTCATAACTATTTATGTGTTTGTTGTTTTTTTGTGAGGTTTTTTTTATGTATGATAAATTTACATGATTTGATTAAGTTTTGTTGAGACATTTGAGACTTACTACTTTTGTCAGTTCAAACAGCAAAACGCATAAGGTACAAAATATTCTTAAAATAGGATATTATATTAAGAAGTTAATCTGAAATTTAAAACTTATTTCAAAGTATATTTAATGGCCTTTTAAAAAAGTAGATGCTCCTTTTAATAAAAAGTTTGTAAGTTTATTGTAGCTATATTTTAAGGTTTTTCTCTTGATCAGCTTGAAGAGTTAAGTCCATTCAGCTTAGTTGTCTTTTTTAACTGTTTGATTTTACAGAAAACTATAATTGAACAGAATTAAATTGTCATACATATTTCGACATCGTTACCAGACTAGAGCTAAAAAAAAATTTACATCAAACTAATTCTTTTAAAATCATGTTAATTGTTAATGTCAATTGACTTGAAATTACCTTAAAATTCCCAATAAAGATACTTAATTTATCAAAAGAAATCACTTAAAAAAAAATGAGTATTAAGTTGACTTCTATGGAAAAAATCACTTTTATATTCAATTATAGAAAACTTATAAATTTACATTAAATTACTCAGAAATTAAATGCAATGAATCTTAAGAAACAGAACTTTTCAAAACAAAATGCTAAGCTCAATGTCAGAAATATGGATACAACTCCAAAAATTTGATTCCCATTTTGTTTCGTTGATCAGGCAATCTCAACGGCAGACGTTCATCTTATCCCAGGAGCAACTGTGCAAAGTGCTTGAAGCAAAAGTTAACAAATTCACGCCAAGTCACCTTAAAATCAGCAAGAGACCACCCAGCTGATTACCAACTAACATAACTGACCGGACTCGATCTCGGATGCTGTCTGTTGAGTCTGGCCAATTGGTAATCCAACAGGCAGACTGGCCGACTGGCTGCCAAATAAGGTCTTGGAGTCTTTCAGTCTTCACTCTCGACACGCATTTGGCCTGGCATTCTGGTATTCATATATCAGATTCATTTCCATTCGTCATGGCTGCTTAATGAGGCCCAAAGTTGAGTGAACGACGCGTCGTTGCCATATAAATACCATAACATAACATGATATACTATGTATGCATATATACATATGTATATACCGATGCTGTCTCGAGCTTATAATCTTTTTTTTAATCATTTCATTTTTGGGCTCTTTGCACGGACACCTCTCTTTTGTTAGCAGTTGGCAGTTGGAAGCTGATGCTGTGTTGATTGACATCTCGCATTTAAATTTTTGCATTTCATATGGTCAGAAAGAGAGGGAGAGGGAGAGGAAGAAAGAGCCAACAACTGTTTAGCCAAGAAGCCAGTTGGTCATGATCCTGCCACATTAGTCAACTAAGTCAACTTGAATTGGGGTAGGGTCAGTGGTTAATATGTGGGGGTTGATTCTCTTTATCAGATCTACTACTTTTCACGCTCTGGGTTCCCCTTTATTAAGTCTGGTATTTAATTCTCGTTTAATCACTGTCCACAACAAAAACAAAAACGGGATATCTGAAGGCCTTCCTGCTGTTCTTCTTGGTAAGTTGACAGGCGCAGTTCAGTTGAGGATCAGGACTTATTAATATCCAAACATGCCCCATAACCATGTTTGTGTACAAGGCCTGTCAAATGAAAATTTCATGGTAACCGAAAGAAACAAAAGGAAATTTCATATCAGCTGTAAGACAGCAAAAGAATTTCATATTGAATGAGAAAGTTAATACCGCGCGCCCACGAGTCATTTGACAAATTAGACTCATTTGTTTACAAGAAGACGGTCAAAAAGTTGAAGGAACGTGGCCGAAAAGGATCGCTGAGGGTCCAAAAAGAGGCAGAAGTGAAAACGGTTAAGGCTTCTGTTTAATATGAGTAGGTCGGGTTATCATTATAATTGAATGTGTGAGGTCGAGACGTAATATGAGTATCAGTTGTAAATATGCATGTTTCTTTAGATTTCTCTTGATTTAAATAAATCTCAAATATTCTGGTCTGCTGGTTCGTGCCATAAAAAGTCATGAGATAGACAATAACTATATGATAAATGAATGTGGCATGCTGTTCATCGAGTACCTATTCATTGTATTTATTGTGGTTACAAAAGCCAAATGTTTGGTTCTATGCGATTTTCGGCCTTTCAACGAAATCAGCAGCCGCCTCTCTGTTCGGGAGTAGAAAAGAGAGAGTGACTTTTTGCCAGTTTAACACCTTTTGAGCCAGACATTTGGCAAGCTGTGTCAATAGTGCAAACAAGTTTCCTGTGAATTTCCATCGAGCCCTGAAAAGATCCTTCCATTTGCACTAATGACAAAATGTAATAAAATCAACTAGAGACCAGACAAAAGGGAGCAAATGCAATTGTTTTGAATTGTGGTGCAATTGTAGCCTAACCACATAAGCAAATACAAACACACACACAACAAATAAACAAGCAACACACAATATAATAGGCTCTAGCCATAGGGGTTGCAGAAAGGGGAGTGACAATGTGTGATGCGATGCGATGTGAATGTGTCCAGTTTTTGGAAAACACAAAAAGAAAAAAATACTGTTTATGTTCTCGCTTGATTTGTGAAGTTGCTCATAAATTATCCAGAGGTTCGAAAAATTTAAGAGGAGTGAGAGAGATTCCGTAGCCATATCCATATCGATGTCAATATTCATTGCCAGCTGTAGTCTCATATCTGCCTTAATTAGCCCGGCATTTTTATTGTTTTGACACACCAAAATTATCTGCTCCTCCAGGGTCCAATCCCAACTCATGTTTCAGGTTGCAGCATTTGTAGCGCCTTCTGCCCTTGGGCTCAACTACGCGTCGTGGTTCCTTTTCAATAAGGCGCCGCCGCCTTATGCAATTCTCGTGTAATCAAAATGGAGCAACTGCCTCTTCCACCGCCTTCTGCCTATTTATGCGTTGACTTTTGCCTATTAACTTAGTTATACATCGCACATTACACTGATTGGAGTGCCGCACCGCTATAATTATACTTACATACCATAGACCCAATCGTTGCTAGTACAACGAAAGTCTTCAAATCAATAAAGAAGATGAGATACTCTAACAAGTCTTTATTATAAAAGGATAATCAACTAAATAAGCAGTTGGTCAAATGTTCTTAGCATACTTAATGAAACTAAAACTTAACTTAAAAATTGATTTTATTATTGTTTTTACTTTATTTACATGAGATATCAAACCAGCGATCAATCAGATAATACAGAGAATGATTTTAAAAGTTAAGAACGTTAAGAACTATTAAATTTTATTATCAACAGTCTTTACTGAAAAACTTCAGAATTGCTATAACTATAACATATCTTACTGAAAAACTTCAGAATTGCTATAACTATAACATATCTTCAACCTTAAAATTAGTTGAGAATTACAACTAAATGTAGTGAAAATGAAAAAGAAGCTTACAGTACCAGAGTTTCATCTTTTGTTTCTTATGGGCAATTTAAATGAATTTCAAATTCGATTTATTTTAATTTAATCTCACAAGATCTTATCAAACGGAAGATAATTTAAACAAAGTCTAGACAAACTCCTTATACCCCATGATTGGCAAGTGTATCACATATAGTGTGGGCTGAGGTCGGTGGTGAGGGGTAGACAAATTTACAATGCAATCAGAGTGCAGCAGCAGCAAGTCAACTTCTCAACTTCAACACGCCGCGGCGTGGAGTTTAAGATTAAACACATTTTGCATTTAATTTGCCATAATTATACTTAACAGCAAGCAACCGGGCAAGGGAATGGGGTAAGAACGAACAGTTTCCCCCACACTTCAACCCACTCATCTCCCTCTCTATCTGGTCGGCTAGCCGTTGATGGCGCCAAATTAAGTTGTAAATGAAGTTGGCTGCACATGGCACATTGGCCAACTATTGCAACCGGGCAAGAAATTTAGCTAAGGTGCTTCTGGCCATGTTTGGTAAAGTCTGCTTTTGGATGGCTGGCAGTTGCATGTTGCCATGACCAGCAATTCCAGCGGCAATTCTAAGCTCACGTTTAACAACTATGAATGAAATAACCTTAATTTCAACTATTTTTGGTTATTAATTTGGCTTCAGTTTTGTGCATTTCATGGACAGTTTTCGTTTGCCAGAGAATTAATGGTGGTCAATTAATTTGCGCCACTAAATACTTCGGTATTTTTTCAGTTTTTTTTTTTTGTTTTGTGTGTTATTATAATTTATGCACTCTAGAAAACAAAAAATGTGTGTTGTTGCGGTTGCCGGACCAGCATGTGTGTGGGCCACCACTCTTTCATTTTGTTTATTTCTGTTTTTCCTCTTTTTTTGGGTATTTTGACAGCTTATTTCGGTTATGGCATTCAGCGGAGACAAATCTGTTTTTGATAGGTGTGTAAATGGGCCAAAACCAAATTCATATGGGAAATGGATCTCTCGTACAATAGAAACTGGTAAATCAAAAATCTAAGAGATCATCTATTTTTTTTTATCTCATTTCTTTTTAGGCTTTCAAGTGCCACATTGACACGCTTCTTTGAGGGGATGGTACGGCCCCTTCACTCTCTACAAATTGACAATCGAAAACGCAATTTACGCAGAAAGGACTGCCAAATCAAGCAGGAACCAGGGTCCTTTCCAGCTCTCCTCTCTTGGACAACCACTCACATGAGTTTTGGGTTAATAGAAGACCAACGAAGCGTTAAGAAAAAGCAGTTAGTAGTCAAATTGTTAGATGGAAGGATACAAAAATGGTTGGATCGAAACCAAAGCAGAACAAAAAAAGGACCAAACAATAAAAAGGATGCCTCTAACGATGAGAGCAAACTCTTAATTTAAACAAATATTTTGCCAGCGTGTAATATTGACTACAAATGCATGTGCAAATGTTGCCACGGTTTAAAAGGATATATATGTACATATATAGTCGTAGCCGTTGGAGAGGTTCCGGTTTGCGTGCGCAAGGATAACAGCGGCTGGCAGGATACTCCGCCACCTCCGCCGTCTTGCTCAAATCAAACCAATCTGAAAGCAAACCAAACAAAAAACAAGAATGGAGCAAAAAGACAAAGCAATTTAAGCCCGAAAAGGGTGTCACATGTGCCAAATGACTTTTGCGTGTGGAAATGACAATGATTTCTGCTATGTAGGCAATAACGAAATGCAAACAAAGAGCAGGCGACAGAAAGGACATATCACAACACATCACACCACACACAGCCACACCACACGGCAAAAGGACTTCATAGAGAGCGTCATTTGCATTTGCTGCCTGCCATATTTGTAAATAAAAATCCTACGACTTGCCCCAACCCCACATCCACCTCCAACTCCGACCGCACAGTCTGTCTGAAACTTCAAATTAGTTTTTTGGCCAACTATATTTTGTCGCTGCCAAAGGAAATGATTAAGCTCCAAGTCAAAAATCCCTTGCCTGCCAGGACGACACATGTGTTGGCTCATAAAGCTGTCACAAAATGACTTTACAACTTAATACACGAGACCGAGCCGTGGCGGCAAGCCGATCATGGTCCCAAGGCTTGACTCGCGGGTATCAAACTGGAGACATCAATCACATTGATTGCCACAAATAGTATAAATGTCAAGAACGGATGCACTACTACTTCCTCTTTCTTGCCATTTGCTTGCAACCTGCCCAGCCCAGACAACTGACGCCACATGGCCACAGAGTGGGCGGGTGAGTGGGTGGTTAGGCATGTATCATTAGGAAGTGACATTATTTTGACCGCAAAGTGCAAAGTTTTTTTCCTTCCAAAATTGCATTTGGCAGCTGTCTAAACGTCTCGCGGACTTTTCGCGACAGCTTCAAACGTTTTTGAATTACGTGCAGAGCCACCATCGGAGGAGCCCATCCTAATGGTATCAACTGCAGCCAAAGTCCACGCTAATTTGACAAGACCAACATCTGATTTGATCGGTAGACCGATTGAAAAACCACGCGGCTTAACTTATTTCAGAGATATTAAAGTATCCTTGCAATCATTTACTTATTTCTTTAATTTACAAAACTACCAACCAATGATAAATATGTATTAGAGTACATAGTGTCCCAAGAGGAGGATTAGAAATTTCACTCATAAAAATAAATTTGGCTATAGTAATGCCATAAAATTTTATTAAGCACTAGCAAATATATAATTTTTTTTTAATATGTCAGTAACAAAGATAGACGATTCACGATTGTCATTTGACCCGCAATTAGATGAACCAACAAAGCGGCAATCAGAAGCAATGATTAGCCAAATACAAGCAGCTAATAATGCTGGCTAACTAAATACATATATAAAAATAGCACTCGAAGTTGATTTTTGTTTCCGTTTAATGGCGGTTTCACATCGCACATTTACACTCCTCCATTTTGCCATTGCATGCAATTTTTAGATACATATAATTTAATACTACCTTCGACAACAGCAACAACAACAACAATCAACATCATCCAAATAATGTCAAAACCAAAAATTATCGAAACACAAACACATTGCTCTGTAATTATAGAGAGTGGGACCAGGCACTAAACAATGATTACGAATAAAATAAATATTGTCACCCATACCCCATTGCAAAGCCTCGCCAATGTTAGATGTGTGGGAGTTGCACTTTTTTTTCTAAAAGTAGGACAACTTTATTATCAGACTAGATGTTACCCAGTATCAAGTAGAGAATACAAACTTAAAGGAATTCGAAAGTAAATACTTTGAAAAGAAAGTCTTATTCGTTTCGTTTACCAAGGCTTAGCTTATGTTAGTGGTGTGCCCAATTTTTAAAGCCAACCTCATAGATATAGCAAACTAGCTCAAGGACAAAGGCCATATATACATTTTGTGATCTTAATATGCCCTTTCTACCACTTATATAACAAATAAAACTAGTTTGCGTGAATTTGTTAAAGTTTAGAGCTTCATTCGAGGCTCAGTCGAATGGGCTTACATTAGAGATGAATAATACAATGAGAAAAAATAAAAAAAATGGAAAATGTCACACACGAAAATTTGCCATGGCTAATTGCAGGCTACACCTGCTCAATGGTGGTTATGGCAGTGGTGGTTGTTGTGTTGGTGTTGGTGGGCGTGTCACCGCCCTCCCAGTTCAGCTATGCAAACTGCCAGGTAAATTGGTGTACGCTGCTCGCGCGCTGATTGCATCTTTTGTCGCGTTGCATGGGCCCAGCCCAGCCCTGCACAGCCCAGACCAACTCAGACCAACTCAGGCCAACCCAGACCAAGTCGTGGTAATTTGCCATTGACAGGTTCAGTTGCAGGCATGGTTCCTGGATCGGTTCCTAGACTGGATATCGCCATAGTTGCATTCATATCCGCATCGCGTGCTGCATGTCAACGCGTGTGTTCCATGTAATTGTCGACGATGACGCGATGAGGCTGACTAGGTGGCCATTGCCAAAGATGGCGTCGACTTTAGCGCATGGCTAGTCCCCAGAGTGCCCAATGTGTGTACTATGGACAAAAAAATGTCCATTCAATTTAGTTTATATGTCTATGATTTGTGTTAGCTAGAATTTTAGTTGTGTAATTGTGTTTTAAGCTAACATAAATAATTCGAATAAATCATTCCTTTTAACTTTGTGTGCCATATTTAAAAGCTTAATTTTATTGACATCAACGATGACGACGACAATTTACATTTAGAAGTCCTTTAAGATCCAGTGCATTAAATGAAATCTGACAAGTCATAAAAGAACTAGTCGTTTTATATATTAAATTTCTATAATAATCAAAGTAACCTACAGAATTCTCAAAATATTGACTCATACTTATTACTCAAGTCAAAAAAGTCTTTATTAAACATCAAAAATGTTAATTATGAAAATGTGTTAAATATCTAAACCAATTTTTTTAAAAATAAAAATTATACACATTGGAAGTCAAGGTTTTCTAATTCAGCAAAAATTTGTTATACTTTTTGAAGTCTGCTAAAAATTTATATTCATTTAATTTTTTTTAAAATATATCGTATTTCTATATTTTCAATAACTGTTGTTTAACATATCGGGGAGTTTTATAACATATTAGATGTTCCATAAAGAACAAGAACAAACGAAACAAAAAGGGAACTAGGATAAAGTGGTTACGGAGAGTTTTTGTATGTTAATTATGATTAATTTCAATCTCAACAAACTTATGATTGAAAACGAACTTTCTCATCATTGAAAGCTTCAGATTTTTTATATTTTTTCTTTCTTATGCTTTGGTTTTAGGCTTTTGAGTCTACTTATTTAAATAAAAGACTCTGAGAACGATAATATGTGTATATTAAATGGCAATCTGGTCGAGGTCACAATGAAATATGTAAAATTTCTAAAACTTAACTATTTATTCGTTTACCAAAGCCAAAAGCCTAAAACTATTTTCATTTTCCTAAAATAAGTTTTAAACTACAAGATGAATTTTTAATGTGCGATTTTCATGAATCTAATCCACAGTGCAGAAGGCTGCAGGAATGTCTGCCGGTTTTGGATTTTCGCGCGTGCATTGCAGCCATCAGTTGAAGCTTTGCACCGCCTTGTGATTAATTGCAATGGTCGCTTGGCAATGATTGGTTCTTGGTAAACTTCTCGATAGCATGGCATATAGCCTGACTGACATGACATCGACTACAAAATAATAAAAAGAGATAGGCAGACAGAGAAAGAGAGAGAAACCAATGAAGCTGGCAAACCATTCTAGGAATATCGTGGCACCAGACCAGACATTTTAGCGTCGCATTTGCCAGTTCTCAGGAGACTGAACGTCGTCTCGGTGATAATATCTTTAAATCTCCCACACATAAACACATATTCGGCCATATACCACCTTTTTACCTCGTTGATCTTTCACACCTTGCTTAGTTGTTTAGTTCCTACCTTTTGGCTAGAGTGACTCGAGGTTCCAGTTTGTCTATTGTTTGTCATGTCAAGAGTCTTATTGTTTTGGCTACGCGAGAAATTCAACGATTTCTTAGGATAGGGATGGGCCCCATGGCCCATGGTTCATATCCTTGCGATATAAATCGCATTAATCACAAGTTCTAACAATGCCCCGAGAAAAGGTGTGAGCGGAGTTTTGACAGCATCGCCGATGACAATGACAATAAGCCAACAACAACAACAGCAGCAACAACAAAAACAAAAACAACCTGTTTCCCATGCCCACACCCAAACAAAACGAAACGAAACCCATTCTACAAAACAAAACGCATAGAATTGAATGGAGAATGAAATACCTGACTAACCATTTTATTGTTATTTTGCCAGCTAAGATCTTCATTTGAGATGAGATTTTCCAACTTTGACTCGGTCGTAGGCAATTTATTAATATTTAATAAGCGTCGAGTTGAGGTCTTTATATGGTGGGTGGTTTTGTTTTCGGACTCTAAGATGATGAGGGCACATTCAGATCGTCACCGTGTGTGGTTCCCGTTTCCCTTCAAACCCCCCAAAAAAAGAAGACAAAACAGCAGCCAACTAGTGTCAGGTTCTGTGTGTTTCTTTTGATCTAGCCGTTTATTTATGTTAAAGAAGTAATCTTCAGGCTTTACACTAAGAAAAATCTAACAATAAACGATGGCCAATGCAAAAGATGTATCTTTTTGCTAGATGTGTCTCGTTTTTTTTCTTTCACTGTAGCAATTAACTGCATCATCGGCAGCCAACAGCATCAACAATTGCTGTAGCAAGTTGAGATCATAAATTTTGACAGCAAACGGAACGCGTGTTAATAATAATTTCAATTGCCTTTGCATTTGATCTTCTCCGCCTGGCCAGGATGTTGTGGTCCGTTTTGAAGGCAAAAACAAAAAGGAAAGATCGTTAATCTCGCTCGAGTTGCCGCGTCGTTTTTATATTCTTAAAGCGTAAATGTAGATTTTGATGTGGCAATTACCCATGTGGCAGGAAACTGTCATGCCCCAAACACCATACAAATGCACTAAGAATCTCTGGCATTTTGGCATTCGCATTCGCATTCGCATTCGCATTCCGTATCTGCATCTATGTATCTGTATCTGCAAAAAAAAAAAAAAAAAAACAACCCATTGGGCACCTGTGGGCGTGCATCATTGGCAATTTTACATATTATCAACGCATCTGTGAGCCGACAAAGTGTTTTCAACGCTTTACGGTAGTACAGAACGCAACTGAAGGGCGTTGCCTGAGAGAGCCTTCAACCTCGGTTCGATCTCGATTCGATTAATTTTCGCATTAAACTCAAGCCACAACTCCGCCCTAGAGGGAGAGACTCTCCTGAGCAAGATAAAAATGATTTTGTTGTGGGCGCGGTAATGAAATCAAATTAGGCATCCGTCTACCAATCTAGCTAGCTAGAATTGATTCACTCTGCTAGACCTTTTTCTCAAGGATAATTGCCAGAGTCACTTGGCTGCGACTGAGGCCTTGTGACTGCCTACACCTGCATAGTAGTGACACGCTTCTTAGTCTCAAGGATAATGCCCATTGCCATTAAATTCCATTCTTTGCAATTATATAAAGTATGCATGCTTTTTTCTCCCTCGCCTGTTTCTACCAACAAAGGATTATGAGAAAAAACAGAGGGAAAAAATTTACAAAAAAATATATGAAAAGCCGAAAACAAAAATACAAAAAAAAAAAAAAAACAATTTGCTACGCAATTTATATGCAACAATAGCAGAAAAAACAGAAGAAAAACAACAACAACAACGAGGCAAAGCCAAAACTGTACACACATGTTGCCTAGTTCCGTTTTCGATTTCGGCAGCAATAAAATTGATATATCCTCCTGCACAATATGGACACCATATGCAGGCTTCTGCGGCTTAGTTTTGCCATCTCTTCATTTCTTTTGGGCTTATTGCCCATTTAGCGCACGTAAGCGAAAAAATAGTGAAATTTTCCAAATAAAAACTAATAGCCAACGGCAACAGCATCAACAACAACAATAACAAACAGCAGTCAGTTTGGACCAATCTGCGGCTTTGACTTTGGCATAATCCTGTCAAAGCGTAAACAAAAATTTCAACTATTGGAATGGGAGTAGATTTGGGTTTTGAATGAAGTTGATTGGGTTCTTGTTTTTGCTTTTTTGTTATCCTTTCTTTTCTTTTTTTAGGGTTGAGTTGCATGAGATTTGATAGAAAACGTAACCAAGATAATGGCTGATGGCCATTTCTATTCCTCCTGCCATACTGAGACACGAAAGAGGTAAACAATATTTTTAGATTTTCATTTACCAAAAGAAATATACAATTTTTTTTTGTTTTTGTCTAAAGTTCCGATTCGTAGAACTATTTGTGCGTTCTGTGATTTATGCATAAAGATTTAGACCTATAAGATTTTTCCCAATAAACTTGAAGTACTTTGTGTGTTTTGTGTAATTGAAGTAGTTTTTATAAACAAAATAAATTGATTTTCTAAGTAAATATCTTAAACATCGAGCAACATAGTTTATCACAAATATATATTATTAAATGCCAATGCATTTGTCAACTACTGAGTTAATTGTTTCTTTTCAAACATGCCACAAATAAGTGCCCTATCGGTTTGGATTAAGTTTTTTGTACATTCCAGTTGGACAAAAAAGAATATTTGATTTGTTTTCTATTGATTTTTCTTGCAGTATGCCTTGCACGGACTTCAAAAGGATCAATAATTAAAATATTTTGGTTCATTTAGATAAGCCAGGTTTAGGTTAGGCTAGAGACAAAACAGATATTCTTTTGTTAGTATCTTAACAATTTCTGCATTAATTGTTTCTAATATGCATAAAAGTAAAGAATATTGTTGCTCCTTGTTTGACAATACTATATTTTATATTCATATTTTATAAGTGACTAGTCCTAATAGAAATTTAGTATCTCAACTCTCTGATTTCCAGACTTCCAGAGGAAAATAAAACCATATTATTAGTATCTATTTTAAAATAAATGATATAACTATTAAGAATAGTATCATGGAGTTTTGAGTTTTTTTTTTTTATAAATTCAAATTTCTTCAAAAATGATTTCAAGTTCTGTAGACAGGAAATTCCACATTAGTTCATAATTTATGTTAATTTGCCAATCCAATTGAAGTTTTTAAATAAGTACTTATATTGACTAATGTAAACGTATCTAAATCACTTTTACAAAATCAGAGAATGTTTTTTTTTTCTCTATTTGAAGAAAGATTAAGAAATGTTCGAATTATTCATTGTCGGCCAGGGAAGAAATGACTTCATTAACTGGCCCAAATGGTTGAATTCTCCCGCCCCCTTGGTTAAATAAAGAAATATGTTTAAAGACACGCCTTTTTAATTTCATTAAATCAAATAGAAGCCAACAATAAAGTAGCAAGCCCACACCAATACACGATACCATTGCAATTTTTCATTCCGGAATTGAGCGTCTGGGCAATACTCAGAGAAGCAGACACAGAAAATTTGAGGACACACACACAAACACACTCACACATATATACACATAAAAATATGGTGGCATATGCAAATGAGCCTCCTCACGGGGCAGGAAACAAATCATTGAAAAATTGTCACCGAACCTTGAAAAGCAAACAAAACGAAGAAAACAACACACACACACATAGAAAAAAAAGCATGGACTGTGATGTGGCCCACCCTGTCAGTTGTCGTCCTATTGCTACTGGTTCTACCTCTACTCTGAGGTCTGGTCACCATCAACATCACCATTAGTGGCTCAATTGTGCGCCACATCGGCGGCAGATCGGGTGGCAACCACGAATCGCGCATGCAAATGAAACCGCAGCACAGAACAAAAAAGGGAAGAAGAAAAAAACGCGCCACAGCGTCGCGCATCATGACATCCTGGCTGAGGGGCGCAGCTGACGAATTGTGAAAAAGAAGTCGGGTCGAAGGCGCACAATGGGAGGCAAAAGCAGCCATCTTTCCTGGGCCCTGCGAAAGGACTTGGTCTGTAATTTTCTACTGCGTTCGCACGCCATCGTCGCATTTTTTTGTTTTTCCAACGCACAGCGAGTTTTCTTTTTTCATTCTTTTAAGTAAACATTTAAATTAAAATCATTTACATACAAAATACATGGTTTCAGACACCTAAGGGTGTGGGCTAGACAAGGGGCAGGTTGACAACCACAAGGGCGTTTTAGGGTAGCGCTGATATTCAATTATGATATTTACAATTGAAAGACACGACAGTTTTGTATGATATTGGTTTTAAATGCTGGGAACTTGAAAAGCGGGAAAAACTATTACGGCGGAAAATTATAAGGAAATACTTTTGCCAACTTTGTGACATTCATTTAAAAAAAAGTAAATTTGATACATCCATTGTTAAGACTGAATGTAAAAAGAAGTGTGACTTCTTTCGATTTATTCGATTTATTATCAGGCAGCTACAATTCGACGATTGAACTATTTTATTCCTTTTCAAACGTCCGATTCTACTTTTACGTCGGGGTCACCACAATATATGTAGTTTGGTCTGTTGTTTATCTGCTTAAGTTGTTTTAATGCAAGATCCAGTCTCTGTAGTTGCTGGCAAAGAGGGCAACTTTTAGGTGAAACTTAATATTCTTTCTATATTATCTAACTAATTTTAGGCATCACAATTAGTTAGTTACCTTCTACAACTTGTAATTAAACCTATATTTAAAACTTATGATTGAAAGTAATTTTGTGTTTTAATAATTCGCCATCATCATCTCAACAGTTCGTTATATCCTTGAGTCAACGAAAGAAGCGCTCAAAATGTTACATTTCTATGAAACGTGGTGGAAAATGAAACGAAATGAAACTCACGCTCACTCTTGCTCATGGCCATGCAAACACTCACACACACACACACCTTTACACACACCAGTGGGAAGACACTCACTCCATGGCAACAACACAACTGCAGGCCAACTGTCATCAAGATGGGAAAAACAAAATGACGAATTTATGAACTTGTTTGCACTCGCCAAACAGAGATGGCAAACACAACGCACTCAAACGGTTTTCACTCATCTCAAAGAAGTATTGTCGTCTCGCTCTGACTCATGTGTATTGAGCGCAGGGGTATATTGAGTCGATAAGTGTATGGGAATTCAGATGTAAATTCAAATTGGAATATGGGAATGAGTTATTCGCTGTCGCTGTCGCAGTCGCCGTTGACGTCGCTGCATTGGAATGTGGAAAGCGGTATGTGTTAGTGCTATCTCGCTTGCACGCTCATTTCTCATCGGTCATAATTGAAATTGGTCTGTCTCTTGCGGTTAACCGCCAAAAGTTTGTTGGTGCTTTTGGGCTTGTGATTCTCAATTTGGCGCTTGGCGTAGTGCAACCGGACAGCCGGAATCGAGCGGAATCGTCGATGTGGTGGAGAACAGGAGAAAAAGTGCCTTAGGTGTTGAAAACTTTGTTGTAAGATCGTCAGCTGTGCGCTGCAAAGCTTTTGGTAGTTTTTTTTTTTTTGGTCGGGCGGGCGGGCGAAAGGGTTGGGGGAAACTGCGAATGCGTTTACATGGCAAAAAGTAAATCGAGCAGCCGTTCATTCAAATTCATTCAATGGTCAGCTGCGTGACTGTAAAGCGGTTTTCTCGGCTCGTCGCGATTACGAATACCCAAAATAAAAAATACCCAACACCCAATATACATACAATACCCATTTATAATTAGACTTTTAACCCGATCGAAAGTGTGAACGCTTGCCTTCCGTTTGTTGAAAAATGATTTTATAATTTGTTGAATTTTTCAAATTAATTTATATGCATAGAAAAACCGAAAATCTTCTAATAATAAATTAAGCGCAAAAATGCTTTTAAGCAATCAACCGGCGAACACAAAAAAGCCCCAACAACCGCCGCCTTCAACGCATCCGCATCCGCCGCAGAATTTTAAATCAAAGTTACATCAACAAATAGCTACAGCAGCAGCAGCAGCCGCCACAATAAACGTAGCCAACGGCCACCACCACCATCATAACAACAACAACAACACTCATAGCCACCACCATCATCATCTTCATCTGAATAATCATCACCATCATCAGCATAATATTTCCTTTGCCACGGATTTCTCAATTGCCGCGATTATGGCGCGGGGCGGAAACGCCTCAAGCAGCCGCGAACCATCGGAAAGGAGTTTGAGTGAGTAAAAGTAATTGTGGCCGACTATCTAAAGCTAAAAATACGAAACTCAATATATTGCATTAGATTAATGCCCTAAGAATTACTTGCAAAAGCAATCCATTGGGTACAATTTCATTTTATTTTCTATTCATCGCTGAGCTGAAAGATGACAAAGATTTTTAATTGACCAAGTAAAGTGGTCATCAATATTTGCTCTAAGTCTCTAATGAAACATTGAGAGACTCACACTGTTAGTTTTATTTATACAAAACATAATAATTGCTTAGGCTTTTGAATCCTTAAAAAAATCTATTTCATTACTTGCTAACCTTTTGCTTTGGCCCAAAAAAGCTTGTTAGATAACGCATACGCAATGTGGGACAACTAGACTTAATTATTGATCAAATTAATAACGATTTAAATCTAATGGTAAAACTTGAAACAAGGAGTATTGTTATCCTAACCGTCTATCACAACTATAGGACCATTTCAGATATTTTTCGACCTCCAAAATAGTTTGCCTAATAATATAATGACAAAAACATATTGTATATTCCAAAGAGAATCTTTTACCATATATAACATTGATCAAATACCTGGTTTCGTGGTCAAAATTGCATCTTCTCTAGAGTTATTACAAGTTTGAGATTCGATAAAGAGATTTAGAGGACTGTTTGTACTCAATAGACAGATTTCCTCATATGTAACTTCAATTCTTTTCAACGACAACAAACAAAAATTAGTATCCAAATTTTTTGTGTTTTATTTATTTATACATTATATATCACGAATAATTCAAAAATATAACCTATCAATCTATATAATCGAATCTACTAGCCTCAATTCAAGGATCCTTAAAATAATTAATTTTCTGATTTTATCTTTATAAAAATGATAAGAATATTGCCTTTTAACCAACAAAAAGTTCTAAAAAGAAAACAATTATTTAAAATGCTTAAAATAAATACTTCGTTTACGATAATTATTCAATAATGAATAAATATAATTTGCATTGATTCAGCATTAGGCTTAATACTAATACCTTGATTAATTTATTGATTGTTTAATGAAGAAAGGTAGAAGAAATTAATTAATCAAAGTATTAATCCATTCTTTGCATTATTCAGAAACAGTTTGAAATATTTGTAATTTTCAATTTGTGTCTTCTATCTTTTTCTCGTTCGAATCCGGTTTTAGAATTAGATTTAATAAGATAAAAGTAGTTAAAAATTTTTTTAAAAAATATATATTGTTATCGATATATTGCGACATTCTTTTGTTATCAATATTTCAACTTTAAATTTTCGTTCTGTTATTTTAGTTCTTGGCTTCTTTTGAAGCATTTTTCACAATTATTGGAATTATTTTTCAAGAAAATGTAAAACTTTTCCTATTGTTGTTAGTAAAAGTTGTTTTTTGGTAGATTTTAGCATCTTTATGAATTTGAATTAATCAGTTTAATAATTTTTTGTGTTTTTAAAAAGGTTTCTCTTATTTACTTTTCCTGTTGCGCCGAATAGTTAGAACTCTATATGGAAAAAAGCTGATTTGCATTCCCCTAAATACGATAAGAGTCTGCACAAAAAAAAAACCTCAAAGGGAATTCGAAATCAACTTTGGGGGGCCTTGTGTGGTTTTCCAATCGCGACAAAGGGGATAAAAGTAATTCTAACCAAATATCATATGCTTCAGATTCCACCAAATATATTATATTTATCTTAGGTCTGTCTCCAAATTCGAAGTTGGACAAAATTATTCAAAAACATTCTTTAAATTGTTCCTACTTATAATTATTGAGCCATGACAAAAAACGTCGATATCTTGTTTTAAGAAGTATTACGTTTACAGCATGATCCTGATGCTTTTTCATCCAAGATAAAAAACGTTCTATTTAGCAAATGTTCTTAATAGACAATGGGTAAGATAAGTAAGAGGAGAGTTATTTTGGGTTAGTTATTAAAACTTGTTTACATCTTCATCATTTGAAATTGATTTCCAAACTTATTAGTGATATTTTTGAAATAGAAAAATTTGTTGTTACTTCATCAATCCCTTTAAATAAAAGGAAATACATTTTTTGCATTTGAATAATTGATTTAATTAAGTTATGTGTATATACATAGTTTGTATATATAAAAATATTCAACTAATTCTACACTCGATCGATTCCCCTGGGCTTGTGTAAAAGTGTCGCAGCTGCATATAATATTCCTTATTTTGTTTTTTTTTTTTATTTTTATTCTATAAATCATGTATTGATGACAATGCAACGTTGATGACTTGATAATTGCGGCAAATGCGCGGCAATAAAATAATCAAAGCCTATGTGAATGCACTCTGGGCTTCAGGTGGCTGGGGCGAATGTGGGTTGAGGGGGAGGATATTGCATTGTTTAACATGACAGCTAAAATGCACACACACACACACATACAACTCACTCTCATGCATGTATGCAAAACTATTTAGATGCCATAATTGGGTAGAAACAGAAGCGCACACAGTTGCCGATGTATTCATTAGACACTCCCTTTGCCCCCCGCTTTGAGCCCCGTAGATGGTAATTGCAATTCATTTGGCGTCAGAAATGCACACACACACACACACATAGTGGCACACAAATTAACATATGAAATTGCATTTTGAACAAATAATTGAATTTTGTCGTATCTGTAAAATGCAATCAGTGCCCGCGATTCTCGATTGTGCCATATGTACATATACATATATGTAGAACTGTCCTCATCCTCATCCTCGAATTGGCATCGTCATCATCATCATCGACATGCAACATGTTGCCAAAGAGTGAGAGAGTGCGAGGGAATCAGGCGCGATATGAAGCGAAGTATCGACCCTTTTTTTTTGATAATTACTATTATAGATAGTTCAAATTGTGCCTTCTGAATACTAACTCATTGTCAGTCAATCCGCTCCTGGTTAAAAAGTTAGCATTAACAAGCCATTTTGATGTCTTTCTCTCTTTCTATAAATTTTTCTATATCTCTTCTTTTTCACTTCTCTCTGGCACAGGTCCATTGTCTGTGGAGCGTTATTCGGCTCAGGATGGGGACGATGATGTTGACGTTGATGTGGTTGACTGCAGTGACTCTGAAACGCCGACGGCAGCAAATGCAACGGCAGCAGCAGCAGCAACAGCGGCGGCAGCAGCCCAGGCCCAGCAACATGCACGTCAAGCATTGCGTGTTGCACACCAGCAACAGCAACAACAACAACAACGTCAGCAGACTCATCACCATGCAACGCCAAACAAGCAACAACGCCAACATCACAATCATCATCACAACAACAACAATAACAACAACCAGAACAACAACCACAACAAATCAAGCAGCCATCGAGGGCGTGCCTCGGCCGCCACACCAAATGCTGCCGCCGCATCTGGATCAGGTACGCCCTCACCGCCCCCGCCAGCACACAGTCCATCAGCCGATGCAGATGCAGAACGCCTGTCGCCAGAGGAGCCTGCGCAGGTAACGAAACGCCACAAAGTTAGCATAAATCCAATACGCAAAATGCGTCTCACTTACCCAAAGAACAAAAAAAAAAAAAAAAAATGTAACTCTTTGGGACTGCCATCGAACTAAGCAACATGTTGCCTCTTTTCCTTCTCGCCCCCTCGTCCTCGTTCTCATTGTGGATGCGCCCCCTCATCTTCATTACAGCAGCCCACGCCCAAAATACTCGGCTCATGTAATTGCGATGATCTCATGCCAATCCAATGTCATCTGGAGACAAAGGAGCTGTGGGATAAATTTCATGAACTGGGCACCGAAATGATCATTACCAAATCGGGCAGGTGAGTCTCAAATCCAATTTACTCATACAAAAGAAACTATACTCCTGTCCTATGCCAAAAATGTAAACTTTTTTCAATGATCTATCTGGGGTTTTTTTCTTTGTTCCCTTATAGAATTGCCATATATCATTATTCTGCTTAAACACTGTTTTTATCCTGGATAACATCTAAATACCTCTAATAGATTATTATCCACAAAAATCAACTGTCTATATTGGGAAAATTTCGCTTCAGTTAATAATTTTCTTATAATTTCATATTAAGTTACTATTTACCTAACTTTGGCGAGAAGCCCAAGGGATACTTTCCATTACACACAATTTTCCACGTTCATTTCACTTATTTAGCCAAACTTTCATTAAAATCAATTAGCTAGCCTTTATGTGCATTTTGCCAATGGCATTCATAATCATAATGCCGCCCCTATCAATCGGCACTCATCGAGACTTTACTCACGAAAGTCCTCACAAACCCCGCCAAAAAAAAAAAAAAAACACTTACAATCAATAAAACTTTAATACGCCTTTCACCCATGAAATGGCCAACTCCTTGCGCTGCCAGGTCTGGCCATAAACTCCAACTTAAGTGCAAAATATCAACAACTTTTTGGTTAGTAGTTTCTCATTACGTTTCGGTTACAATGTCCCCCAGGTCCCCCCTAGCTGCGTAATGCTGTCCAAGGAGAATTTTGATTGACAAGGCATCGAATTAATTTGCCGTCGATTTTCGATTAGCAAAAAAGGAAACCGAAAAAAAAAAAACTCAAGAAGGTAGCTCGTTTGAGAGTTCAAGTTGAAATTGGAGTTTCGATTCTCTCGTCAGCTGTTTTGGGTACTAAAAAAAGAAACTTAAAAGCTTCGCAATCGGGCCTAAACGACTTTTCATTCGCAACTCAACAAAGTTGAGAGTAAAGAAAGAAAAAAAACAGAAAAAAATTAAATGATTGCCTGACGATATTTTCAAATTTCGTGCGAATGTCGTGTAAAATGGTGAAATGTGAAATGCGAATGGCAAAGAAAAAAAAAAACTAAGAAAAACAATGAAACATGCATGAAACATAAATTTCTGCTAAATATTGTTGCTGTAGTCTCACGAGTTTCTGTGTGTGTTCTCTTTGCATTTATGCTGATAACATGCGAAATTCGCATTAGTCGCTAGGTGGTAGTTAGTTGCTTAGTTTTTGTTACTTTTTTTTTGGTATATAGGGTACAACAGATTATTTTAGGCCTTCGGACATTGGAAATGAATTGTCAAATCACAAACATGAAATTGAGTTTTAAAAGCTCTTTAATCATTAAGTAAACATTAGACAGGCTTAGACTATGCTTGGTGTTTGAATAAAATACCGTTAAAGGTATTTTCAAATTCTATTGGTATAAGTATTTTACTAATCTTAATAGATTGATTATTAATCTGTTTAATCAAGATATACAAAACATAAAACAATTAAAAAGATTCAATTTTTCCATAACTATTAAGTGGATGATAAGGAGAAAGTCTATCTTATTAGAGGTTTATAATCTGTATCTCTTGATTAAAGTTTGTTTTTCTAAGAAAAGTATGATTTGATTAAGCTTAGCCTCCAATATGGCTCAGTGTATCCATAATTAGCCAATATATGCACCAAGAGTCGTGGTGTATATCCCATTATTTTAATTTGTATGATATCACACTTTGGTATTCAATAAAATTCCAGAATTCATCGAAACCTTTCCTTGGTTTCCTTCTAAACTAATAAAATGTCTTCATTTACGACCCGTTTTACATTAAAATTAAAGATTTAACTCCCCAAAATATAAATATAGAGCCATAAATAAGAGCCAAAAAGATGTCCTTTCTTCAGTTTCTTCTCCCTGGGTATCATTTAGTCGAGCTTTTAACGAGCAAGTTAAATAACTTTTTTTCCTGTTTCGCTTGGCAACTTTTGTTTGTTTGGTCTTAGTGTGCGTTTGTTATATGTGTGTGGTCTTTGTGTTTTTTTTTTCATTTTTCGTTGGATTGTTGTTAACCCTTTGAGGCCGTCAACAGTCGGAGTCGCCCCCAAAATACCGGAATCCCCACCATCGCCGATCGGTCCTAGTTGTGCGCATTTACGACACATTAACAAATTTACTCCTTTCATTCCTTTTTTTTTGCCGGGTCCACACGGGTATAAATTGCAATGTAATAGCTGCCGATTGTCGCGCTAACAACACATTTGCATGTCCTTTGGCTTTTGGGGAAACATGCCGCGTTTTTGTTGTTGTTCTTGCTGTTGCTTAGTTCTGTTTATTTGTTGTTTCTTTGTGTAGGTTTTTAGTTCTTTTTGGTAACTCCTGCTGTTTCTGCCCTGTAATTAGTCAGAAGGATACCGATGCCGATGTCCTGACACTTACTGGGGGGCCTTATTTACATTTGTGCGGGTTCTAGATACACATTCAAAACGAAATGTATAGTTATGTGTGTATATATAAATATCAGGTATTCAGTTTTATGGCATGCAATGGGCAATGCAAAAAGTATACCCATTCCGTTTGTGCCTCTCTTTTTTTGTGATATTCATCTATGTCAGCACGTCGTTTGGGAGCTGAACACTGACTGAAAAGGAATAGAGGGGGATTGAGAGGGGCCAAAGGGAACAACATGGCTTTGCGTTTCACATGGCATCGCTGCATATTTCTGTTTGCTTCGGCGATAACTCTTTCAATTCATCAAATATATGGTTAGAATGATATATGTACAGAGTTTATTGTACTACTAATTAGTCACTTCACTCCTCTAACATTTGCTACTACTACTTTTTTACGATCTGTACTATTTGTTATACAATTTTCATTGAACAGTAGTGGATTTGGTCTTATTTGAAGGTTACAAAATGAATCAAGAATTGATGGAACCTAATATATTATACACTTCAAGACTCATCGAAAACAAACTCTAGGCTACATATCAAACAATCTAGGACTGTTGTAGGTAGGTAAAAGATACTCTCTGAAATTCTAGAAGAAATAAACATCTTTATGTTAATAATTCGTAACAATTTATTGGAGATACATAGAACTTCATTTATATGATACCGGAAAAGAGTCCAGATTTAGATAACCCGTTCGGTGCTAAAAAATAACAAACATAAGAATATACTGCTGGGAGGACTCTGGTTTTGTGATTCCGATTCATTTGGATGCAATCCTCAACGACTTTTATTTAGCAAAATCTGATGATGATAGATCTTGGTGGTTCTTCAAATAGTTTTGAGCTGTCTTGAAATATGTATTCTTTTTTAAACCCAAATTTTGTTTTATTTTGTATATTATTTTTTTGTTGACAAAGTTCGAAGTATTTAAAACAGTTTAAAAGGAGCAGTTCATCCAGAAATAAATACTAAAGAATATAAAATACTTAGGATTAGTATGCATCACCTTCTATAAAATTTAAGTCATATTTTCACATATCTTTTGTATGTTTTTAATACCTAAATTCTAGAATCCGCCCCTGACTGTTTGCCATTTCATTCACAAGCCTAAATCAGCTTTGTGTGTATCTAGCTAATTACTTTGAAATTTTCTAGTTTTTGCTTTTTGCTCTTATTTTTTACAACAACGACAAAAAAAAAAAATGGTGAATGGGCGTGTTTTTACGGCATTTGCCATGACTAATTATTTAGACGGACATATGTAACTTAACTGTTATTGCCGAGTACGTTAGTAAATCAGAAAAAAAATTGTTTTTTTAAGTCGTTGTAACTAGCAGACGACGAATCACAGTTGCATGCAACAATTATCACCATTGTAGGAAACATTTAACGTGTTCTTCTTATCCGACATCATCTAATACACAATGCATTCATCTAAAGTTCTTTGAAATTTACTCGAGCTTGACTTGTCTCCCTGGTTGGGATTCGGTCCGGAGTCCACAGGCACAGGAAGAGCCAAGAGGAAAGCCAAAAAAAAAAAAAAAAAAAAATTAATATAATTCTGTTTCTTCTTCTTCTTCTACTTTGGAGCAATTTATTCCGCTCGATTGTTAACACTTTCGTTTGGCTCGCTGGTCAGCTTTTGATAGCTTGCTAATGTGTCCATAAATGTGTGAAAAGCCAGACATTCACACTCACACACTTGCACACACTCATACACACCCAGTTAGTTGCCACGCCCTGGGTTTAGCCCGCCTAATACGCCTTTTTCATAGGTTTTTTGTTTTCTTTCATTCGAGGCGGAAATGCCGTAAATCATATTCCAACATTTACATACATTTTATGAGCAAAGTCAGCAAACGGCAGCCGCAGGGCATGTATTACTATATATATGTATATATCCTATATATATGTATATAAACACCCCCGCCCGGGGGTCCACTCTCCTGCGTGTGGGTGGAGGGGTGTTTGGTCATCAGCTCAGGCAGTCGCGCAGCTTTTCTTACATTTTATTATGCTACTCCAAGTGTAGATTTTATGTATTTGTTTATGGGAAAATTAGGGAAATGGCTTTTACTCATTTTTACTATGGTCAAAATAGAAATAGAACGAGAAAGAGGGCGCGGAAGTTGGTTGTGGCTGGTGGCGGAGGGGGCGGGCGGTTGGCTTAGGTGCCAAAGGTTACAATTATGAAGTTTACACACCATTTGCCATGGGATTGAAAGAAGCGAAAAAAAGCGACCACTTTCTGGGGTTGAACTGTGGCTATTCAATTAGTTGGTTTCTGTTTCTTTTCATACGGCTCGAAACATATGAGCCGCAGCACATCCACAATTCATTATCAACACCTTTGTTCCAGCAAATTAAGCCTCAGGTCTAAATTAATAATATGCAAATTAGTCTAGCGACTAAGAAAAAAGTAAAAGCAACCCCTCAACGAATAATTTTTGATCTTATCATCAAATAACTAAAGACTAGGCCAAGTCTACTTCTATGTCTCTCTCTTTGTCTGACTGCCTTTATTATTAGTTGATTAATTCATAATTTGGTTCCCATTTTGGGTACCTTTCCATGGGAGATTAACTTGTTTCCATTGTTGTCCTTCGAAATGATAAATGTATTTAGTTCGACTGCAGCTGCCGCCCCCCTTTGAAATAAAGTTGTAATGGACTCCAAAATAATATTGAAATAATATTAATCATTTTCATTTTGTTGTTGGCATGAAAATTGCAATTACCACGCACCTCGATTCGAGGGCACTACTGAAACGGCAGGACCTTGTCTAATATGCGTGAAGAGTTGTCGCAAAATATTGACAAAACATTTGCCGCAGTGAATTTTGAAATTCCGCCTGCTGTTTGGGATTTCTTTTTCTTCTTTTGGGCAATTAGCCCGCCTGTGACTTTGGGCCATTGTCTGTGTAACCAACTGTCAACCGCTGGACTCTAAAACCGCTGACAGCGTGACAAAATCACAAACCACGTGATATTTTATCATCTCAATGACCGCAGCCAAACAAATGAACAAACAAAGAAACGAAATACACGGAGACAAACAACACACATATCAACGGCAACTCAAAAGAGACAAGTCTCTCTTACTACCAACAGGTAAAGACCATGTATGTGACTCCTTTTTATCTCTCTGTTCTCTCTTGTCCTGTTTTTGTGGCTATAAATCATCTCGTTGTGCCAGACTTGTGTGTGAATATGTGTTGCAAGTTCCTCTCAAATTGGTTGCAATCGTCTTCTCTTTTTTTCACAGTTCTGGTCCAAAATTATTTTTCATGCCTTTGTTTTGATGTGGCCTACGCATGCGCATTTGCATGTTTTGGCAACATTTTCATGGCGGCGCTTCTGCCCAATATTTCACGTTAGAAAAGGGTTTCGAAACTGACTCACTTTTTCAGGTGTGAACAAAAACTCGCTGTGAACTTTGTACAAAACATTAAAACTCAGACTTAATGACATTTGCAGTGAAAAATACAAGGTTTTAAATTTCATTTTCTAAAAATTATATTTAATTTTCACTAAAAGTCTGAAGAGGAATAATGAAAGCATTTGATTAAAGAATTAATTTACAATATTTATAATTTTCAATCTTTTGAACGAATAGGTTGTCGGCATATTAAGTTTTCTCATCACTCGAATTTGCTAACAACTCTAGAATTGCAAGGCACCACTACTTTAACACTAAAACCAGTTGCGAATTGTAACTGGATGAAGCGATAATTTATAGTTCTAGAGTATTTTACATTTGACAATCAACTCAATCAACCTCAAAAACGCTTAGAGTATACACAAGAATGAAAATTTGGTTCCAAGCCTTTTAGATTAAAAAAACATTCTGTACCAAGAAAATTAAGATGAAGTTTAGGTTTATTTTTTAGCCTCTTGACTAAATCATATGAATTTTACACATTCCAATTTACACAATTACACAACATTTACACAACAATAAATGTTAAAAATATATACAACTAATGAAAAATTTAACTTTGATATTTTTTTGTTTTAAATATTATAAGACCTAAGCCGACGTAACAGTCCAATCTATAAAACTTTTCTACAATATCCTATTAATAAATCTCATTTATGATGAAAAATGTTATATTCACATAGCAAATCAACTACAATTACTAGAACAATAACTATAATGGCGACACACCTAATGTCAGCATTATATTCTAGTCATGTTCATAAAAAAAGAAATATAATAAAAACGAAAAACGAACCATAAGACAAATGACGAAAACTGGGCTGGGTCATTAGCGTCATTTACACTTACCTTCGAACGTAAAAAGTAACAACAATAATAGCGGAGAGAAAAAAATAGAGAAAAAAGCACTAACTAACACATTAGTTCTTGTAGTTGCCAAGTATATTACACTGAGGCCATAACTGGGACTGCGACATTGTCGCGGAAATGTGTCAAAAACGTGCTAAAAGTCATAAAATTAAATATGCGTCTTATTTACATAGAACTCGCTTTCTCTCTCTGGCTCATACACTGCCATTCTGTGTCCCTTTTCCTCTATTAATTTCAATGGTGGGCAATAAAAAATAGTGCATAATATTTTGTTACCTTTTCCTGTTTTTTTTATATTTTTAGTAGCCTGCCTTTAGGCGCAAATTCCCCGCTGGGCATTCACCTTTTACAGGATTAATAAATGAGAAAATTGTCGCAAAATCTAATGAAATGTTTTGCTTCTTGCAGACGAATGTTTCCAACGGTGCGTGTAAGTTTCTCAGGTCCATTACGTCAGATACAACCGCCGGATCGTTATGCCGTATTGTTGGACATTGTTCCGCTGGATTCAAGACGTTATCGTTATGCATATCATCGCAGTTCGTGGCTGGTGGCGGGCAAGGCGGATCCACCACCGCCGGCACGTATTTATGCACATCCCGACAGTCCTATAAGCCCGGAGGCATTGCGCAAACAAGTCGTCTCCTTTGAGAAGGTGAAGTTGACAAATAACGAAATGGACAAAAGTGGACAGGTGAGTTGAACGTAGAAACCTACAGAAGTTTAAGTAAAATCATAACACATAAAACATAAATTTGTTATCAATTCTATTTAAATGAAAAGACATAATCAAATTTGATTTCAAATAATATTTGTGCTCAGGAAAAAGCTGAGATACATTTGTATCTCTAAGTAGGAAAAAAAGAGAAAGACAGCCAAGAACAGATGAAATTTTTTTTTCTTTTGAATTCATTTATGAATAATTCAAGTGAAGGCAAACACATAAACTGGCTGCTGGCATTGTCTACACATACACACACTAGGTTCTAGCCAGGATTGCCAGCCCACACACATACACACACACACACAAACTCGTGGAACCGCCATATGCAAATAACTTTGCGCGCGCACGAAAATGAATGAAAATTGTTGGCAATTTGGTGGCAAATGCAGAGAGCGTAAGAAAAAAGAGGAGAAGAGAGACCAAGAAGACACACACACACACGTGCATACATGTACATACATACATATTATATGCCTTGGCCCAAAAAGTGGCGACGCTCTGTTTACGAGCCTGCTACCGTTTTTATCACCATCATAAAGGATGTGACTGTTGTGTGGATTGGAGCATAAGGATGGAGAGTAGTCATCGTCCATGTAAACCGTTCTAGAACCGTCAAAACAAACATCGACTACTTTTTATTGTTGTGCATTTTTTATAAGGCTCTAAGAAGAAAAACAACATTATCATTTTTTTTTGTCTCTCTTTACTTGTTGTTTTACAGGTCGTGCTAAATTCCATGCATCGATATCAGCCACGCATTCATTTGGTGCGTTTAAGCCATGGCCAGAGTATACCCAACAATCCCAAGGAGCTGCAGGATATGGATCATAAAACCTATGTATTTCCAGAGACTATATTCACAGCCGTGACGGCATATCAGAATCAATTGATTACCAAATTGAAAATCGATTCGAATCCGTTTGCCAAAGGATTTCGCGATTCGTCGCGACTGACTGACTTTGATAGGTGAGTTTTTAGTGCTTGCAGTTAAGTCGCTGACTTTGCTGGCTCGTTCTAGTGCGAAAAGTAGTTGCCATTGCCTTTTCTTTTTGGTTTTTATTAGGCCCTACTGATTTATGACCCCTCTACACCCCATAGCTAGGCAAGTCATTTACGATGGGCTGTTGAGCCGTAAAACCATACAGTAGCTCAAGTTGCTGCTGATTAGCGAAAACGTGTGAAAGTGTTTTCTGTGTATGAGGGGGAGAGGGCGGAAAGTCACAAAAAAGATTTCCAATTACTTAACAAGGGGCAATGCCTTAACACAAGTGATATAAAATAATATAGGAAGCTGTACCTCTTTTATGACCTATCTATATGGGTATATATAGGGCAGAGCATAGTTGTTTTTTGTCAGCTCCCATTCTCTACGCCTCTGGCTCTATTTTAGTCATTGGTATTGCCAACAGGATCATGCGTTCAGTAGGGCTTGTTTTTTTCTTTTGTTTTTGGACAGCAATTTTCAAAGTGTTGCAAGGCGTTCGGCAACTATTAAGACAGCAAAAAAAAAAAAAACGCAACACAGAGACGTAGCAGAAGCCAACAGTAACAGCAACATACAACAACAACAACAAGAGCATTGATGTTGTAGCCGGCACGGCGGCGGCTTAAGTGGCGTAAATTACAGATCGGCGCTTTTAACTTTGAAGCGGATTCGTACATGAAATAAAAACACGAAAATAATGAGTGAATGTGGCTTCAGTTGCTGTTGTTGTTGTTGTTGTTGCTGTTGTTCCTGTTGTTTAGTGTCGGCAATTGGCAGTTACTTTCGACGTAATTATGTTATTGCTGTTGGGAGTTGATGGCCAAAGCCAAAAGCAACCAGTAACTCATCCTCACCTTGTTCTCTGTTCTTTCCTGTTCTGTTCTCTTCTGTCGCCCCTTTACACACTTTTAGAGATCCCATGGATGCATTCTTTTTCGATCAGCATATGCGCACAGCCCCATTGCGCTTCTTTCCGGATCCGTTGATGTCACAACTAACGCCACAAGAGGCGGATGCCGCTTCCTTGGCCTTGCTGGAAAAGGCCCGTCAGCATTTACAAATGTTCGGACGATCGCCGTACACAGAAATGCTTTTGCCTCATCTCTATCAACGCTCTGCCCCACCACCACCGCCACCGCCTGGCCCACATCTGAGTGCATTTCAGTTGGGCATGTGGCAACAACAATGGCCCCAGTTGACTGCCGGTTTCCTGGCCAGCGCCAATCAGCAGGCTGCATTTGCCGCAGCAGCAGCCGCCGCAGTTGGCGCCAGCCGTACTCCTCCTCCGCCACCATTAGCAACATCACTGACAGCGGCTCCCCCTGCCCCGGCAACACCCACATCATCATGTGGCTCGGCCTCACCAGATTTGCGTGTGAAAACCCAGCTGGGCCATTACCCACAGCGTTTCAGTCCTTATCAGGTGCCTCAGCATCCTCAGACCTCCTCGCCGCCAGCCTCGACGCGGGCAGAGAGTCCCTAAATGAGGAGACCCAAAAGAAAATATCCTTAAAACATCCTAAAGTGAAATGTATGTGCAATGTTGTTGAAATCATTTTATTTTCTATTGTAAATAATTCAACATTTTAAGCAGCGACATTCAAGAAGAGAATGTGTTGTTGCATGTGATGCGATTAGAAATCTTCAAAAAAAGAAAAAAAAAAAACAAAACTAAAAAAAAACGCATTTCCAACTCTCTAAAAAATGCAAAGATCAAAATGACCCGATCAATCAATTTGCAGTTGCTTCTTGATTACTACTGCATTATAAGACTTTCAAAGGCAAATAATAGAAATTGTTAAATTTATTACAGATTTATATCCTTTCCATCAGAGCAAAACTTTGTACCACAATCATAAGCCAAGTTACTAGACAAGTCAAAGTCATTCTTAACAAGAAAATCATTTCATTGGTAGCATCAAAAGGTAAACATTTGGTCTGTGGAGGATTTCTATTTTCAGCAGACTTTGTTTAATGTAAGACTTCCCCTAAATATACTTTAAAGAATATCTTCAATGCCAAAACTAGTTGAGAATTACAACTGAAAGAAATGAAAAATCCAGGCGCTTGGAGGGCCCAAAGACTTAGGACTCTAAAGCATTGAAACAGAATTGTTATATTAAAAATGATTGAGAAAGACTTAACTTTTCTTATAAATTCATTAAGGATCTTTTCAAATTTAAACTTCAGATCAGATCTTCTCAATCTCGATCTAATGCATCAGTCATAAATAAAATCTTCAAAGACTCTTTTTCTTTCATTTGGTAATTTGTTGATCGAACCAAAAAAAAAAATTGCATTTTCAGTTGAGTTGGAAATGATGTCTTTACCTCTATTGTATGATTATTAATTTTAGACTTGTAACAGTATTAGTTATTAGTTAATTGAATTAGATTATAGCCTTATTATAAACTTTTATTGCTTAACATTTATGCAATTATTTTGTGTTGTTTCTCTCTGTCTGTGTTCCTAACCGAAAAAGAAACGTTTATTGTGCAAATTTTTCCAAAGCTGAACTTAAAATTTAGACACTTAAATTAGTCCCGCCTACACACCACACACACACCAACTCCCCCAGCTCCCAAAGTATTGTAACAACCTATGAATTAAAATTTATTGAAATTATGTGCAAAATAATAAAAACAAAAAAATGAAAAGAAACAAAAAAAAAAAAAAGATCTGTATGAAAATGAAATAAACCATTTATAACAAAAAACGAAATGAAAAAATCGAATCATTATTTACATGCAATTGTTAGACAATAAATGTTGTAAAATATCTGGCAATTAATAACAAGAGGGAGACAAGAGGCGAAGGCGGAGCATGGTAGAGGGAAGGCTGGTGGGGAGGGGTTAGTGAAAGGGAGAGCTAGGAGCTGAAGCACGTGATGCGCAGTCGCGCGTGGTTACGATGCCACTGACATTTATGCCAAGCAATGAAATATAATTTATAGAATTTTGTGCTCTTTATGAAAGACTAATTAATTACTCTACACCGTGTTTAGTGCATCGCACCGCAACTTTTTGGGCCGACCAAGGCAGGCCTCGTCTGTCTCGCTCATACGTTTTTTTCAAATTCGTTTCCATTGCACTTTTCCAGTTGGCATTCAATGGCAAAGTGGTGCAGAAGGGGGGACCTTTCTAAAAAATAAAATAAAAGGGTTGCATGCAGCCATCAACAATGGATGGATGCAGCAGCGGGGCACATTCGTTTGTTGAGTGGGTGGAGTGGAAGCAAGCTGCAGTTGCACGCGACATGCGTCATCAATTTCTAATGATGTATATCTACTTCACAGACATTTGTTATTAATTTTTTGTTGCCTCTTGTTATTGTTGTTGTTATTTTTATGATAACTATTGTTGTTGTTGTTCAGACATTGGTAATTAATAGTTGCAGGTTTTTTAAAAATGGTTTCCCCATCACACAGACTAAAAGTATGTAGTTAAATTTTTTAAGAGACAACTACGATTACTTGTTAAACAGTTTTCAAATTGTTTTTCAATTGCAGTCGATTAATATGTTAATGAAGGGATATGCTAATCTAGCTAATGGACATTCGATTAATGGTTTAACCTTTTCACTTTGATTAGTTACATTCAAATGGTGTGCTGCCATAAAGGAAGGGTTCTGTTAAATTGCAATTTGTAATGTTTGTCAAATGAATTTTCTTTCATGAAAACAAGTTATTAAAAATCAACAAACGATTTTTATAATTAAACATTATGTATTCAATATACAAATATTTTGAAGTTTCTAAGTTTTTGTATATCGAAATGGACACTAAATTGAAATGGTTTGATTTTTATATATACTCAAGACAGATAATGTCTGATTGACAGATTTTCGAAATTCAATTACTTGGAAAAAAGTATGTATTTAATTGAAGAAAAAGAAGAATGTGTATAAATGAAAATAAAATAAAGAAACACATCACCGACTTCAATCAACGAATACATAAGCTTAAGTATTTGGTATTTAAATTATCCGATTTCAAGTTTGGTTTAAAAGTTTTTCATTTCAGCCAATATTGAGGTAAGTATTTTAACTAACGATTTCCAGCTGTGTCCTACAATAAAAAGTACTTAATAATTAATGACAAAACAAAAGGTAATAATCCTTTTCAATACTATATATTTTTAAACTATACATATATATAAATTTAAATTTGAATTAAAAATTTGATTTAATTTCAGGTCAAAATTTTAAAGTAAAACGTTTGTAATATAACAGATACAAACCTAATAGACCTAACTTCGGTTTTTTTTGTTTTCAATTTCATTGTCTCACACGTTTAGGGCTCACACACTGTCAATCATGGCTAATTACATGCCGCATACTCGTCGTTCATTCACTCACTCATGGAGATATCACAACAAGAGTCCGGACAGAGCCCTCAAAACACTTAATAACTTAATTTTTATGCCCATAGGCCACGCGGCATAGCCATATACTCAAATAGGCTGGCCATAGACCATCGACTCTGATAGATAGATTGTGAGAGTGTCTGGGGGGAAAAAATAGTGTGGGGTGGACAGTATTTTAGCATTTAAATATATATGGCTTATATAATAGGGCCAGAAGGTTTACCTAACCGATAACTAACTTATAATTATACACTTGAAACTTACAATTAAAAATTCGTTTTGACCAACAAGCAAAACTTTGTTTCTTTTTTTTTGTTGAGCCACTTTCAAAAATGTCTTAATTAACATTCTGTGGTACCATATTGACTGAGAAAAGGGAACTAACCTCATACTCTTATGCCATATGTGTTGTTAACAAACAAAAAAAACTCTGAGAAATTGTCAGGTTGTCATGAAACATGAATGAATTTACATGACAAGAGTAAATAGTAGGCCAAGGCAGGGAAAGAGAAAATCACAGTTCAATTTCAATTATTTATTTACAAAACAATCCATATCTATAGATATTTCCATTAGTTCTCATTTACAAAGCGTTAAAAATTCCCTAAAAACCATCAGACCACGACATAAAAAAAATACATCTAATGCTTGCCCCTTGTCTCAATTATATGGAGAGTATCCTGCAATTTTCTCACTCACTGCGACAAAGTCGTACACAAATTATCTCGCCACTAAAAATTTGCCTAATTTCCAACATAAATATGAAACATTTTATCTCAAGCGACCGATCTGCTGCTCCGGCAACCTTTTGTACCTTTTACCTCCTCCTCCTCTTCTCTCTCTCTGCTTTCCTAACTAATTTTTGAGCATGTCACAAAAAAGAAAACACCCCCAACAGGAGCAGTGACAGGAGCAGGAGCAGGTATAACTGGGATCTTGACCAGGCGCTAATAAATTTATGTCTTCTTCAGGCTTAGACAATGCAAAAGGTGCTACTAAATTAGGCAGAGGTATAACCAACAACACACACACACACACACCCACACTGTGAGAAAAAGGTACGGAAGGGGGGCAGAAGCCAAAGTAAACGCCGCTCAGCTCATTACACACAATTTGCAGTTAGGTGCGACCATAGAAATTTTCGTTTTCTTTTTTTGGTTATGTCTTATCGCAACTATCTGGAATTTTATCTAAATTATATTTTTGAAAATGTTTTTAATTTACGTTCAGTATTTGTACGCTTTAAAGTGAACTTTGTTTTACCACTGATTCCGTGATAAATTATACAAGAGTTTGTTCTGGTGCACTGGAACAAGCCAAGAATATTACGGTTTTTTATGCGTGGCCTGACTAATTTCCATTAGCCACAAACATGAGTTAATTGGAGGCAATTGTTTGTGAAATTCCGACTTTGGCACTTTATGAAAACAAACTCTATTGAAGTTACTTGAATTTTTTATTGAAGCTACTAAAAAGATTGATATATATTAACTTGGATAATATGTTTAACAAAAGTCATTTATTAACTTCTATTTATACAATTTGAAGGGTGTGATAAAATTTTAAAAATGTGAGAATTTATTTTGTTGAAAGTCTACATAACTACTTCTACTTAAATAGAATTACTACTTACTCAAATTAAATAGAGGTCAGACAAATACTATGTCGCAATATATATATATAAACTGGCTCTATTGAAGTCAATTGAAACAAGAACTTTAATCTGAGATTCAATTGTTCAAATAAAGTTTGAGATTCAATTGTTCAAACAAAGTTTTTCAACCTTTTAAAAACTTCATTTAATTTTATTTTGAAATTTTATACCATATTTGTCTTTAAAATTTTAGTAACATTATTTATATCAAATTTTAAGCATATTACCTGATCTACAAATAATTATTGGTAGGATAGATTAAGGCCTAGTAGCTATAGTTAGTAAGAAGATTGGCTGTAATTTACGAACAATCACATTATAAGTAAATACAAAAGTATTAATAGAACATTTTAAAAATTCAGAAGAAAGTTTTGAAATTTTTAAAATATTTTGTTTTATAATCGAATAGTTCTTAGAATTTCCAATAAATTTAAAAACAAAGCGCACTCAAGCCAAACATAATAAATCTAATGAATGATAATAATAATAATTGCACCTTTATGCCTACATCTACATCAATATATACATACATATATATGTATAGGAATATTCAAAAAGCCAAGTATGGCGTTTCAACAAAATGCCACGAAAAGTGACGATGAAATTAATTTCACGACAGAGAAATATGCTAAAGGCCCCGCTTGTCCAGAGCCAAACAAGCGAAGCCTACATCACACTTCAACACAATCGGGCAATTTCATCGAATGCCAGGCGGTATACCAAGAGGAGCGCAAAGCCGAAAGAGTAACAACAACGTGAACTGGGCCAGGACCACCAGAAGGAGCAGGAATGGTAACAGAGTGGCCCAAATGCATTTCACGCTGTTACGCCGCAATGAAATGTTCTTTGGCTGTGCAGGCATGCATGTTCCACGTAGTGCTTTTTGTCCGTACATGTGTCTGTATTGTCTGCATATTGAAAATTTGCATGTTTAAGCATATCCTTGCCAACACTTTCCATGTCCGACACATATATATATATATATATATATACATATATATTTATACATGTATCGATATAAATGTTATATATAACTAGCTATATATGTGTGTCCATATGTATAGGCAACTTGCCGGAAGTGAGCGCAGTTTAAAGCTTATCGCTGCAATTTAAGTTTGTCCGGACCCAGGTCGAGGCCCCAAGGATACGCTTTGTGTGCAGTCCATGCCTTGTTTGTACCCTCTGCGAATTCCATACAAACTGTTATTTATCCCTTTACTTAAAATCACTGGAAATTCCTTAGAACGCTCCCTTATGGGTAACAAGTAGTCGTCGCTTTTGCTTTTGTTTAGTACTTACTCAGATAAATAAATGCCCATATAATTTCAGTGGAAATTAGTTGGTAATTTGAAGCATGCCGTGAGGCAACGTTCAATGAACTCCAAGTCAATAAAATGGGCCCTCTTGAAGATCATTAAGTTCTCAGCGCCCAGCAGCAGCTGTCAATTGTCTAATGAAGTCGCCTTAGAGAAAGAGATCCTTACGATAGCAGCTCAAAAGTATCAAGATACGTCCTAACTGTTGCTATAGGACTTATGGAAAATCGCTGATTGATCTTGGCAGAAATCTTCATTAATATTCATCACGATAGTCACATAAATTTATTATTTTTGTTCATTTAAATAAATGAAATTTAAACATAATTCAAACATAACGCCTGGCTCTTCCTGATTTTAATGCTTGAAATTTGCAACCAATTTACAAAATATCCTTGCCCGTTTGTTGGTACAATATGAAAATATTTTTGTATTAAATACTTTTCTAAAAGATTTATTTAACTTATATTATATAAAAATTGGGATTCTACTAATTAGGTTAAAATAAATAGACCACATTTAATTTATGGGCCACTTTCCAGTCGAAGCACTAAGTCCAATTGTCTTACTAATCCAAAAGAAAGTAATAATTTTCATTATATAATATTTTTGATTAAAATAAAATGACACGTAACTTAAGAGTTATAATTAACTTTTCTTATAAATGCAGCAAATTTCAAGTTTTTATAAGCATCGACCATAAATAAACACGAAATACACATTTCATGGGCAAAAGTATCTATCAGTCCCACACACACACATACACACACACACATACACCCACAAGGAAAGAGTGAAAGAACGAGTAAGTGAATAAAAAAAGCCTTGGCTAGGCAACAGGAAACTCTATTGCTCACTTTTGGTGTTGACATTTGAGAAATTTGTAGCTCATCTTTTGTTGGCATATCTGGATGTCAGGCCCCGGACAAAAACTGCAGAAGGCTACACCAGCTTTGCCACTAATTACAAATACACAGACACACACACACACACAGACATTTTCATAAATTTACAGACAAAAATACTTGTTTACTCCGAGACAGAGACACATTTACACAGTCTAAAATATATGTATGTATCTCTGCATATGAATGTATCTTATGGATTCAAAGTCATCTGTTGTGCTCTGGCTTGGTCTGTGTATGTATGAGTGTGTGTGTGGGTGGCGGTGGGCGTGGATTGCGTCGTCGTCGTCATCGTCGTCAGCTGCAGCCAACTTAATTGCCATGCTTATTTTGGCATGCTTGTAATAAGATGTCAACGCTGTTTAAACAATTTTACAAAACTGAAAATATCTATAGATACATTTGCATATGTATGTACAGAATGTATATGTATTTATGTTATATGTATGCTGCATGTTTCATTTGACGTCGATTACTATAAACATTTCATTTAAATACAACTAAATTGAGTAGATGAGGCAATGCATTTTATTTTTGAGAAACATGTTGAAATGCTTCAAGTTATCATTTTATCTTTGAAGTGTATTATAGTTAACAAAAATTATTTAATTTAGTTTATTATCATAACTATTATTGGAGATTATAAGAAAATCCAAATACATTTTAATGAACAGTTTGCTACGACTTATTTTTTTGACAGAAGTTTGATTTAAACTTTAATTTAATTTAAACTTTGATTTAAATTTTTTCACACTATTTTTGGCGACTTTATTTTATGTTGCTCCGTTTGAGAAACCTCGAGAACTTCCTCTATCTATCTATCCAGAAATATAAAATATTGATCCTTCTGGCTTTAAATATTTTATGTTACATAATAATAAACAAGGTATATTATTATTTTAATAAATAATAATTTATGTATTTTAAGAAATGATGCCTTCTTTTATTACTTTCCGAAAAATTTCTTAACCTTTAATTCTTAAAATCTTAAAAAATGGGAAAAATAAAAGTTTTACCAAATTAATTTGAAAAATTGAGTTTAACCAATTAGGATAGATAGATATATTAAAAACTTATCAAATTTTTGAACACTTTAACATTATATTCAAGTTAATCCTAGACCTTAGGTCTTATTTAACATACCCCAATGTACTATTCTATTCAAAAGGATATCCCTTCCTAACAAGTTACACAATATATACAACAATTTTAGAACTATCAATATTTCTCGTTAAGTCGGCGAAACGATTACTGCTTATTAAAATGGTCAATTGTGAGGTAAGTACATATATTTACATACTTAAAAAAGGTAACATTATGTTTCAAATTTACCTTTAAATTTAATTTCTATTAGATTTATTTATTTTTAGGTATTATATATGTACATATATACTTATATCACGCGCGCTACATTAGGCGATCCATTGATGTTGATGGGCACATATAAGTATATACACACCTATTCATACTTATAAATTTTGTTGAGTTTCCTGGGTCTATTTTTTTTTTTGTCACCTTTTCGTATTGTTTATGGCCTGTGAATTATGTGCTCAAGAGGCTTTTAAAAAATAATATGTGCCCGGTAGTCGAATAAAACTTAATATTAATCAGGTGCGAAATATATGTAATATAGATCAAAGCAAAACGAAAATCATTTGAAAATAGAATTCTTTAATATGTTGGAGGTATCTTCCGACGTACATATGTCTGAGTGTCGTTTGTATGCGTTGTGACTTGCTGACTGAGAGAGCAACGAATATGCAATGAAAACGAATGGGCGAAAATGCTTTTGAGTGAGCCAAAAGCGGCCATTTTGGACGCAACTCAAGCTCAGTCGCAGTCGGCAGCAAACTTCCAGTATTCCAGACCAGGCGCCCAAATGAGGGGAATTGAGCGAAAACTGTTTTGCCAAATGGTGGGAGAGTGAGAGAGAGTGCGTGCGTATGTGTGTGTGTGTATGTGTGAGAGAGTGTGCTAAGCAGCCAGATGATTGAGGGCGTTGCTTGGCAAAAATGGCAGCACAATGTTGAAAGCTTTAACTACAGCGCAACGCACACCAGGGGAATGTTGGAGGGGAGGGGCGGGGGGAAGCGGAAGGTGGAGGGCTTCGGCAGAGGCACGGCGTACGCAAGGAAGGAGTGCAAAGAGACTTCAATTGGCAGAAGGGGCGAACAGAGGCGGTTAAAGGGGGAGAGCCAAAACAAGATGGTAGTGCAGCAGGCAGACAAGTTGCAACTTGTCTGTAGCTTGTTAACAATTGCAGCACTCAAATAAATGAGCCACAGAACGGTGCAAGCAACGTCAAGGAAGAAATGAAAGAAGGAATAAAGGTTAGCAGGAAGAGTGAGAGAGCGAGAGAGTGAGAGTAGGAAGGGTCTCCACAGAGAGACAGAGAAATTAGTTTTGCCCAGCCAATACGTTGTTCTTGTTATGGCTGTTGTTGTTGCTGCTGCTGCTGCCAAGCTGCAGGCAATATAGTTAATTAAAAGTCGCACGAGACAAAAAGCCGAACCAAAAAAACAGATTAAAAGCAGAAATTTTCATACAACGGCTGTTGCACCCCAAAAAACGAAAGAAAGAAAAAATCCAAATAAAACAAAAAGGAAGCGAAATACTCACTTTTACCCCATTCTCCGTGCCAAGCAACTTTCCCCTCCACCCGCCACTTGCCTTTCACTTGCAATTGTTTGTCACTCAACAACGTTGTCGTTTCATCTCACTCCTCCTCCTCCCCTCCTCCCCCCCCCCCCTCAGCCCTCATCATCACCTGCTTTTTTCTCGCTTTTCTTCATTTTCCCTTGGCCTGTCAGGGACATTTTACTTAGCCACACACATCAAAGTGTGTGTGTTCTCTGTTGCGTTTCTATCGATTCCGTTTCTGATTATTCACATCGATTGGAATTTGTGAAAACTTTCACGAATTGACACTTCTAGCCACTTGGGTGGCTACAATCTAATTTTAATGCACCTCCTCACAATGTGCTCCTCACTATGTGGCCACATGCCACATTGACATTGCAACCAATTGACAATTTCAATGAAATATGCCAAGAATTTGTCTCATTACAATTAATTCATTTGACTAAGTATATAAATCCAGTGGCGGATTAGCAGTTTGATCAATTTGAGAAATTTGATTGAAAGATACTTAAGAGAATAATTTAACCAATAAAAAGAATAACAGTTCTAATTAACATATGTACATCTATGTATGTATATGTTAAATTTTCCCAATATTTTTAATTGTAATCGGTAGTAATTAAATTCTCATTAAATAAAAATTGTAAAGATGTCCATAACGGAGAAACGCTATCATAAGTTCTTTCGTTTCTTGTTATTTTTTATTGATTATGAACGTCCTTATGTAAAATTTAGATAAAAATAAATTGAGTCAAACAAACTCGTTAACAAAAAAAACTCTGGACTCAAAACAGTCTCGTACTTGGGTTTGACTCAAAAGTTTTCTAGATTTTGGGCACCAGTTGAAGTTGAAAATTCTTTTTATTGTTTAAAGTTATATATTTTAAAATACTTAAAATTTAAAGTGCATGAAAATGGTTAATTTTAATTTTGCTAAAGTAAATTTACACTTAGAAAAAGAGATTTGTCTTTAAGCCTATCACCTTAGTTTCAAGGTTATCGACATAATATATTTGGATTAAAACATTCTTAACATTTCATAATAATCCTGAGAATATTAAGAAATCATATTTTCTAAGAACTGTCTGCAATTTGCTTTAAGATTGAGGTAAGTGCAGCAAATATGAAAGATCATTAAATTAGTACTTAACATACAATGGATATTAAGGCATTCTATTGTATTCTTGTTAATAAATGAATAAACATATATGTATATCCGTATAATCCACCCTCATCCCTAGCTTGGCCATGCTTCTTAGCCCCTTCTGTTCCAGTTTTAAAGTCTCGTGATACTCACCGCACCTGTCTTAGCCTTCTTGTGGTGGGGCTCGCATTGCGGACCTCATGGTGTTTTCCAGCTAAAAGGAAAAACTCTTGCAGGTTCTTCTTGCATAAATGTTTCACTTGGCCAACGGTAGGCATTAAATATATTATAGTTGCGTTTAATTAATTACAAATATTTGTTTAAAATGCACACACTCCGCCAAGGACACGAATTGATAAATGAATGCAGATGAAAATTTATGTGCGTTTTCATTGTCGATTCGACTTCTTCCACCTGTTTCAGGGAAGAACGAAGAAAAAAACACATGTTAGCTTCACAATGACGACGATGATGATGAACTCTCTTCTATTCTTGGTTGGCTATAAATAAGTTATAGACTCACACAAATCGTGTTGATTAATGTGGCTCAGTTAGTGCGAAATTAGATGAAAAACTGTAAAACGAAACATTTATAGCGACTAACAAAATAAATTATAATTTATATCGCAGAGAATTTGAAAAGTGACAGACTGACATGACCACATATATATATCTGCATCTGTTGGATGTATGAGAAAATATCGAATTTCAAACACGGCCATTAAATAATTATAAAAATGTTCTTTTAAGTTTTTTTTCGGCCTCTGTTTTGCGCACGAAGTCTGGAAATTATAAAGTATTACTATTTATCATATTTTTTGTTCTTTGGGTTTTTTTTTAGCCAAGAAAGACCACACAAATGTTTAACGATTGGTGGGGGAAATTCCGAAATGTTGCTACTAAGTAAATTATTTATTGTAGGTTTGTTATAAGTATAAGGAAGAAACTTAATGATTTAATTTGGTGGTTCACAGTAAAAGTTAAATACGTTTATTTGGTTAGTTAATAAACTTTCTATATTAAGATTATATATATTGAATAGCAAAATTGCCATTGGAGTTGTCTTTTTTCGACTGGATTCTCTTCGAAATTTGGTTTCTGGATACGTACCTGATCGGTTCACATCGAAATCAATAAACTAAACTAATAAAGTGTGGGTTATATATATGCCAATATTAGATATTTTATGTATATTTTGTTCAGAGTCATACAAATTTGGAATTTTGTTCAATTTTCTGTAATTTTTATATATTGTGATTCCAATTCCTGAAATATTATTCGACATTATCCTAAAGTAATTGTTAAAAATTAAAATTTAGAGGATTATAGTATTAAATTGAATGAATTCTTCTTTGCCCTCCTTGAATTTTTTTGGCTACGTCCTCAATAGTGTTAAATGTTTATATTAATACGTTTTTTGAAACGAAGAATTTTAAAATTAAATAAAAATTTAAGAATTTCTTTCTTGACAATTGACAAAAAACAATTGAAAATATAAATAGATAATAATTTTATAATTAATTGTGTATAGAAAACGATCCAAGCGATTGATCTAAAGAAAAATCCTTCTAAAACTTTTGCAGTTCTGATTGTGTTAATTCCTAGAAGAGAAATTATATCTCACAATTCGATTGAAACAAAAACAAAATAAAAATTTCTAAAATATAAAGATAAAGTGATATCAGTCTTCCCCAAAAAGGTAGTGGATCGATGAAAAATGATTTCCATGACCAATGACCATTTGTATGTCAGAAAAAAATCTGCTTAATTAGCCATATACTTTACCTTTTCATATCAATCAGATTATAGCCATAAGTATTATATATGTTTTGTGTGCCCCGAACAGTTGCACCACTAATGAGAGCGTCGAAATTTATGACATTCCAACGGAAAAGCTGCTGCAGCTACAACAAGTTGGCATGTTGAATGTTGTTGTTGTTGTTATTGATGTTGCATGCACCAAATAATTCTCACACTTCGACAGGCCCCAAAGAAAAAAAAAGAAAAAGATAAGCCAAAAAAAAAAAAAAAAAAACAAATATAAATTGAATGCCGGCAAACTCTGCTCACCCCATGTCCCCCTATTCGTACTCCCCCTCTTGTATGGCCGACACATTGAAATGTCAAATTTAGTTGACAATTAATAAATTATGCCACTGGGCGCTTAAATGGCGCCAAATCGGGAATGGGGCCTCGGTATCAGGACGTCACATTTTCATATTGTCATTAATTTTAAATAATTATGAGAGAGCAACACAAAATTCCCCAGCTCGCTGCCTCTCCCATCCCCATACAATCCACTTCCAATCACAACATTGCCTATGGGTGGGCCATGTGTGGGGATTGCGATTGGAATGGTTTTTGGTCTTCATCTTTGTCTGGGGCTCTTAATTAACTGACTACACATACATGCATACATATCCTTGCCGTCTGTCTGAAAGCAAATTGTTCACACTTCAACGTTTTTGAGATGCCTAGTTCCTGCCCTGATCTCTCTCTCCATCCTCTTTTCATCCCCACATTTCCTGGCCACGTGTATTCCACTCTTCTCCTCCCTATGTGTGTGTGTCTGCTTTTTTAAAAAACGTATTCCACGATTGGTTTTTTTTTTTATTTTTCGGTGAGCTTCAAGATTCGGGCATCTAATTGACGTGCTAGTGACACATGTTGTGGGAGCACATTTCTTCAGTTTCAGCTCCTTGCAACGACACCGCGACAGGGACAAGAACTGAGCCCGGGACAGGGACCTCACACGATTTGGAAGCAATGTCAGCGATATTCGAGTCGATGATATATGATTAGGAAGTCTCGGTTCGTTAGCAGCGAATTATTTATATTGAAATGTTGTGACATTGACAGAGAGACCGTTGCCCAAACAGTGAGACAGTGAGAGTTAGTCAGGTTTTGAATTACGAAAATATGTATCTATATAAAATGAATAAAGCTTTTGAATGTCAATGCTAATGAACTTTAAGTTCTAGATTTAGAAAACAAAATATGTATAATACTAACAAAAATAAAACTTTCTAAATAATAACTTATTTCAGTCAAGTCTTAAAATTATACGAATGCTGCCCCTTTAAATGGAATTGGAATCAGTTCTTTTTCATAATTTGTAATTGCCAAATTTAACTAGTTCTCTTAATTAAATTATATTTAACTAAAATTTTGTTGTTAAAAAAGGATTTAATTATGTTTTTCTGTTTGTTTGAATTATAATACGTTCAATTTCATGTTTATATAATTATATTTTTAGTTAGTGTTACTGAGGAAAATCCCATCTTGGTACAACTTATGGAGTTCTGAATTAGTCAAACAAATTCCAAAACTTATTGATTTAATCAAATAAATCGATTTATATCCTAACGTCAGACTACTACTACTACTACGTCAGACTACTACTTTTTCGAAAGAAGCCACCCTCCTGTTGTGCTAAGCTAATCTCAGAGATTCTCGTTTTTCATAGACCATTAAAATTAACAATTATGTTGCATCATGTTGGAGATTTTCAATTTATATGGCATTAGGTACATATGTACAATGTATGTGATTTTTGTGTATAACAACAAATGGCTGGATTTGGACATCATAATCGCCAATGGACCTGCAGCTAACTACGTCACTGACACCAACCAACGGTCCGCCCAACACCCACACTCACGCCCACTCACTTATACACCCATACGCACACACACACACACGTGTCATGTCTCTGTCTTTCTGTCTGACTGTCGTCTGTCTCTCCCACTGACAGCTACAAATTGTGTTACAAGACTTAGCTTAGAGGTGAATCCGGCCAAACAAAGAGATAAGGGGGTATAGGAATCGACAGACGTCGAGGGGCTAATGTTAGTTCCGAAAAAGTAAACGTCAACGCCGACACCGCGTTCGTGTAACTTTCAGCATAATGACCCAGACACGTGGCTGGAGACCAGGCCAATAGAGAGGGCAATGAGAATGTGGGTGTCAAACTCCGACATTGCCCATTGTTTTCAAGCATTTTTATGGTAAAATGGTAAATAAGTAGGGCGGGCACTTTTTGGATTTTATGTACTATCTCTTACTCTCTCTCTAGACCGAAAGCCTGTCTCGTTTTTAATACATTTTATTGCAATTTGGTTGGGCGGGGGAGGATTTGAGTTCGTCTCTGACGCTTACGTTGGGATTTCAGTTCCAGTTTCAGTGCTTGAGGTCTGTGTGCAATTAAAAGCGTGCCAAATTGTTAGACTAATTGAAATTACTCCCTATACTAATGTCTAATTAAACTAAGTGCAATTGTGATTTTCACTTTTTTTTTTGATACCGGTGATTGGGTATGAAAACTTTAAGTTAAACCTAAAGCTGAAGGCTTATTGAACCAATTTATGTGCTGCACTTTCCATTTTCTATATATGACTTCATTAGTTTTAAGGCTGCCGATTAGTTGTCATTGATATGAAACAATTCATCAATCATATATCAAGTTGTGTTTTTTTTTTTTTTTTTTTTTTGGGGCAGGTAGATGAGTAGTAGATACCTTCACTAGGAGGCACCCTAGATTCTAATCTCTAGTACTTGGGCCAAAAAGTTAATTTACTTATAATTACCGCGTCCGCATTTGGGTCGGGTGACTGACTAGCTTCTACCTTTGCGCTGTATAATGACTTGTAATTCTGCTAATGAGACTCGGACCAACACACACACACAGAGACGTAAGTGTGACGCTGGCGATAAGAAAACGGGCATTTCAATTAGACCAAGTCCAGGGGTTTCAACCAGCCAGCTAGCCAACTAGTCAACCAACTGGTTCTCGATCTCTTCCTGTCGATATTAACGCGCAATAAATTAGCACAAACATTGCGACGGCAAGGTGAGAGAAATTACTCTCCTCTAACCTCTGCGAATCCGGAATAATTTCTAGATGGGGCGATTTAGCATGCAGAACCAGCGTTAGCGTGAGGCCTTCTCCTATACCTGTATTCCTCATACCCCTTGGGATCCAATATAATATGCTATGCGATGCGATGCGATGTGATGCTCCAGTGCGATGCGCATAATCTTCTGAACTCTTTCGACGGTTAATTTCAGTTTGAGATAATTATAGAGCGGCTGCCACCAAAAGACCCAACAGCGTTGGCAACTTCACTCGACTTCAGACGCGGCCATGTGGTGCTGGTGCTGCTGCTGCTGGTGGATCACAACGGGGACATGAGGCGAATGGTGGCATGCGCTTGCACGCGTTCGTATTTATTATTAGCCCTTTTCCGACAATCAACTTGATGCTGCCACAGATCAGATCAGGGCGTTGAGAGTAGCAAGTGATAGTGGGCAGCAGTTCCAGCAGCTCTTTCAGAGACTCAGAGAGAGAGAGAGAGCGACTTAGAATCTGCAAAAGAGAAAATGTGGCAGCCAATATTATGTATAGTAATTATTAAGCAAAAGCGTTTTTGGGTTAGGATATTAAAAAAAGCAATTACTAGATACTCTTTACCTACTTATACAACTGAAGTTGAAGCTTTTGGCGTATGAAATCCAAACAAACAATTCCTCTCATGGTAGTGTATCATCGACGTCGTTTTGTTCATTCCATTAACATATATGTTTTAATAGTTATATTATTTTCAGCATACCAATGAACCCCAATCCCCTTGCCCAAGCTTGATCCGCATCCAAAAGATGCCAAAGTCAAAACGAAATGCCGACAGATATCAAAGTCATATGCAGCCACGCCCCCCAATGGCATGTTGATCTTCATCAAGATCGGTCAGCCCAAGCGAGATAGAGATAGATAGAGAGAGAGGGACTGTCTGGGACTGTGGGTATATACCGGGGGCTGCCTCCATGGAAGCTAATCAACAATTTTCTCACCTCTTTTTCTTAGTCTGCGGTACCAAAAAAACAGAAACCCAACAAAATCGTTGCGGTAGGCGTTTGCTGCGCTGAATATTCTGTCGGCGGCAACGGATTCCCGATTCGACCCCAACTCGACAGATTCTTATTCCCATTCCCGTTCCTCCAAACGCAATTTGCAGCCTTTGTTTTAAGCCGCACATGTTTGATAATAAGACCGAAAAAAAGAAAAAATTTATCTGGATCGGAGCCGGAGTAGGAGGAGGCTGAACCTGTTGGATGTCGGCAAATCGGGTTAATCGATTTTAAATCGTTTTTATGTTTTCATTTTGATTTAGATTCCATATCTGTTTGACCAGTTGTCGAGAAGATTAATTTTGCCGCCAACTACAAATTAGAAGTTCGTTAGACTCTCGGAAAATTGGTGGACAAAAATTCAACTACTGGACGTAGCGGAGCGAATGTTAGAGGCTCTTGTGGGACAATGGGGGAGGATGGAAGGTTTGTGGCTCCAGTAAAAATGTCCAATTGGGTCGCGTGAATTATGGCACTCGCATTAACTGCGGTCACAAGTATATACACACACATACAGACACAACCATTTAAATCAATTCGAATATATGGCATCGTTAATGGAAATTTATTCGTGCAGTTCTACGCCATTGGACCACACAGGCCATGGAACATGGGGCCCCGGCTACCAAATAAAACTTGCTGAATATTCGCACAGCAAGTTGCAAATTGATGGACAACCCACTGGGCAGAAACACCGCAGATTCCTGTCCGCCTCCTCATCTCAGCTCACCTCACCTCACTGCACCGCAAACACACACAGAGCAGATTGTGAGGCATTGTATGTATCGAGTATTTATAGCAGATCCGCACTGCGCTGATTTTTCAAATTCTCAAACAAACAGACAAAGCGTCGAAGCTAAAGATGGAGTTGAATGCTGGGCACCACTAAGCCACACATGTAAAGCTTAAAAAATTACTTTTTCTCAATAAGTTTTGATAAAAATCAACATCGTTTGTGGTGTCACAGTTGGGGGAAATTCCAATATGGTAGCAGTCGAAAATGAAAAGAGGCAAAATAAAACAGGCAGCTCATGCCCAGGCCATGTGCTCAATTATGACGATTTGACTTTAGAGACACTGTGAATGAGCTACATAATAAACAATTACATGGTATGCATGGGTTTTTAAAAATGTTAATACCTTTCATACCCTGCACTATTAAGGGGTATCTAAAATTAATGTAGCAAAGCAAATTCAAAATCCTTGTAGATACATCTTATATCTCTCATAGGAAAAAAGTGCCAAAGGAATTTAAGCCTAAAATTCTATTTATTCTAATTCTTAAGTCTTTCTATTCTAGCAATTCAATCAGTTTTGATGATATATTATTATGTAGATCGATCAAATTTATGCAAACCTTTTATATATTTTTCCCTTTTGTCATTTTTAAACCTTGCTTCACAATATTGTTTCGTAATGGTTTTCTACTTTGCTCTTTCTGTCATTTTATGGAAACCACTTAAATACACCTCAAAAAGGCTTAGTCCAGAGGACTGGTGACCTATTCATAAAGGATTATGGCTAAAACTACATCGAGACTTTATTTTTCATGTTTTTGCTATTATTATTATCTTCTAACAAATTTCAGATGTTGTCTGCTTGCAAATGGCTAAAAACCCCATTTAAGCTAAGTATAAACAAATATGGAGCAGTTATAAGAAGAAACAAATTTAATACAAAGTTTTCGCTCTACCTGAAAAGAATATCATTATCATTAAGTATCAATAATCGACTAGTTTTCTAATAACAAACAAGTCAACAAAGAAGTTAAAAGTGACTTCAACTCTTTAACTCAAATTGGTGTAAGGACATTATCGAGGGATCTATCTAGCTATTTCTATGGACATGACTTTTTGCAAACTCTTGATAAGAAATGCTTCCAATATACCCGTGGTAAGAGTATCAAAACATGAAACTGGGTGATCAGCAAAATGCGCTACAAGCTTTTTTTCAAATCTCAACTTTACCATTTCGTTGCGGTTACTGTTGTTGTTGTTGTCAGCTTAAGCTAAGCAGTCGGCGACTGCTGTGCCACTACACATCCACATCCAAGTCCGCGAGAGAGGATGGAGGATTACCCACCTCTACCTACCTACCTATCTACATACCAACCATCATCCACAACTCATGTCTCATGCTCGTCATTTGCGCGATTTTTAAGCTGATGATCAGCGACAAACGATCTTTCACTCGCACCATGATGGATTCATACCACCAACAAATTTGCCACTGATGAATGGATTTCTGTCCGTCTGACTCTCTCTCTCTCTCTCTCTCTCTGTCTCCCCTGAGTTGTCTTGATCTTCTCGTTTCGTTTTCTACGTTCGAACCGATCCACGGGTGGGGGGTTAACCTTACCATCAGTTCAGTCTCTTCTCTCTTCGGTTCATATCCATGTCATTCTCGTCAGCGATAAATGCCAACATGGTGTAGATATTCTGTGCAGCTTCTGGAATGCGTAGCAAGTTGTGGCAGGCTCCGCCAGTCTCACAAATCAGACATCAGATGACGTCGACAGGCGAGAGACTACGGCTCCAACTCCGATTCCGTTTCCCGAAGCCAGATGAGTGTAACGCATTGTAACAAATTGAACTGGCATTAGTATATACCCATGTACAGGATGCACTGAGGAGGTCTTTGCTTACTTAAATTCATAATTGAATTGAGTGAAGAACTAAGCCACATAAAACACTAATGTCACATTGGTCAGCAATTTATGACAAGTTTTTCCTTTGATATGGAAATTAGGCAAAAGCTCTACAAAAGAAATTTGCCGCCTACAATTGTCAGGCGATATTGGGAAAGCCTATTAGACCGATATGAATGATATCAAATAACCATGGTGGGGCAATCCATAATAGCCACTTTTGTTCGCTTGCGTCAATCAAATTGATGTACCCAGCACAAAGAAAGGTGTCTCCAAAAAAAATAAAATCAAGAAATTAGTAACGTTTCGAATATCAAAGAGAGAGAGTGTTGAGCGTTGACGTGTCAGAATTTTCATATGCATGTCAAGTGTCAAAAGCGGGAAATCACTCTGCATACTTGGTATAGTTTTCCACATTTCCCTCTAGCAAATGTACACGCCCCTACAAAAAGCGCTGATTATTGCGCTTGTTGTGCGTTTGATTCGTTGATTTTCCTATGTTGATGATGATGATGCCCTGGTTGGCCTGTCATGTCAGTTTTGACAGTTTTGTTTGTTGGCCACAAAAGAACTGAAAACTGAAACTGAAACTATGCCGGCTGATGCTGGTCCTCTGTGTCCCTCTCCACTCGTTCTCGTTCATCATCATCCATGGCCATTGCATTCGTTATGCTTAACTTCAATTAGATGGAATCGAGGTTTTTCACATGAGGACCAGAAACAGCAGCCGTTACGGCATTATAATTGCCATTAGATTAGCTGTCAAATATATTTCCTTTATTTTATTTTTTTTTTGCTCGTTTTTGCTGCGTTGACAATGACACATTTTGGTTTTTTTTAGCATCCTCAGCAGCCCTGAAGCTGCTTTTGGTTGGCTGGAATTTTGATTTGACATTGATGTGTCAGCCCGTTAAATGAGCAAATATGACAGACCAAGCGACCATCAGAGTGGTTTGTTTGTGGTTAGATTTTTATTCTGCATGTATGTATGTACATATGTATGTACGTATTGAGGGTTGCTCGAAGGACATTGATGATGATGAGTTGCATTGTTATTTGCTGGTTTCATAACTTTCTCAGGATTTGTCAGAGCGTTATTGTTTTGTAATAAAAAAAATATTAAACCCCTGAACCTTAACTCTGACACAAAAGTTGGCAAAAGTTAATTGCAGTTCAAAAAATCTTGAGAAAGTCAAAGGAAAATTAAAACATAATTTCATTAACAGAATTTTCTAAACGTATTTTCTGAAGCGTAAATTAAGGTTTTAACCTATGTTAACTAATTGAAGGAAATTGTTATTTGTATTTCAGTTACTTACAATCAAGAAAAACAATCATTTTCGGTAAAAAATCAATTGGAATTGGGCTTAAGATTTACGTATTTGGAGTCGCATTTAAATCGTATTAGAGATAACTTTTGCTTTACCGAGCCGTGAAAAATAAAGCAGAAAATTTCGATTTCATGGCGATAATCATGAATCGTGATTTATTTAGCGTAACAATTTGTCAGTGCGGTGGCGTATTCAGCCGTTTGTGTTAGCCCTAAGGCCAACCAAATATATATACATACATACATATATAAAAGGGGTGGCTTTTGGTCGACTGTTGTTGACTTGTGAGTGCTTTGCACCCATGGACATAAACACCAACGCACAAACATGAACAAACTGAACACTCCATGCACCACTCCATGGTTACGAGCCACCCTGTCGTAAATTCGCGCAACTATTTGTGAAATTCGGGGTAACATTAAATTGCGTTATCTATGGTCTCATTATCATCAACAGATATACGAATGTGTGGCCCCCCCACCCTTTCATTCTATCGTTGGATTTGCCGTTTTGCCGGATGCAGTCAAGTTGAAAATTAATTTTGTCACAGTTGCGCATCGTCGGGAAGTGTCATTATGATATCGATAAAGCGACGACGCACATTGACTCTGACTCTGACTCGACCACCGAACACCGGCAATGATGATGAGATTGTCTGTCAGGACTTGCGGCCAGAATTCATCCTTGGGTGTTGCCAATTGCCTAGCAGACGCTCAGTCGTTGGTAAATTGAAAAGGATTCGTTAGGCATACGTCAAGGCGCGTGGTAACAATTTTTTGCTTTCCTTTTTTTTTAAGCCATTCGATTCGCTATCAATTTGTTTGGTATTAAGTTTTTTGACAATGCTTTTTGGCGGAGGGTAAAACAGTGCTAAGACTTTGCTCTGTTTACGTGGGAATTGTTTTAAATGAATTTAAATGATAATTGCATTTTATTGGCTGTGACTGCAAAACTTAAAAAAAGTTGAAAAGTCGTGAGAAAGAAATTTGTGTGGTATAAAATGGTAAAGTATATTTTAATTTTCTTTCTTTTCGCCATGCACTAAGCTGTTATTTTCTCTAACAATACCTTAAATACTTCTTATCTATTTTCTCCCTGTTTACTAACCTGTTAGAATATCGTAAATACTTCGTCTAATCGTAAGCATAAGAAGTGTATAGTATATAGTATGAATTATTTACTCTTTACTAAAGTTTTCATTATTTCGTATTTTAGAGTGACAAAAATAAACTTTTCGAGTTTAGCTTCTAATTACATAAATTTTGTTTACCTCTTTTCATTTCAATTTCCTATTTATATTCTCTTCTTTCCAAACTGTCATCTCCCACACATCTTATGGTTAAGTGGTGCCAAAATATTGAGAAAAAGTCCCAATTTCTTAACTGTCATGGTGAGCTGAGCTAAGAACCCATCAACAAGTCATCCAAGAGTCTAAAATCCGTTGAGCGACAAAGACCATCGGCCATGGCGGCACCTTCAGATGGATTCAGATTCAGCCCATGAACTTAAGTGTAGAGAACTACTTTTCACTTCAAACTAATCGCATCTAATTTGACAGATTTACATAAGGATTAGACAAGACAAAAAGGCAAGAGACGAGGTCGAAGCCAGGCCTTTAGCCCTGACTGAAACAGAAATCAGGCATCCACACACACAAATGTTTATACATATTGGTAAGTAAGTACATATTGATGACTTGACACTGACTGACTGTCAAATGTCACTCAAGAGACGACAAATCGCCGCACCAAAAAAGAAAAAAGACAAAAAAAAAGAGAAGGATTAAGGCAGGCGGTAAGAATGGGTAAGACGAAACAATCAGACACCGGGTAAAGGGCGACGACAGTAGATTTTGAGTGTGGAATGAAAAGCTGGAGTCAAGTGGGCGTTCGGAAACAGCGTAATTCACACTTTTGTCACGGGCAGTTGACCAAAAAAAACCTGCTGAGAACAAAACGGAATAGACCAGTTTCCAACGGAACTAAGCTGAACGGATATTGATGACACAATGTTGCACATTAAGTCATTCAATTTGAAATGAACGTTGCACAGCTGTGACGATTTTTAGCACCCAAAAACGAGAAAAAAAACACAACAACAAATCAATGACACATCAAGCGCAAAAAAGGGGTTGGGCTCGATTCGGGGGTCGTCTGTCTGAAAATGTTTGTTGGTGACCGCGGGCCTGAGGGGGAGGCGGTGGGCGCGGTAGCAACTTCATTACTTTGCGTCATTAGGCACTCAAATTGTTGCCCATAGAGTTTAACTCTTTTGTATACCCTTCCATAGGAATTATATTGGTGGATCAATTGTCCTAGTGATGGCACGCTTAAATTTATCATAGAATAATCGTTTACTTTACATTTAAATAAAATAAGATATATTTAGGTTTTAGTGATCTTTTTCGGATGTTGCTTTTATTATCTGGCATAAATTCATGTATCGATTATCCAGATATTCAAAATTCGAATGCAGTGATTTATCGATTTACTTGTTAAATTAGATTTACTTGTTTAGATTCCTATCGAAATTTCTACAAATCACTCTGAAAATGTAATAAATGTTTTAAAAATTTGTGTCAATCTAAAAAATTGATTTTTTAGTTTTAATTGTCTATGACTTAAGTAATGATTTAATCTAGGATTTAAGAGTGAGTGGCATGAAACACTTTATCTTCATTAGTTTTCTTCCAAAATTTGTACACCATTTACATACATATTTAGTTAACCAAAACTTCGTGCAAACCGTAAATATTTATCGATTATTTTTACCATTATACGATATTTTAATAAATGCTTAGCTAAGGAACAGATCTTACTGTCAGTTGCATACATTGCTATATCTTATTTAGTTGTTATAAAAAAATAAAATTATATTTCTTTTCCTAAATTAATTAAATAATTTAATATTAAAAAGACCTTTGTTTAATTTCTTTGCCATCGCTTGCAGGGTATACATAGAATGTATAGACACTTTTTTTTAGATTCTGCTACTTGTTTCACTCTGTGGCTCATATTGAAATCGTTGCGCTTCAACGCGAAACGGAAGTCCGCGTCAGCGTCTAAGGTGCGTCCGTCACTGGTCGATGGTGGAACATCTCTTCTGCCTATGTATGATGATGACTATGAAGTGACAAAAGGTCGCGCTTGGTCAGCGTCAGACGTTGCGACGCGGCGTCGGTTCAATCGATCGGAATTATTATCGACCCGTTCGAACAGTGCTAATATTGTCGAGTTAACTGCTGTTGCAGTTGTTCTTTTGTAATTTGCTTTTAATTTTTATGACTCTTGCACCCTTTTTTTTTTCTTTTTTGCCTTTTACTCGTGTAGCTCTAGAACTGTTGAAGCGTTGCCATCATCGCTCGTTGGCCGCTTCGAGTCGAGTAAATTAAGCGCGTTAATGATCGATTTTATAGCGAGGCAATAGACAGTACATCAATATACACTATGTATTTGAACTATAACGATATGCCTGTCAAAGGGTTACGACTTTTAACTATTGATTAACTTACTTTCTTAACGGTCATCAGAGGGGGACTGGACTGGAATTTCAAGTAGTTGTTATTTTATGGCTTGTATCAACGAATAAAGTTATTAGTCTTAATAACGTTTGCAATGCATATGTTGTTCCATTTTTATATGTATGTATGATGGAACTCAAGTGGTTGACTAAGGCGACGGACAAGCAGTTCTATTATTTTTAAATGCTTCCGCACTTTGCTACTGTGTGGCAACCGGCTCCATCTCCTTCATCTGGTAAAGTTTTTGGATACATCGATTAAGTGGCACTGAAATTCTAGAAACTTTTTTTTTTTTGCCCCCCAACTACCTAACGACTGGCACGATAGTCTAATTTGCCAGACACGTACCAAAAATTAACAGCACTCTGTGCCGAGTTGTCTAATAGGTAAGTTGTTGGCTTCCATAGAAGTTGCCATCATTTGCATTTTGTGTGAAGGAGCAGCTGACAACTTTATTTCGTTACCATAGACCAAAAATGGACTCAAATTACAATCACACATACACACACAAACACACAGACCACAAAGAGACTCCAATAAGAGAAAATTGTGGGGCCAAAACCAGGCCAAGTCTCCTAAAGTAACAAAAGCTAGAAAAGGAATATGAATCTGACTTTAGCTTGAAACTTTGTCAGCCATTTATCATATTCTAAAATCATTTTTGCAAAGGGTCGTTTAACTTTAAGATGTAGTTTGTTTAAGCCAAAAAGAGAAAAGTCGACAAAAACGATTAGATGGTTTTCATGTAAGTGTATTTACAAATTCGTTTTATTTCAAAAATGGTTACTTTTTCTCTTTTGTTAGTAACTGGCGCCCAGTTTCGATTTCAGTCTCCCGACGATTCCTTGTTGAAATCATGTGCATACGCTTGTCTGGTCTTTCACAATGAATTTGTGGCAAAGTCAAAGTGACTCCAAATTGGACACAGACTGGCATTCTGCAGAACAGACACACACACACCCATACACACACAATGGGTGGTGCAGCGCTTTGTGGTGAACGCCACTTAATTACACGGAAGTATGCCTCAGCTGCTGCAACCAGCCAAAAAGTCAAGCCAAGCCAAGGCAATTTATGCGGCTCAGTAAAGTAAAAGAGTGAAGCTGAAGTGAAGTTTTAGCCTAGTCAGTTCAAGGTTGGAGAAACTGTAAGATGATATCCCTCGCTGGGTGGTGATGCAAAAACTAATTGCAACAAGATTGCTGCGCGTCTCCGAAAAGAAAAGGAAAAACACGCACATGGCGTGCCAAGTGCAAAACATTGGATATCCAAGAGTATAAATCAGCAAATATTTCAGCAATAATTCAGAATGCGATGGTGGTGCTGGTGGTGGCTAAGGTGTACAAGGTGCTAGCTTGTTGACGATGGTATTCACGCCTTGACCAGACACACACACACTCACACACATGCAAGAATCTCGATATCTGGCTGGACCACATAATTAATAAGAGAAGCATGCGGGAATAAGGTGAAATCAGCGACAGCGTTTCTAGACATTCAAGATGATTCTTTTTCTTTTCTTCTCCTCTTTTTTTTGCGATTAATCAAGCGAATGAACAAGAGAACGAGACGAAATGAAACTCAACTCAACTCCAGCTGCGCCTTTGACATTGGCTTAAAATGTAATGATTTAGTTGCATATTCATAATTAGAGTGCATGACTCATGGCGCATTTTTTGATTTTTTTGTTTTTTGGGGTAGTCGCCGGTTTCATTATCAAAACTTTCAACTCTATACTCGCAGCATTCCAAGGCATTAGCGGCTCTTTGTTTTTTTGCCAGCTCTTTGCCTAATTGAAAGTCGGTTTCATTTCAAACGCATCTTCAGGGGTGGAGTTTTGGCCTAATAGCTGCTGCCTGAAACTTGGAACTTGCCGATCGACCATCGCCCCAGTGCACGAGTAATTCCGGTGTTAATTTGTACGTAAGATGCCCCATCAATCATGTGGATGGGGCAAATGAAGAAGCACAACGAAGAACAACAACAACAACAATGAAAAAGGCGAAGTTCACTTTGGTGGGCGTTGGCGGCTAAGCTTTATTTTTTTCTTACTCTTTTGTTTTTTTTGTTTTTTTTTTCTGTTTGTCGGCAATTGAGTGAGTGATGCGATTTTCAGCCAAAAAACGGGTTCTTCTAGCCGGTCAGACAGACAAAGTAATTGTAAAAAATCAAAATAAAAGTTAATTAAAACGAAATGCTGATACTCTTTCTAAATAAAACTTGTTTAGAAGAAGCCTTTCTTTAAGTCTTCTCCAATTTTACTTAAACTAATTTTTAACTAAATTGTAACGATTACTTATACCTACATATCTCCCTAACCCTCATTTTCATCTTATGTGTAATGTGTGCATTAGTCGATTATTTAATTTGGTTAACATTTATTTTTAAAACAACATACCCAAACTTCGAAAAGAGTATTTAAATTGAGCGTGAGAAAATGGCAATCAAATAAGAAATGCTATTTTGGTAAAATTTTAAAATACAAATACATCTCCATGTTTTGTTTTCTATATAAAAGTAATCTCATCAAATTTGTAAAGAGTTTCTTTATTAGCACAAAGATACAAACATCCGATTCCTTTGCCAGGTATTAAGCTAAGAAATTACCCAAAATATATTTATAAATTTACCTGCTAATGGTTTCTCAGAAAAGCAGACAGTCAGCTCAACCACCCACCCACCGCTTATAGTCAGCCCTCCAAAGAAGCTTTTTTCATTGCATCTTCAGCTGTAATCGTGTCAATGATGTGACACGACATGAGACAAACTAACCACAAATCTTGGAAGCAACAGCAAACATGAATGAATTGCCCGGCGGAGACAAACAATCTGACATACAAGAAACTAGAATCAAGTTGAAATAATTAAATGCTCGATAGGGAAAAGCAGAGGAGGGGAAACTTACATAGACGGCCAACAAGATCGAAATGGGCAAAAGAAGGAGATGTGTGTTGAGGTGAGGTGAGGCAGGGAAGTTGAATCTTTGGCCACACACATGCTCCACACACTGAGTTGACACAATGCTGCGATAAATTTGCTCATCATTCACTCATTCAGTCTGTAAGTCATTCACGATCGGGCCCAACGATTGCCATCGGTCGACTATAAATAAAAGCGGGCCCCATCAGTCAAAGGAGCTAGCTTTTGTGTGTGCGTGCCACGTCTAATAAGTATCTCTAGAGATGGCAAGAGGCAGAGAGGTGGGCCATGCCAAGGTGTCAATGAAAACTTTGGGCGACAATTTTCATGCTTCCTCATTCCAACAGAGCAGAGAAACAGCAGCAGCCAATTTGCGGTGATCATTCATGTAAACTGTAACAAGATCATTCTGTAAGACTCTGTTCGAGTGTGTGTGGTAAAGTGTCAACATTTACAATGTAGAAAATGTCAAAAATGACAGCACAACAGGCAACCAGTTGGGGCAGCCAGAAGGGGGCCGAAGGAAAATTAAATTGGGAAATGGTAAAGCAACTGTTGCTCACTCTCAAGGCCCTAAAGCAAAGAGAACACGCGAGCAATGTCTATGTAATAGTTACATCAACTTAACCTTTTAATTACGACCATGTCTACTTTCCATTCAGCCATATGCTGCACCCACTTGCCACTCCAAGTCGAAGTCGAAAGTCTCCTCCGACTTGGTCTTGCTCTGAGTTTCTGGTATTGCTATTGTTTTTCCTTTTTTTTTTGCATTTCAATAAAAAAAAAACAGAATTACAACTTGTTTGCTTGGCGTCATTTAATTGTTTTTTGTGCTGCTGCTGCTGCCTCTGGCTGAGAGACTGACTGGGGTATGTCAAACAACTGTCAGTTCGTCATCATCATCATCATCATCAACAACAGAAACAGCAGCAGCAGCAGGAAAGGTGGAGGTAGCCAAGTCTGAGCCCAAGACCGAGACCGATCATGGCATGTGATTAATTTGCATTCGTTGTTTATTTTGTTTGTTTTTTTTTTTTTCATTTTCGTTTTCCGTCTTCTTATTTGTATTTTTGGCATTATTTAAACAAAGTATTGACTCATAAGTTTGTTGATTAATTAAATTCCCCCCCATAAATCACAAATCTGTTAGCATCGGGTAAAGAAGAGAAATCCAAAAGCAAATCACAGATCACACAGTGTCTCAACTGATGAACTTCAACACTGCTGACAGTGTTGAAATATTGACACCACAGGTGATTTCATATGGAAGTCATTTCTTTGTTGTTTTCATTTTTCCTCAGTACTAAAGCTCACAAATTTGGGTAACAATCTGACCCAGACTTTGTGAGGTGAACAAACCAACCGCCCCAAAAAAAAAAACTGATGCGGGCTTATACTATATGTTACTCAGTTTCGAATCAATCTGATTGATTTAGTCTACAGTGTATGTGGGCTTAGTCAATTTCATTTAATTCTCAAATTAATGAACTCGAAATAATATGGGAAACATTTCGAAAATCAGGTTTTATCGGAATTTAGATATCTTCTAGACATTGCCTGAGTTTCTTTGCCAAACCAATTATGATATCCTGCTTTAAAAAGAGTAGCTATAATGAATAAGAGAGAGAGAGAGATTCCTGATTGTACATTTATTGATTTCATGCAATTGGTTTGAAATTAAAAATCAATTAGAATTATTTAACTATTGGATAAGTTACACCACAGATGTTCCTAGCATTTCTATTCTCAGAATTTGAAGTGGACAATCACAGGAAAATTTCCATGAATTTTTAAAACCCTTTTCGATAAGCAGCAGCAAACAAAAGGGATCTACTTAGACAATTATCTCGCCATTTTGTTAGTGAAATAATGAATAATTTAAATGTTGGAAATTAATGTTGACCCCCTTTTTTGCCAACACTCTGGGAGCTATGGCAGTTAGTTGCCTGTAAAACGCACATGACAGTGTGACAAATTTCACATAAAACAATTGCCATTGCCGCAACAGCAGCAACAACAACAGCAACTGTCGCTAAATAACAAACGACAGGCAGTCAACGAAAAAATATTTAATTGAATTAAATTGTTTGCTGCTGTTACCAATCGCAATTGGCCAATTTAGCAAGCGGCTAGAGTGTGAGTGGTGAGGAGGGGAGAGCAGAGTAGAGAGACAGCAATGCAAAGTAGAAATTGTTAGCCAAATGAAAGGCCATGCCATGAGTCAGACCACCGAAAACCTGGATGAAAGTGGTGGTGCCACTCCAGAGAGTGTCGCTTTTATTGTTTACTTTCAATCACTTTTCGTCACGAATTTGTTGTTGGATACAAAAAAAAAAAAAAAAGAAAAAAGTAGCAGCATAAATAAATAATGGTAGTCTAAGTCAAAGCGCCGATCGAGAAGTGAAATGGTGGGGAGAGATTGGTGAATTGCCATTTGCATATGGCAAATCACAGCCGCACGGCTGACTGACTGACTGGTTTTGTGGACATTGTTGACAAATTGCACATAATGACGTTAAATTGAAAATGATTGTGTGCAATTGTTTTTGTTTTTTTTTTTTGCCCCAACACCCCTCTTTCCATGACTTTTTGTCAGTCTCTACAGTTTTTTTTTCTATTACTTTCCGACTGCTGAATCAACAGACAAGGCGCTTTGCGTTTACATTTGACGCACAAATTAAAATAAATGGCTGGGGCAGTGGCGCGTAAAACAAGCCAACACGATACATCAAAAAAGTCCATCATCATCAGAACACACACACGGTACACCCTGTATCTACACCTACAACAACAGCTACATACAACGCACGTGCTCTCCCTCCCCCCGCAATAAACAGAAGCTGCACTTGAGACGCCACAAAATGTAACTCAGGGTGCGTGTTTCTGTTTCTATCTTCTGCCACTTACATGAAAAATCATTCACTTTGCCTAATGTGCAATTAGAAAACGCATTTTCATTAGTTTTATCGCAACCATTTAAGTTTCAGCTGCTGCTTCAGAGCACCCACACTCACGTGTTCTGCCTACGATAGCTTTCAATTTAGACCTTAGGCGAACCTCAGACATCCGTGTATAAGGTATGTCTGCCTCTATGTACATATCTATGTATATGTATACATTATGAGTATCTGAAGAATATGCTTAATTTGCTTATCGGTTTCTAAGAGAGAAAAAAACAGATGACTAAAAGCATTTGGCGTCTCTAATGATGATGTCTATTATGCGGATAATGGGCGTAATTAAATCGTTAGTGAATAAAAGTGGGAGTGGGCATAGAATCTAACAAGTGAAATCATGTTTTCAATTTGAACAACTGCAAACAAAAGATGAGAAGTCGTATCTACACGTATTATAATTGGCCAAGCAGTTTAACAAAACAAAGATGAGGACCAAAAAGTAGTTAAATATTAAAATTCAAAAACTGACAGTGAAAATGTGGATTGAAAACATATAATAAATACGTCCAAAAGTCCTTAATAGATCACAAATACGAATCCTTTGTGTATTTTTATCATGCACAGATCTACATAATATTTTCTGGGCATGTCCGATTAAAAATTGAAGATTTTTCACTTAGAACATTCAGTAATCTTCGAAGGTGGCTTTTTTAAGTTTCCGGATTTATCCAAATTGCTCACACATTCTAAAAAACTAAAAAATGATTTAAAATATAGTCATTTTTGAGGGTATATAGACTACCCAAGGCTCCCCCCAGATTACGCCGATGATATTTATATATTTATCTTAAATCTGATCAAATAGCTTTTACTTTATGGCTTTTGAATTTCAATACCAAAAAAACCCTTTCTAAGTAGACCTCACAACAGTTTGACACAGTGACTTGTTATATGATCGGTTTATTCTTGGCAACTTTGAAATGATGTATCCTTTAAGCTGAGTTAATAAAATATAACCAAACTCTAGACAAGCAGTTTTACACTAATGTGTATAATTTGTATTTTAATATCTCATATTGTCTGGTTAGAATACGAACTTTTTGAAATTTAAGTAATTTCTAATGAAAATTTAATATAAGCAGAAAAATCGTTGAGTAATATATTAGAGTTTATATATTTATTATTTTATATTTTAATTCAAATCAAATCATTCTTTAACAAATTATTGACATTCAATAAAAATAATTTAAAATTATTTTTTAGAAAAAAAAAAGACCAAGAAAAAACCAATCTTTGCATAATAAGCAAACGCATTGAGTCAGATGTCTTTCATGAGATGAACTGTATATGTTTTGTCTAAGAAATCGTTGTGTTTTCTGAATGAGTACTGTATTGAAACGAAGATTTAATACATTTTTTAAAAAAGTAGAAAACTAAAAAAAATATTGCTTGACATCTACGAACTTATATTTTCATACCAGAATGAATAATGGATAATTGTGCTTTTCTTTTCTTACCTACAGGATTGCAATTTATGGCAAAGACCAGCCAAGACCAAATGCAAGGCATCAGAAATTCCGGATTATAACCCGTTTCGGAATGGCCTCTTGCCACGATGGTCACTCTATTCATGTAGGTTATCATCTGATTTATATTATCTGATTAGTCAGTTAGTTGATAAAAATTGAATGGCTAAATTGATTAAAAAAGTGAGCTGACCGTCATATCGTTTATGGAAAAATCCAGGTGTGACCAATACTTTTATTCGATAATTTCCTAGAATATGTTATAAGAATGATTTATGCGAAAATGAAATAACAATTAAACCATCAACATGATCGATGTACATCAATTACAACAAATTGGCACAATTTCACTTGCAAAACACTTTTCATTTCTCTAGCCAAAGCTTTTCATCAGTCAATCGCTCAACTTGTTATGCGTGCTGCAATACACATGCATACATGGAAATGCAGTTTAGCTTTTCCCATAGACTCTTTTCATATTTAATTTCCACATTTTCTTAATAACAGTCATTTTCGTCATCTATCGGTTGCCATTTCCATTTTTAAAATTCGAGTTCATTGTCTTTGATGAGAGGAGATAGAGAGACAAAGATTCGATTTAAAACTGAAACGGAAAGCAGCTTTCGCCGTATGTGGACTTGAGTCAAAGTAGTTGGCAAATTAGCAACGCCAACAATCACATCAGAGCAATTACGAGGCAAAACTTAAAAAACAAAACAAACCAACAAGAAAATCCAATAAAGAAATTCAACTTCTTTAGGGGACTTTGTGTACATAGTTTATGCACGTATGCTCAATCATTTGATCGTGTGAAATGATTTTGATCATTGTCCATCTATCAATGTTTCAATATGCATACAGCTATAGATAAATATGTGTGTGTGTGTGTGTGTGTGTATACTATATATAACGGCAAGTGCCTGGCCAACGTTTAATTAACTTGATAAATTGTTTGTAAATTTCTTAACTATTACGTAGCCGCCATGTGGTCGATCAGCCAAGCAGTCAGTCAGTCAGTCATTCAGCCAGGCAACCGTATAGTAATCATTTTTTCCATGCCACATTTGCCATTCACCTTAGCACTGAATCCAACACAGACACACTCAAATCGTATTCATATCCCACATTCAGATTTCATTTATAATTTCGCCATGCAACTGTAATTAATTTAATATGCATTTGTTGTTAATTTATTGTTGTTGCTGTTGTTTGTCGTTGTTTTTGTCGTTCAATTCTGTGTAAACATTTCAACTAGTTGGCAATGTCGCTAATTGTTTATGAAGTGCACAACAACAGCAGCAACAACACCAACACCATTAACAACAACAACTTTGCACAACAACCTGTTGGCAATTATATATAGTAAATTTTTGCTATTGAGAAACTGTTAACAAGTTAATTAAATATTATAAAAAATAATTAGATGAAATATGATTTTATTATCGCATGTATAGAAAAATGTGCTAGAAAAATATGCTGAGCAGACTGATTGCAAAAACAATTAGAATTGAATTGACGTGTCTATATATTAGTTATTTAAGTGTGTATGTGGGTTAGCTGATCAGTTTAAAGCTGAGCAAAAGACCAATTAATATAAGGCAATATATTAACTAAAATATCACCCATTTCTAATCACCTGGAAGAGTTAAGTAACTCTCAGTTTGAGCATTTTGTAAAAGCCCCATAATTTGTTTACGTTGCAATATTTAGTTAGTTTAGTTAGTTGACTGAACAGTAAGTTAAAATGTCCATTATGGTACTTAATAATAGTTGCTTAATCAGTTTAACTGTACTGTAAAGTAATTCCTTTTGCAGTTGTGAATTATTAGCATTCAAGATCTTTCGTAGGTGTAGCTAGGATAAGGTTTTATGTGGAGAGAAATCTTATATAATTAAAGGTGAGTAATTTGCTTATACGTTAGATTACAAAATTTGATTCTAATTACTGAAATCTCTAGCCACAACTCTATACCTAATCAAATTAACAAAGCACTTTCTTAAATGCCTCAGAAATTAATTGACATATTTAGCAGTCGAGACGTTTTGTTCTTATGCCTAGATATCCTTTGGTATATTATAGATGAGAAAATTGTAAGAACTATTCATGAATATTTGCTGCATGTGGATAAAAGCAAAGATTTAATGTAATTAATGATTTAAAAATTATTAGTTAAGAAAAGCAATATTCAGACCTTTTTGAATAAATTAAAAAAGTTGTGATCACACTTAGTTTAAGGTTAACAAAAATTATCTGGAAAATAAATCATTTTCATCTTATTTATTTCTATTTTAATTATCTTTGACTGGCAAACTTTAAATAGCCAGTTATAAGAAGAGCTTATGAAATTAAGCTTTAATTTAGATGTTTGTTTTGTATATTTTGGAAACCAAAATTTAAAAAAAAAATAAAACGAGTAGTTATAAAAAAGGAACTTAAAATGAAGTACCTACATTAAGTGAATTTTCGCATGAAAACATTTAAGTATCATTTAATATTGGCAACTGGCCCAAAACGTTGGCCAGACCAGGCCAACCTCTAGGAATCTCAGCAGTTTGAGTTGAGTTTCCAATAGGTGCAGCTGCCAAAACTTGGTTAAAATGTCTTCATTTTCCATTTGCCAACTTCAGGAATGGCGGGCCATGCAGACAAAGATGAACTAATTAATTAAAAAGCGACTTGCTATGTATAAAACCGGGTTGCCACCCATTCACCCACTCCACAACGCTCATTCATTTTGGTCCCAACCATTACCCCAGAGTCTGTGCTGTTGGCAACTAAGCCAAACTGCCTTACTAAGCGCCTTGTGATCCTTTCTTAATTGAAAAATGTCGTCACAAAAAGACAAAGGCTAAAGGATGAAATGAGTGAAGAAGATGTAGGAGAAGTTAGAGTAGAGGGAGCAGCAAATGAGACAGAGAGAGACTGAAACTGAAATGAAATCAGTGCCATGGCATTCCGATGGCAAATCCTTGTTAATCCTGCACTGAAATTGGAAAAACCTGCAATGAAATTGGAGAGAAGCCGAAGAAATTCACTCACTGAGCCTCGCAATAAAATTGTACAAATTATGTAATAAATGCAACATAAAATTTGGCTTTACTCGACTAATTGGAAAGCGATGCTGCAGCACCAACAACAACAACAACAGCGAAGAGACAAATTTTCCATAGCAATAGAAACATTATGAATGAGCCCAAGCCCCGAGGCTGAATTGAGCTCCAGTTTAGGGTCTTTCCATTCTAATCCTTTGCGTACAATAAAATGTGTCACAATATTACACTTTCACAACAAAAACGCAGCGGGCAAACAAATCGTTAGGCCTCCCTCCCTTCCTCACCTCTCATCGCACACTGTGAGTCAGTCAGGCCAGACTTTATGTCTTCTGAGTCCAGAGTTCGTTTGGTTGGTTCATTCATTCATAAATTGCCATCCAACTGCCCCACTGGCTTACCCCATCTCTCATAAGAAATATTAGTCAGAGAGTTTATCGCATGGAAATCGTAGTCGGTTGGCCAGCCAATACACAAAAAGAGGTCGTCACACCTTTGAAAATCAATATTAAACAATGCGACAAACTCTTCGGCGGTGTCCCTCGTCGATTTTCCGGCTATAGAAAAAGAAAAAAACCTAACAAAAAACATGTATAAAAAATAAAAATTTCTTTTTAGCAGTTTACCAACAACACGAGTTTGACACTTTTTATGGGGACATTTTGTTGCCAGAAACTTTTTCGTTTTTTATTGTATTTTAGTTTTTTTTTTCTCTCTGTGTATTATTAAAAAGTTAGGCAGCCGCGACAAATGAGCCCGCCCGAGTTGTAGTTGATATCGATATCGACCGCCGCGTCGCATTGTCTATGGATGCTGGTCATCTGTCTGAGGGAGAGTTGGATAGGGGGGAGGACGGAGGGAGCACATTTGCATGGAAATTTGTTGAAAGACATCGAAATCGAATGCCCATTGTAAATATGTTGAAAACGGTAATTTGTTGACCAGTTTAAATGTGTTATTAGCAGCGTTTATATGCAAGTTACGCCCAAAAAAAAAAAAAAAGAGAGATATGTATGTATACATTGATATTGATGGAAATCGAGTGAGTTACTTTATTCACATCTTTGATCTAATTTATGCACATGGAAGTGGGTTGAAATCGTTTGTAAGTAGGCCATTCAACGGCAGTATTATGTCTCTATATACATATTCAGATCTCTGTATATTCAGGTCTTGTCTATTTCTTTCTAAAGTGCAATAAGCCATGGCTAAGACTGATCTATGAGCCAAGTTATCTGATCCGTAATGATTATACCCCAAACAAAGTTGATCGAACGTGGAAATGTATCTTTTGTCATTGAAGAAAACAGAACTGGGCACATCTTATCATAAGATAAGCTGAAAATATTGAAGAGTTTGGGTCAGTTAAATCGAAATAAACATTATCGTGGGTTTATGATGTAAGTAAGGAATATCAATCTAGTTAAGACATGAAACGCATTGTTATTTAAATTCAAATACTATATTAAACTTGGAAATTTAATATTATCTTTGAATTTTATCAGCAATTGATATGCTGTAATTTGAAATTCTTTGAAAAGTAGTTTCAAAATCATGTGATATTTAGTTTTTTGGGGGAATCTAGTTATGAAATGTGATGCCAGAGAGTCTGATAGGTGATTTTAAGTCTGCCAAAATGTCTGAGAAACTATCTAGGCTAATGCTATGAAAATGGAAATAGATTTTTAAATGGCTTGTACTAGATTTTAACACTATCGCCCCCAATGCAAGTAAAGAAATGCCAGGAATTAAGAGCAAAATAGTTTATAACCCGGTTAAAGAACTTAGCTGGAGGGCCATTTCCCCATTAACGGATGCAACAAATTCAGGCAGTAAAGCTTTCATATGCAAATGGCTTAGGACTAGACAACTGCATCTCTAAGATTATGCGAAAAAAAACCCCCCACAATTCGAGACGAGAGTCAGAGGCCTCGCCTCGTAAATTTGCAGCTTATTGGCCATAACTGCAAGTGGCTTGTTAACAATTTAACACGTCTTAATCGTTAAATTTGTGGTCCAAGATGTTGGGAGTCTCATCTCGAGACATCGACTAACTCACACGCTAAATGCCAAACGTATGACACTTTTGTAGGTGTGAATGCCAAAAGGCAGGCAAATATCTGCAAATAAACTCAACTCGAACTTCAAATCGAGCTCTGAAAGTCTTCAAGTCAAAGTCGAGAGATGTGGCTAAAAATGTCAAACCGGTTCGAACCGAGAATCGTATTCACTTCGATCGGTTTTAATAATGATATTTTCGTACGACTGTGCACCCAGCCCAGTTCCCATTCGGTCCTCCGACTCATCCCAAACAAAAGACTTAAGTCATAAACTTTATGACATTTGGCAAGAATCTCGGCAAGAATGTCATCAATGAAACAAATCGATTTGTTTACATGCCATCTACACAGCCTCTGCACACAGACCTGTGTATCCCTTCCCATTCCTCTCCACTCCTCACCTACTCCTTGTCCATTGGCAATATCGATTTGACTCCCTGACTGGCTTTCAACTGCCACCAAGTTGCAGTTGAAGTCTCATGGCCCATGGCCCCATAGCCTCTGTCCCACACCTCATCTTGCTCATTTATGTTACTTTGCCTTTTGGCCGTTTGCTTTGTCCACACAATTCTCAGAAGATTTTAATCTTGTTCACTGCCTCAGTCTGTCTCGTCTGCCCTCTTGTCTGCTCATTGAGTTCCCTTATACGTTTTTACTCTTCCATCGTCTCATCTTATTTTCAGGCCGAGCATACGGTGTGCGGTTTATGGCTTTTCGTGTCTGATAATTTTTTTTGATTTTAATGTGCGAAATTAAACATCACATTTTTCAACACGAACGATTCGTGCGTATTTCAAAAACTTTAATACTTACTCCCAGCAAAGCCTTCACTTTCAAGGGTTTCTACTCTTGAGTTGAAACTAGAAATTTTCCATGTAATGTTTTTAATCACCAATATATTAAGGAATAAGCTTCATCAACTGTCTTAAATCGGTTATAAATTGACCAAAACATAGTCTGAGGAAAAAATGTGGAATCACAAAAATTTATTTTAAAATATTCCCAAATAAGCGTTACAAAGTGTTGTAAATCTGTAGTTTTGACAATTTTCAGCCGAATCTTAAACATTTGAATATCTGAAAACATTTTTTAAGATTGGCCTATTTTCGTGACAAATCGAGCTGAGTTTTTTCAAATATGCAAGTTTAAAATAAAAGCATTTTTTTAACTTACTTTTAGGTCAATATAGAGATCTATATTAGGCCATTGAGGGTCTGATCTAAATACAATTTTAAGCCAAATAATTAATTCTCTTAATAAACCTCACTTCTTAATAATACATCATCATGGTTCTAAACTATTTAAATCTTTGGTGGACTTTTGCAAACTTTGCCGAACTCAAATATACTTTAAATAGTTTCATGGTGCATTTTCATTTGCATTTATCTGCAACTTTTGTAAAATTATTCTTTTTGTTTTAGAAATTGATTTCCATGCCGCACAATTGGCTCTTGCTATGCAAACAAACAGCTCAATTATGTTAATAAGTTTCACGCCCATCCACAAGAACTAACTGATGCAAATGCCACACTGTCTGAAGCTGAAAGCCTCCCCTTTTGCCAGAACAATAAAAAATGATACTTGCAACACACAGACACAAATACACACACACACACACAGTCACAGCCTCCTTACTGCTCAGGGTTACTACCTTTCACCCGAACTCGAAATTTCACCAGCAAGAGCGCAAAAAAAAACTCCATTCAACACCAATTAGGGATGATCATCAGCAGCAGGAACAACAAGGAGTGGGTCAGGTGAAGTGGGAGTGCAAGTGGCTGTGGGTGGGAGTTTGCGGCAAGGGGGGAGACGAAAAGTTGTCGTCGAGCAACCCCATTTTATCATTTGTTATTGAGAGAACAGAACAAAAAAGTTGACTTCCTCTGACGACTCCCCGGGTGTCATAAATACATCCTGCGCTGGGGCATAGACAAACAATCAACAATTTATGCGGAGAGGAGGATGTGGCACAGGATGAGGACGACGAAGGACGAGAGCGGGGCCACTTGAAAAGGGGTGGCGTATGGTTTGTTGGTGGTGGGTGATTGCTAAATTGCTGAACAACGGGGGCGCATGTTAAACATGAATTATGAATTGTTATTGAGATTGATGTTGTTGCTGCTTCTGTTTCTGTATCTAGATGTGGTTGCTTCTTCTCCTTCTCCTGCTTCTGGTTCTGCTCAACCAGTTCGACTTTGTTTAGTGCGGTAATTTCATTGAAATCATGTTGAGTAATTGGTTGTCGCTGCTGTGCAACATTTTCGGGGGTGTGTGTGTGTGTATAAATAACCATGGGGGTGACTTGAATCCTTATCCCTTCTAACCATTTTCAGTGAGTGGGATTAAGCGACCGACGGCTCTCTGTCCCGCTTTATGCGGTTTGCTGTATTTATTGCCAGTTGCCGTCACTTGGCTGTAATTGTAATTGTGTTTGTCCTTTCATATTTGTATCTGTATTTGTGTTGGCATTATGCTACACATGTAACACGTATCTCATAGATACATGCAATACTGCCACTAGAGGGGGTTGCCGGCATCGGCCAGTTGAGTTGCTAGAACAGTCGACACTTGTGCCACGTCCACTTTGTCATGGCAAAGTGAGTGAGTGGTTGGTTGGCTGGTTGGTTCATTCGTTGGTGGTTTGCTTGCTTACTTGCTTGTCTGCTAATTTGGCCATAATTTGTGACTGTTTATTTATTTTGCTTTGAAATTAATTTCATTCAAATTTGACAGCTCAACAGCAATGGAGTTTCTTCTGGCTGGCATATGTTAACATTATCAATTTGTCTATAGAAGGGGGTCAACCCATATTTGGGTTTCAGAGATAATTGCATGCAAATGTGCTCTAAAAAAAAAAAATTATGAAAAACATCTGCAGATCAGGAGCGGTCTTGGACAGATGCAGAGAGTTATGAAGGAACGTTAAAGTGGGGCTCATTACAAATAAGTATATACCCTTAAATGAGGTTACTTTTTTTCTTTGCCTTTTTATATTGTTTTTTGTTTGAATATTTTTTGTAGGTTTTTTTTTTTTTATAGGTATAATCAATTATAGTTGCATAATATATAGGTTTTCATATATGTCTTTTATCCAGCAAACCGATTGACCAATAATATACAAATATATGTTAAGATACACATAGGGAACTTTATGTTAATTACTTAATTTTTTTTTAAAAACGGTTTAATAAATTTTTCAATAAATATCATTGTAATTGATTTAAAAATTTGCTTTCATAAAAACTTCTCCGATATTTCGAAAGATCATTCATTAATATATTTTTCAGCTAAGCAAAAATATTCAAATATTTTAAATTATATTAATAATTCGATATTATGTATTACAGTTATTTGTTGTTTAATTAAATAACTTAAAACTCACAACTTACAACAATCTTCAATGTTAAAAACCTTAAACTTTCAGACGCGAAAAGTTCCATAAATTTATGGCTCAAACATAACAGTACTTTCTCAATCCAGCCCTGGTTTACTTTATAAATAACCCATAAAATTACAACTTGAGGGGAATCTTAACTTTTCGATTGAATTTTAATCATTTTATTTTGTTGTTGTTTTTTTTTTACTTTTGAGATTAAACTTTACGTGCCAATTTAAGGGCTTTAAGTTTAATTTTTATAAAATTTCAAGCTGAGGCTCATAAATGATATAGGCCGCAAAGGAAATCGACAGATATTATTGGTCGTATGCGACAAACTCTGCGGGGGAGCAGATACTTCAGATCTTTTGTGACTTGTCCCCTTCGTTGAAGACAACAAGACAAAGCGCCGCAAAAAATAAAAAAAGAAAAAAAACTGAAAATTAGCATACGCTTATGTTATAATTTAATTATAATTTATTGATTTTAAACGTAACTCTTATTTATTTTCGTATCCAACATTTTGCGGCGGCGTTGAAGTTGTCTTTGTTTACGAGCTGTAAAAATGGTCATTTTATGGCGTATTTAATTTGCCAAAAATAGCAGAAAAAACATATACGAAAATGTTTAATAAAAAAAATATCGAATTGTAGTGAGTGGGCGAGGCCAGTTGGAAACCAAGTTTTGAAACTGTTGGACCAGTGTGACCAAAGCACCCAAAGCTGTGCTTTGCTTTGCTTTGCCAACTGGCCAATTGGCTTACTGGCGGCGGCACAAGAAAAGCCAAAACCAAAAATATAAAGTGCCAACCGCTGCCACCCAATTACCAAATGACATGACAAAACCGCTGTAAGGCATCGCCGGATATATATAAACTTATACATACATATATATACGAAATTGCAAATTAGAAACGGAGAGCCAAGTGGAAACGCAGCAAAAATAACAAAACAAACAGCCATAAAATTTAAGCAGCAGTAAGGAAATAACACAGAGATAACTGCCAACATGGCTGTCGTCTGAAATGAAGGCACAAGAAATACCAACAGAAGGAGGACAAACAGAAAAAAAAAAAAGAAGAATAGAAACAAATAACATAAAATGCAGGCAATCAAAAGCAGCCAAGCAGAGAGAAGCGCGGAAAAGCATAAAAATCTAACAGACAAACCAACCAAAGAAACAAAAAAAAAAAACGAAACACCCAAAAAGGGAAATAGGAAAAGCCACAAATAACCCTGAAGACTGAAAAATACTCTTTGAAACAAAAAAGAAATTAAAATTATTTAAAGATATTCGTAAAAAGTAAAAACAAACTTTAATAGTTTGCGAAAATTTTTAAATACTTTCTTTAATTTTATTTCGCGAGTCTTCAAAGACCTTAAAAAGATTACAAAATATGTATTACTCTTTTCTAATTACAAAAGGAACTCTATTTTTAATTGATATATCCTTATATATCTATTTTTGATATATTCCTTAAATCCTCTTTGAATCTGTTGATCATAGGTTTCTCAAAGGAAACAAACCTTTTCAAGTAGATACATTTTTGGAATACCTTATATACCTACAAAAACTCGGATACTGCTTACAATTTTTTCCCGTTTTCGTTTCGTTTTCGCTTATCTTTAACTGCCATCAACAAGATGGCAACTTCCGTTCGCGCGCCATAATGTTTTTTTTTGTTTTCTCTACCATAGGAAACCTTCACACACACAGCGCCAAGTCACGCACACTGGTGAGTGGTTGGAGGGAGGCGAGAAAACTGGAGCCGGGGGGAAAAAGCTTACGCAGTAGCAACGGGGAACAAATGGTCACCAGGGCGTGTAATTGAGTGCTACAGGACCCTTTTAACATTTTTATTTGCACATTAGCGAGGGTGGAAATGGCGAAATTTGCGCCCAAAGTGACAGCGCGTTGAATGTGGGTGGCACTGGATCAGGAGACTCTATATATGTATATACATAAGTATACCATAGGGTGAAGAAGGGGACAGCAATAAGTATTTCCGTATTGACTAACAGTTTCTTTTTTTGGTTTTGTCAATATGTTCGGTCTGCGTCTGATGGGGCGTTCATCTCAAATGTCCTAGACAAATTTGTTTGTGGTTAATGTTAAGGGTGGAGGGGAGTCGCAGCTGAAATAGACTTTAGAGACATATGTTGAGAAATCACAAGGACATAAGGTTTTGTGGGTTGAAGAGCATTTTGTAATTGTAAAATGTTTCAATTGTGTTCGAATCAACATCAGCAAAAATTTTAGTATACTATAGAGAGCCAACACAATTTCAGTAAAAGCTTATAAATCAAATTTTCTTTTCGCACCACATTCAGAGGGGCCTTTTTTTACATTTATCTTACATTTTTCGTCTCTGTGTATGTGTGTGTATTTCTCATTTGATAAAAACCGCAATGCATGGAGAATGTAAACCCTTTTGGCCCATAATTCAAATAGAATAGACAAACGGCAGGCTGGGCGTTTGGCAGCCATTTTGTGAACCCTTTTCATATGCGGCGTATGAGTAACATGCCGAATTTCATGAATAATTCGCCCGACAGCAAACAAACACAACAACAACCACAGCTGATGATAAAACATGAAAATGGGTAAACATAAATCTAGCACTCGCCTTAAATATAATACCATAAACAGAAACAGAAGCGCCTCCTCAATGGAGCATTATTAAAGTACCCTATACAAAATCTAAATATTTTGCCACTTTCACTAAGGCTTAAGGCATCTGGCAACTGGCATCAACTACTTTTTGGCCGTCTCGTCCTTTTCAGCCTTCTGCCTTCTGTTCATGGTCGTTTTGGCAAAGTCAACTTTCGTTTAGCTTGTAAATAGCTCGTTTTCGCAGACTTCGTAACTCGACGCCATGTTAATATATAACAATTAATCTTAACTAAAAGTATCAGCCCACTGAAATGCAAAAATCCATGTTTATGCGTGACAAATATGCGAAATTAGAGAAATCATCGCAGGAATATTCAAGGCAATGAGAAGAGACAACGAGCAGAACCAAAACCACGAGATGTGTCTCGAGAGATGTGCCTTCTTACGAGAAGACACAAAACAAAGAGATGAAAATGAAAAGATTAAACAACAAACAAAATTGACGAAAAGAAACAACTTAAAGAAACATCGATTAAGGAAAGCTAGTTGAAGTAACGACTAATTACAACGAATAGAAACAACGAGTAGAAGCAACGATCCTGAGTTAAAACTATTAAAATCTTAAAATTTAATATAAATTCGTGAATTCCATACACGATTTAAATACCAGCCAGGTGTAAACGTAGTCTTAATGTCCCATTTTCTGCAAGTAAGTGACTTACACTACAACGACAACAACGTAACAGAGACGCCATGTTGTTTTCCATCTCACTCTGTCTCACACACACACACAAGAGCACTTTTTCACATTACAGTGTTAATGTGCCTCACTGCCGCATGTAAAACCCAAGTAATTTAAGCAAGTCTCGCACATAGCGAGAGACAAGGATAATGGCCCCTCCAAAACCCCCCGTACCGACCACCTACACTCTCTGTCTCACTTCACTCACTTTCTGTCTGTCTCTCTTTCTCTTTACACTGTTCTCTGTGTGTGTGTGTGTGTGTGTTAATGATTTTTTGCACACAGCTTCACAACTTGACGCTTTGGCTTCAACCAGCCTGTTTCGAGTTGCGAGTTTGGGCCTTCTGTTTGGGTCCTCTACACTTAACTGGGCCGACCAGTGGGTGGTTTGTTCTATATATAGGTAAATGCTATATGTACAGGGTATACATGTATATTTATATGGGCTTCATGGGTTGCCACGTTCATTCAACGCCTTTGGTTTTGCAGACTTATGTATGTACATATCAGAAGAGATGTTCATGTGTGTGTGTGGTGGGGGATGGTTAAGTGAGTGGGTGGTTCGGTCAACAAGACAATTAACAGAGTAGCAGGCTTTTGCCTGAATGAAAAGGTGTGTTAATATCACTCAGAAATCCTTTATAGGTGTACATTCTTGAATTAAGGCATTTGTTTCTTGCAATCGCTCTATATAGCAATTTTATATTTAAAAGTAATCCAGTTAGTAAGGGGCCAATAGCATTTTCTCTAACTTACCATCAACACATTTTTATTAAGATAAACTAATTGTAAGTATATACTTACTTGTTGTTAGTTATGTATATAAACATGAATATCAAGCAAGTCACGATGTCAGTTGGACGATTACAGCTCGGAAAATGCTTGGCCAACCGCAAGCCAACAAATGTCAAGTGTCAATCAAATGCGCTGCTGGAGACTCTCTTTCCTCTCTCTCTCCCTCTAGAGACAAAGAGTGGGGAGCCACTGTGCGTTGGGAGGGGAAGACTAACCATGAGCATTGCCAAACATAAGTTCGCTGACATCCTTGGCGCCAGGCGACCATGACAGGCCTGCCAACTGTCTAACAATAAGTCAGTCAGTTCTCGCTTTGTGGTCTGTTTTCCGCTTGCGTAAAAACTGTTTATCATTTTCCCCCGAGTCTTGGCTAATAGAGGCGTTACCTACAGCACCGGACAGCGGTTATTATTAATTACTCTATTTTGGTTAAAGAAAAAAAAACGCAAGTGCCGCCCATTGACTTTGGAATGGAACCTCTCTGGCTTATTACATTTTAATTGTTTTACAATTTTCGGTGGCGCTTATTAACATTTTTTCCTTTCTTTGGGTTCAAAACAGGTAACACCACGTGGTGCAATTCCCAACAACTAAATTCAACCATTGCGTCTGATTTTTACCACAAATTATGCAGATAAGCATAAGTTCCCGTGTATTTTTTTTGTTATTTGGGTTTTAATTGTTTTCGCTTGCTTATTTGGTGGATGAAAATTTATGGAGTAACGCCCGTGATGGGGTAAAACCATTTTGTAAAAATCTAACAAATAAGTGAGCACAGTTTAGTTATTATACGACAAGGGCCGGGGGTGGAATCAAATAGCCATTAAGTGTACTTAGAATTAGAGTTTAAAATTTTTAGTAAACTCAAGTTAATAATAGAGAACTAGAAATTGTTTCAATTGGCAGGAATTCATCTAAAACTCACAGACAAATTATTTTTCTTTAAACGAATTAAAGAATTAAATCAAATTAAATTAGATGTTCTATTCGATTATATTCGGTGTATCCCAAATTTTAAGGAGATAATTATTTAGAATTTTAATTTCAAAAAAATGTTCAAGAACTTCGAGAGACAAATACTCGATCTCTTTCGAAAACTCAATTTCAATACACATCGAAAACTCGCTGTATAAGTTCTGAATCCAAAATACAATTCTGCGCATTTTGGAATTTTCTTTAAAAAACATGTTCCTATTCCATATATAATGTATTATGAAAACTAACTTTGCTCTTATGTAAGCAACTCAACGGCAAGTGAAACAAATTTAAAATTCCGAGCACATTTTCCAACTGCTCTGTAACAATATTGACAAAAAACCATTCTCAGACCTTGCGAAAGGCAAAAAATGAAAAAAGCACCGACAGAGCATGAGCAAAAGAGACCGAGAGATAGTGAGATAGAGAGAGAAAGGAAGGACTTGAAGTTGGAGCTGCTTAAAATTCCGTAAGCATCGTTTCACAACTTTCCAACTTGCCAAAAAATCGAAGCAAAACACCAGGCAAAAAAAGGAAGCAAGAAAAATTGCGGGAGCATAAATTCCCTGTACATGGGTGTGGCAAAGGAACGGAGATGGAATATAAAGAGACAGGGACAGCAACATAAAGACAGAGAAAGAGAGAGAGAGAGAGAGAGAGATGGAGAGCGATAGAAGCAAAGAGAACTTGAGAAAATGTGCGGAAAATAAATGAAAATGCTCAAAGCTCGTTCACAAGAGTGCTTACGGCATCCGCAAGGAGCTGTTGAAGTGGCAAATTTGCGCAAGCGACGCCCAAGAGGCAACACAGACGAAAGAGGGGGGCAGACAGGACAACGACACCAAGCACTGGATATTTTTTTGTGAACGTGGTGGGGGAAGGAAAGGGATGGGGCAACAAGGACTGCCATCGTTACTTACAACAACTACATGCCAGTGTCAACACATACTTGGCCATTCAAGTGGGCAACGGCAAAGGCAACGGCAACGAACGAACGGAAGAAGCCGCCATATTTGTTTCTCTGTTTCGGCAAAAACATTTTTATGGCTTTGACATAAAAGTCTCGAAACCCAACAACAGCAAAGATGTCATTTTGTGACCCTTCTTCCCTACCTCCCTCTCTTCTACTCTCTTATACCCTGCTTATATCTGCTTCCATTTTGTGTAATTAACCCCTTTTTTCTCTCGTTGTTATGAGACAATAAACTTTTGTGACAAAAGGCTTTTAATGGCTTGGCGACAAAACAAAGTTTTGCAATTTTTTCGCAATTTGCCGCCACAACAATTTGCGTTTAATTAACCAAATGCTTCATTGTCTTAGCTCAAAAGCTAATGAAGTCTCTGTATAAAGCATTCGAAGGAGGTGAAGGAGGAGTATGAACTAAATTGCTGTCGAAAGTTTTTCGGCTGGCAATAAAATTAATTTTGATGAGCATAGTTTTTCGTAAACTGTACCGTAACCTGACAACTGTGCATCAAATGACAACTAAGCTGGCAACCAAATGGCAAATGACAAAACTCTAGACCTAATGACGGGCAAACTTTTCTTGCCTCTTTTCGTAGATGTATGAAATGACGCCAAAACAAAAAACAAAACATTTTGGGTTATGAGAAATTTCACAAAAGTCAAATTGATATTAAATTAGTTTTTGGCTAAAAACTGTAGACAAAGTTAACCGATTCATTTTCTATAGGTTCTAGGTTCTTTCAATTAAGTAGAGTCATAAACTGTAAACTCTTATTGCCATAAAGTTAGGAACATATTTTATTACTCATAATTCATATATTTAAAAACGTGATAAAAATTCGTTTAGTCTGAATTTAATTTTTTTTTTTGTTTAACGGGGAAAGATAAGGATTTCTACACTTTCACCAAGATGCTAAGCATCATCAACAATGATGAACGGATTGTTATTTGTACTTCAAGAATACTTCTCAGAAAGTAAAAAACATTTCAAATTTTTCTAATAATAAACAATTGATTGTCAATATGATAATCTTACTCAAAAGTCAGTAATGAATCAAGGCGTCAATCAAAGTATAAATATATATTTAGTTTTATAAATTATACATAGTCTCTACATGTAATTTTTGGCAAGTAATGTGAACCAATACAAGTTCACATTATTGTATTAACGTATTCTACATCACATGTCCACATTTTAATCAATTTGAAATGCTTTAGTTATTAGAAAATAACGAAAATTTGGACTTAGCTTTGCTCAAAGGGACAAATTCGAATTCTATACAGATGCTGATGTAGGATAGATGCAATTATAATAGGTTATAAAAAGCCGCATTCCCATTAAACTACCACAAACATTTTGAAATGATCCAAGGAAATCCTTTTTAAATCAAATTAAAGCATAAAACTTAAAAAAACACACACACAAACATAGAGAAACAAATAGCAGCAACCCCTAGAAATAAATAAGGTGGAAAACTAAACAGAAACGAGTAATGTGAGATGAGGTGGTGCGATGGATGGAGGTGATATAGAGATCGGAGATCAACTTTAATCTCAAATGCGGCGTGTAAATGATGCCATCATAATATTTTGATTTTTGAACGGTAGCAGACAAGGAAGAAAGCAGCCACATCATCAGTTAAGGGGTTAATAAAGCGCATAAAATTCTCCAACACAAAGAGTGAACGAGTATATGGGAGGGAGGGAAGATTTTCCCCTTTTACGTTTTTGGGTTTCCCTAATCACATCCGACTTGGCGGCGGCATAAGGTGCACATTACTCATAATACGAGCGTGTGATATTTTATATACCGTTTGGCCAACTGGCGCACAAGTCACCCTGTGCCTGTGGCATATAGACAGCCTCATCCTGTCACACTCCCACACACAACAGACACACACAGGCACACATCGGCAGGAGTGGAAAGGAGAGAGAGACACCAATCAGCCTAATCGCTTTTGTTGCGCCACACGGCTTAACTTTTCATGTTATTGTTGTTGTTGGATGCTCCTCCTACTCCTTTTGCTGCTGTCGGTTGTCGTGACTTGTTGGCGCTGCCAAAAAGTTGTATTGAGCGACTTTCAACTTGAATAAGAGCTGCATGATAAGCAGCATCGTCATCCTCACCCTCATCCTCATCATCATCTTGGAGTTGGAGTTGCTTTGCCCCCTTTCCAATTTCTTCTACCCACCACCCGCAATATGTCTCCATATTTGTTTTTATTGCTTTTTCTTTTGTTTATTGTGTGATTTTCCATATGGCCAACAAGCATATCATGGATATCAGCGTGTTTCTTGTAAGCGCGTGAGTTTTCCAGTTAATCGCACAAATTTTATGTTAATTTTCATAAATTTTATTGTCGCCCCCCACCAACCAAAAAAAGGTCTTTTTAATTAGTTTTTCTGTGTGGCATTTGTTTTTTTTTTCTGTTTTTTATGAACAATAAGTTCTTCATAGGGTTGGGCTCCAAAAACCAAGGTGAAGTTTGTGCGGTTTTTTAAGAGTTGTAAGTCATAAAGTTGACATCAACAAAATACTCGAGTTTAAATGCATACAACAGAGGCATACATATATCCAAACTCTAAATATATTTACATACATATGTATATGCAGGCAGTCAAGTGTCAAATTATTTTGGAGCCGCTTGGGGAGTTGTAAACGTTTAGTTAACGAGTGGGCAAAACAGCAATAAAATGAAACAACAAAAACACGACAAAAAACAAATCACCTAATCGGACACTTCTCCGGCTGTGATGTATATCGAGAGTTAAGGATTATGCTTTATAATCTATGCCAATGCGTTTGTTGGCCATAAAACTATTATAAATACATACACATATCATTTATGATAAAAGTGAAACTAGATCAAATTTTTAATTTTAAAGCAAATGTGTGGTTAAATATTGTCAAGTCGAGAGACTTTAAATTTATATGTATGTATGTTCATATGTTGCCCATAAGAATTTATCTTAAGTGGGATAGGTACTTCCTAAATCTCAGGATATAGTTAAGATAATTTGGAAACCACTATTTGTCTTTACATGAATAATTGAAATTAATTTAAAAATGTCCATTTTTGCTTACCCCTAAAGGCTTACCTAATGCCTAGCTAATCGCAAAATTGATAACTACTTAACATAAATTGTAATATTAAAATTCTCAGGGTGAAATGGTCCAAAATATATTTACCTACATATTTAACATACAGAGGGAAGCTTGCTCGTCCCATAAAGTGTGGATATAGATTCTTAATTAGCTGGTTAGATTACGACCTATTTGAAATTTAAATCAAACCTTGCAATTTAGCCGGCTCGGCTCTTAATTCGTGTTCAAAGTTTACAAATATTTAGTTTCATTGTTAAGATTAAAACAATTAACTTTATTTTAAACAGTTTTTAAAAGGCTAAACAAAACATTGTATTCAGTTAAAAATGTCGATTAGCGGATGAAGTAATCAACACAAAATACACTTTAAAAATAATTATTTTTTGCAAATAGTTGAAATATCTGAAGTTATTTACGAATCTTTTTCAAACGTACATCGTTCTTCGATATTGTCTAGTGAACTATCGGCACAAATGGAACACATTAGAATGCCGTTTCACACTTTCCCTCATGCTTTAAGGGAAACAAAAAAAATCCTTAATCTCTTCTTGCTCATGTGAGGTCTTCAACGCCCTATTTTGGCTCAGGGATATGAAAGTGCACGTCTAGGGTTTCTTTATGCCTACAGAAACCCTTTTTGGGATGACGTAAAAAGGCTAAGAGAGACAAAGATGCTCCTCTCTACTGTGTGGGTAGGTGTTGCTAATGAATCAACTTGTGTATGTGTGTGTGGTCTTGGAAATTTGAGAGGCGTCAACAGACGTCAAATCCGCTTAAATTGCAACGGAATTTATTGGCCCGAGCCTCAGACTGGACTACTTCATTTGCAGAGGAGCTCCTGTTGCGGTTTTTTTCTTTTTTTCAGAGGGCTTTTCAGCATTTGCGTGTGCAATGGCTTCGCTGCATTTTCATATATTGTTTTTGGTGTTTTTTCTGTTACCGATATTTAATGAATTCACATTTACTCAATTCATTTGCCAGCTGACTCTTGCTTTGGATGAAGGGAAAGGATGACTTTGACCTTATGTCGTGGACGCACGCAGCTCAATTGAAACGTTTAATTGCATCACTCAGACATCACAATAGTTAATATTGCTTCTATATATACACAATATAGATACTATATATATTATATATGTAAGAGTACTTGCTGGGGCCAATGTCATTAGTGTAATTAGATCTTTCAGTTTGAAAACGCTTGGCGTGTCCTTTCTGAGCCGCTGGCAACAATTCCTTTCTCTTCCATTTTTTTGTTGTTGTTGTTTTTGTTTTCACTAATTTTTATGCCATGGAACGTGCGCAATTTGTTTGCCATCAACATAATTGGCTGGTCTTGGTCCTGGCCCTCGACAGTTCGTCCCTTGGGCCTAGTTCTGCTTTTAAGCGCTTTTTTATTTCATCAGCAAAGCCTCGACTTGACTTGACTTGGCGCTTGGCAATTAGTTGAAATGATTAAACTGATGCGCTTGGACTTTTCCTTCTGGTAATTACATTAGCCAACCGAATTCGATAAATTAGCCGCCACGCACTCATTCAAATTGCCATAGCTATCTATCATATGGATAATAAGGGTCCTCCTACTACCTATATAGTAGGACCACCAGCAAATCAACGAAATTTGATCAAAGTGCTGCCAACAGCTGTGGTTCATCATGATGCCTTCAAGCTGTGACAGTTGCCACAACACACACCAATACAGACAATTGCCAAGTTATTCAAATAGTTTACATTCCATATATATATAGTGTTTAATTTCATTTTGTTTGTTTATCCAATCACAGAACTCATTGTTGTGCGGCATTTTGATCGATCTAGTTCATTCGGCATGTTCAGGCCTATGTGCAACCCATGTTTGCCTCATGCCACACAAGTTTCAATTGACGATGATCGATCACACCCTTCGCCAGGACACATATGTATGCTACACACACCACAACAAAGACACAATGCCTTGACACTTTTTTTTGGCATTGATTTCGCCAAACAATAGATCAGTCTGACATATTATGTATGTAGGTAAGGATCAGACACCCTGAAGAATTTGCGAATTGTTAAATAAATCAAACAGTTCTTAACAGAAATATTTGATAAACATTCTCTTCTTAAAAAAGAAGCATTATTCATTAAAAGTTTAAAAGTTTTACAAGTCACAGTTTGAACTATTTTTTAAAGAATTTTGTTTAGAAATCAGTTTGCTAACAGCTTATAGTTTTGGAAACCCTTATAGGTCTTCTAAAAAATATTGAAAGTTCTTAATAGTTTATAAATTATAACTAATAATTTTAAAAAAAAACGTCTCAACACAAAAACAATTAATATATAAGTAAGTTGTAAATAAAAGGATTGTAACTCAGATAGGAACGCATTCAGTGTGGAAATCCATACATTTTTATAGTTTCTTCACTGTGGATCATATGTTGATACTTCACCATTCACCATTCCATATTGATTTTATTTTGGTACTTACTATTCGATTGGAACCAGGAACTCAGGTTAGCAAATAAATATTATTTTCATTAGACAGATGCTTAAAATGAAAGAAAGACTAGTTAACTCCATTAGGTAATCGAAGTATTAAATGTGGAACAAATTATTTAACATCTGAATTTTACATCGATTGAGAGTGAACAAATTATAAATAAGGCAAATATTATATCTAATTTAAAAACGTATTTCAAACCCTCAATACCCGAACTGGAGTAATTGAAGAAAATAGCTGAAAGAAAATTAGTTAGTTAAACTTTTGATATTTACTGCGTTCTTTCCTTCTCAGATCTTTCAAAACTTTGCATGAAGTTCGAGTAGACTATTTGTATTTGGTTTATGCAGAAATTTTCTACTATTTTTCGGGCACTTGTTTCAAAAAGACCGCTGCCTGTTGGTGACCTCCAGCCTACTTTGGCAATCCTTTCTCTATGGGGGGAGAATTTTTTTGCTAAGGTGTCAATTACAACAGCTCAGGAAATTATGTTGGATTTGTTTTTTTCTTGATGTGAACCGCCAACGTTTAAGCTATTTGTACAGGCCAAACTCTAAAGCCGCTAAAGGCGCAACACCCACCACAGTCAGGGGTTTGACACGCCCAAATAAAATATCCTGCAATTATCCTGGACTCACCCAGGCCCACCAACTGCGCCTTCAACTGTGCGCATATCTTTGACTTACAGGTGCACAAGGTAGACAAAGTGTGAAAGTAAGTAGGAAACGCGTTCTTTGGCTCAATTAAAATGGCAAACAATTGAAAGAGGCTTAGTGAACCTTTGTGATCCTAGCCGCAATCTCACTTTCATTCATTGCACAATATAATTGAGGTTTGACTGGGCGGATCTTTCATACCTATATACATATGTATATATACATACATATATGTAGGTATATGTAGAATAAAATTGACTTCTTAGCGCCCCCCGACAGAACACGTGCAGCATTTGATTAATGGAATAATATGGTTAGTTTTTTTTTGTTAGCAAAATGGTGGCCACATAGATCCTTTGAGGAAAAAACTACAGCGAACAGCCTGTCCATGTTGCACATGTCCTTTTGTCATAAATTTTCTCGAAAGGCAAACAAATCCAAAGGACTCCGTTCCAAAACCCATTGTCATAGGGCACAAGTCAAGTCAAGCTGAACCGTTGCTCTAAATTGAATTCAAATTGTTGAAACCAAGGCATAAGGGGAAGATGATGCTGCTGCATCTGCCTAAGCAAAGATCAGGCCTGTGTCTTGCCCTTGTCTCTGTCCCTAACTCTCTCTCTCCCCCTCCTCGGCAAACCCAAACCGTCTCCTGACTCGGCAATAGATCATTTTCCACGCTCTGCGTGTGTTCGTGTTTTTCTGTTTCCCCTGCATTATATTGAAATTTGTTGTGTTGTGCCAACAAAATATTAAAATTTCATATTTGATTTGCATTCAATTTGAAAGAATAGGATCCTTGCTTCTTGCCCCTCGCCCTTTACTCCTGTTGCAACAATTCCTTTCCATGCAAAAGTTGATGCGGTTTTAATGAGCAGCTCCGAGAGGCAATGGCCAAAATATGCCACATCAATCATAATTAGGTTTCTTATGTTTTGGTTTTTGCTTGCCTCAGTGGTTTGACAGGCAAAAAATACAGATACAATATAAAAATCGTTTACATTTGGGTAAAGGATATAAATTGAAATTTTATTTATTGCACATTAAAGAAAAAGTAAATATTGAACTCTTCTATAATCACATTTGATTGTTAATTAATAAAGGATACTTTTATTGTCTTGAAGTTTTTCGTTCGTCTATATCTGATCCTTAGTTTCGATCAAATTTTCGTACATCTATTCGGCGATGAAATGTAATATTGTTTGTCAAATTGATTAACAAACGTTTCTATATTAAAAAAATAAGTCAAATTTAAAAAATTTAAAAAAATTTAAAAAAAATGTTTTTGTTAAACCTCTAAATATGTATATTGGAGGAAAATAATTATAATATTCGCATTAATAATTTGCACGTTCCATTATACTCCAGCGAAGAACAATTAGCAGATAGCTTTAAATATGTTAAAATATGTTTAAATATATGGAATGTCAATCATCCCGTTTTATATGGCCGATCCAATGTAAGGTCTTTTCAGCCGGAAGATCAACTCATTTGATCCTTACGACTAACTAAGAGCAGAAAATTTCAATCGTTCAAAAGAAAAGTCTTTACCTACTGTCTTAATTAATAATTTTCCCCTTATTAAAGTTAACTTTTAATTTATACTCCAAATATATTATTCTTTATTCTTTATTCATTGTAACTAAAAACCTTTCATTTTCCTTCTCTCTTATGGTGCTGCTTTGTCTAGAACTGGCAAAATTTTTTGCAAATCATTTTTCATCTTTTATTATGAGTTTTCTTTTCTTAGGGTTTCCTTTGGCACTTTTCCATTGTCCTGTGAGCAATATTAATTTGTTTAGATTCCTTTTTTCTACTTGTTTCGACAAATATTTACCAAATATTTTCCATTATATTTCTGTTAGCCCGGTAAACGCCCACAAAGACTGGTTTGCTTGGATTTTTTTGACCGCCCGAAATTTTTGGTCGGAATTTCTTAATGAAACTCATTGGCGGCAAGCCCCTGGGGGAATCGAACTCAAACGTTAAGGGCATCTTCAAAACCAAAGCCGACGCTTTGATAAATGCCCACTGCCAGCCAGGGAATTGGCTACCGGGGATGCCTTCATACATATATACATTTTCTTTCATTCTTTTTTTTTGTAAACAATTTTTTGGTTAGTCCCGGTAGCAATTCCGCTAAAAGTTAAAGGCAACAACTCTACGTGTGGTGGTAATTTGCTTATGCAAAAAAATAAAACTGAAAAGATAAAACACCTCAGAGATGTAGACAAAAGGGAGCTAGGCTCTGCTCTGCCTAGGACCCGACCGCAAAAGGAATTGTCTGCATTTTCTGGGAAATTTCATTTGGCAGTCGCATAAATCTTTGCCAACTTGCCAGAGTCATGCTCCGAGTCCTGCTCCTACTCCTTCTCCTCTCATTCTCCCATTGTCAACCGCAATACGAAATTGTCTGCTTGGGTGTGTGTAACAATTGTCACACCTTTCGGCGGCCACTCAGCATTCAGTCGAGTCCTCCGATTTGCCCCTTCTGCCATCTCATTATCTGTGTTTGTGTCTCTGCGTCTGTGTAATTTGACTCATTAACAAGCCGAATTCGAATCCGTTTTCTGAATCTGAATCCGAGCCTCAATCTTTGAGCCCCGCCTGGGTGTGTGTGTGTGGCAAGGCGAAGGGTTGTCCACATAAATCACAACTTAAACGATGCGTAATTTTGTTAAATAACTTCAGGCCATCTCAAATGCGCGTTTTATATATTTATTTATTTATGTTGTTTTCTCTCTCCTTTTTTGCTGTCTCACTCTATGATTTTCAAATTTATGTCATTGTCGGGCAACGCCCAAAATGAAATAAAAAAAAAAAAAATTTTTGTTCTCATTTCTTTTTTTGTTTTTAATCACTTTTCCGTTGCAATTGGAGTCCAGTCTTAATTTGGTATTTTCCCCCATTCTTACCATCGCAGATCCACGGCATGGTCACACCCATTTTATGCACCTTAACACTAAATTTACATATCCATGGAGCCCATCTGTTGGATCTTTTGGTTGTCTTGCTCCGTTTATGGGCCAATTACAGAAGCGATTTCACATTGCAAATCGGTTTATTGTCTTAAAGTTTTGAAACTCAGAGAATGAACCTTTGGACCGTCCAGCAGCTGCAAAAACCAAGGAAAAAGAAAACGAAAATTTGCCCTGGGATTGGTGTGTTTGTAGGGTTAATCCAAGATTACAGATTTCCATAATAATTATATAGGCCACCGCAATGAGAGCATATTTATTCATGGTCTTGGTGGTAATTTCATTGCAATTATTACCCAATCCAGCTGATAATCATCGCAACTTTAAATTTATGAAACTTAACCATCAACCGAATATGAAATGGCAAGAAACTGACAAAGCGGAAAAAGGGAATTTTTTTCTTCAAATTTTCACTTCACTCTATAAAAGTTTCAGAAACTTTATTAAGAGCAGATATTTTGAAAATTTGGATCAACTTTTCAAATCATTTTTGGTTTACAATAATTTCACTCTCTAATTTGGTTTTTATTTAATGATTTCAAGTATTTTGTAATGTAATACAAAGTAAAATGTGATACAAATGTGAACAATTCTCTACACACTCTCTAATATTTATTAAGAGCAGATTTTATCTCTGATAGAATATTTAAAAATCAAGAATCTTTGGATCATCTTTCCAAACGATTTGTGGTAAACAATTAAGTTTAATGAGTTTATGTATTTTGTAAAATATTTCAAATTAAAATGTTAAAGAAATGCGATACATTTTTATGTTAATATTTTGTGAACATTTATGATTTGTTAAGAAGAAAAGGTACATATTTGTTCATTGATTTGAATATAGAATTGTTTATTTTTCAGAAATATTGTGTACCAAGAAGTTTAAAAATGTTTTGTCCCCTTATTGTAGAAAGACGTCGATTAAAAAGGAAAACGTAGAAAAATATTTTGTTATATATTTATATTTTTAATTACAGATTTGAATGAACTTGGCATAAAAAGTCTTTGTACAGATCTCTTTAGGTGGTAGAGTGACTCCTTTAAGTACTTCCAGTGATGATCTATAAAAACTAAATATGTGCTATAAATACAAAAAATTGGTCCTCTAGCCAGCACAAGTACATGATTGTTAATTAAGTTAAGTTATATGTATATGTATATATAAATGTTATAGCTTATTGTTAGATTAATTCTTATTGCATGCTCTCTGGTAGAATGGAAGAGTTCTTTTATAGTTCATCTATTCCAAAAGACATCTGTTCTGTATTTCCGACAATTCTATATGTAAGGTGGCAGATTGCTTAACATATTTCACATCCATATATAGAGAAATGAAGAGCATTTAGTGCTCTTCCGTTTTTTTTTTTTTTTTTTGTGGGGGGGCTTATCGCGTACATTGAAATCGAGACAAGTGCCAAGCGGAAATGATGGGGAAACCGAAATGAACACGTGCCTTTTCTCCAACTTGTGCACTTATTGACTAGCGAAGTGAAGTGTCTCAAGTGAAGGGGGCAAAACTTTCATGATTACAATCCTTAATTTTTAATTCCAAGTGGTAACTAATAGCAACGGAAGTGCATGGAGCTACAAATGAAAATAATATTTCATGATTGCAAGATGTTAGTTGAGTAACTCAAAGTGAATTTTAGTCAGTTGCAGTTAAAATGAAATGCTATGACAGACAAAAAAGCCGCATACCAGGGCGAATCCTTGCGGCCAGTTTCAAAGTGAAAGTATTCGATTACCCAAAGAGAGCTCGTTAAAATATTGATTGCCAATTGAGGGGACACTGTTGACGCCGACAAAGACACAGGGCACTTGAGGAGAGAGGCCCACGACATGACAATAACAAGAAGAAAGTCCAAAAAGACAGTTTACTGAACTAATTAACAACACAAGACACAAAAAAAAAAAAGATTGTTTATTTTTACAAGTGCCAAGTGGACGCACTTTAAGGATGAATAGTCTATAAATTAGTCGGCTGCTTTTGTTTTCACAACTTGTGTGTGTGTGTGTCTTCTTATGGTTTTTGACATTCTGGTGACATTCGCGACTACCACACACACACACTCAAACGCACACACATATGTATGTAGAGTCCTGGGAAGGAAACGCGAACACACACGAAGCATTTCCCTTATTGCCTCTTGGTGAAAGTGTCACTGTGACATGCCCACTTTGCCCCTCTCTCTTTCGCTCTCTCTATCGCTTTCCAAAAATAAAAGTGTCAAATTACATGAGAACAAGGTCCTGGCAGTGCCAGGCAGGATAAGCAGGATTAGTTGTGCTTGTTAGTCGCAATGCCGAAACTCTCGTCTCATCTCGCTTCGTCTTCTTCTATGTACAGACATTGTGGAAAAAAATCTCACTCATCTAATTGGCGGCCCTCTGACATGTAATGAATTTGACGAACTGTCACTTGGTTTTCCATTTTCCATGATTTTTTCTTTCAAGTCTTGAATTTTTTGATCAATTTACCTTTTGGGTTAATTGGCACTGACAAAGGTCTTGACTTGTTTTTGAACTAGGCAAAACAATTGCCAATTCATTAACATCAACGGAAAGTTTCCATAGAAGAGAGATGGAGAGAATGGCAATGAGAAATTCATTTAACTGAGACCATGCAAATGCAATTGTAACAAATATTGCAAAATATGCGTAATTACACAAAATTATAGCACAAAAGCCACTCACAGACGAAAGGGGCGTCCCTCCATTTGCATGTCCGCCATGCCATGGTCCAATGGAAAGGGCCCTCCTCCCCTCATACATATGTTTAGCTTTTGCTGTATTTGCTTTTGCCATTTATTTTGTGGAAATTATGAAATTCTAAAATGAATAACGTAGCAATTGTTGTTAATGAGCCACAATCAGCATTTACTTTGGCTTCTACAGAGAGACATACCAAGTTATAAATTTAGCAAAATTGGCAAAAAGTCATTTACAGACTTATATCTAATTTGAAAATTATACATTTTAATTTGTACTTCCTTGTATTAGGTAACTTTTCTAGAATTAATTAAAACCGATTTTTATTAAAAATTGCAATGCCACGCAGATTAGTGATGAGTTTTTTCCAAGTTATTTGAACTAAATAAATGAGTTTCCGTCATCATTTAAGTTCAGCATATTTTTGAATTTTTTAAGGTAAAGATGCTTCAAAATATGGCTTCCCGTTAACATACATTACGTTAGAATCCGTTTATAACGACTCCACTTAAAACGTCTGTCCGGTTGTAGCGACTAAAGTTCGATAAGTGATTGGTTGGCCCCAATACAAACTTACATTCATATATGTAGGGCCTCGGGTTAGTACGTCTTCGGGATATAACGACGAAAATTGTCGGACCCTTCGGCGTCGTTATAACCAGATTCTACTGTATTTGTAATATTTAACTAAATAAATAATATTTCATTTAAACCTGGATGTATCTAAACTAAATTTATTACAAAATTTAAGTTTTATATGACTCGGGAAAACCCATACTTGATGACATGAAACGTGAATGAAATACTCGAAAACAAGTTTAAAAAAATGTAGTTTAATGATGTTAGTTATGAGGTACATATATATATGTATATACATATGCAAATATCATTAAAATAAATTATTGTATAGAAAACTAAACAAAAAATTATTATACATAAATCATTTTCTAGATTCTTGCAGTTCTTTATAGAGCACAAGGGTCTCCATCCCGTTTTAAACCCGATTTATTAGGAATATATAAAATAATGCGTCGAAATCTTTCCCCCAGCCTTAAATGATGGAGTATTCTACAACATATCCAACATTCATAAAAATCGGTAAATTGTATATATATGTGGGAAAGGGCATTGAGAGAGAGCAATCCAAAGTGATGGAAGAGAAGAGACAAACACGTAGTGGCCGAACATTCTAGTAATTGAGAGAGAGAGCGGGGCATAGGATCATTATATCTTCAACACAGATTTCTTTTCCTGTGGTCTCCAAGATACGACCCGTGCCGAAAAGTAAAAAAATGTGCTTACAAGTTTCCGAGAAAATATTTAACCAAAATAAGAAGCTAAAAAATGTTGATAAATGAAATGATAGTAAATATTAAGTTTAATAATTAAAAAAACAAATAGAAAAAGAAAAAATTCGATATTATGCTTATAGTGAGCGCTATTAATGGTCAAACTTGAAATACAGAAGTTTTCTTGGGTGTACACAGAGAAATGAGAGCAAGTGTAAGTTGAGAGAGAGCTTGTTAAAGAGGCCGTGGGTCATTTCGCAAAGAGACTGTCAACTGAGTCGCAAGTCAAGGTTCATAAGTAGTCCAGTGATATTTTATAAGTATGTTTAAATCTTAACAATATATTGAACTCGATTGTCATCAAACAATTCAAATATTAATAAATAAATAAATATAGTAACGATCATTAAATCACCTTTACATACATATGCATGTATATGTATTACTTCATTTTACAAAATAATTCACTTTTACAGTTTTTACTAGATTCAAGTTACTAAACACTCTATACAAATGAAATTTAAATAGTTCTTATTTAATTAACATTTCTTAAATTTAGTTTTAATTTTTTTTTAAGGCAGTAAAAATGCAATCGTAACACTAATAAAGTAAATTTTATGAATTTTTTAATGGAGAATTTCACAGTGAAACATAATAAAAACTTCCTGCTTATCATGGTTACAGATTTAAAATATAAGTTTCCTTTTCGACAGTTTGAGTTCATCGAACAACAAGTTGCAGGTGATAAAAAAAACCCTCTGTCCTGCCCCCGATAGAAAGCCTGGCCAAAGCACGCATTGAAAATATAGTACAGCGACCCAGGAAAGGAATAATACCAAGTGTCTTTCACTCAAAAGGTGAGTGGAAATTTGGAACGTGTTGGCATTAAACGAAACACACGCAAACCACTCGAGAGATGTCCTACCCAACGGATACGATGAAGGAAAAAAAACGGGGAAGGAAAACACAAAATCAGGCAAAAGGCAATGGAATGCGACGACAACGTCGAGAAGTTGTTCAAAAAAAGACGCAAAAAGAAATAGGGAAAAACATGAAAAACCGCAAGCAAAACGTTTGCACTTCATAAATGCGCACAGGCTAGAGAGAGACAGTGCGCGCATGTGAGAGCGAGCTGGCAAAGCGCCGACATTTTTAATTGTAAATGAGTTATGACGAGGGTGGCAGTGGCAGCAGCCAGAGAAGCGGCAGAAGAAGACCGGGCCCAAAAAAGTTGCTGAGTGGCCGTCAACGACGACGACGGCAACGAAGGCTACAACCCACCACAATCCCCGCTATATGTGTGTGTGTGTGGGTATGTGTGTGAGGAGCGCATGCGTTTGAGTGCAATGGCAAGTGAGCGCAGCTAGCTCACTCTGTTTTTTACCCTCCCTCTCTCTCTCACTCTCTCTCTGACAGACTGTCTTGGTCGACTGCTCTTGCTCGCTCGCTCTCTCTCTCTCTCTCTAGTGAACACTCCCCCGCCGTTTTTCCAATTGGAAATTTGTGCTCGCTGCGAGTTTGCTTGAGTTGAATTTTTTCCAACTGCTCATCATGCTTTGCCCTTCACACAGCTCGGCAGGAATACGACCACTCATTTTGTGGCATCTGCCATCCCTATTGCACACACAGAGCGTAAGGCCGGGAAACTGGTTTCCCGCTGCCATTCGTCGCCGCCGGCTAACTGCTGGCACTGCTGGCTTCTAAGCCACAACATGTTCCTGACACAATTCAGTTCGTCGTCGCCTGCCTTCGCGCACACACTCACTCCGCGTTGTTGCGCTGCATTTTGTTGAAGTTCGTGTGAGAAACAGATATAAGATACAAACAAACAATCCTACAGATACATTTTGAGTGTGAGAAAAACGGTGTGTGTTGTGTGTGTTTTTCCCTACAAGGCGAGCAGTCTGAAAATGCTGCAAATTCTTTAAGTGCAAATTGTGTTGACAAGTGCAGAAGAAGAAAAACCAAATAATCTGAACTATCCCTATCCAGAGGATAAATAGTAAAATATACATATATCTCAAAGTTGAGAGAATAATTAAGAATATTGAAACAAAATGTTGGTCGGTTCACATCCTTATTTGTGCAATGGGGTATTACCACCTGTGCCCGCTGTGGCAGCACCCAATAACACATCCACAGCGACCACCACACAAACGGGCAGCAAAAGTGCCGCCGGCTCGGCAACGGATTTCTCCATAGCAGCCATAATGGCACGCGAGGATGCCTCCAGTCGGGAGTCCTCAGTGCGCAGTGCAAGTAAGTTGAAGAAACTAAATCCTTCAAAAGTACTAAACAAATAGAGAGAAACAGAGAGAGAGAGGGAGACATCTTAGAACTAGCTTTAAAATTTGTTGCTTAAATGCAAAAAATTTATATGTGTTGATTGAATTCCGCAACACTTTGATTGGTGTTATAAATAAATTTGATTGCAAAATAAATAAGTAACTGTTGTCGCTTTAGACTTGTTATTTAATTTTAATTACTATTGCCAATTAACGGTAGCTCGCTGAGTGTAATCACAGTGCCAGTAATAAATACCTGTGTTGGACTCAAACCAAACTCGAACTATAACTTGTTCTACATACTTACTTCTATATACATACATATAAATAAACGACTCTTCCGACGGCAACAACAACAACTACACATTAGATTGTTCTATAAAGATCGTTAAAGATATTTCATGTTAATAATAATAATAATGTTAATCAGTGGTTTTTGCTCTGAATTATGCAAATGCCAATTGATATCGACTAATATTAAATTTATTTGCTTTTGTTTTCTGTATGCCCCATGCTGCGTTTAGAACAAAAGGCTGCTAATTATGTTAATTAATTTTTCAACAAATGTGCTTAATTTTATTAATTTTACGAGGCGCAAAATCTTTTCCATAGCGACGGCAAAAAACCAAAAACTCAAAACTGAAAGACGCACAAATTTAATGTTTCAATTTTTACGAGCATTTATTAAATATGCAATATTGAGTCGAAATATTGTCAAGTGTGGTTGTTATTGTTGTTTGTTATTTTTACTCATTGGTTTTTCACATTTCGCTGATTTTGCATTTTAACACCTTTTTTTTGGTTTTTGCCGCACACTACGTACATTTCGGGCCAGCTTATTAGTTGACGAGGCCAGCCCATACTCAGATTTCTCTCTGACTATATGAGTGTAGGGCTTTTAAAAGTTATCTATAAGGTTTTGCACCTTGAGCAGTTAATCGTATAAATTTATGCAATTAAAGTTTTGAGTGGTTTTCGTATGAGCTATAAAGAGCTATCGCTGCGACATTTGGCCAGTTGTTTAATAGCCCATTTGTTGGGCTCAGCTTGCCAATTAAGCGACAATTGTGTGTAAGACGACGCCAAGCGGAAATTAAAAATTAAAATTAAACATGAGACACACTGGAACAAGAAGAGTGTGTCAACATTACAAGAGAATTGATATGGAAAATATATATAGTTTGTGTCTGCCATCGTACAGAAGGATTTCAATTAAGCTAAATGTTTAATTTTCAATTTTATTTCTCTTTGAAGGTCCAATTTCGGTTGAGGATGAAGTTGATGTTGATGTTGTTGACTGCAGTGATGTTGAGGAGCCACCAGTTAAAGCTCGTCGTCTTAATAACAACAATAACAACAGCAGCAACAACAACAACAACAATGTGGCAAATCACATCAATTCAAATCACAAAAGCCGCCACAATTCAGTTGCCGGCGCCGGCGCTGTTGCTGCTGCCGCCGCTGCTGCTGCTGCTGTTGCCGCTTCCGCCTCTGCTGAATCCCAATTAAACACAAGCTCCACAAGCAGCCAAGGACGCTGCTCAACGCCACCACAATCACCCGGTACAGAGGATAGTGAAGAACGTCTGACACCCGAACCCGTACAAAAGGCACCAAAAATCGTTGGTTCCTGTAATTGTGATGATCTCAAGCCGGTGCAATGCCATTTGGAAACGAAAGAGCTGTGGGATCGCTTTCACGAATTGGGCACCGAGATGATCATTACCAAAACTGGCAGGTAAGCAAATTGTCGTAATCAGTCAGACAGAGTGTAAATAGCCATTAGAAATGACAACGAAACGACCAATAGAAGAATGAAGGGAGGAGGCAGATGTATTTGAATATATTTCCGCAAATGGAAAGTATGTAAAAAAAAAAAACTTTTTGGCAGTGATCTAACAATGTCGAAATTGATCTTCATCAATCATCATATGGCCAAGAAATACCAACAGATCCATTCTACATTACATCATTGGCAGATATCTCTGTGAATTTTATGCTTCTTTTTTCTGGCAATATCAACAAAATTTCCATGGTATACCATTGAACTGTGTGCGGTCTTTAGAAATAGTAAAGGTACAATACGATTACCTGTCTGTCTACCTTGTGAAGCCTTCTCAACCGCAGTTTGCAGTTTCAGCAAAAACTCATGGGCAAAAACGAAATCCATTTTGGGCGTTGCTCTTGTCAACATAGAGAAAAAAAGGAGAACAACAAGTTCACAGCCAATGACCACGGGTTGTCCACACCTTGCTCCCACCTGACCACACGCACGCACAAAATGAACTAGTTAGTGACACACACACACACACACACACACAAATCCTGAGGGTCTGCATTTTGGCCCTTAATGATATTGTAAAAATCACACCTCAGACAGTTGGGCGGTCGTTCTACGTCTTCCTGCCCTTTTTTTGGTTTGGTTTTGTTTCGTTTTCTGATTTCGTTTTTGGTTATGTCACACACGCAGTCTTAGGTATTTGGGAGACATTAAAACCACAGGACACAGAGACAGAGAGTTAGTCTTCTTATGGGTTAAAGAGTTCATTGTTCTTTGTCTGCACTTGTCAAAGCAAAAGGTTTGGAAATCAGTTTGGTTATTGTGTTGTGTTGTGTTCAGGGCTATAAATTGAAGGCTTTAATGCATGTGTGGGGCAAGTGGATTAACAAACAAAAAATTGAAAGAAGAAAGAAATCTAATAAAAATATTTTTCCATTATTTTCTCCATTGCTATTGTAGACGAATGTTCCCCACGGTGCGAGTCAGTTTCTCGGGTCCATTGCGTCAGATACAGCCTGCCGATCGTTATGCCGTCCTGTTGGACATAATACCCATGGACTCGAAACGCTATCGCTATGCATATCATCGATCGGCTTGGCTGGTGGCTGGCAAGGCAGATCCAGCGCCGCCAGCTCGACTCTACGCCCATCCGGACAGTCCCTTTAGCTGTGAGGCGTTGCGCAAACAAGTTATCTCCTTTGAGAAGGTGAAACTGACTAATAACGAAATGGATAAGAACGGACAGGTGCGTTGAAGTTCCTACTACTACTAAGACTAGTTAAAGATGGTGCGATAGCGACGAATCCAGTGTTAAATGATTGATAATATTAACTTGCAATCTCTTGTCTACCGTATACTACAATGTCAACTTTTCTTTTTTGTATCTCCTGCAATTGTTTTTTTAGATTGTCTTGAACTCTATGCATCGGTATCAGCCACGCATTCATTTGGTACGTTTGAGCCATGGCCAGAGTATACCCAGTAATCCCAAAGAACTGCATGACCTGGATCACAAGACCTATGTCTTCCCCGAGACTGTGTTCACGGCGGTGACCGCCTATCAGAATCAGCTGATAACCAAATTGAAAATCGATTCGAATCCATTTGCCAAAGGTTTTCGCGACTCTTCGCGTCTGACAGACTTTGATCGTGATCCAATGGAGGCTCTGCTATTGGAACAGCAGCTCCGTTCGCCCCTGCGTCTCTTCCCCGATCCGCTGATGCAGCAATTTGCCGCCCAGCAAGGTGACCCCGCCTCCATGGCTCTGTTTGAGAAGGCGCGACAACATTTGCAAATGTTTGGCGGCAATTCGCCATACGCCCAACTGATGATGCCCCAGATGTATCAGGCGGCAGCCGCAGCTGCCGGTCCTCCTCCACCACCGCCGGGTCTGGGAGCTTTTCATATGTTCCAGCAGCAATGGCCGCAATTAACAGCCGGATTCTTGGCCAGCGCCAATCAACAGGCGGCCGCCGCTCAGGCAGCTGCCCAAGCGCAGGCGCAAGCTCAAGCTGCCGCCGCTGCCATCGCTGCCAATCGTACCCCACCGCCGCCACCCACAGCGTCCACACCCTCGTCCACATCCTCTGGATCGCCGTCGCCCGATATGCGACCGCGTCAATACCAGAGATTCAGTCCATACCAGCTGCCATCCGGTGGTCCTCCGCCTCCAGCGGCTGTCTCACCGCCAGCCATGGGTTCGCAGCGCAGTCCCGCCCACTAGAAAAAGGTGCGAAAGGGCTGAAAAGTTCTTGCCAAGAACAGTATTACGCAAAAACATAAAACAAATAAGAAAGGAAAACTTACTAAAAAGGAAAACTAAAAGCTGTTTAAATGTTGTAATTTATTTTATTTGTTGTTTTTATCTTTTCATTTCTTTCTATCACACAAAAAGAAAAAAAAAAGGAGAAACCAAGAAAGAGAAGAAAATTGTTGTATAAATTCTCACTTTTTACCCCTGAACCCCTTTTCACCTTCCTATCACTTGTCGTTTTGTACAGTTCAGTTTGTTTTTCTTCCATTTCCATTTGCCCCTCTAGAGAATTTTTCTTTATCTGTAAATTTTTTTTAGTTTAATTTATTGTACAAATTATAAAACAAATGTTTAAATGTTATTTGGAAACGCATCTCAGTGTAAAGTTAGAGAAAAAAAAAAACCACAAAACAAAAACTAAAGAAAAGAAAATTAAAAAAATATTAAATAAAAAAATATTTCTATATATATATGCTTGATCATTGTAAACATTAACCGTTAGTTATGCTATAACATCTAATGATATATTTATAGTATTAACAAAAAACAAAAAATAAATTCATAGACGCTTGATTTAGTTTTATTTATAATAAAATATTAAACTTAGTATAAACGATTATCCATGTACTCAATGTGAAGAAAAGTTAAAGAATGTCGACAAAAAAAAAAAAAAAAAAATATTAAAAAAAAACAAATAATTGAAAGAAAAATGAAAGAAAAACAAAGAAAAAAATAAAAAAAAAACAATACAATAAATCAATAAATATGTGAAAAAAAAATTAAGTAAATTTTGTATATTCTTTTTTGTGATAGTCGAGACTAAAGTGTTATGGACTTTGACTATATTTTAATTAGGATGCCTTTTATTTTTCCTCGGTCCATTGAAAATATGTAATTACCTTACATAAATCATATATGTATAAGAATTTCTGTTATAATTCGTATCTTTCAAGTAGCCAGAAATCCTTCTCACACATTCCTATGGATAGAATTGCATTCTCTGCATTTATCCATATCTACAGACATCCTGTTCTTATCCTTCCTCTCTAATGCAAGTGTCGCATTGCCAGCAGAACAAATTGAGAGAAGAAGAAACATGGGAGAGGAAGGGAAAGAGAGATGAAAACAGTGGGAGAAGCTGTCGAAAAATGTTTAACGAATTGCATTTTCATGGTCACTCAAAGTGAAATTTTCCATAGGTTAAAACCTAGACCAAACTCCAGACTCTTACAGATTGACACGATGGGTTTTATTTCAGTTTTGGGCTGTGGGTAAACTGATGGATGATGGGGTCTGTTTTATGTATCGGTTCCAGCAACAAAAATGTGTGGATAAGCGTATGAAAATTGTATTGAAATTTTCCGGTTTTTGATTGACGCATCAGTTGAAATGAACATGCCCAAGCAAATAAATCTAAAACTTTAATCAGTTTTGATTGAGGGGCTGAACTAATCAAATTGATGGACTACACTCTTATAACTTGATATTGAACATGATAACTACATGATATAGTGAAAGCAACCCTCAACATACTAGCTAATTATAAAGAAATTAACTTTTAATGTTTGCTAGGATAAACATCTTGAACCCCTAACAAAAAAAAAAAAAAACACTTCCTCTAATTACATGGTTGGAGGCGGAGGACTTATTGAAATAAAGGCAAGTGAAAGAAAAAGGTGCTATCGACATTTGTCTATCTGGCACCTCTCGAAATTTCTACCTACTTTCCCCACACCCAAAAAAAACTTGCTGCAGGTGAACGCACATTATTTATATCAAGAGTCAAAGATCTTGTTATTATTATGCATGCGCCTCAAGTTAATTACAAACTAATCACAAAAACAAACAAAACATTAGGCTATCACATAGCGGCGATCTTAACAGGAGCTGCTGCTGTTGTTGTACCTACATCGATACAGTATAGGAATATATATATATGTGCATATGTCAAATGTCGAGTTAATTTATAAGCAAGGCCGCCCAAAGATGCATGTAGACCAAGTGTCAAAACAAACAGCGCAACGCCCCAAAAACAAAACAGAAAATGGTAACAAACTCATTTGGAAGAGACACCAAAATGACAAGAGATGGAATGGAGGGGTGTTGGGGCATGGCAACAATGAAAGAGATCTGCTCCCCAATTCTCTTAACATAAATTTCCTTTTGGCGTTTTTGTTTTAATTTGAATGTAAATGATGCTGCGGCATCAGAACAAAACGCACACTCAATGCGGCAGATGGGCCCTGTCTGGCCTGGTCTTGTCGGGCCCCCCTTCCAGCATATACCTCCTCCCCCTCCTCTCCTACTCCATAATGTTTTTCAAGGGGGAGCCCAATGCACGCCCACCAAATCGGCAAAATGGGGCTAAAGAGGAGGAGGAGAAAAAGGAGGAGCAGAAACAGCAGGAGAAGGTCTAGTCAAGACCAGTTTTTCGTTTGTACTAAGGTTAAATGTCAAAAGCATAACAAACAGTGACAAAATATTTAATTTTTTCTTTCTCGTTTGGGGAGGCGTTTGTAAATATTTGAGGCACTTAATTGGGCGGTGTGTGGTATGGAATCGAAAAAATTGAATTGATTTATGGGTAGGAAGGAACAACGATTAGAAATGAAATTCTTTTGGGTGTGTGTTTCATGTTGTAGTTGAAGAAACTTCAATAAAATGAAATAAAAGGAAGAAAACTAGAGACTCAACCTTATTCAAAAAGTTCAGTGCAGTTCTTTAATATTAACCATATGTTTTAGTATCTGACTTATTAAAAGAGTCTCAGAGTACTTATCATACAATATCTGTGTAATTATGCTCAAAGTATCTGATATTTTGGTTTCAAGTTAGTGCTTAATCTTTAGTAACCTTTATATAGAATAATCAAACTAAAGCAAATATAAATCATTTGTGTCATTGACTTTCAGCCATTTTTAAGGTAATTTCATTATATGTCCTTCTTTAATGAAAACTCTAGTTCAAATGATCACAAAGCCATATCAAGTAATTTTTGAATCGGATTTTTACTCATTTTCCTTCATAATACGGACTGTGTATGGTTATTTAGGCTTTACAAGACTTCTTTATTTTCTTAACCAAACTAAAATACAACAATTTGTTAAGCAGTTTTGTAAGAAAATCCAGAGAAAGCACAATTTTTTATCAGTACTTAACTTTTATAGAAACTTCTTGTGTGTTTTTTCAGATCGATTGACTTGGAGTTTATTCTACACTTTGATATCAACCCAAATCATGCAACATTAATGCGAATGACTTTCATTGTTGAACAATGATGTTGTTGCCACTCTCATGTCTCAAAGAGATGTTGGGATGCTGCCGCACTGTCAGCAATCAATGCAACAGTCACCCACTTTGCCTCCATAGACGACACGCCTCACTCATTAACCCAAACATGACCAGGCAAAGTGAGTTGGATGGTTGGTCGATTGGCTGATCTAACGGTAGATGGCCGTGGTCAACACTTGCAACATGATGGGGCACGTGCTGCAAATGCCACGTGTGTCATGTCATGATGTCCTTATAGCATGGCGTATCGCACATCAATTCCCTGGTCGCCTTGGCGCCAAGCGAGTGAAAATTTGTAGAAATTAACATTTTTTTGTTTTGTGAATTGTAATTAAATGAAATTGCATAAAAATCAATAAAATTCTACCGCAGAAAAGTGACGATGCCGCCGTCGGTGGCTTTGAATCTTGATGATGTGCAGATATTATGAGCTATCATATATCCCTACCACGAATGCTTTTAGTAATGACTTTATAAACACACACACACACACACCGAAGCCGAGAGAGAGAGACCTAAAGACATGTCAATTGTGGGGACAAACTGTCCGACTGTCAAGACGCTTACTCCCATGTATTATTCTAGCCACTATGAAATCAATTAGATGTCCAAAAAACCAAAAGGTTGGAAACCAAAACTCATATATCATTAACAATTTTCATGTCATACCACATTTACATGCATGATGTCCCATCGCTCTCCCCTCCCCCACACAATCACACACATTCCCTTTTCTAGCCGCTGTCAATTTCATATCAAATTCATTCAAAAGTAGCCAAAGACATGAAATATTCATCAACATTTTCCACATGCAAGCCCAGAGAAATCATAATAACTTGTAAAAAACTATATACATACATACATATATATTTTTTCTTATATGAAAAGTTTAGCCTCAGTCAGAGGCCCAACTCCCCCTTATGCTCCTCCTCCTCCTTCTTCTACTTCTCCTTCCATCAAAAATACAAAATACACACACAAAGTGTCTGATAGCCGTAATTACCTCGGAAAATTGATTTTTATATTACAAGTAAGTAGTAGTAAGCAGATAAACCTACCCAGAAATTTTATTGACTTAACTTGCCAGGCGTGTGAGGCCGTTGAGGTCAGAGAAACAGCAACAACAACAACTAAAAACAAAGGCAAAGAGACGGTTGGCATTTTTGGCTGATTCAGCATGGTCAGCAAACTCAAAAGGGTTTTCATTTAAGAAACTAAACCATGCCTGTCCTTACCCTGAGCTCTTAATGCCTCTCTAAATGAAAATTTTTGGGCTAAATCTTTTTGTCTGCCTTAGCCATTGCCATTGCTTATAGCAAATACATACATATATATGTATATATATATATATGTATATATATCTTTAACATGGTTCGTAATGGCATTTCTCTTGGCAATTGATTAAAAGGCTTAACATTTTAGACAATTGGCTATTACGGTTGAAACTTTCGTTTTGTTTTTCTCTCTCTCTCTTTATTTTCTATTTTGGTTGTGGTCACTGGTTTTGGCTTTGTTTTTGGCATTAGTTGTAAATTAGAGTTTTCCTGACAGAAGAAATACTGTTAAATGTTGGATTCCTAATGTGCGAGTTTATGGTTAACATGTGTGCAAGCAAAAATTTTAGGATTTGCGCTTTATTTTTGTTCTATATGACAAAAATTTATATTTAGAAAATGTCATTGGATTGAATAGAAAATTCAACTTTAAATGGCAAATGCTTCATATTTCAATGACTTACTTGGTTTATATTAAAAAGCGGCAGAAGATGAAGAAATTTCTGCATATTAAAGAGCATATAAAAATTTGTAGTTATAAGTTAACGAAATTAATTCGATTACATAATTTTAGATATAGATTTTCATTTCAATTTTCCACTCTCAAAAAATGACTTTCGATAAAAAGGTTAAGATTTTTAGTTTGTTTCTTAATACAACTTACAAAAAGTTCCTAGATTTTAATAATCTTAGCAATTAGCCTTTTTCTTCTAGAAAATTTTTTTTGCTTAACTTCACGTTGAAGATTCTCAAAAAACACATGTTTGAGCTGCCAAACAGAAGATTCGAAGAGAAACTCGAAAAGTTCACAATTCATTAAGGAAGTTAAAGTTACACAAATATTTGTATAGAATATCAAAATCAAAGTTGGCCTGATTGTTTTGATTTGAACCTTTCACCTACTAAAACTGATGCCAAATTGGGCTTTAAAGCACTTTTGTATATGTGGATTACGAATATCTCTCATAGCTATAAATATCAGGCAGAACAGATGGAACGGAAACCGCCTAAAGTCTCTAGATAAACAAAATTAGTGACAATCTGAATCTTACAGAAGCCATGACTCAAGATTATCAAGTGGATATATATACATACATATATACATTTATTATAAAATATCGTGACTAAATGTATTTTTCAAATTATTTCAATGTTTCCTACGATTAGATAACTGACAAAATGAAACCAAAAAAAAAAAAAAATCGTGGTTTTTGCTGATATTAAATTTTATGTGATTACCCCGCTACTTTTAACACTACTCATACATAAAAGATTCAATTTATTTATATAAGATATTCTTTTTTTTTCGTCTTTGTCTTTGGTAATTTCGTAAACAGTCACTCAGCTCAGACTGCATGTCTCGAATTTAGCATTGGGTTGATTCATTTCACTTTTCACCTTTCGTTGACCATGCAAATTGCTTATCATGAGGAAAATTGTAAGCAAGAGCAAGTGAAAATGCATTTTTCGTCTGCTTAGCATTTAACGCCTATGTGGGCGTTGCTAATGAGCCAAACTCAATTCAAAAAGCAGCTGACCAAAACAGCCCAAAAAGACATTGTCAATGAGAAGCAGACAAGTTCAAGTTTGAGTTTTTTCTCTGTTTTTTTGTTTCGATGGCCCTGCCCAGATCTTGATCTCAATCTCGATGCCTCGATGTTCGAACTGCATACAATTTTAAGTCGAAGACATTGCAAAATTAATGACTTGATAAAGTAGTTTTCTGTCTGACAGCCGCTGCTGAATTCTTCATTTTTATACCCTTGCCAAATAAAAAATATAAAATTTAAATTGTTCATTCACTTGGGACTAGAGTTTGGTGAAAAGAAGACTTATCAATCTTAATCTAATTAAAATAAACCTCTTACATTATCTACTTTGTAAATTTAGATAAACATTAAGCAAATATAAGAAAGTTTTTGGAAAAACTACACGAATCAATCACACCAAGCGGAAATATGTACAGAACCAGATTAGATTATAATATTTTTAATCCGCTAATCCGTTTCATAATGATGAAATTATTAATTTTTGAATGTTTAAGTCGAAAACTCTAATTTAATAAACATCTCAGATAGTTTATTAAGTAAAGTTTTGATATTTCAATCAACTTTAAGTAAAATAGGTTAATATATTGTATTGTATTCGCTTTCAAAAAGGAAAGGCATAGTATATAATAAATTTATATTCATAAAATATAAATTTTTAGTAAATGGGACATTAAATTAATCAGTTATTATTATAGGCTTTCGCGATTCTCGTCACACGAGAGTAGTAAGAGCAATTAATTAATTAATCACTTTGAAAGCTTTTGCCATTCCAAAAGAAAAATGTGCCATAAATGGATTAAAAGTGATAAGCAATTTCAATTTATTGAGCTATTTATAAACTTTAAAGCCACAAATAGAAAATTTGCTATAAAAAGAGAAATTCTATCTATGCTTAAGATTAAATATTAAGAAAAACATTAAGGGTATAGGAACTTCGGCATTTATCATTTATTTTTCCGGCATATTATTCTATTAAGACATTATTAACACAAATATTTATGCGAGTTTTGTGGAACAAAAATTTGTATCTATTGCCTTGCATAGACATAAATCATTCGATTTTAGCTGCTTTTGTTATAATTTAATGTTGATTTTGTTGCTGTTGCTGTTGCTATTGCCGCTGCTGATGATGATGAGTTTTTTACGATTCTGGCATATTTTATAATGGGATTTATTTTGAAATTTGTGTCGAACCCGCAGATTTTTTAACTATTTATGTACCTCCAATCCAAAACATTCTATTTTATACCATTTCATTGGATTTCATACTACTATGTTGTGTGGATCTGCTAATGAAGTGCGTGTTTCAGATGATTTTTATTATGTATATTTATGCCACTTTGGTTGGTCACAAAACTCATTTGGCTATCCAAGTAATTTGAGCTGATTTGAAATAGTTTTATATGCATATATTTATATATATATCTTTTGTTTTTCTACCTCGGTCATAACAAGTTTTATTTCCGTTTGCTTGTTTTACAAATTTATCCGTTGTTTTAATATTTGCTTTCTTCTTCTGTTTGCATGGTATCACATATCGTATCCACATATATACCAATACATATACATACCTATGCACATATATCTGGTGTCTATCTCGTTTCAATGGCCACGTTTCATCAAAATGTCAACGTATATCATAGAAATTAATAAATTTCAACTTTGCCAATGTGCATAAAAGGTTGAAATAAAAATTGATATCAATTTATAATGGCAAAACATTTTGCATAACGTACGGGAGAATATTTATTGGACTTTATAAGCAGGCCATACCAGCATAAACTATCAAATCGATGAAATCGTATGCGACTTCGGTGACGGTTATATATTAACTATAGGTTAACTAATCGTAGTTAAGTGAAAGATTTTTAAATCAGTTGTGCTTGGATTAGGAGTATAGAAATTATATTTGCAGTTTTAATATACATAATATGCATTATATCAATTTATTAGAACTTGACCTATGTACATATGTATATAGTAAGAAATATATTTTTTCCAATGAATATACAACGCTTTCCCTAAGAATACAGATTAGAACCTAAACGATCTATCAAATGCTAATATAAGTAAGTCTGATCAAATTTATGAGTCAAAACATCTGGGATATGTCGATCAAATTTTGAACTTAAAATTTTAGTTTTCAAGAAACTTAGTATAATTTTTGTTTGCTTTTTCAATAAATATAGGGAAGTGCAACGTTATTCAAATCAAAAAACACCTAGAATATCAGAACAATAATTGATTTATTTCAAAATTCTGCAAACATAACTTTTGAATCTCGAATTTGTAGGTTGTAATAACTTGTATACCTTATTCTTACTATCAAAATGCAGTTCTTCAATATATTTTTCATATTTTGGGTGACACTTGACATATACTAATAACCTTAACACTTAAACAGAGACCTATATCATTATTTATAATAAGACTCCATTAATAGTCAATTTCAAAATTCTAACAATCAATAGGAACACATTTGAACGCAAGAGTTAATCTCAACTTATATAAGTCAATCATAGTAAGATTACAGAAACAAATATGTTCCTAAAATGTTCACATTTTAATTTTCTGATTATCCCGAAATAATCCACATTGAACAATAAACGAGCTAATAATGAAAATGCCAGCTAAGCTTAGGATAAAATAATTATTTGCCTTTGTGTGTTATGATTACGATGATGTGAATAAATGTATCAATCAGCATCATCGATACCCGGCGACCTTTTTCCGCATTTTTGTGGCATTTGTCATTTTTGGTGAAATTCAACCACCAAAAAATATTCAAGCATTTTTCCTTTAACTACACACACACATAAGAAATTTCCACTTATGATGGAAATGATGGGAAATTTTTCGCGCTGTCTGCGCCCCCATTGAAATTATTGACACCAAAATGACTTTTTGCAAGTATGTTGCACTTGTCTCATTATTGCCACATGTGTACGTGCCACACGGCCTCGAATCGGCTTTGATGTACCACGGAGTTTGGCAATTGTCACTTTTTATAGCCCTCCACAAATAAGTAAGTATATAGATGCACATGTATGTACATATGTATGTATTCCTGTGTGGGAAAATGATTATGGTCTGACGTTTTGTGGGTGTCAATATGGCTAATTTTGTTATGCGATATGTTTGGGAAGAGAAATGAGTGAAATTTTTCTTTCTTTCATTTTTCTTTTTTTTTATTTCAAGTGCAGGAACAAAACCTATTTCATTCAATTTCATTCCATTTTCGTATGGGGTATTCGTTACAATGTTTCATTCGTGTTGCCATGCAGTCTGCCTTGTTCTTGTTCTTGTTTCTCCTCGGTCTCGACTTTGAAGTTCACATTGTTTATTTACTACTAAAAATAATGAAAGCAAGTAGTAAAAAGTATAAATTTACTATGTAAACAACAATGAAGAAAACCGATGCGTCGTCCTACTAAATTATGAATGAAGGCAAACGAAGACTTAGCGGCACCAAACATTTCTCCCTTTCTCTCTCTGCCCTTATAGAACATATGTTCGTAAAACATATATCGTATATATATTATATCTATGTACATATATATGGCATAGGAAATAATTAAGGCAATGTTTATGTTGTGTTTCAACCAGTTGGCTCGTTGCTTTCATGTGGTCGTCGTCACATTCTGGTGTTGCCTTTGATGAGGACGACTTGAAGTCCAAACTGTCGCCTCTGATGTGGCAAGAAAATTGCACACAAAAGGTAATTATGGTCAAGTTATGAGTCGGCAGGGTAATAAAATCTCAAATTGGGGGTGGTCTCCAAATATATATGTACATATAAAGACTTTGCCAGACACATCTTTTTAGACCTCCTAGGCCAGAGAGGGCTCTGTATGTATTGGTATGTTTGTATTTCCGCTACTGCAATTTCGCCATTAGACGCATAATCAAGTTATTAGCAATTTGTTACGCGTCAACATATACATATTTCTGGGTAGCGATTCCGTTTCCAATTTCATTTGCATTGCGTGCCTATGCAGAACGAGAAAGTCTAAAAAACTATGTACAAATAATTTGCCATGCGTAATTTGTGCAAATAATATGCGTAATTGACATAACCAATGAGTAGTTTCACCCCACAGAAGGCTGGAAAGGGGAGCAGCCATAGGGTCAGAGCCGTCGGCAGCGGTGGCAACTTCAAAGCAAATACCATAAAAATGTTATTTTAGATTTATTGATCTTACAATATAGAACAAAAAATAAATTTCACACATCTTTTCTTTACTACTTATATTAGGCCTAGACTAGTTTATAAATAAATCTAGCTATGGGTAAAGCAAGTTAGACTTGAAAGTGACTTAATGACCAATCACAATATATTTTACTAATGAAGTAAGAAAGTGTTCTTGATCTCAACTTAATTTCTTTGAAAATTGTTTTTGGGCAAACGAAAGGCTGCTCAAACTTAACTTGGTCGGAAGTACTTAAGCCAAATGACTCAATTGCAAATAAGCCCAACAACTAATTAGGATTGAAGTTTGGTTGAATTGGGTTGGCAATGAGCAATGATGACCAACTAGCCACTCATATAATTACGGCAGATCCTGGAACATTGGATGACCTTCGGTCATGTCAAGGTTCCGGTGCCGAGAGCCTTAAAAAGGCTCATTAACTGCGTGTGGCACTTCATTATGCACATTTAGGGTCGAACAATGCGGCATTGATAATGTCAAAATGGGTTTATGGGCCATGTTTATAACCCTAAGGACGCACATACCGATAGGATGTCCTTCAATACGGCTAACAGTAATTAGATCTGCACGCCCAGTTTACCTTGATTTTTATTATTTTTAGAAAGAGAGACATTTGACACGCGCATTTACGAAATTAATAATGGAATCTTTCAACGCGTACGCGTGTTCCAAGAGATTTCCCAGAATTTTGTTTGCGACCGAAACATTGACTTTGCATTCAATAAAGGAGCGCAGTACAATGCCCTATGGGTCCAGGAGAATTGCCAGTGACATCCGTGGGTGCCGTTTACGCTTGTAAAATTTTATTGATTTCGTTATTGATGCTAAGGTTCGTTGTTTTTCAATCTTTGACTATATAGTCGAGGCTATGTTTAAGTAGTCATCGTGCTGCTTTAGTTGAGGGACACGCGACAGGAGCTGGGTGACAAGTTCGTATAGAGCTGACAGCTAAACGACTCAAGGACATAACCATACTAAAGCCAAAATGTCAATGTCACAAACTACTAACTGTGGGAGATGTCAGGGTCATCTTCTGAGGGGGAGCTGACAACACTCTAACTCTGTTTTGTACTACACATGTCCCGATAGAGATCACGCTTAGATATTTCAAGGATTACCTGCACTCTGATTTTCTCAATTTCATATAACGCCCTCTCACTCTCACTCTCTGTCCCACACAGATCATTAATACAGTTCGGCCCACAACAAGTTACAAAACAAAAAAAGGTAAATTGTGTGATTAATGATAGATCTGGGATCTATAAAGAGAGAGAGAGGGGCCACTATAACAATGCCTGGGCACACCTATTAACACCAATGGCAAGTCTCAAAGAAGTCGTTTCACCTACAATACATGGATTTGACTTTTCCACGAACAGTTGCACCAACAACATTATTAATTACATGCATTAATTTCTGTGCAAAGATGAGAGGAGAGGTGATCCTGACAAGTGATGCAACGACCTAGGCCTAGGCGCCACTGTTGATGGATTCATGTGGCTGGGAGTTGAAGAGGTAGACGACTGGGAGGGGGAGTTGGAAAAAAGAAAATGTTGATGAACAGCCGTCTAAATTATGGAAACGCTTGTCACCCGCTGCGTGTTGAGACGCAGGCGAAAGCAAACGACCCCACACAAGCCGTTCATGTGAAACAGTGGAAAACCAGTCTATGCAGCCGCCGCCATGTCGTTAATTTAATTTGTACGATTTTTTAGCCAAATATTTTCCACAACTGCCAATAAAGCCCACGCAACTAACAGACAACTCGTCTTGGTTGGCCAGAAGGCGACAAAACCAAGTAGAAACACAGTTTTAGCCAACTTATATCTATTCGTTATTTTTTTGCCATCTCGTTTTTTTTTTTTATTCTTGACGCAAAACAGACAATAAACAAGTTTTTCCAGTTTTTCGCGCAATTTTTCATAATCATTTGCAGTGTTTTTTTTCTTTTTTTTTTTGGTGTGGTTAGTGTCTTCCGCTGATGAAGTGCATTCACTGCAGTTTAGTTGTTGGTAGTAACGCGCGCTGCACGCTCCATCCGTCATACGATCTACTTTTTGTACAGACTAACATATATATATATATATATATCTACATTTAATTCATAAAATGTAATAATTGTTGAGAATGCAAATATATATTTACATATATAACATATGATATGATATGCATTTTCGTTTCGTTTAGAAGGTCTGTGTGAAAAAACTTGATTGAATTCCAGGAATTGCCCTGAAACGAAAGCAAAACGGAAGCGGCGGCAATTTTGTTTGCATTTTTTTTTTTTGTTCTTGTGGGTTTTTTTTTGTGAATTTTGATACCACTTGTTTTTTCGAACATTTGAAGTTGTTGTTTTAGCCCCAAGTGACCCAGTTTGTCTCCTTCTTAAAAGTTCTTGAGATCAAATGATTCGTCAGATCGCTGGGTAACCTTTGACGCGTGCCTCTGTGAGACAGCATGACTCTGTGAAAAGTTATAGATAAAAGATTCCATTTTCTTGTTGCATTGCTTTGGTGTGTTGTGGTGCGTCATTGTTGCAACATCAGCGCAAACAAGAACACACTAACTCAAACCGTCGATTCGAGTTGAGTTGAGGCGAGTCGAGTGCTAATAAAACCCACAGACGACTGAATGACTGACAATCTCAACAATAATCGTGAGTTATTGGAGAGGCTAATCTGGGGGGCTGGTGTTAGCCAGGAATTGTCTAAAGACACATAAGTGTGTGGGGTGCATAACAAACAAGCTATTTAACACCACAGAAAATTGCTGAGCAAGGCCCGCCATGACAAAGCAAATCTAGAGCTTGGGGTCCAAAGTGTCGAAGATCAAAATCAGCAGCGGCTTCGAAATCGCGGAATTGATCGCATCGATTAATTTGTCTTGCTGGAGAATGGTGGAGAAAAAAATGGAAGAGACAATCAGACATTTAGGGATTGAGAGAAAGAGATAAAGAGAGAGAGAGAGAGAGAGGGAGACTATCTGGCTGCATGAGTCTGCAACAAGTTTTGGTCTTCGACTTGGGACCCCCAAATGGAATGCACTTAATCACGATTAGTTGTAATCGATAAGCCATATGGCTAATAATGCACACACTCTCTCTCTTGCTCTCTAACTTGCTCTTTCTTTCTCTTCAAGCTTAGAAGTCCGATCATACATATTCGGGTGGTCTATTTTCTCATTTGCATATGAAAAACCCCTTCAACCCAAATGGCTAACCAATGGTTTCAACATTGTATTGTTACGTCCAGGGTCTTCATGATAAATGGCACAATTTATTAAAATCAACAAGCCTATAGAGAGAGCGACCAAGAGAGAAAGAGACACAAAACTCTCAATAAGGTTAATAATTTGAACATTTATCAACATTTGTTAGCGACGATTATGAATGACGTGTGAGGGCCAAAATCAGGTAGAGCACAGCAGCCGGCATAAGAAGTTTGTACGCAGTGGAAAAGTGTTTCCAAAATTCCATTCATTCATAAAATGTTAAAATGTTGTTTCTTTTATAAGATTGTGGTGGAGGGGGAAACAGCGGGTTGTCGTTCAAAAAAAAATAAAAACATATGCCAAAAACTTTGTATCCAATTATATTTGACAACAGAGAAAAAGGTTTTTACAACTTGTCTTGACTTGTTTCTCGTTTCCTTTTGCCGGGGGAATGGGCATCATTTTATTTTAATTAATTATGCAACTGCAACCGAAATGTTAAAAATTTAATTTTATGAATCCATCAACATGTCTTGCACCCTCTTAACTGGCATTGCTCTGGAAATCAGTTGACATTTTTCATCATTACCTTCTCCCACACAGAGGAGCAACTAACACGCTAATATAAAACCCATTCCAAGTGAAGAACCTTATAACGAAACTATTTTTATAACGTACTAATAACTGCAAAACTTTCACTCCTCGTTTTTGTTTTAGTTTTTTTGTTGTTGTTGTTGTTGGCATTTGCCACCCAGTTTCTTTTTACTGTGGTTGGTTCGTTCATTTGAGTTATTAATTAAATTACACGCCAGGCATTTTACAACATTTACAGCAAATTACAAATGCCAGGGCACTAGCATATAGAAAAAGTGAAAGAGAGAAAGATAGATAGAGAGAGAGAGAGAGAGAGAGAGAGAGAGAGAGAGAGAGAGAGAGAGAGAAAGAGAGAGAGGGGGCGAGTAGTAGTAGTAGTAAAAACATTATATCACCATACCAAAATTAAGTCAAAGAAATGCAAATATACGACTGAAAGATTACTCTGGAACAAAGATCACAAAAATCATATATATTCATATCATTCATTCATATTATATTCAATTATTTAAAAAACAATAAATAAAATTCGCTAAAAAAGGCTTCCGGTTTTTAAAGCCACCAAATTTATGCACCAAACTAAAACAAAAAGAAATCAATTTATTTCACGACAAATGAAAAAAGAATCAAAAATCGGAAAACAAACGTGATAATTAACATTTTTAAGTTTAAAAGCTTAGTTTAGATGCAATTTTTTAAAATATTTTAAGTTCACATAAAGTTGCTTTTAGAGTTGTTTCTCTTAAAGATTTCTTTAATATAAGATCCATTTCCAATTTAATGGATCGACAAATAATATACGTTTTCATGTTTTACTCTTTATGTGAGAAGAACTTTACAACAGTCTGTAATCAACTTATTTCCAAAGCATATTTTAGGGGACTACAAATTAAAATATTTTAGTAGTAGTAGTTAGTAAATTGCTAAGGTAACTGTGGACTTGTTTTAAGTGTAATGCGAAATCTATAAACAAAATAACTAAACTTGACATAATCTTTCACTATTTGGTAAAATATGAAATGTCAATGCATTGTTCATGTCATTAAATAAATATTTCTTATATTTCATTTGGTTTTCTTATTTATTCAACTCATTCAACTTGCTTCGAAAACCTGTGAGATATTCTTGAAAATATTTTCTCATTTTCGTAAAACTAATATTCCCCGAAAAATGTCCATTGTCAACCATTTATCAAAACGCAGTCTGGTCATGGCAGGGCAAGGGGGTACCCAAAAACTTGGTGTTCGTTGGCTGTTGTCCGGTCTCTAGGTATATCCATGAGTGTTAACATTCATAACAACTGCTAAAGCCCATTTTCGCATGTTGGCAGCTTATAAAAATGCAGCACTCGACCATAGCACCATATAGCACCCTCAACCCAACCCAACTCTGAACTGAAATACCTTCTCTCTGCCTACTCCTCCCGCTATATACATATATATATGATGGGCTGTAGGTGTGCAACTTTAGAGATTTTGTGTGAGCGATAAACACGCGCCCCAGCACAAAAGTGTAAATTAAGCCGAGTAGTCGTGTGTGGGCCGGCCCTGACAGGCGCTTTTTGGAGCTCAGTGTCCACACACCACACTCAGCTCTGAGGCCAAGAAGAAGTAAGAAAAAAAGCTGAAAAAAGAAAACAAAAATGAAAAGGGAAAAGAAAAAGAATTATGAATTATGCCATGCAAGGACAAACCGGGCACAACTGTGCTCAAGCTTCATTTGCTAAGCCTAGTCAGAGTTACATGGCCATAGAGAGACATAGGCATAGCTCTGGGGCAATTGTACAGTTAGCGTGTCGCTCATTAGCATGAAATTTTCAGGGAATTTATGACCGACACATGCAAAATGTGGGTTAGCAAAGTGCATAGAGGAGAGTCAGAGGGGGTAAGAAATATACATACATATGTATATAGAAGAGGCATGGATATTCTGGGCAATTTTATGCTCATCAGTGGCGCATTTCTCACACAAAAACTAAAGGAGGAGAGAAAACAAACCCCAAGACGATGATGATGATGATGACGCCTCGCTCATAAATTAATTAATTTTTGGTGTGGCTTTCAGCGCGTTATCAATGCACGGGGATCGGACCCTGGCTTAGCGTATTTGGCTCAAGGGCAGCTGCGGCCAATAAAAATTGTTGTTAAGACTCATTATCACAACTGACTCACCGGCTGAAATAAGGATAATCGAGCAATAAAACTTTAACAAACGAAAACGAAGGTTGCTAATAAAATTTCATTTCAAAATGTGAAAATTAAACAACTTGATGATATTTTCTTTTGATTAAAGATAATTTGAAAACTTTAATTTTCTCTCACAAAAGTTATGTCGAATCTTTTAATTCAAGGCTCCAATAATTTGCCTTCTTTCTACTAGTGTTGACCAATATGATGGAGCTGCCCTCGTAAAACAAGTTCAAATTCTTGGCAACACGAGTCTGAACTCAATACCTTGACATTCCTCATGTATGTATGGATATTTGTATGCATGTTCCTATGCAAAAATAACCCAGCAATGTTGTACAACATCGTGTTAAAAAACTTGTTCGCAATTAAACGATGTCCTGCCGCGGCTGACCGAATGTCTGCATCGACTCAGCACAAACATTTCTTTCATATATGTTGGCCGTTTTACACATGTTGTGTGCCATCCTTTTGGACCTTATTCCACTCACTTCCACCTGGCGTCCAGCGACCAACTCGCTTGCTGAGTTCTTCCAAAACACAAGACAAAGGTTGCACGTAAATGACCCAAGTTATCATAAATATGTCAAAAGCTGAAAATTAAATGCCCAGCATGATGATGGGGATTCCTTTGTATGGATTTTGAATCATTACTCCACCCGCACTCAACTGGTTGTTGGTTTCTTGTTTTTTTTAGCATTCCTTCTTCTTGAACTTTTTTATTGACATTTTTGCACTTGTTTAAGATTTTGATTTAAATGCAGTTTCTGTTCTGGCAAGGACCACACGTGGCGCCATATTTTATGGAACTCAAGAGACTACTACTGAAAGAATTGGTATTCAAAATTGAAGAAATTTTTGTTTCGAGGAGACTGAAAGTTGAAGAAGCTTTTCGATTCTGAAACTATTCGTTTTTAACTAGTTACAACTTTAAAAACTTTTTAATGGTTTGGCTCGAATACCTTGCATGTTTATAGGAAAAAATCACCTCTCTAAGCCTCTACGTGCAGAAAATAATGTTACGATAATATTAAATTGCTGTCAACAGCAAAATATGTTGGTAAATTTTCCAACTATTACATATGTATACATGGGTCATGGGTGGGTAGGTACCTGCTAGTTACAACAACTAGCAATTGATTTTCTGTCAGCAAACTACTGAAGACTGAGGGAAACTTTGTTGCTGCAGAAAAACACTTTTCCAAGTGTTGATATGTGTTATATGGTAGTTTCTTATCAACAATGCAGTCTATTAGGCCTGAGTTGGAGGTTGTTGGGTGTTGCAAAAAGGAGAGAGAGAGACTCAGCTGACATGCAAAGGTGATAGGAGGGAAGTAGCAAACAAATAAACGGGCAACATCAAAGGGCGAAACAATTTCAGTTTTCTTATTGTATTTTGTTGTTGTAATTGCCAACATGCGCCAACATGTCATAAAAATAAGGAAAATATCCCCCCTAGTATAGAGGAAAAGTCAGCCTTTTGTCTAGTTTTTACGGGCGCCAAACTATTAACAGAATAGTAGAAAAATTTGTTAATGCTTGCCTAGTCTTTTGTTTAAACACACATGAGTTTTGGCCAGGGCAGGTGGATCTTTTGGTCTCGATTCTGGTCTGGATCCACAAGGGGTTAAAGTGTGTTTATTTGTTTATGGCCAGGGCTCCCCCCCTGTGGTGGGCAACTTGTGCACTGCCGAAAGGGTTAGGGTTTGTTCTTCTCTTCTCAGTGTGGTGTGTATGTGTGTGAGTAGTTGATGCCCCAGTGCGTTTGACTAATGTCTCATTTGCATGCCAAAAGCAGTTAACAACTCTTGCTGGAGCAGCAGCAGCAGCAACAAAACAAAAAATTATGGCTTGTCTTGCTTTTAAAAACAACTTAGTGGATAATACACCCCTAGTGTTAAGCCAGAGCCAGACCAAACACAGACCAAAAGGCAGAAGCACCAGCACCAGTACCAAACGACACATTCATTTCCTTCATTGGCGCGCCTCAAGTGTTGTCACCTGTCATAATAAGTACGGAAGCAGCAAACGGCACAAAACAATGAGTAAAATGCAAGAGAAAAAGAGGCGCACAACAATGTTTATATCTACTACTGGAGAAATAAAAACGAATGGCAAGTTACTCTAAAATATTTTAGTCAGCCTAACAGGGTTAATGTAGCCTACTACAAAAACCCCAAGCAAGAAGTTAACTTCTTGGATTCTAAATTCGGGGCGAAAAAGCTTCGAATTTATATTTTAAAATCCCCCTTTTTTTAAAAAAAAAAAAGTAATTTGTATTTACATGTATTAAGTTAATCCTTTAGTGCCATGGAGATATCATAGCAAACAAAATGCTGATCACAAGGTTTTTAGCTTTAAGCCTTTCTAAAATCATTATAAAATGTTTATTTAAAAACTTAGCCACATCTTGTAAATACTAAATCCAATGTATTACTGTATTTTGAGTTGGATAGACAAAATATCATCCCATTACAAAATTTATTAAATATTTTCTCGACATCTCAAATTTTAATTTTATTTCAACTTTTTTGTCTTTTTTTCTTTTCAGCTCTGAATCATAAGCTTTTTATTTAGTTCCAACGTTTTTTGCCTTTCATGTCTATCCACAACTAAATTATATATTTATTGCAGCTTACTCTAATAAATAAGATTTTTAAGAAACGCAAATCTTTATCTTAGTCTGAAAACGATGCAAATACATCATCTTTGAAATAGATAGAAATATTTTCCCACTCGCTGAATGAATAGAATGTTAAACCTTCTTAATTCATCTGGAACCGAATACAATTGGTAATCATTCAGTTAGAAACTTTAAACTTGAAATATTTGACCCTTATTATACAATATTACAAATTTTATTCTCAGTTTTGAGATTTCCATTGTAGTTGACATACCTTATTGGGATCCCAAGAGAATAGAGTAAATGTTATTACATTTGCTTTCAATTTATAATGCGGCTGCAGTGCCTCTGCCTCTGCCTCAGTCACTGCCTCTGCCTCTGCTTTTAGCCGCTGGTTTTCAATTCATTTTCATAATTGCAGCAAATGTAAATTGCAATATTTCTTGGCTCAACAAAAAAGAAACATTTCTTTGTGCCACATATGTTTGTATGTACATATGCAGACACGTATGCGTGTTGCACTTGAATTTGTTGGACTGTCGTACTCGAGAGTTGAACCTGAAGCGAACCTGTTTCAAGTGCTTGACTATGGCGAATATGGAGTGAAGTGCAGTGTATGAATGAATGAATGGATGGATGGATGGATAGATGGCTGGCTGGTTGGTTGGATGGATTGTTTCTGGGCCTGCGCTGAAACGGAACCGCAAATTATTTTAATTTGCGTTAAATAATGCAACGAGGTGAGAAAAAATTAAGAGCTTTTTCAAGCAATGAGATGTAGAAGAAACAAAAGCATATAAGAAAAAATGCATTCGACATATACAAGTCATTCGACGAGCGACTAGTCCGAGTCTCATAGGAACCTTTGGTAGTCATTGGACTTTCGGCAGCCCACGGGTTCCTTTTCTCGTTCTCCCCTCCTATCCTGGCACAAAGTAAAATGTGCCGACCTGTAATTTGCCTGTAATACGGCGTCGCAATAAACTCAATTTGCTCTGACCGATAAAATAAAACTCGAGTGTCGGGAGAGAAAGAAAAAAAAGACAAGAACTTTATACTGACAATACAGTGAGCAGTCAACAGACAGCGGTTTCCTCCTCCGAATGGTTGTAATGTTTATGTGAATTGGCCTGTAGGGTGCTAAAAGCGCCCGAGACCAAGACCAGAGTCCAGGTCATAGACATATGCCTACTGAAAAATTTTTAACTTACATTGTGTCGGAACAGTTTACAATTTTCTTGGTTGGTTGTTAGTGACGAGGCGTTAAGTAAGAGGCCAGTAACTTGCTGTCATTTGGTCTATTCGCCAAAACAATTTATGCATATATTTTTCTTTTTTTTTTTTTGGCCGCGATCATAACTCTTAATTAGCAGCAGCATGGAAACCTTGTCAACTTGTTGATTGACAAGTCTTTTAGGGTTTCGGCAATCATTAAAACAAAACAAAACAAAAAATACATAAAAAATTATGCGTAGGCAGAGCAAAAGCAAGTGAAAGGTGTGTCATTTGAAATTCTCATACCATTGAGAAAGAGAAACGGAATTCATTAACTGAAAATAGGCAGAATTGAAAGTATTGTAACTCTATATGTCAGGGATTTTAGTAGATATCCTCTCTGTTTGAATCTGATAAATCTAATGCCGAAAGTGACTCAGTCATACCACCTACATACAAACATGAACTGACAATACTCTGATCGATTGCCCTCAAAATAATTTTGAGGCTAATATTTTTTTTTATGAAATGTTATAAATAAAACACTATTATGATATTGAAAGGACGACAACAAGTTTTTTTTTTATATTTCTTTAGCTTATTGTTTGAATCAATTGAATTGAATGCGCATTCAATCGTTCGACCATCAATCATAATTTTCAACGATCAACAGTTTTGTACGTAAACGTTTTCATGTAAAGTCTTAAATATTTTCACACCTTATAAACAATGTGCAGTCACGATCGCGTTGTAGGAGTCCGGGTCTGGATAATGTGGCTATTGTGTTTTTTTTTGTTTTCTTCTAGCCCAATACAATTGCCGGTTGCCAAGCGACAGTTGAACATGGTTGCTTTTTGGCCCTCTTTTTTTTTTTGTTTCTTCTTTTCCCCCTCTTGATTTTCTTTCTAACGAATTATGACACGCGCATTGGTATGATGGATGAATGTTACGATTTTATTATCATAATAATAATAATACACAAATAATAATACATACTAGAAAAAGGCCACAATGCGGATGAGTCAGTGAATATTTGTTGGAAAATCTTGCATATCGAAAAGAGAAAATAACCTTTGCCTTTGGTTTTTGACATTGAAACGACTACTGAGTAACAACTTCATTAATATCATTCAACTTATCAGTTGTGCATGCATATATATAGAGAAATTAGCAAACTGACCGATCACGAATCCGGCCAGCACTTGACAGTGGGTGACAAGTGTGCTGGCTTATGAATTTTGACAGCCAAACAAGTTGTACATTTCAAAATGGAATTACACTTTAACATTAATTTAGAGCAACTTTGGATTAGGGTAGTAGAACAACTTAACAAACAACATGTCAAAAAGCAAAAATGTGCAAAATAAAATAATTTAAAATATTATTAATTGTTTTTATACTAGAGACTGACGAAAAAAAAATGCTTACTTTACCCATAGTAAATCGTCAAATAAAAACCACCGATATATTAATTTTTCAGGCAAAATGTTTAATGTAATTTCACGTCTAACTTTTAATGCGTCTTTTTGGGTTTTAATGGACAATACTATCAAAAGTTATTCATGTTTCACTTGATTTTGATGAAATATGATGTACTGAGTCTTCATTTGAAATTTTTAAGTTGTTAGGAAGAAGGCTATTCGAAAAAGTTTCCATACTTCTTAACGAAATATTCAAAACTTACAATTCTTCTTAAAAGTATTCAAATTATTCACTTACAGAATTTACTTATTTATTTTATTACTAATTTTTAAAAGAAGAAAGAATATATGTATACAAATTTAAATTAATATCATTTGTTAAGTTTCTTCGAGTGTATAATGATATAATGATTAATAAATTCCAATTTGAATAACTGCATATTTGTACAGTGAATAAATTTAAATGATAGTTTCATGTATGTTAATTAAGAAACTGGCATTGCATTGAGAAGAGATGTCTTGATATACTTAGATGTGATTTATCAGCAAAACAACATGCCAGTTCAATGACACAAAAGTTTGTCTCCCCCATGGCCCCAGCCTGGCCTCCACCCTCAACCAGTTGCGGACAGATGACACCTACACCCAGGGCGGTAGCTTCGAATTTAAGCAGCTTCCAAAGTTGTCAGCGCAAATAAGACAAATGTTCAAAAGAACCAACAAAAAAAAGAAGCAAGAAACAAAACGAAAAAGAACCCACAAATAACAAAAAAAACAGATCCAAAGCCAACTCAAAATCAAAGTAAACGAATGAAATCATATCTCTCGCATCGCTGTGTGGTCCACAATTAAAGATGCAACCATCGGCGGAGGGTCTCGCATATAGAAAGGAGGAGGATTTGCCTCCGTCTGCCACCAATGTGCGAATGATGCGTGAATTTGGATGCGAAAGCCAAATGTTTCTATGCCATAGCAAGCGTTGACTGATGAGCGTGCGTGAGGCACAGGCCGGGAGCATTAATTGGAGTTACTCGAAAGATGGACGGAGCCACAGATGGGTACAGAGTCTCTGACTCTGAGACTGCGATATGCAAGAGGGACAGAGGATAGGCGCATATTTTATCGCTATTGAAGCGTTTGGCGTTAATTAAGACAAAATCAGACGACACTTTTGTCACATTGCCGAGCGGAGCGCAGAATCCTTATCCCCGATGATCCCCTTACCTTTTGCGATTGTGCCGCATCACTACCCACTGGCCGTGATTAATTGTGCCTTGTGCTGGCTGCCAAGTGTTTTGCATTTTATTCCCCTCCCTCCTCAACAGAAAGAAAATGAAAAATTATTCAAGAAAATCTGGCGAAATAAAATGTCGTCGGCGACATTTTGCAAAAAGTTCTATTTTTCCCACTCGCACACACATATGTCTGCGCTTTATGTTTATACAGCATTTACTTATAAATATATTGCTGAGTATTTACACATAAATATGTATGTGTGCATATGTTTGTGCAGTTTGTAAAATTTAATAACTATACCCTGTGCTTTTGGGGCTGGAAGAGTATATCGGGAATAGCATCCTAAACGTCGACTTCTGAAGGAATTTAGCAGACATCGTTTCCTTCACTTTAACAGCTTGGCCATCTCAAAAGAGAGGTTCTAACAATAAGTCAGAATCGTTTGACTGATATGTTTTCCTTATGAAAATAATAGGATATATTGGGACTGGGTAGGTGAAGGTGGATCATCTAATTGGTTTGAAGTTGGTTTTGTCATTGAATTTCGGATGCACAAATATCTTTTTACGATATTAAATCTCATTGTATAAGTATCTAATACAATATGACTATTCTCACTTTTATAAGTATCTGCAGGATAAGAAGGCTTCAAACATAATTCGCCTTTGACGTCATTTATTTGCACCATTCAGGTAATGGTAATGACCCAAATTTAAGATTTGTAAAAATTATAGTCAACCTTTTCTAATCCCTAATAACAAAGGTCCACAAAAATGCATAAACCGCATTCTTGTCTCTGGTTCTGAGTTTTACTGGCATGTATAATCTAAATATAAGCAATAAAAAAGTTCTGTTGTTAAGTTTAAAGCAATAATAGATAATTTTGAATTATTATATTAAAAAAAGAAGAAAAAAAATAGCACATAACCTTATGAAACTCAACGTTTTGCCAAAGGAATTCTTTCATGTGACGGGTATACTCGCATCGGTCCAATCTAAATCGGCATTGCCTCATGCAAGATAGATCAAAGAAAATGCCTTACTTGATGTAGTTGTCTACTTGTTGTTGTCGTTGTCACATCAACACATTGCTATCGACACCAAGCAACAAACAAAAAAAAAAAAAAAAAGAGAGAAAACTACAAAGACAAACAGTATTAGCGAACTGAAAATCAACTAATTAGTTTGCTTTTAATTATAGGCAAAACTTGCACCCAAAGAGAAACAGTTGAAACCGCAAAAGCTTGACCAGGTAGTATAGAGGGTCAAGAAAACTTGGCAACCGCAAATGATTGACAGCCATGTCGGAAATGGGTCTTAGTACTCAGACAGTGCTTCAGTATGTAGTATGTATGAACATTTGTGACATGTCAGTGCAATAACAATAACTGCTCAAGACAGCCCAAAAGTAACACATTCGCCAAAGGACAGGACATCCAGGCATCATGAGGACATTGGTAATGGAAATGGACATGTATACAGGAGGGGCCAGAAATAACTTGGCTTGTTAGCACACGACACAAACAAGCCTGTGGTCAACAAATGGCCGAGCAGCTGGCCAAAAGATGACTTGCTGTTTACCTTCACCCCACTACCACTCTTTCATCCTCGGTTGGTCGTCCTGATGCATTTGCTGGTCGTCAGCATCCTTTGGTAATTGTCGTGTCAATTTTGGGTAGTTCGACTTGGACTTGCTCTTGGCGTCTGTGTCAAAATTTTAAACATTGATTATCTGGAGACATATTCAGCAATTAGCAAATCAACTGGGCTGTGGCTTTTGTCTAGGGAGGAAGGATCTCTCCATGTCCATATCCATAAATGACAATTACCAAATGTGTCAAAAGCATTTGCCCTGTCTGTTTCTAGCAATTTTGTTAACTTTTAATATGACAGCAGATGGACACGGCAAATGTTTTATAACAGTTTAAGAAACTTGTCTCATTCCAATTTGCATTTTCTGAAGTCACTTTCCAGTCCGAGACGGTTAACTGGCAAATGACAGTGAGAGAGACGGAGAGCTAGAGGATAATAAACAGACAGACCCCTCTGCCTTCCTACTCATTCCATTCATCCCAAAGGACATGTTTAACGGTTCAATTTTACACATCATTTAATTGAAAACAAGTTAGCTGCGCGAGTTTTGACTTTTCTCTTTGGGTTTTCATTTAAATTTATGCAAAACATGGCACACAAATGGTTTCAAAAGGAAGTGATTTATAGCACCCGCCCTGTCATGAACCTTTCCACTTGACAAGATTCCAGTTCACTGATCTCAAACTAAGGAAAATAACAAAGTGTTAACAAGAACTAGGACATACAACAACAGGGATGACACAATAGGACACAATGTGTCCATGTGTGTAAATAATTTACTAAAGTAGGTCTTATATCATTTGGAAGATTAATCCTTGATCAGTTTATCAAGAGAATTATCACATAACCATTTTAAATTTTACAAAAAGTTCCATACATATATTAAAATGGAATTTTAGTGAAATATCTATTTTCTTTCTGACTTAATGTAATTGTTAGAACTCGAAAACGTATTTGAATCCAAAGAGTAACTCTTGACAATATTTGTATATAGTGTAAATCGCAAACAATTGAATAGGTATTCAATATTTGAATGTTTTTTACAAGTTCTTATGTTGGTTATTGTTAAGTTTATATCTTGAATAATTTGATTTTTTTGATCCTGGGTTAAAAATACAAAAGTGTTTGAACGATACAAACCATAAATAGTAAGGCAAAATACAACTAAATTTCATCAAGCTACATCAACGCATTTAAAATTCGAATTATTTTTAAAGGCATTTCAAAATTTTCATGTAAATCTTATTGTATTTTCCTTTTTCTAAATGCATCAAAAACCTATATATTTAGAAGTAAAAAAATGATGAAATTTTTAAAAAGATGGAAGATTTGTAGACGCCTATTAAAAAATATTTGACGGAACATTTTGACAAAGAAAGCAGATTTAATTCACCAAAATCCATAGGAAACGAATTTAGGTCCTCTGATGTCTGGACCTGAGATTTGTTGCTACTGATGGAAATATTTATACTATTTTATAGCCTAAAAGTGTGGATCGATTACCAGTGGTCGATTTATACATATTTTTGTAAAATTGTTTTCGTTTATTTAACAAATCTACAACACAAATGATAATGTTGTATTTAAAATTTACAATGATATCGTGTTAAAGGCCATTTTCAATTAATGTACCTTAAATGATGAAATTTCCATTGATATAGATACATATATTATATATGTATGTATATAATAAGTAAATCCAGCTGTCTGGATTGCATGCGAAACGTAAAGGAAATACTTGAAGCAACTAAATACAAATCAGCAAGTTGGAATGTGTTGAAAGCTGCCGCCAGTTCTGGCCTCTTCTTCTTCTACTTCTTGATGTTTCCCAGTGGCACAGTTCCAGTTTTAGCCACAACCCGATTATATACAAATGTGAGAGTGTGAGTGAGTGTGTATGTGTATATTTAGATTGCATTGACAACTGAAGCGTTATCATGGTGCATGCAATTTACTCATCATCACAGATCGAAAAGTGATAGCGGACATGTTACTTTTTAATTGACGCGAAGATGAGCCAAAATGAAATATTACTGCAACTAATATGAGTTGCCGCTTGTGCGGCAATTACCAAGCCGACTTTGGTCGAACTTTTGTCCCATGGCCACAAATGGCGGCCAAAAAGGAGGAGAATAGTGCAGAAGGAAGATGGCAACTGCCAGTGCATTGGTGCACTACAGCAGGCAGACCAAACTCGAGTGGCTATGTTGAAAGACAATAATGCTTAATAATGAGCTGTAAAGTTTATTAATTGCCAACCGCGAACTGCATGGCGTTAGGGGTACTCGCACAACGCTGGGAAAGGTGCAACTAATGAGCCATTTGCGTGTTGTCAATTTTCATATTATTTGCAGAGGAGACACACACTCAAACATTAAAACTAAATTATTAAAATTTTTCGCAAATGCAACTGACAGACAGGCATATGTTTCATCCTTTCAGTGCACAGATGTCAAAGTTCGTCGCCCCCACATGGTAATGCAATTAATTATAAATGACAAAAGCCTTTGTGCAAATGATATATACTTCATAATACCATACTAAAATCGAATCCGTCTATTAGAATAATTTTTATGATGTAACATTTCTCTAAACTTTTTGTAGTGCTCTCAAAGTTTTAATAATTTAGACATTAATTTTCATAATAATTTATGTTATAGAACTAATAAAAAAGAAACGTAAAAAAACAAAACGACACACTGAAAATCTATGTATGGCTATGACAGATGGAGCTATTGCTTCAGGAATATGATAAATAACAAAAATCGACTGTCCTCTCGGTACACAAAAGGTGAGAAGGTCACCAAAGGTAAGTGGCCAAGTTTTCTTATCAGTAGACCACTCTAATGATTCATAAATCGTTTTAAAACAGCAAAAACTCCACGGGAATTGGGAATTACAACTTAATGAATACTTGGAGTTAATAAAAGATACCCAAAATATTGGACATTAAGATATTATATTCGTTCAGTCATAGATGTTTTAAAATTTTACTTCTAAGAAGCGAAAATTTTTAGTTCATACTGAAACTAAATTCAAAATTTTTTGTAATTCTGATTCCATAGTACATATAACAAAGTTTTTTCAACGGTTTGGCTAGCATATTCTTTGATATGCCTTAACGAAAAACAACCTTTCCCAGGCTCTCTACATGTAAATATTAATTGAAACCAATTTACTTATTGAACCTAAAAATGTTCACTTATTATAGTTAGTTAATCTAACTGGCTTTGGGAAAAAACAATCATGTATTATGTTTGGTTCAGTTTGGTTTGGTTTGGTTTGGTTTCAGTTTCCCTTTACATTGTCAACACATTTTTAGAGACTAAAAACTTACTATTAGATAAATGAAAATGTCTGCATCTAATACCAATTGACTAAAAGTCACGTTAAAATACAAAAAACACGTTAGTTAAGATTGAGCACGAATTTTGTAGGCCAAAGCACTTAAAGTTTCAAATGACTTTAAGCCCAATAACTATGGAAGGTTGTGTTTAGTAGGTTACCCTACTGAAACTGATTTCAAACTTGACTGATTTTAACAAGCAGCAAGTCAAAAATCATTGAAGCATATATGGCGATTTACCCCGTTAATGAGACCATAGATAACAACGAAAATAAACTGTCAACTTGGCCAAACAAGCCAAGTTCGCTGATTAAGTCTCAACCCTCGAGAACAAAAAGGATGCCGCCCCTTTTTTCCCCCCTTTCCTCATCCTCACTCTCTGTCTTTGAGTTAATGTTAACCCTTCACTTTATCGAATGGCAACAACGGCAAAAAAAAAGGGCAAATAAACTACCTAAGAGCCGACAGAACGAAACAAAAATGTATTCACGAATGGAAAAAGGGGTAAAATGTGCGAAATATCACAACTTGGCACTCGCGGCATCAGAACAGGGCAACATCGACCCGGTTACGCCGGATTAACAACCCCTCCAGCTAGCCTATATATATATACATATATATTTCCTCCTTTCCCATATCTTGTGTTGACTGCAACGAGAGCAATTTATAAAATTGTTACGCCAAATAAATTAAAATTTCATTTTAAAGTATTGGGCGTGAAATTAAGCTTAACAAAAAGGGAGTAAGAGCATTGGATTTTCCCCCGATTTAAGCCCACAAATACTATTTTAAGTAGGCATTAATAATGTCTAGAAGTCAAAAGATTTTGCAATATCATTTAAATGAAGCCCAAATTTGCTAACCTCAGAGAGCAAAATTGATGTAAAAGTGAATTAAATTGTAAAATTTTATTATTTATATGTAGTTTAGCAATATGTTGATTAGGTGTCTCAGCTGGAGAGTAATAAGTAAGTGATTAACTATTATAGTTAGTGGACATTTCAAACATGATACAAAAGAATACTCATTCAGCCAATAACTTCACTTTGGTGGATTTCCCTCTTTTGTGAGCGATTTCTCTGTGAAAATCATTTTGCAACCCTCTTGAGAATCTTCGAGAGTTTTTACTGTACATTAAGTTGTAATTTAAATTATAATTTTTAATTGTCATTTTATTAAAATATAAATTGAGACGTTCACTTATAACAAACGAAACGTTGAACTTAATACATTTTAAAATTTGTGATTAATCTTTTAATATTTTTGCACTCACTCAACTCTCAACACTTCAACGTCTCATTTAATAATGAATCTTTATATCTTATTGTAAATGATAATGTATTTTCAAAAGTGACTAAATGCATATATAAATTTTGAATTTTGCTGATGATGAAATAATAAAACAAATTGCGTTTGCAGATTTTTTCAATGTTTACAACTACAAACAACTAAATTTTAAATTTTGAAGTTAAATTTAGTGATTAGACTTAAGGAAGTCTAAGCAATTCACTTTTAGTTCTTTAAGAACGTTACCAAAAAAAGACTTTAATTATGAAAAGAAAGACAGTTTGTCAAAATAAAATCTCTTCTACATACGCACTAAGACCATCGGTGTTCATTAAAGGCCAACAAACAAACAAAGCAACAAACATTATAAGAAAGATAAGATAAGTATACTCGTGTGTAATACAAAATGTGACTTGGATATTTATTGGTAAATCTATTACAAAAACCACCAGCAGAATTGACTACCTTGTTTCAGAAAGGAAAAGCTAAAAATATTAGTTGGTTTACAATGCTGTCAATATCCTATTACAATCCTATTACAATTCCCATGGTATTTATGGTATTTATATAAACTCAAGCATTGTTACGTGCTCCTTCGTTCTAGTCTGTCTTATGCTTAAGGACCTTATACTCAAAACGGATATATTCCATGCGATAGTAATAAATGACTCTTAATCCAAAACATCTCAAAATGTACAACTTTTATAAAGTCAGAACATAAAATCTTATTATATTGAAACATAATTACTCTTTAAAATCAATATAAGCTTCCTTCTTATATTTTTTGAATAGTAAAATTAGAAGTTATTAGATATAAAAACGTTTAACAAAGGCAATTTATTTTAATTTCTCTGAGCTGACTACACCAAGTGCAGACTTAATTGAAAAATTTAAGCAATTTCAGGAGTATCGTATGGATCTTAGAATTGTACAAACTATTGAGGAGTTTATTTTTTGTGGCATAAATTCGCTTAGAAATGCCACAGCAACAAATAAAAAAAAAAAAAAAAAAACTAAAAGCAGGCAACAAAAATCAAAGATTTTCTCACTTCACCAGTCGGTGGTTGTTACCTTTTGTGGTGGGCGTGTTCGCTGTTGAACATTCTGTCGGCATAGGTAGAGGCAGCAACGGCAGCAGCGGCATCCACAGGCAACAACAGGCAGCAGCAACATCGGCGGCATCGTTTCTTGTATATTCTTTTTTGTTGTTGTTTTCCTCCTTTAGTTTTTGTTTTTGTTTTCACTCCAGCAACATTTAACTCGTCTGTTGTTGTTGCTGCTGCTGTTGGTCTGACATGTGAGAATTTGCCGTAAATCAACCTGTTGCTGGTGTTGTTGTTGCTGGTGTTGCTGATGTTGCCGCACACGTTTTTCGGCGGCCACTTGGCTTATGAAGTGCCACAGAGAAACAGGTTAATCGATTTTAAATCGGTTTTGATGTTGTTTTGATCGCAGTTTCAAGTATGTATGTGTGTGTGTCGTTTTCCTGCCGTGTTGTTCTAGTTTTCCACTAGTTTTTTTCTTCATTTTGACGTTTGAACTTGATTACAGGTGATTTCAATAATGATGTGCTTGCCCCATGCATATGAAATGATCGCTAAAGACAGTTCATTAAGTTTGTACTGGCAAGTTGACGGGGCAGACACAGAAATTATCGCTGCCACAAAGTGGTCTATCTGTCATTCTGGATATCCTTGATTTTGCTATGAATTAATTGACTGTTAAAATATAATGCATATTCATCTGTGGTCTAAGAATTAACAACACAGCAAAATGGTCTTTGGTCTTGGATGATTAAAGACCGCAACATTGTGAAGTAATCTCCCTCTTCTTAGATGAAGGCTATTAAACGGTTTTCAGTTTCCTTTTATTATTTCTCCTCTTTTTTCAACATCCACTTAAACTTCAACAAAAGTAAAAATAAAACTGTTGACAATCTTAAATACTTTCAGTAAGGATTGAATAATAATATTTTTACACCATAAATATTGGAGCTCTGATACCAGCATAAAAGACGAAATCAAGTATTATGTACCACATAGACATTCTGGAATCTAGACAATCCTTTGTCATATTCATTTTAGCCAAAGTTGCTGCTAGCTTTTTAATTACAATGTTTTTCTCTTCATAATGTGCACAGAGTTCTTTTTCATTTAATGAAAATCAGAAAGAATTTCTTTTTTACAAATATCTTATTTTCATTATTTTTAATTTTTTTCCTATATTTGTCCACTTGAGATACAGCATCATTTTATGTCTTCATTTTGTACTTTAGGAACACATTTAGATTCGATTTTCAATTTCAATTTAAATTCGTTATGTGTCTGAAATTGTTTTTCTTGAAAAAACAAAGTTGCCATTAAAGGATCCCTCCACCTTCGGTTTGTATACCTTTGAACGAATTGCGCATTCCAACTAGAAAAGGATAACTATTTTGTTGAGCTCCCAAAATTATGCTAGGATTCACCAGCAATCGCGCTCTCTATCTATCTCATAAGTTTTTGACCTCGATATCCTTCACGTTTTAGTTTGTCTTGAATCCTAATGCTATTAAATTCAGATCTTATTTTATATGGCCTAATACCTAATTTGTTTGCATAATTTAATTAGTAGCCACTTTAAATTACTTGAGTCGATCACTTTTGCAATGAATTGTCATGGAAAGTACAAGTGACACCCTCATTCCACACACACACACACACACACACACACACACATTCAATTGCCTACATACAACATCATTTTCCGCAACATTTCAAACAAAACTCGTAAAACAACAACAACAAAAAGCAAGAGAAATAATAAAGTGCAAGTAGCAAAGAATAAAGTAAAACTAAAAGAGTGGTGGATGGGGGAATGGGTGAGTCTGGGTAAAATGCTTAATGGGAACTGAATGGGGAAAAACGGGAGCTCCAAGCGAGATGATTTATTTGCGAACTCGTCTGTTTTGGTTCCATTTCAATGCGAATGACAAACGCGACGATGACGATGCGCTGCAATGAAGTTGGCAGTGAAGCACTGAAAAGTGCTGTAATTGCAGCCAGTAGCTAAAAGGGAACTGCCAGTGGGCAAATCTTCGCACTGAGTTGGAGCTGGCACCACGTAGCTGGGGAGCAGGAAGTACGCGCCTGCGGATCAGATCACTTTACAGCGATCTGGCTCGAGCTTCAACTCGGCCAGCCTCATGTCAAATGATGAATTACAAGCGGAAAAGAGACATTTCGCTTGGCAGTCAGCGAGAATTCAAGAAACTGTGTGGCAGGCTCAAGTGTTTCTTTCTCTTCATTGCCCACTGACAGAAGTGCTTCTAGTTGTACATACACACACATACATAGAGTCGACTACACACATACTAATTACCTAGTTAAACTGTCAAATTGACAGATGACAGTTTTGTCTGCCCAATGGCAAGCAACACTTTGCCCGTCACTCACAAAGAGGAAGAAAAGAAACACTGGCCTGATTTTAGCTCTTTTGCATATTTGCAACATTTTTATTTGTCACACGCATAAATATTGCAAGTGCTTGACTGCCTGCCCATTGCTGTCAAACGGCTGTCATAAGCCCAAGCCCAAGAAGAGAGGACGCCAACAAAAATCATAATTAGCCGGCGACGAGACCTTCCCAGAAAATGCCACCCTACGTTGTGTTGTCGCAAATTTGCACTTTGATGCCAGCCACCGACACCGACCACGACACCAACAGTCGATGCTCTTCAGGATCAGAGAGACGCAGCCAGACAATGGCGAGATTTCTAGCCGACAAGTGCGTTATTTGAGTATTAATTATGGAAACGTGTGAACAATTTTAATTGGGTGCAAGGCAGCGATCGTCTAACCAAGGCAATGCAAATTTCAATTACATTTCATATTTTTCACTCTTTTTGTTTTTCCATACATACATATGTATGTACATACATACAAATTTCTGTTGGCCACCGCTCGACATGTAATTGCGCGATTTTCTACCAACAATTAAATTGTCATAGAGATGACGAAGCATTATGACGGCGCAATTAAAACTGTCAGATTTGACAGCATTACTACATCGAAACATGCAGTTTATGATGAGATTTTCAAGTGAATTACAGTCAGTCAGTGAAGAGTTGTTGCAATTTTTCAAACGATTCAAAAATCAGACCACCCACCCAAAACGCAATCAATAATTTTGAATAAGCTAACTCCATCCATAATCGTAGCACTTCAAATAAAAGTTTTCAAGTATTCTATACAAAGTTGAAGGATAAAGGATTTCGAAAATGGGCAATAAATCAAATTAATGTGATTTAGTCATTATTTCAAACCATTGCCTTTCTTAACGTTCTTTTCTTTAAATAGTTTAGTCTTCTGATGGCTTTCTTATGATGAAGAGAGCTACAAATTTTTTTATGGCTTTCGAAACGAAAAAAAAAAACAAACAAAAATTGTGGCATTCTGACGAAAATTTGACTCAAAGGCTTAAATTTAAATTGAGTAGTCGTAAGTCGATTGAATTCCTGACACTTATTTATAACGCCATTCTTCGTCTTGAACACTACCCTAGCCAGTGGAAATGTGCTGAAATAATAATGATAGCCAAGCCGAATAAACCAGAAAACTGCGTTTCATCATACCGTCCCATTAGTCTGCTGGCTACTTTTTCCAAAGTATTTGAAAAAATACTGCTGAGAAGAATGTTGCCAGTGTTGGACGATCTTTCCATCATACCCGAACATCAGTTTGGGTTCAGAAAGCAGCATGGAACACATGAGCAATGCCATCGTTTAATTAATGTAATCACTAATGCTCTTGAAAATAAGGAATACTGCTCCGTAGTTTTCCTTGATGTACAGCAAGCGTTTGACCGAGTATGGCACGATGGCATTCTGTATAAAATAAAGAAATGGCTTCCTGCTCCTTACTATCTGTTATTAAAGTCTTATCTTGGCAATAGACATTTCTATGTTCGACAACAAGGAGAAATCTCTAACCTATGTACTATAAATGCAGGAGTTCCCCAAGGAAGTGTTTTAGGCCCTGTACTTTATACATTATTTACATCTGACTTGCCTATCGCATCTAATGTCAACGTGGCTACATATGCAGATGATACGGCGATAATCGCATCAAGCAGCATTCCTAACAGGACAACAGAATACCTACAAAGAGAAATTTGCTTAATAGAAAAATGGTTACACAAATGGAAAATCCAAGTTAACTCGCAAAAGTCCGTACAAGCAACATACTCCTTAAGACGAGGAAATTGTCCAAAAGTCTTACTAAACAATTGTGAAATCCCCCAAAGAGATTCAGTTAAATATCTTGGAATTCATCTTGATCGAAGGTTAACCTGGAAGGCACATATCAAAAGAAAAACAGAAGCAGTTGAATATTAAAACCAAAAAAAATGTACTGGCTATTAGGACACAAGTCTCAGCTTAACATTGAAAACAAAGTAAGACTTTACAAAGCAATATTAAAGCCTGTTTGGACTTATGCGTTACAACTTTGGGGAACCGCGAGCCAATCAAATATTGAAATTGTGCAACGCTATCAATCGAAAACCCTACGCACAATCGTTGACGCACCTTGGTATGTTTCCCATGCTGAAATACATAAGGACCCTAATATACCATTTGTCAAGGATGAAATAGCAGAGTTTAGTGTTAGATATATTGACAGACTGCACAACCACCCAAACTCATTAGCTCTAAGTCTACTTAATAATATAACAACAAGAAGACTAAAAAGATTACATATATTAGATCTTCCAAATAGGATTTAACTTTTGTTTTATATATGTACATATACATAAATATAAATATATATACTAGACATCTGCATGAATGTCAAAAAAGTGACATTCGGATATACTACTCTCAAATTGAGTTGAGTGAATATGAGTGCGAAACGGAATAAGTATGAGTGAGTGGATAGGCTTGCTTTATACTCGGCCGTACAATGTTAAAACAGAGAGTATAAGTGAGTATAAGTAAGTATGTTTCGAATGTATCCGAATGACAGGTGCCGACACAGCATTTTTGTTGTTTTTTTGTTGTGCTTACAGAATCTGTACTTCAAAACCCATAAAAACGAAAGCAAATACATAGATAGATTACATTTTAATATTCATTTCATATACTTATTTACATATATACTACATTTAATTCAAGTTTGAGTTCAAGAACATTATTTTATTAATATTATCTGCATTTCCAGCAATTAAGCAGCGTTTTTCAGTAATTAAATTTCTTGCGTTTGAAAAGGTTCTTTCAGACGCCGCGCTGCTTGCCGGTATACAAAAAATATTGCAACTTGCTTTGTGCAATAAAGGAAAATATTTTTGGTGCATGTCCCACCAAGCCAGTGCATCGAAATTTGTGCTGTACGGTACATTTATATTGGAGTACCCTTTTATTTCTTGGTCAATTTGGTTATTATTCGGGTCAACTTGTTGAACCTCTACAAAATCAGCAAATTCGTCATTTGCTATTGGTATTTGTAAAGTGTTAGACCCACTGTTTTTTAAAAAACGTTCCATAATTAGTTTGCACTCGTCAATTACGGTTTCCTTTTCATGCGGAGAAAATTGTACCAATTTGTTTGTGGGTGGAAATAGAAATAGGGCTATTTTGTGATATTTTGATAAATTTGGTTCAATTGTCGATAAAATTTGAGTATACAATGCGGACTTTAGAGCTTGAATAATTACAATATCATTGGAATCGGACAGACAGATTTTCTTTAATTTGTTTAAATTTGGAATAATTAAATGTGTTGTTGGACTTTTGGTTGCCTCCAATTTTTTTGAGACGGTTTCGAACTCTTTTAGAATTTGAACAACGGAACCTAAGTGGTTGACGTTAATACCTTCGATTCTATTGGTCTGGTTCTTATCTTTTAATATTGTTGTCAGTTCTATCCAATTAATTTCAACTGATTTAAGCAGGTAGTAAACTGTGTTCCAACGAGTGGGGCAAAAACTTTTCAGCGTAAATCCCAAAGATGAATTCTTTCCCGATTTTTTAAAAAATTTCACCAGCTTGGTGCACGTACTGACCATATAGCCCAGCTCAGGTACGGCATTAATACCTTTTTCAACAGCATTATTGAGGAGATGGTTGACGCAATGAATTTTTGCAAATCGTGGAAAGCTTTTACCATATTTGACCCACGGTCTGTAACGATTATTTGCACCTAGTTATGGAAAAATTTATTAAAATCATGTACACTCGTTCATTAAGTTAACACACCTGTGCAGGACATTCCTTTCATTGATTTCATGGCCATGAGTCTATCAACAAGTACTCCATCCTTTACATAATGCACAGTGCACGATAAATATGAATCTTTTAAAAAGTTATCTGTCCATATATCGCTAGTGATTGCGTATCCAAAAACTTTGTATTTAACAATTTCCTCTTTTATTGGAACAAAGTGCGAGTCAAATATCGCTGCTATGTTCCGGGAAACTGTTGTTGGATGTGGTAACAATTTATCCACGTCTACATTTGGACCATAAGTTGCACCAACATTAATTAAAAATGATGCAAATTTGTTTAGTCCGGAATCTGCTATAATTTTTAATGGGCGGCAGTTCTTGACAACCCATTCAGTGGCAACAGCTACGCCTTCCTGTTTAGTTTCTAAACTCACATCAACCGGGGAAGATTTTTGAGTTTTGCTGGCATTGACTATGTAGCATTTATGCTTCGTTAAATTTGAAGTGCTACCTGTGAATTTCAAGACTGACAAACACATCTTGCAGGCTACAAGTTCAACTAGCTCATCTCCATTTTCATTTTTTATTCTTGAGAAAAATTGCCACACTTCGCTTCGACCCCTCTTTTCTATTAAGCTATACAATCCAGAATGCAGATTCTCCTTTATTTCCTGTGCAAGGATCTCTCTTGTGCTCGACGCTCTTTTAACAACCTGTATATTTTAATTGAACTAAATTAAATCTGAAAGAAATTACACAAAAAACATTTATGGACAGGTCACAAGCTAAGCAGAAAGATATATGCAATATTTGACTACAGCAATAACAAAACAAACGAAAACAAAAACAACAAAATACGCTTTAAATTACATACTTTCTCACTTTGGGTAGTTTTTCCTCCTTCCATTTTTGCGACTGCTGTGTTTCAACGATGCAAAGAAAATAACCCTGATACTTGGATAACTCGAATGTTTTTAGATGTGTCAAATTTGACACTCCGTTTTACTGAGTACTCAGTCAGTACTCAGTGTCATTCAATTTGTTTTGTATGAGTACCAAAATATACTAATACTCATACACACTCACTCATTGTGAATCTGTCACTCACTCTATTCAATTCTATCCGAGTATACTCTATTTTACTTATTAAGTGAATGAAGTCATGCAGCTGTCTAATATATACCATATAAAATGAATATATAATAATACACATGTATAAATACTTAAGTAGATTTAATTACTCGTCTGTACAACTTAGAGTTTATATATAATAGTTGACTCAGTGGAGCCGACTATTCCTGTTATGTTTTCTTATGTATCTCCAAATTTACTGATTGTCCAAGGACAGATTGTAAATAAAAAGAATTGAAAAAAAAAAAAAAAATTGAGTAGCTTTAGAGGAAAAATATAAGCAGATTTTTGTTTGCTTTTGCCTAACACTCAAACTAACTGTAGTCTAATGTAATTAGTATTGCTGGTATTGAGATACAGTTAAACAAATTAAATGATAAATTTACTGTACAAAAAAGAAGCGAGGAATTTTAGAGAATAACGCTAAAATGCTTAAAAGTAAGATATGTATAAAAATCTCTTTTAATATTATTATGCCATTTGTCCAATCAACCCGGCTGAATCCGAGATATACATTTGATCAAAAATATATATACTTTATATAGACGGAGATGCTTCCTTCTATACGCTGCACACTTCTGATCAAAATGTATATATTTATATAATTAATATTTCAACTATTTACAAAAATTCATTATTTTTTTAAGTGTAAACTGTATTGGTTACCTCATCCACTAATCGACAATAATGATGTTTGTTTTTTTTTTTTTTGACTTTAAAAACTTCTTGTTTAATTAAATGCAGTGAAAACTAATCAAGAATCCATATGCATATACACTTTATGGGATCGGGCAATCTTCCCTCTGTATGACACATATGTATGTACATAAGCATATTTTGGAACATTCCACCCTGAGAATTTCAATAATACAATACGATTTTGCGATTAGTTCGGCATTAAGCCTTTATTATTTTATTATTATTATATTTTATTATTATATTTTATTATTATTATATTTTATTATTATTATATTTTATTATTATTATATTTTATTATTATTCTGTTTTATTGTTATTCATTTAAATTAATTAGAATTTAATAATTTTTATACAAATTATCTTGAGTATATCTGCAGCTGCAGGAGTCAGAACGGACATGTAAGGTATGTAAGTATTCAATTCAAGATAAACTGTTATAGGCAACTTGTGCAACTTGGAGCAAGTTGGAATCTTCAAAATGATATCGCTTAATAACTTTTCAGTTATTTCTATACAACCACAAAGGTTGATCTCCTGCAACTTCGAACATCCAAGTACCACACTCAAAACGCTAGATTCGTTAACTCGATAGCAGCATGTTAGATCGAGGCGCTCCAGTTTTCCTAAGTTGGTAAATGCCGACAAGACATCGTCATCCATGTTGGACGCATTCCAAATCGTTAGTGATTTTAATCCATTTAACTTTGCAATTTGCATAAGTGTTTGCTTAGTAATAGTGGAGTCTCCACTAATTTTTAATTCTTCCAATTGGTCGGATTTAAAAAGTACCAGTTGCTCAACAAGTTTGGTAATGTAAAATTCCTCTAATAAGCGGTAAATATGAATCCTCTTTAGTTTGGGTAGTTGGGCTAAGACTTCATATTGCCCACAAAGGGAAAGGCCCAATGTTTCTAGTAAAGAGCAGCATCCATTTTTAACAATATATTTAAACACCTCTGCTAGGTTGGTATAGACACTGCCAATGTTTAGTTCTCTTAGATTGGTTAATGACTTGCACATCTGAATTAAATTACCTGGCCTAATAAGATTACAATCCATCAGGTGCCGGGTATGAATGGTTAGGTTTCTACCAAAGTTTAGTTTTTTTAGATGCTTCAAGTTCTTCAAAGCTAATAGCTTTTCATCAGTCAGTTTACAATTACCTAGTTTCAGATTCTCCAACTTACTGGTACTGGAAAATATTTCAAACATGTTCCTTGCACTCAAATCGGAATTCGAAAGTTCCAAAGACTTCAAGTTGATGCAATTCTTTCCAAAATATTTAAACAAACGCTCATCAAATGTTGAGTACGAAAAGCAATTAATATCGTTCACATATGGCCCCGAATTGCGGAAAAAATCCCGAATATCCCAAAGTGTTAACTTGTTCAATATTTGCAAATTGACTGATTTATGTATGGATGGTGCAGTTAACTGATATACAGATCGAAAGCGCATGCAAACACGTTGAAAGTGGACTTGATCCGGCAATGAAAGAAGTTTTAGAATCATTGATAGGCAATCATCAGGGATCTTTAAAATGTACGCCTCCCTTAACTGACCGCAGGAAGTTGGGAGCTCTGAGGTCCCATTCAAATCCGGTTGATGCCAACTATCGGCAACAATGGCAAAGATTTTATAGCCCCTCACTTGATGAATTTTCATTTCAAAAGCTTTGCTCGCATCACTTGCATTGGCAAAGAGAACAAATCCGCATTTTCGCTGCGCTTTATGAAATGAACTATTGATTGTATCCCCAACGTCATACCTTTGTCTGCCATAGACCCTGGACAATGTCCGATTAGGCACGGATCTTCCTGTAGCTTTTTGGAAGAGCTGAACACTTATGACACGCCCAAAACTATTAAAATGTTCAACTAAGATGTCCTCCTTCAGATTTCCTGGGATGTTGGAGAGAAATAACTTTCGCACTGGAATATGGTCTTCGGTGAACAACAACCCATTCTTGGCATAGTACCTCTCTGTAATGGGAATGGGGATCAAATCATTGTGGTTTGCATTAGTATCAAATTTTTATTTATCAACTTACTCGGATAGGAATTCACTTTCAACATTATGTAATTTTCTTTGAATGGTTTTATCACAAGATTTTCTTAATTACGGACAAATCAGCTTAACTTTTTTTGCAGCAGCACAAATGTTCAGAGCAGTGAAACACTTATTCCCTTTTTTAGTTATGTCGATTTCGATAAGTCAACTCGATTAAACTACAGATGACAAAGCTTTACATGATAACTAGATTTATGGTCGACTCAAATAATGGCACAATGAGAATAATAGATTAAAAATCGATATATTTATTGGGTAGATTTGTTTTTCTATGCCCCCTGAGTCCCTTAATTTTAACTGTTAGCACACTAACGTTATACTTATATATGTATATGTATGTGTGGAGGGAAAGAAATCAAATAGAATAAACAGAGTCATTTATTCTCAAAGCAATTTTCTGCCAAAAATGAACAAAAACTCTAGAGGACCAGTGGTAACTTCCATCGCATCAAAGTTTGTATACCCATGCACGTTTTTTGTTACACTGTCGTCACCTATAGCCGTTGAAGTGGAAAATCGTTTTATCTAAAGGGTCTAATGTATACAAACGGACGGCCTACAATATTAGCATAGTAAACAACGAAGTTATTGATCAATGCCACTGTTTACCACGGATTGTTCCTATGGGAGCTAAATTATAGCCCGATCTTCAAAAAAATGGCACAGTCATAACGAATTGATTCTGAATTCGGAAGGGAAACTGATCTTAAATTTGCTTCTAACTAGAAAAGATAGAATATACACTTGAAAAAGCTTAAAACATTTTTTTAATCTACCTAAACCCGTATATAAAAACAAACTTGTAAAAAAAAATTGTAGACTATAATGTCTAAAATTTAACAATTACTTATACTTTAGGGACTATAAATTTCTGAAAATTGCCAAAAAAAAAAAAAATGCAACAGAGTGTCTACTTTTGTATGTGGTTTCTCTTCTTTCCTTTTTTTTAAGCTGGTATTTATGGCCGGACATTAATAAGCTGTCAACACTTGCATTAGACCCAAAATATGTACGAACGATTTTTACCTTAAATCGTGTAGGGAAGGGAAAAAAAAACAAGAATATAAAAAGTCCAGAGGTCCGAATCGAAAGGTTGTTTTCAATTTCACTTAACAAACTGCATACAAGTCGAACGCTAATGAAGGCTCATAATTTTTAACCAGTCCCAACACAATTTGACAGTTTTATATGCGCTTTTAATGCCAGAGCGTTATTCTTGTTCTTTCCACCATTGAACCCACAGAGACTGGCCTAAAAGGATATATGAGTAAGCTGCTTTGGCTTTCTTGGTGCTGCTGCTGCTGCTTCTGCTCCGTACACTGGTTTCATTTGATGGCCCTGCTGCTGCTGCTGTTGTTGCTGGCTTGGGTCAGGTAGAGGCTTTTGCTTTACCCTCGTTTGTATTTTGATCGATCGTTCGACATGCAAAAAAGGCCAACTGCAAAAGAAACTTCAGTCTACGTTTTTTTTATTATTAATTTTTTGTTTGACTTTTGCTTTATGGCGTGTTCATTGTGGCACCACAGTCAAAATGTCAGAGACTCCTTCGAAGAGTCGTAGCAGTTCTCCTCTTCCTCATTGTTCAGGCTCGCAGCAGGTGGTTTTCAATGTGGTCGACGTTGCGTCTGCCTGATTCGTATTGAAAAATGCTTTCATATTGACTTTTTCACAACGAGAAGATGTAGGGGTAACCGTTAATGTTTAACGCTCACCATTGACACCCACGCCATCAGGGATCCCGAGATGGCAGCAGCAAATGGCAAATGGCCACGAAATACAACATAATAATTGTTGTTGTTGCTGTTTCGATAATCCAGATAGCTGACCCACACCCATAGCCACACCCTTTATGTTAATCATAATAAAAACATCAACGTGAAAATTTACAAGCCGCCCCAGGTAATCAGGTTACATACTTTTATGTATGTATGTATATGGCAAGTGCGTGCATAAGCCCAGATCCAAACCAAAAAAAAAAAAAAAAAGAAAATTTAGCCCAAGAATTGCTTATTCTAGGCGTTGTTGTTGTAACCACTTAAATGCAACAATTTTATTTGTTACAGCAACGCATGCAACAACTTGAACTTGAGGAATGTTTATGTACTTACACTTAGAGAAACAAAATTAAACAAGATAGATGTCGCGAGGATTTTGAAGGACGTAATCAAAACCAGAGGGCCGGGGTTAACTTCGACCGCGTCGAAGTTTTTATACCCTTGCAACTGTTTTGGTAATTCTTTCCTTACCCATAGATATCAAAGTATAAAAACGTTTTATCCAAAAAGTCTAATGTTTGCGAAAGAACGGCCTTCAATCTTATAACGAACTTTTTGACAAAAGTCACTGTTTTCGACCGATCGTTCCTATGGGAGCTATATGATATAGTCACCCGATCTTGATCAAATTTGGCACAGTCGCTTATAGCTACAATAAACTATATAAACTTATATTACATTTCACGACAATAGCTATAAAATCAATGAAGTTATTGAAAAAGTCACTGTTCGTGACTTTGCCGTTTGTATGGGAGCTATATGATAGAGTGGTCCGATCCGGCTGAATCCGAGATATACAACGCCTGCAGTATATACAAGCCTACGTGCAAAATTTCAGCTCTGTAGCTCTTACGGTCTCGGAGGAGTTCGCGTTGATCCAGACGGACGGACGGACGGACGGACATGGCTATTTCAACTCGTCTCGTCGTGCTGATCAAGAATATATATACTTTATATGGTCTGAGATGATCCGTTCTATGCGTTGTACACTTCTGACCAAAATTAATATACCCTTTTTTGCAAGGGTATAAAAATTGGCTGGGCATGGACGTAAGGACAGTAGACATTTCTGGGGTACCCAAGAAGTGAAAGTAAACATCTTTAGGGTACCTAACAATTACAAGTTTAGATTTATTTGAAAGAGGATTTGTTATGTAAAATAAAGCTTTGCTCTTTCATTCTTGTAAGCTAATAAATTTTGATTTCCTGTAAGCCGCTGTTTTTTATGCAGATTTTGTATATTGTCAGTAGAGATGGTTCAACCACGATAGCTCAAAACAAATTGATATCGATACAAGCCAGCTGAAAATTTGAGCAAATGCTATCTATTAGAGCTGGGAGCGATAGTCTCCCCCCTCGATGGTTTTGGCAGCGATGGAAACACAAAGTCGATAGTATCGATGTCTTGGTCTTGTTTCATCGATGGAAGAAACCGATGGTTCCATCGGAAATTTAAAAGGGTTATTCGCTGCAAAAATTGTTAAACAACGCCAATAAAATACAAAATGTTTATGTTTTTAAATAAATTTATTATATGAAATCAAATCAAGTTTGATAAATCGCCATCGAAAAATTTACATCGATCTATCGCCTTTACAAATTCCATCGACACTATCAATGGAGCCACCGATGGATTTCCCAGCTCTACTTGCTCAAACTCAAATTCTTTAAAAAGCAAACTGCTTAAGTATTTCAACTTAACATGGCCTTAAAATGACATTATGTCATTACTTTAAGGTAACCCCTTGAAGAAAATTTTTAGTCATTATTACTCAAAAATCTTTCTCGTTCATTTAGGGTTAATGGCAATGGCAAATATGTACATACATATGTAAGATATTAGAGTTGTAAATAAATTGAACACAAGTTACTTTAGTTCATTGGATCAGGCTTTTTTTGCAGTGTAGTTTTTTCTTTGGTTTTTGTCTGCTTTTACAGTAGGATCATTCCATTCATCCGCTATGCCTTGTTTCTGTCGTTTCGTCAGTTCGTCTGTCAGAAATTGCCAACATGCCAGAGATTACCAACTGTCAGTTGAATGTCATGCCAATGGAACATGCCGTCAACTGAAGTGTTGAACTAATTTAACAGCTGTTGAAAAAAAGAAAAGAAAAAACACAAAAAACAAAAGAAGGAAAACCAGCAAAATGATGCATGCTACCAAAGTCTATACATACTCTACCCAGGCGTATGGGTAATAAAAGAAGGAAACAGAAAGCAGAAATGTTAAAATTGAAATTGAAATGAAAATGCACAATGCAAAAAAAATACAACATACATATATGTACATACATATATATATATATGTATAATTTTAAGTGCATGGCAATTAAAATACTTGCTCACAGTGTACGGCAATATGATTGCAACACAATTAGCTGCACATTAAATATATACGATAATTAAGCCGCAAAGAGAAGAGATGATCTGTGAGGGTAGAGAAGGAGGAGGAGGTAGCAGGAGGCAAGGTGATGATGACCAACGGGCAATGGCAATGGCAACAGCAGCAGCAGCCCACGCCTTGGTGTGGTAGTCAAATGAAATCAGCTCGACGACGTCTTGGCCATGGCGTTAATGTATGCCGATCGTCGGCCTCTCGCCCAGTTGCTCAGTCTCAGCGTTGATCGTCGTGTAATTAGAAAATGTTGTGCATAATTGGAATTGTAAATGAGCCAAGCTAGTGGCAGCAGCGGCAACATCTCAGGAAGTGAGCAATCTTGACCAACGCTTTCCATTTGGCTACTCCAAGACCAAGACCAAATCCAAGTCCACATTTGATGCCACCTTCGTGTTTGCGTTGTTTCAAATGTAAATTATACAATATAATAATATTTTTTGTTTCTTTTACTTCTCTCTATCTTCTACACTTTTGTTCAGTTTGTTAGGTTTGCGCGCTTTGCTGATTTTTATCTGCAGTTACAAAAATTTTGTTGTCTGCATCGATGTTTTGCTGTATGTAAACGTTGATTTTAATGATGTGCCATGCCCCTCATGATGTGGATAACTCAGGCATTTTATTAGCCGCTGAATGAAATGACCAACTCCGGTTGACTAACTTGGTTAAGTTGATTGTCTGACATGGCTGTGGATAGGCCGCTCGGTTGCCCATATTCAGCTAGGTTTTTTTTCTCTCTGGCATTAATTCGATTTGAAATTAAACCGAACATGATTTTAAATGTTGATTTTTACGTTTTAATCGTCGCGTTTATATTGCCATAAAAACGAAAAAAACTAAAGAAGTAGGTAGTTGTAGTTTTGTAGAGAAAGAAATGCCAAACGGTTCGTGTTACACGGAAAAATATTCAAATTTTTTGTTTAGTTTTTTTGAGGCGTTTGTTATGGGAAGTTTGTCAGATGATCGATAGTGGAACGATTGAGTTTCCAAATGAATAATAAAATGTGTTATTTACATATTCTGTGAAACATTTCATTGATGAGTAGTATTTAAATTTTCATTTTTTTTTTTTTTTTTTTTGTTGTAACTCAACACGATCGATTGTGGAATGTTCTTAATGACACGTTTTCAATGTCTTACGAAGGTTTAAATGTTTTGAAAAGTTTTTGTTTATAAGCTTAGACCCTTAAAGTTGCTTTAATTAGAGTAACTTCTTATGAGAGAATCTGTAATTTTACCAATTTTTAGCCAATTTTGTCTTATATTGACACAAAGATGTAACTATTTTGAATTGTTTAAACATGGTCGAAAATACAGTTTGACGAAAATATAATATGATGAAGACTACGAAAAATAGTTTTTGATCAAATTTGATATACTTTGTTTTGCCAATCTCTTGGATATTATATGTACCCATATCTCTTAATTTAAAAGTCTCATTCTTGATGTGATCTATTGTATATCTGTGTCCAATGCCTTCCATCCATCTATCTATTATAGATCACAGTTTTGTTTCCTCACCCCATCCCCAAATATCAAAAGATGGTGGATGGTAAAAATTGAGATTTTTACAGCTCATAAATTATAAAACACCTGTAAAATGAGTTTAATGCCATACCAAATACCAAACGATGTCATACAATATAAAAAGAAAAAAAAAATCAAGCCAACGGAATGGAAGTCGGAATTGGTTAGAGTGAGGGTGATGTAAGAGACAAAGGAGAGAGTGAGAAAGAGAGATAGAGATAAAGAGGAACTATAAAGCAAAAGCCGATTTAACTGAACAGTTACAATTTGGTTTTGCCTGTACCACACAGACGAAGAGATGAGAAAATTTTTATGTGCAACGAACGTTTTGTTGAAAATATCATTAAAATATCAAAGTTTATCACCTTGCCACACACTCGTGTGTGTATGTGAGTGTGAGTGTGTTTGTTGATCCGATGTAAGATCGGACTTGGACACACATTGAGAAAAGAGAAAGATAGATGGACAGACAAGTCGAGTTAATCCGTTCATTAGGTTTACGGACATAAGCTCATGTTGTTTAGTGAGGCGTTAGAAGAGCTCACAACAATGGGCCACGATTGGACCTGGACCTGCCTCTAGTGCTGGCCATCTATGAAGTTGGTCATAATGCTGGCCTGGTGTGGGGTTTGGTGTGCGGTTGGGGGGCCGATACGGAATGACAATGAGACGAGCTGAATGGTTGACAGCATGACAGCTTTTTGTTGGGCCAAGCACAATATTTTGACATTTTTACTGCCCGCTTATGAAATGCAAAAGAATTTCAAACGTTTTCGGCTTTTAGTTTAATTAAATTCTAATTTATTTGATTTTATCGTCTTTTAAAGTGTATTTTCATGTTTGAAAACTACTCTTAGCGTTTCCATCCATTTTTATACCCTTGCAGAGGGTATTATAAAATTGGTCAGATGTTTGTAACGCACAGAAGGAGACGTTTCCGACCACATAAAGTATATATATTCTTGATCAGCATGAGAAGCTGAGTCGATATAGCCATGTCCGTCTGTCCGTCCGTCCGTCCGTCCGTCCGTCCGTCCGTCCGTCCGTCCGTCCGTCCGTCCGTCCGTCCGTCCGTCCGTCTGTGCAAATCAACTTCACGCTGGCATCTTAAGAGCTATCGGAATGAAATTTCATATTTGAGCTACTTTTAGCCGGGAGATAATAGAGTATGAAAATTGTCAGGATCGGACTACTATATCATATAGCTCTAGAACAAAATTTTTTGCAAAAATTGGAGTATCGCCATGAAATTTACCAATATAATAGAATTTGATATAAAATCTCAGATCCCAAAATTTGAGTTTGATCGGATAAATAGAACACAAGTTACAGTCAATTCAAATCGGTTCTACGTCATCAGCAAATCACACACAGACGTAGCGCTACACGTATGTATGTATGTGTATGCGTGTTGTGCCTTGCTTAAAAATTTGTAGTAAAAAGAGAAATAATTTGAATGTTTTGTTTGTGTGTTGATGAATTGAGTTGCAAGGAAAGAAATTTCAAAATGTAAAAAAATTATTGCCAAGGACTGCAAGGGTATATAAACTTAGGCATTGCCGAAGTTAGCTTCTTTGATATTTTTAGTTAATTTCATATGATTTCCATATATTTTTCGTTCGATTTTTTTTATTTTTTGCGTATGTTAAGTAGCTCTTTGTTTTGCATAGTGATTTCATTTGATTTTGATTCGATATTAACACTTTATTTTTTTAGCTAGCCAAAAATTTGTCAATTGTGCATAAGCTGATTAGGGCATAAAAGTATCTGAGCTCTAGTTTTTTTGTTTAAATAAGCTGCTTATTTCAAACAAAACATATCAAAATATTATGACTTGATTATGTGGAAAGACTAATTTTTTTAGTTGTCCAAGAACTTTTGTCATTCAAAGAATAGGTGCTCTGTATTAAGTGTTAAGTTGATTTTGAAATGCCCATCAAGGTCATAAGACCTTCCTTTCACCTGGTTGGATGGGAATTTTCGACTAACAATGCGATTTTTTTATGGACAAGGTAAAGCAAAGAAAAAAAAATATCTCACAAAGTTGATCATTAAAGCGTAACAAGAGCATATAAAACTTAAATATAAAAATCTATATCACAAGGCTGGTAATGCCGTAAAAATATAACTTGAGATGATTGTTCTATGAAATGTTAATAAATAAATAATTCTTATTGGCCACAAGTAGTTTGAAGATTTTAAACTTAATTTAGATAAAATATTCAGAGAGATAGTTGAAGTATTGAGCTTGTTGCAAGATGGAATTATCTTAACTGAAGAATAATTCAAAAGAAAAGACAATACCAAAAACAAGCTATATTTATATTTGACTTGGATAACTATATTATGGGTTAGTACATATGTTAAGCACATGTTTGCCCCAGAAGAGTGAAAGAGCCTTTTAAAGCCCAACTAATGATATATATTACTTGGCGTGGTATTTTATTTTTAATCGAAAGACTTGATAAAACTTTTAACTCCCCATAATCGTAACCTTATTCTTTTGCACTTACCCCGGGTCGACACTCAATATTCAAAAACTCTGATAAGCTGTGCGCTCTCTCTGTCTCTCTCTCATCCACACAAATATATAGACAGTTTTAAAAATCATTTGAGGCACTCACCACACATACCAAAAAAAAAAAAAAGAATACGCAAGAACAAGCTCAAATCATATGCGCCCAAGAGACAAGAAGACCAACCCAAGACAAACCATGACCCTTGACCCACCCGTAGTCGGTCTGCACACGCTCCCTGAGCCAATTAAACGCGCGTTATCTGAGCCAAATTTTAAAGCGTTGATACATAAATCCTTTTGGTTAAGCCCCGCAGCGTTCTTGACAGCCAAGGCACATGCTAACATGCCATTTTCCACACTCCCCCAAGCCCCCTCACCACCCTTTACTTAACCCAAAAACGACCCAACGCATGGCTAAATAAAAAAATGAAAATAAAAACAAAAGTAGCGCGAAACTTTTTCGAAAGAGTTTTTCCCTTACGGGCGTAAAGAGTACGCGTTCCCCCAAGGATAAGCAGCCAGGACGATGCATAGCGAAAGCTTATGTGTGTGCCTGTCTATGTGTCTGTGTGTGTGTGTGTGTGTAGATGAGTGTATTTTAAAATTCAACTGTGGCTTAGCATGCGCATCATAAAATAAATTTTAAGCGCAAGTGGCGCCATTAAGTCTGCTTTCAACTTTTTTACACCCACTACGAGACTAAGAAGTTGCCAAAAAATGGTTCAATTGGGTGGCGGAGTTGCCTGTGTTGGCTGTTGCCATATAATGTGCAAAAAAGTTTATCAAAAACCCTTTCTACACCCAAACAAGGAGTACTTCAATATTGCCTCGACATTAGGGTGACACGAAACGGAATAAAAATCGACATTTCGGGCAAGCCATTGGACATTTTGTTAAAATGAACTACTAATTTAACTTGTGAAATATTAAATAAAAAAGTGTTTCAATACTATATTTAAACATTTAAATCAACGTTTGAGACATTTATTCCCATGATGAATGCATGAGTAATGAATCAAAACAAATCTCACATCAATTGTTTAACGTCTGAGTAGACAAAGAACTGTAAATGTTCAGAATATACTTTATGTTTTAGAATGATTAAATGAGTACTATGAGTAGTAATTCAAAAGGTAACTACTCAAAAAGTTACCGAAGATTTGAATGTGATTATTGTCTGTTAGTATTCGCATATATGTATGTATGTATATTTTTTGGGCCCATTAATTGTCAATCGAGACTAAAGACGAAACTCTTTCAAGAGCGAAAAATACAGACAACTTGTTAATATTGCTGTGGTTCAATAAATGAGCTAAAGCCTGCAAGTCAAAAATTGTGGATAAATTTTTAAAAACTTTAATGTTTTTGTCTTTTGTTATAAATAAGGAATTAATGAAATTACAATTACAGATTTTCGTTTCCACATTAGCAGTTTTTGTTTGGCTACTTGACCTATTAAGAATGCTCTTAAATTCATCTGTATTTAGATAGATTATAATAAACCTATACAATAAGAAAGTTAAAGTTTGTAAATGGGCAAACATTTTGTCTATCTACTTTTTGTCAGTTTACTCCAAAATTAACTAACTAGCTAGCTTTGCCATCCTCAAAGGTCCTTAGTAGTTCTATAATCGATTGGAACACCCATAGACGTTTGCATATCAGACGAATTTCCTAGTATCTCGTTCAGAAAGCTCTATCAAAACTGTTTATTGAATCACCCTACTCTTTTATATATGACTATATTGGGATATAAGAGTATTTATCTGTATATGTATGTACATACATATGTAAATGGTTTGCGACAAACAAAATGGCGGCACAACATAACACAACATTTTTTTTTATTTTTTGATACCCATTTCTGTGCCGCAAAACTTTTCGACGCTCTCTTTTACAAATTACCAACAACTTTAGCTCGTTTTTTTTTACGATCAAAATAAGCGTTTATGTTCTCTGTGTGTGAGTGTGTGCGTGGATGTGGGTGTGCGAATGTCTGGGTGGGTGTTACCCCAAATTATATATGTATATATGTACATAGATTATGCAGAGTTAAACTCATTCTCCAATGAGAATTGAGTATTTCGAATGGGAAACTAATTGAAAATGCATTTAATTAGCCTTGAGGTTTGTTTATGCCACCAAAAATCTTTATAATTGAATTCAATTTTCTTGGCAAATAACGATTATATATGTATGTAGGTAGAAATTTTTTAATTAAATTTTTGTTTCTGTAAGCGAAAGCCGGCTTTAAGACAAAGACCTACCAGCAAGGCTATTAGGAGTCGAATTTTGACATTTATATTGACAGCCAATAATAGACAACATAACTACGAAGCAAGGCAAAGAGCTCACAGAGTGAAGGAAACGACAAAACCAGACAGAAGAAAAAAGCTGGCGACTCTGGCGTGAAATTAAAACCCTTGCGGTATGGAAAACCAGTAGCGAAAAACTCTGCAAAGCCAGAGAGAAAGAGAGAGAGAGAGAGAGAGAGAAGGAGCATAAATCTTTCCTTTGACTGTGGTGTTTCAGCAGCAAGGCACCGCCAAATGACAATTGTATCAGCTACTGTGTGAAGTTGGACGGAGTTCAGAGGATTGGAACCGGACTTGATTCATTCATTCATGACTGTGGCAATGGGCAAGCGGTGACTTAGAAGTGCAACTAGCGAAAAATAAATTATTTTTATGTGTTAGCTACGGCCTTTAGGATTTGCATTTTCCAATTTTTAACACCTCCGGGGGTCATCAAGCGTGGCCAGACAATCTAAGCCAGACTATAGGAAATCATAATTATCCGCAAGAGATAAGAGAAACAATACGAACAGTTAATACCCATTAATAAACAGTCTTTTCTCTCGTTAACTCCTTGTTATTGTGTCCTTTTTAGATTCTCTGTGTTTATTAGCAGAAACATACCTGAATTTTGAATGGGAGCAGTTGGAAAACATTGTTTGAAAATTTCAGAAATTAAATTATAATACATAAATTTCGATTTCTTTCAATTTATATTATAGTAGAACTATACTCCCAATTCCACACATAGATTTATTTGCAAATATTTGAAAATATGTCGAAAAGTCTGTAATTTTATAGTACACATGGACTAATTTTAATTTCGTTCAGTTGTAAAAGTGAAACAGCTGAGCAAATAAGGCTCAGCGAATTGCAGAATTCTCTCTTTCCATTCTCTGCCCACTTGTGTAGAAGTGTAGACTGAACTAATATATACTTTGGCCATTTTTGCACATTAATAGGTATAACAAAAGCGTAACGAAAAGTATATGGCTTGGCCACAATGCAGCATTTGTTGTTGTTGGACACTGTGTGTGAGTGCCAGAGCAATTATGCAGCGGCGGCCTGTTGCAGAAGTCAAAGCATTACCTCAACCCTGTGCCCCTGCTCCAACTCCCTACCCCAGTCATGTTGATGTACCTTTTGGGCATAAAATTGAAATCCCGTCCAGGTTCTGGCAACTGGAGCAGGATGCTATGTTGCCGCCGTCGCCGCCGCTGTTGATGTTGCTGTTGGGTTTGGCATTAAATTTGCCACATCTTCGACGTGCGGCAGTCAACAACAATCGCTCGATGGCAACGACAGCAACATACAAATTTATATGGCTGCAGGGCATGTTGAAATTATGCCATCAAATTGGTATCAACAGCAACAACATGGAGCATGGTAGCATGGAAATGCTCTTCTGCTAGGAAGTTCTGGTTTTTTTTTTCGGAGCGACCGCGACAATTTGTGTGTTTGTGTGTGTGAGTGTGTGCGATGTGCAAAGTAGAATGTTGCTGGGTGCGAACCTAATGCGTGTCGATGGCACTGTGCGATGGCTCGATGGTTACCTTGTAAGCAAATTAGAGCAACCTGAATGGAGTATGTGCAGGTTATTGTAATTTCTAATTGGTTTGATATAGACGTTACAACTAGTTGAAGTTCTAACGACAACAGCCAAAACAACACTTCAGAAAGAGACGAGCTAATGGCTAATGGTGAGTTAATGTGGCATCATCATAATTGCTGACTTTTAACATATATTTTCACATGATCAATTCCCTCTATCTATGGTCACATCTACAAGGGATCATTGATGAAGAGTCAAGAGAAATATAATTTCAATAAAGTAACCTCCGACTCAGTCCCTTCACTTTTAATGATTTTTGCGGAAATTAAGAGCACAAAAAATAATTACGCACTATTGCCATAATTTCATAAAAGGCAGCGATCGACAAAGGAAGGAAGAAGCGAACGACGAAGACGAGGACGACCCATCAGGTAACATGAACCTGTCGGCAATATACAAGGCCAATGAAGAGGGAATTATAGAAGGGGGAGCCAAAAAGGGTAAGAGATTCATGAAAAGAAGGAGTTGCACCACAATCAACGCCCCACTAGCCAAGCCAAACCCGAACAGAACTTTTAACCCAAAAAGAGTGGCGCGGCGGCCCAACAGAAGTTATGATGAGTCTCCGGCAAGGCTGGCGGCATAGGTGGATGTGGTTGTGGATGATGCTGCTGCTAAGGTTGCCTGTTGATGATGATGCTCGTAGTCGAAGACGAACGAAGTCCAACGTTTTGGGCAATTGGTGCCCGGCCCGTCCTAGCCCTTAGCCCGAAATTGGTAGGAGTTGATGCGTTGATGCAATTACACCATAATATTCACACTTTGCGAGGTGAGAAAATTGCGGGCTATTAAAAGATCATAATAACGCGCTCTCCAGCACGAAGCCGCCGATGCTGATTTTTCTGCTTCTGCTCCTTTTGATAAAGCTTCAGATGAAGATGCTGCAAATTGTTTAAGAGGGCCCAAGCAAAACTTGATGATGTTCGGGGCATTGGAATGGAGACCAGTTGACTTTGGAGTTGAAAATTTTGCTGTTCTAAAAGTACCGCCGCCGCCGCTGCTGCCGACATTTATGACAGGCTATGAAATCATCTTTTTTTTACCCTTCATATGTTTCATAATACTTCTTCTTCTCACTCGTTTTCTTTTCTTTATTCTGTTGAATGTAATTTCAATGGCAAAAGCGACCACAAAGTTGCACACATGTCAAAACTAGGGCGCTTCGCTTGATTTAGCACCAAGTGCCCACTGGTGGCACTTCGCAGAAATTGATTTAAAAAACCGCTTTCAAAACCATAAAACACAATGAAAGATGCTTCACATCTTCATTTGTATATACAAAGTTAAATCTGAAGCTTAGGTTTTTAAATATTTTTATATTTATTCTCAATACAATTTGGAATTGCTTCATTTGGGATATAATGTATCTCTTTCCAAAAGATCTTTGAAAAAAACTAAAGTTTCACTGAAATTCAAATTACTTTTGATTGAATTTTTATAAAATGGATTTTCATTACAATGTATTAAAAATCGAAATATTTTTTAGTCGACATCAACTAAATTGTTTCACTTACTGCTAACGATAGCTTTTGTAGAAAGCGCAATCATCTTAAATGGTAACACTAGTTAACAAAGTTTTAGCAAGAGAGAGATTTAAAAAATTCATAGAATTCAAAATCTAAAATATTACATTTAAAAATAAGTCCAAGAAATATTTATAAATATTTTACTCTGTTTTTTGCTTTCATTTCTGTTTTTTATTTATTAAACATATTTTTATGATTTGTAAGAAGTTATAAAATATCTTATGATTACTAAGACTAACTATCTTACAAAATCTTATAAAACCGACTCGTTTATTGTTTAATTATTCACTTCTCTACCAATACTCCGTTCGAAAACTGTGCTGTGAGTACTCTAAACATCAGTATAAACGTATGAATCCACTGGATACTTTGCCATCAGGTCATCCATGGCAACGAATGGGCAGACCGATCGACAAAGATGTTCCGATCTCCTTAGCTTCGCTATCGTGTAAACTCGCTGCTAGCAATGCGGAAACAGAGCGGTGGAAAACCACTACCATCTGAAACAATAGATTGGCAGCGCATTAGTTTTATTTAGGACTCTAGTTGGAATCCAATGGCTGCATCTAACCTAAATCATATCAATTTTTAGAGAGAAATTCAAAGGCCGAATTTGGGTTAAAAGCAATAACTATTTTTAGGGCCATTGCATACTTTTAGGGAAAAAGATATGCCATTTGGTTTTAGGTCTAATAAATTGTTAATATGTATATTAGTGGACTATTCAAGTCTCTAACAATAAGATATTGTAAAATGTATAAAACAAAATCATAAAATATCAAATAAAAATATTTGTTTTTTTATGCCTTTTTGGATGATTTGGCAATATATCTTCAGGGGAATTTTTAGTTGTTAGACGCCTATTTTGTCCGACGTGGAGTTCTTAACTGTTTAGAAATAAATATATTCAAATTCAAATATATTGGGAATGTATCCAAAAGCAAGAAAATCTTGTGCTTTATTCATCCAGGCAGCAAACAAAAAGTTTTGTACTCAATCAAAAAGTTTGCCAATACGGCCAATAAAGGGTAATATTTATAACCTTTAAGTTTTAAAATTATATATCTTTGTTTTTTTTTGTTTAGTTAAAACAAAATGTGTTTAAGAACTTAACTTGTAACAATAAAGTTTAATATCTATTTACATACATACATACTTAGTGCCCTGCCAAAATGACACGACTTTTAATATTGGTCGATACATTCTACATAAATAATAGATTAAAGCACATTGTAACATAGGATAAATTAGTTCCTTTCATTTCTTAAACTACTTTCTCGCTACGAAATTGTGTTAACCAGTGTTGCCATCACATATTCACTAAACTCCACATCCGCCACGTCAATATCAAACGCTTATGATTAGAGGAGAATATGGGAAATATTAGCAAAATTAATGGTCTTTAACAATTTGGTAATCAAAAGATACAATTCAATCACTTCCATTCTCATATATCAAGCATTTAACTGAAATAGTTGCCCAATTTGAATCGAAATTTTGTGAGCATTTAAGAAAAAAAAAACTGGTTTCCTTGCTCAATTCTGTCTATCATTCCGAATCGTGATATCACAGAGTGAACAGCTCATAGCCATTGCTTTTTAACACAATATCAAATTACGATGCAATCTGAAGCCGTGTTAGGCATTCACAGCGGTTTTTAATCAAATCAACTAACATTTCAATACATTTTATGATTGTTAATATCATATGTATGGTATTTTCAGGTTGATTATCGCTTTGTTCAAATCCAAACAGCCAACACACGTTCCATGCATATAGACCAACCTACTATTTGTCTGTATATATGTATAATATTAATCTCAGCAACAGAAAAAAATATATACATACATAAATACATATATCAAAAGTCATTAGAATTGTCAACGCATAAATTAATTGCTCGTAAAGTGGCAAAGTTATGGTTTTTGTATCAGTTGTCTTTGTTGTTTCTGTTTGTGTATACATTTTATTTTATTTTATTTTTTTTCGGTCCGTTTTTTAAATAATTTTTATATTAATTTTTCAGTGTGTGAAAGGAAATTGTTTTGTGTGTCATTGCTGGGCAAATCAAATTTGACACTCCCCATCGAATAATAATACCAGTAATGCAACTTTTTTATTAGTCTCTTACGTATTTTGCACTTTATTAAAAACGATTTGACGTGTTGATAGGACCAATTTCAGATGCTTATCTATGCCATTGTTTAACGAATTTCAAATCTTTTTGTTATTTGGCTATTTGTTAGGCGAATTTATAAATCTATGTATATATTATATGTTCTACGTACTCTAAATACATTCAAAATTTGAAACTGGTTCCAATGACATGGCTCGTTATAAAGTCATAAAAATATAAAATAGATGAGCTTAGTTCAAACCGTTTACAATAAGCTATAAAACGCAGACGCCAAACAAAGCTAACCAAATTAAAGAATCGTGCCAATAACGTTTTAAACTTTGTTTAACATTCTTTACTTATGAAAATCAATTTGCCTAATTTTAAGTTTCAATCGAATTCGCTTACTTTATTTACTGTGACACTGAAACCAAATAATGAGTTAACGAAGGGATTTAATTTATAAACAGAACTTTTGGAAAGTAGTAAAACTGCTTTCAATAAGATTTTCTTAATATATTTGATAGGAAAATTCTAATTTTTAGAAAAGTGCTTTCACTTAACAAAAGACTGAAACGCCTTTCATTGGAAAGGTAACGAAAAATACAAAAATTAAACAACTATGAATAAATAAATCAATTGCTCGCAAATTGAAATTTAGCATTTTAACAAATTATCAATACAGTCAAGTCAATTAGTTTGCCATCACCACTAACTTAAACATTCAATGACTGAAAGCAATGAAATGAAAGGAAGAAGAGAAATTTCCATCACTAATCAAGATAATTGCATACAACAATTTCAATGCAACCAATTACAATTTCACGCGCATTTTGCCACGCACAATTCTCATATCTTTTGAAGGTGCATTCAAACATCGATTGATGAATGCTTCCTAGGCAGGCAGTAGACATTAGCCAGCCAGCCATCCAGTTATCCGCAGTGGCAACAAGAGTTGGTAGCATTCGCCATGCCATTGAGCATCCAAAAATGCAGCGTTAAATGTTTAAATTTATGGAATTTTGATTAACAAGTGGCTGGACGCCATGAGTTTTGAACCAAAAACTCCAATTAGTATCATGCCGACGATGATGATGCTGATGGTGGTGGCAATGATGATGATGTTTCAATCGGGACTTCAACACAAATTTACAAAAATTACATTTCAATTATTTTTGCTATTTTATTGTTGAGACAGCGATCATCATCATCACACCTTCTCTTTCTGCCACTGAGATAATTGTGCATAATTCAAGTGTTTTATGCCGCAAAACTCTACATTTCTTGGACTTGGAATATGCCTGCTTCTGGTGAGGCTGTCACTGGCCATGCCATCTTCATTGGCCAACACGTGCAACATGCCAACATATCCAACAACTTCAGAAGTCTGAGCTATCACATTGAAATGCATCTCTGGGGCCCACAAATTAGTTTCGTGCTTAATGATTGCGTAAATGGTTGTTGGAATGTGTGCAGTTATTGCCATTAACTTGCAACAGACATACATACATACGTGGACCAATGGCAGACAGATGGACAGACAAACAGATAGATAGAGCCGCACAAGAGAATGACAAAGGAGCTGCAACAAGGTTGAAGCCAGTTCATCGGGCTTTAGGACTCTCATTTGCATGCCAGGTAAGCTGTCTCAAAGCGCTTCGTTTTGTGGTTTTTTTTTTAGTATCGCCAATAATCTGTAGTTCTTAGCATTACCGTTCATGTTCGGTAGGTACTTTCATGATCAAAATGATATTTTTGGTAGAGACACAAAAGATTATCATTATTTTTTATTAAAGTATAGGATATAGTTGTATAAACCATCAACCTAACTATATTTTACAAGCACTGGCAACTAAGGCCTTCGGCTTAGACTACATCCATAGCCTGGAAATTGAATCCGGATCCTCGTTGAGAGACAAAAGATTTATCGTAAAAATAGACCAGTTGTTTTTAAAGTTTTTAAATAAGTGTCTTACAAACTGTAGAAAAGTTTCCAAGTTCCTTTTTTCCCATGTTTAATTAGCTTAAAGAATTATATTATATTAATATTAGCAATGAAGTCTCATAGAAGAGATATTGTTTGATTTTGAATCCATGTATGAAAAAAATCATGAGTTAATTTGACACGAGTCTGTCCTATGAAACGGGAAAAGGATACTCTATTAGGGAATAGGAATGGGACTTTGACTCATTCTGGATTATTGAATCAGAATTACTTTTAAATGTCTTAGTGAAGTTTTTTTATCAACATAATTTCAAGCTACCAGGGAAAAAACAGTTATTTTTATATAATTACAATTAAACAGAATATTGCAATTAGGTTTTATGGGTCATGCGATTGTCCAAATTAAATTATTAAAAATTATTAGCTCAGGTGCCAAACCATTAAGACATAAAAGTCTAAATTAAAGAAGCAATCTTTGCATTACTAATCAACTTAAAAATACTCATGTAAATAAATAAATAGCTAAATTTGACTTAACTTCAAAATGCCATCATTTTATGATACTTAAAGAAAATGAGGAACAAAGCTAAATATTAAACAGTCGGTAAGTCATATGGCCGATTTTATCGAAAACAAGAACTATCTTAATTGTTTCAAACATCCAATTAGATTTCTAAAGGCAATCATGACTTAAGCCCATCCCATGGCCTTAAAATGATATCTGCCTGCAAGAAAAAGTGATAGGTATGTAAACAAGAAAATGTTCATACCTTTGCCGCAAGATTAACATAAATTCAGTTCATAAACTCTTAACAAATATCCCTTCAACAGTAACGATAAAACAAAACGGTTATTTTTAAAAGTTTGCCTCTCTTTGTATATGTATCTAATTATTTTTCAACATAAATATCCCCCCAAAAAAACAAAAGAAAAACACAAGTATACTCACAAGAAACCTTTTTTGTTTTAGGTTTTTTTTTTGTTGTTGTTAAATTAGCTGTAAGGTGCCTATATGTCTGCCATAAAAACAAAAAGCCATCAGCATTGACCCAGTCGCAGTCGCCACTCGCAGTGGCTGTTGCCGTCATCAACGTCGCATCGTCTCCAGGTCCCAGACATATTGAAAATTAAAGCGAGCGCACGTTTGGCCTGCGGCTAGTCTCAGGTCTCTGGTCTCCAGTTGAAAAGTGGTAAAGATTTGGAGTCACAGACTCCGAGACTTCGACATCGAAACCAACGAAAAAAAAAAAACACTTTACAGATCATTGATCATCGTCAGGGGGAGAGAGCCCAGTAAGATCGAGATCGTCTCACACCCAAATGAGAGAGAGATGGCCAAAGAAATTTTGTGATTATGATTCATAAGCGCTGAGCTCGTCGTTCAAGATTTTGGGCAAATTACCGGAATTATATTAACGTTCTACTTTGTTTTTAGTTTTCTTTTTGGAATACTCTACCTAATAGGCAACATGAAAGTTTAAATCTAGATTGCAAAGTTTCCTAAAGTTATATATAGTATCTAATGCATCTGACGGCTAGTTTTAATTTCAAAATGACCTTAGTATTGCCAAACTGACGAGTTAATTTACTTTGCTTAGTCGATGCTTTCAAAGAAAGTTTTGAAACCAAAAGTTAAAGAAAGGGTATAGATGAAAGCTCTACAGCCAAGACCTCATTTTTTGGCTGACTTGCCTTTTTGGTGTTAGGCTTTAGACAAATGAATTTAAGCTACTTCAAGCGAAGCGGCTGCCGTGCATAAACCGATACAGATACAATTTGAGACCGATACCGGGATCTCAGGGTCGTTGCGTCGGTATGGTCGGTGTCTGTGTGTGTGAATGAAAGCCAAAAGGGATTGGGAAGAGGAGGGTCCAGAGATGGGGCCTATCAACGACAGCCACTGGGACTGCAACTCGTCAGTTAGTCAGTTTGTTGGCTCTGATTGAAACACTCAGTCGATGGATGTTTCATGCGTCGCTGGAGATGTTGTTGTTGATGGACTTGGTCCAAAAAAAAGAGGAAAATAAAACTAAACCAAGACGGCCGCAGTCCGAACGATGTACCGCAATTATACCAAAAACCATCCATAATTATAGAGCGGCAACATATTTCGAAGTTAACACTTTCGTAGCATGGCTTTGGGAACTTGCTGCAGGCAAATTTTATTGATGCATCACAATTTAATGTGCAGTTGGCAAGGGGCATAAGGTTTTTTCTTGACTCTCGAGATCGACATGGACATCAAGGTATTTTTCGGTAACGTATCACATCAGATCGCATCGTTCAAGCCAGATCATCATTTCATAAGACTTAAGGATTGGCGGGGGAAATGAATACATTGTAATTTTTTAATAAATATTTCTTACGTTATGTTTTTCTCTCTCTCTTGATTTTCATGTTGTTGATTGGGATCTCATGTTTTTGTCAAGGCACGCACGTTTTTCAGTTTGTTCCAGTTATCTTTGAGGCTAAAATGAGATCTATTTAGAATGATGAATACGTAAAGCTTGCAGACTGAGATAGTTTGAAAATGCTTTAAAAAATTGTTGATTAATTTTTAGCTGTATCAATAGCATTTGAAGTGGAAGAGCAATCTTTTTAGCATTATTATTTTTTTTTTTATACTTAAAATTAGTAATAGATAGCAGATGTCTATGCTTAAATCCATCTCAATAAACTTGAAATTGAATGCATTCAAAGCTAGTTGACTTCAATGAGTTTTTTAGAAATTCTGAAGAAATGATTTCCCTAATATTTTACTTGATTACTTTTAGATTATTTTTATTTATGTGTTGCCAAATCAATTGCCGATCATTGAGATTCAAAAATCTTCAAGAACTACTCGAATTACAAAAAATTTAATTCAATTAATTTCTATATAGTGAAATCTAAGCGTGATGTCCTATTACATAGAGGTATTTCCTATGGCCACTTCTATTCCAAAGTAAGAAAGTGGTCTTGTCCATTAATCTCAGGAATCGCAACCTCATACAGTGGCTCTATCTTGTAATTGTACACCAGTTTTCTCAGTCTTAATATATTATCAACTAACAATATACATGTGTAACAATGTAAATATGAACATTTTGTAGTCTAATGTACCTGAAAAATTCCGAAATTTTATGTAATATTTTCTATTTTAACGAGAAAAGAATAAGTCAATTTTGGCTGGCTTAACGAATAACTACAAGAAGAAAAGTTTGTTTGAAAATAGAAACAGTTCCTTTAAAATTTAAATTAAAATTAAAAATTAACCACAACATTCAAGTGTTTTGCAAAAGAATTTGAACAATTTTCAACACAATTATGTCTATATAAAAGTTTATTTCACCCGTGAAGAATCATTTACGGGAGTAAAGGTACTAACTCCTGTATATTTGAATGAATGATATATATTTTTGAATTTGTCCCATTTAATTCTATATATTGGACATAACAATTTCAAGCCAATGCTTAAAGCCAACTACAATTATTCTTTCCAACCCAAAAAAAAGAAGTTAATCAAATATTTTTTTTGTGGCACCCATCAAAAATGGGGAAAATGGCAATAAAAAAAATGGCCGGGCGGAAAAAACTTTATCAACGCAAAAATATTATACCAAAACGCGTTTAAACCGCAACAACTCATTATTTTGCATATCACACATATTTTGACATAACCAAAACCAAACAGAACAAATAAATAAATAAAATTGCAACCAATCAGGTTAGGGAGTACCCCAACGACCATTCGCGGTCATAAATCGCAGCCATGTTCAATAACTCAGGGTCGGGAAAGTGTTTTTTTTTTCGGTTTTTAACCCACAACAGCAAAAAGAATAAGTATATATATGTATATATATAAATAAATATGTATGTATATAAATATAAATATGTATGCACATACAAATCAAGCGTGCAGAACAAGACAACGCAAAACAAAAAAGTACGTAAAAATCTGTGAGGAAATTTATGAGTCAAATAACAACGGGAGATGACAAGGGCCAACACAGCAGAGGCCAGTGGTCAGCACCCACCTACAGTTCAATTTGTTTTCCACTGGTTATTGACGAAGCCAAGCCAAACACGTCCCAGAGAGGTGGAGGAGCTGCTGCAGTCGGTTGATGTTTTGGCCACTTGGTCAATAAGTCAGTAACTGAAGCAAATGTATGTAGATAGACTGACAGTGGAAGAAAGAGAGAGAGAGAGAGTGATGGAGGAAGAATAAGAGTAACGAGGGGAAAAAACGCGTGATAAATATTTGCATTTCATTTGTGGCCGAGACTCCGAACACATGTATATAAATAATATTCGCACGATATATGTCCCCTTGGCAGACGACGACGACGACGATGCACAGAGCGCAGGCGCGAAACCGCACAGGCGCCTCTGGGCATTTGCTTCACACTAGCATACACTGCAAGAAATCTGCAAGAGTAAGTTCAAAAAGAAAAACAATCAAGAGGAAACTCTGATAACAGGTAGTTCTTGGCTTGGTTTATATCATGATCCTGATATTAAATACAGTTAAAATACTGAGTTCAAAATGGACTTGCATACCTTTGGGGGCTATATTTTTTTTTGTCTCAGTGTCTTGCCACCACCAAACCGTGTTCATATAATCTCCACCTCCTTTAACCTACGTGGGCGCCGCATCACACTTTATTTGCTGAAGTCTCATATTGGTCTCCGTTCGAGTCCGTTGCAGAGAGGCCAACTTGATATATGCGCTGCCTGCTCATAAAAATGTCAAAAATTGTGTTGCTGCGACGCTTTGTCTACCCTGGGAGTCCAACTCCACCGAGCATGCGCGCATATTTCGCTTTAATTGGCAAAATGCAAGGCAAAAGGCATGAACAGGGCACTGGCAACGGGCACCAGTAACTGGGTACTGGCACCTCCAACGACGACGCTAAATGCGCCAAGCACACGCATGCATAGGTGGGCCCAGAGACCATCGCTGATCGCAAAATCCAGATCCCAGTTTCGGTTTAGCGCTTTAAGCGCATTTAATGTGACACAGAACGAAAAGGATAACGACGACAGCAGCAGCACGTGACAATGGCCAGAGGTGGTTTGTGGTAGTTCTTTCTCTCTCTGTCTTTGTGAGGATTACCGGATGCGATGGACGACAATGTATATGGTGTATGTGGACAACGCATGCGTGCCAAAAGCAAATTTCACGCAAATCAAAATGTCATAAATTCGTTGCTTATACCCGCCCGAAATCTCCCATTCTCATTTGCAACCTACTAAGACCTCAGTCAGTCGGAGTTAAATTTATAATGAAAATGATACGTCTGCGCGTTGTCTAGGTGTGTGTGCATAAAGGGATGTATGTGTTCAGGTATATAATATATACATACATATGTCTACAGAAGAGGTAAAGGAAACCAAATGACAAGTGTTAAATTGGCGCGCGAATTTCAACATGTCGTCGCCAACTTTAACAAAGACAACAACGAAAACACTTCAAGTGGGTGTGTGTGTGTGTGTGTGTGTGTGAAAGGAATCCGATGACTTTAAGATATTGATTTATTGTCCGATTCTCACCTTTATAATTATAACAATTAATTCATAATGTTTATTTTCGAGTATCTTTCTTGTATCTTTGCAAATCAGTTTCAGTTTCATTTAAAATTTCTTGGCCAAAAGTGTCGAAAGTGGTAGAAATTTAGAATTTCACTCCAACTAGGAGAAAGCCCAAACCGACATTAGATGGTAATCAAAAAAGTAGGGAGGAGAAATGAGGCAACAACCCCAAACGGAAGGGAAGTTACCTTTGAATATATTTTAAAAGTCTTTACTAATGTGTATTTATATAAACAAACATTTTTAAACCACTGTATATTTTCCCCTTAATCCATTATTTCTTTTTGACGTGGTTTTAGTTGCCACATTTAAAGTCTTGACTTAGGCATAGCAAAAATTTAAAACTGAAGTGAAAATACATACATTTATAAATGGAACCATTTCATTTAAATTTGCAAAGATTTATAGTTTAAACAAAACAAAACTGAAACTATAATTATTTTTTTTAACGTTTGATAAATTTGTACAGATGGATAAGGTTGAAATTGTTTCAAAAGAAGTTCAAATCAAATCTTGAGTCCGTTTTGTAGACTAGTCGTAAGCATGTGTAGAATTTTTCTTTATTAAAAAAATGATTTAATAAACCAAGTCTAAAATTCAAATATTTTTAAAACTAAATTCCTTACTTAAAATGCAGTTCCAATCTTCTAATATTTGAAAAAAGTAAAAATCTCATCTTAGCGTTCTAAATTATAAAAAAAAAAACTTGTATGTAAATGACTCCGAGTCTTACATAGTAGAAAAACAATAGGTTTTCAATTAAACCTAATAATTCAACAACAATGTTTTTATCTCTTAATAATTTAGTTGCTTTTGCCTTCTAGGTATTCTAAACAACATTCTATGAAATTCGGCAAGGTTTGAGGGTTCTTCTTGAAGACTAAGTTAAACAAATTGTTATGATGGAATTTAATAATTTAAAGGCTACAGATTTTCATTTAGACTAGGTTTAGACACAATCTTCTACCTTCAACACACATAAAGACTTTTTAAACCATCTTGTGTCATATTAAGTCACATTTTCCCTGGCACTTGCCATAACTAACTCTATAGCTGTTTAGTAAACATGTAAGACATAAACAGATAACATATTGAACCGAGGGAAAGGTCTGTCTCTCGTTTCTCTTAAGTACACATAGTTAGACTTCTGCCTAAGGAATTACCCCATTAACAATTTAACAACCACAATTCGTAGCAGCTGTTTGTGTACCTACCTGAGAATACATGCCTTTCATAGATAAATATATGTATGCATGAGTATGAGTACAGGTATGAGTTTGTGGCTGCGTCTTGTAGCCAAACATGCCAATTGCACATTAACGACATAACACCGTTATAAACGCGGTCTCCCATTCCCCAAACGCACAATTTAACCAGGAGAGCTTACGCCGATTATTATATGCATATTGATCAGTCTGTCATGTGGGCACGTAGCAACTATCACTCATGCAGATGAATCTGCCTCCAACTTCCTTTAGAGAATTTCAAATGACACACACCCATCTGAGTTGGCAAAGATCCTATCTTTAAGAAGGAGCAAGTTTTGTTGAAGATTTTTAGTAGAGAACGGAATGAATATATGAAAATTGACATTTGAGGGATTACGTTTTATCAAGGCGGTTTAGAACTGAAATGGATTGAATTAATACAATGAATTTAATGAATAGAATAGAATAGTCAAACAATCAAATTATAAGTTATCCGACTACATTCACAATTTTAGTTTCGTTTGTTGAAAATTTCTATATATTTATTTAAATGAGTACTCCAATAATTCATGGCTAATAGAATTTTATGTATTCGAATATATTGATATGAATATGAATCAGAAAAATGCTACGACTGTGTCATTTTGGTTTTTTGTACTCGTTCCTATTCATTTTATGTTAAAGCTTGATTAGATTTCATTCGATAATCATACTGTGAATGTATTGAATGTATTCGAGCAGTCTCCCTCTTGATACATATTGTGTTTTAAAACTAACTTTTCTTTAATACCTTATATGTATTTGTGTTTGTAAAATGACGCAGTACTGTTAAATTTTGTTAAACTTTTGGAAAATGTATATAAAAATTAAGTCTTTTATAATATTTTTCCCTTTTTTTGGTTTTCGCGTAATGTTGCTTGCCTTGTAACAAAAATTCACAATAGCTAAAAGTTTTCATTTTATGGGCCCCACTTGTGGCATACCCTTTCCTAAATCCGGCACTTAAAATTATGCCCCATCTCCAAAGCCTCTGTATAAGAAACCCTTTAATTTCCAAGTTGTTTGATACTTGTACTCATTCTGTTTTGAAATTAGTTTCCGCATATTATTGACAACGTTGAAATCGTTAATATTTTTTCAACGCTGTAAATGCTAATGAGGCGCTCATATCGAAATATTATGGCTTTTCAAATTCTTGTGGAATATTTGTTGTTTAACAATCATTTCAACACATATCCTGTGGTTAGCGTTGACCTCAGCACAGCGGTAACCGCCAAAAACCTACACAAATAGAGAGAGAGAAATTCTTTTGGATAATAACAAAAAACGTTTTTTAATTCGTTCGTTGGCTTAAGGACTCATGTCGCTTTTTTATTTTAACAGCTCATCGATATTAAAAAGATAAAGAAAACGGAAAAAAATAAAAGAAGAAAAACAAAACCCCCACTTCAAGTGGTCGCCGAGTATCTAGAAAATTTGTAGCCTACTTTATGATGGACCGTTGCCAGTTTTTATGGCTGAGCCTCAGGCCCAGTTAGCGCTGGACTTTAATTTTTTATTAGGTTTGTTTTTTTTTTTTTTTTTGGTTTGGTTTCTGAGTTATTTGATACTTTTCTTCACACTTTTCTCTCTAATGTGGCAAGTTTTTTTGTCGATTTTGTGGGGTATCACAAATATCGTTTTGTTTCTCTATACTTTATCTTTCTGCACGCCAACTGTTTTAAGTGGCTTTCTGGCCATCGAGAGGAGACTGCATACATTTTATCGCATCTTTTGAAAAGCAATGAATTTTGAGTTTCCTTTGTTCGATACATTTAATGTTTTCCACACTTGGCTAGTTTATGTTCGATATTATAAATTCATTGATTGGCCTTTATGAAAGGCATTCAAAAAAAAAAAAAAAAAAAACACACAAAAAATGTATAATTAAATTGATATGGAAAGGGCATCTTCCATCAAATGTTAGAGTTTATTAACAAATAATATGAACGATTCTTTTTTTGATTTAGTCATATATAAAGAGGGATCATTTGAGATAAAACCGTTGCAAGTTGGCTTTGTATTAGAACAATGTGATTGGGTCTAAGCCGTTAGACGATAATTTGCTTTAGCAATATTTATGAATAATTTCTATGACACTTTAGGGTTCTTTCAAGTATTTTGCGACTGAATGACTCATAAATTTCTTTTGCTTTTACAATTTTGTTAAAAGTTACTCTTTTAATAATTCAACTAGAGTCTAGCACAAAAATCAAAGATTAAAACCAATCTAATTAATCATACATAGTATACAAGCTTAAAACAGCCTTGTGGAAGTTTTATCTACAGTAAATAACAGCTATAACGATACCAATTTCAGCGATTTACTGCTGTTAACGAAACACACTTGAAGGTTTAATTGGTTTTCATACAAAGTACTTTAGTACCGTTTAGTATGGATATAAAATTGCTGCTCCCTTGATTAACACCATAACCGGCAATCACAGTATATAGCTAATCTTTCGTTTTAATGGTGCTTGACAACATGGCTGGTCTCTCCCTCTATAGGCTTACAGTCTTGTCTAGTAGATTCACAACTTAAATCATAGTTTACTTTCAATTACGCGAACTTACTTCGATTCTACTCTATACTACAGATCAACATAATAAAGAAAAGTTTTCCAATCGTCCAAAATCGTATTAACCCCAAAGATGCGGAGTATAAAAAATATGGGAAAAACATAGAAATGATATTTAGAAGAAGAAATTATTAAAAAATTTGATCCCATTAAATAATGGATAGATAAAACTCGTTTCAAGAGTCAGCTAAAAAGGCCACTCAATGAAATAGTTCTGGACTTCTTTTTCGAATATTCTAGAATTCTTTAGAATATTTTATATAAATTCGAATTTCTAAGACTCCAAAACAAAACAAAAACCAAATAATATTCTATATGTTGTAATATAAAACTTACTTTAGTGGAGTGACTGAAATTCATTTGATTCAATTTGCTGCTCCTTCCATCATTCGCATCGCTAAATTCAGGTTGATCTAAGTTTACTCTCTAACTAGAGCATATCCTGCATAAAGGAAAAATGAATTGTTAAGGAATTTGCAACGTAATGCCTAAATGTTTTCCTTAATAGATTAGCTTAGCTTATCTAACAAAACTAACTAAACTTGGATCGAAGTTTTCGTAATTCGTCAATTGAATTGGGGAAAAAAGGAAAAATTTCTATTTTATTTCTTAGAATTCATTGTTTTTTTTTTTTTGCACACTTTCATATGTAAATATTTTTGACTATAATAGTATATTTGTAAGTACCCTAAGAGACCATTTCCATTGGGAATAAAATTTCGAAACAAATACAAATGTTTTTGTTATTTTCATATTAAAGGGAATTAAATACATTTCTTTCGCTTGCTAGAATCAGGTAAGAATGTACTTGTATTTGCCAACTTCGACGTCTAATGATTATTTTTGATCTTTAATACTTACAAAATATATTTCCCACTTGTCATTAGTTGGAACTAAGAATAAGCAATAAATATTCTATTTTCCTATAAACTATTTGACGATAACATTTACAACTGCTCCTTCCATTGATCGTCAACCTGTGCTCAGGCAACCCGGTTTCCCTTTTGGCAAAACCAAATTCCCACCCACACTACTCTAAGCAATTGATATCACATTTTACTACAATACATATCAATTTTCCACACACTCACCCAACCAGCAAAAGACATTAATTTTATGCCTATTTGTAAGTGTATCTATATTATTACAACCCTCGAAATGTATATTCCAACCCCCAGATTTATGTTTTTGTGGCTTATGTCTTCTGCCCCCTATGTGGGAAATCCCCAGGAGGCAGAAAATGACAAATTTCAATAATTGGCGTTACAAGTGCAAATTTCACACACAAACATAGACACATAGAAATTTTTACGCAGAAAATCAAATAATAAACCCAATCAGAGGCAACCCCTAAATTACACATTATTGACTTTTCCACCCAAAAAAAAGAAATATCACAACATTTTCTCATCGTTAAAAGAAGAACACTTTCTCAGGGTTCTCTGCTACTTTGGCAAATTTTCAAAACAAATTAATTTGCACTCAACTGCAGGTACATACATCCTGAGACCCAAGTCCAAACCCCAATCTCAAACCCAAAACACTCAAAAAACCCACAAAAAGTTGAAAAAGTTCAACCCTCTAGCTCATCAATTAAAATTTACCCAGTAGAAAAGTTTGAGTTTTTGTTTTTTTTTTTTCTCTTGTTCGTTCGTTTTGTTTTTGGTTATGTCAGAAAATTAAGCATAATTACATTTTAATCATCTTTATTGCTCTTTCACAAGTTTACTGCTATATACTGAAGTCGGCATTTGCATTATATACTGGCCACAACAATTAGGGGTTGGCCATGCGGTTGGGCTTTTTATGGCTGTCAGGCATTGTGTTTTTTTTTTCGGATAAAAACGGTAGCAACCACAAAATTTCATAAAGTTTTTACCCGCCCGTCCAATTGCCCCCCTATACTCCTTTTGATCCTGCTCCTGCTCCTCCTGCTGCTGTTACTTGGTGTGCGCTTCATCAATTGGTAATGAGTGAACGAAGGAAGCAAAGTTGTTAGTGGTTAAACTTGGAGGATGAAGACGATTTTCCAACAATGAGAAAGAGAGACAGACAGAGAGAGAGGGGCAGGGAGACAGAGACAGGGACTGACAGTGGGTGTGGAAGAATATGGGGACCAGCTGTTGTCATTTACAGTCGAGCAGTTTGTCAGTTGTTGAACTCTGTTGAACTGTTGAACTGTTGGTCACTTGAGTCACATTTCATTTAATTTGAGCGAGAATTAATTTACCAAAAATTTTTGGAAAACACAGAAACCCACAAATGTGTAAAATGTATCTCGTTGATTGAGGGCAAATGTCGAGTAATCGGAATTTCGTATTTTGAGTTGAGTGGACTCTTTAACAAATTCGAATTTTTATTGAATTTCAGAACTCTTATTTATAATTTAAATCAATTTGACTAGATTATTGAATCATTTTCCTAAGTCTTAATCAAAATTACTTTAATAAATTTCAAATCAATAAGTTTAAGTAGAAAGTTTTTTATCTTAAAATTTCCTATTTGTTTATATATGTCTTACATAGAGCCCCGTCCTTACCTTTATGAAATCGAAATTATTTTGTATTTGAAACCATAGGAGATAGTTGGAACTTTTTTTTAAAAGTTTCTATAATTTGTTTGGAATTTAAATAGTCAATTTTTTCCACTATACTAAATCCGTTTAATTGGACGTTTTGTTTTTAAAATATTTTCGTCTTTTACGATTTTTTATACTCAAGAAGATTTTTATGTAGTTTTCACAATTATTTATGTCAGTAGATTAATTTTAATTTGTTGATATTTCACATCTGTTTAGACCATTAATTGAACAACTTGTTATATTTGAAAACAATTGTTTAGTTATCTGTTAATGTTATAATATAGTTCTTAAGTTTAATTTTATTTTTGGCCGTCTAAAATACATTTTTGGTATATGATTTTTTAATGTCGTTGTTGAATATCAGAACTTTTAATTATACCAAATTGTATATTTAATCGAAAAATAATTATTGTATTGAAGAAAGTTTCTTATTTTGAAAAATTTATAGGGATTATGCATTTACATTTGTTTTTAAGCTCTGTGTTTCATTTTACTTTCACAAATCCTTGTAAGATAAAAATAAATACATTTTTGAACTTTGTTAATAATTTGAAAGTCAAAAATATTGTCTTTGTTTTTGTTACAGTGGAGGAATATGGATATTGAATTTGTAGGATAAAATCGAATCATTTTATGAGGAAAATAGATCTCAAATATCGAATTTTCAGTAACAGTAAAAAGAAAACAGCATTATGAAAAGAAATTTCCCCATATATCCCCCAAGGATTCGGTACTGATATATTAAACAAAATTTATATTATAGTCGAAATTTTCCTTAGTCCAATTTCGTCTTGTGGCTGCAGACTTTCAGTTTATGAATGCTTTTTATGAAATCATGTTTTATTAAATTGCAATAAATAAATCACCATTAAATTGATATAGTCGAGTATCGTTTCACTCTTTTGGTGCACACATCTGTAACTTTAGACCGTAAATTTTTGGATTTCTCTCTTCTTTTTGCCACCGTAACAGAAATTGAATTTAACAATTTGGAATCGTCTTGTCCGAAGTTATCCTTATCTCTCAAGCAATGTGCGATGCACAAAAATTGAAATCAATTAAAATGACAACAAAAGTGGCCATAAATATTGATGTCCAGTTGCAGTGACGCTGCTTTTTATGGCCATGCTGCTGCCTTTGGTAACTCTGGCAAATCTAATGAAGATTTACTTTAGGCCATAACACATGACTGGGGGGAAGATCGGGCAGCAAGAGGCCGAAGCAAACGCCGCTTAAGTGGCAAACCCGTGGCCATTTATTTGGAATTTTACATTTTACAACACGTAGCCAGAGTGGGAGTACAACAACAGATACACACATACATACATATATACATATATAGAGAGATGCGTGCTCACCGAACGATTCAGCACCAACAACAGGCAATTATAATCGTTGTACACACTAGAATACGTTATTCCCATACCAACACCAACACCAGCACCAACTCCATCTATCTATCTATCCATTCATCCATCCTCAGCCTCTGTAGCCAATTCTAACGGTGGCAATAGCTTTGGCGACAGTGCCACCAATCGGTGGTACGAGAGATTGTGTATATGGCATGGGGGATGGGAATGGAGGGAGATATGGTAGCATATGGCAGCCATTGCCATTGCATCACATAAAGTTCGATTCGTTGTTGGCTCCTGCTTTTGTTACTGGGTACTGGGGATTTATGTTCGCTATATGCGGTTATAAATTCCAAATACATGAACGCTCTAGCTCTGTCTCTATGGCTCCTATGGCCATGGAGCTACCTCCTTCATACACTCTTTTGGCCAGATCTATGCGCCAAATTGCAGCAACACAGCCAACCACTGACTGCAACAGCAGCAACAAAGCTTTCTTTTGCTGCGGCTCATGGCGATTTGTTTGCTGCCTAATATTTTCTACCTCATACAAATATCAATCGTTGAGTAGATTAGTTGAGAAAAAATTATAAACAAAAATCAATAAAAACTACAACTTTTCTTTACTTGATTTTTACCAGCATCGTCATTGATTTCTCACTTCCTTACGACTTTATTTTGTTCACTTGTTTTGATAACAAATTGTTAACCTTTTAGAAAGTAAGTATTTCGATTTTGAGTACTTTTTCATTCCAAAATAAAGTGGAAATGAAATCGGTTTACAATAAGGCCAAATTATCTTTCAAATTTTAAAACCTTCCTTAATAAAAGTCACAAAAAGTGCTTTAATAAAAAGTTTAGTTACAGCATCTCTTGCTAACCTTATTTTAATCTTATCGCTGGTTAAGCATCACTTAAAATTTCAGTATGGGATATCATAAGATCGAGCCACTTTCTGTGCGACTATTCGAAACATTCTCACATGGTCTCAATTAGTAAGCACAAAAGCAAATACAACGCACTCGAATGGCTTCTGTGATTCTTCTAAATTGCTTCATTGCGCAATTATTTCAATTTCGAATGCGCCTTAACCCCCACAATAGTAACCTACCATATAGTGTGTATGTATGTTTGTATGTATATTCCAAGCAAAAGGACAGCTAAAAACTTTTCCATACCAATCTCTTAGTCTCTGTTAGCCAATTGGTGGTGTCGTTATTTGAGTTTCTTGGCTCATAAATCAGTTTGTTGCCTTTTTTAATCCGTTTTAATTGCTGTTCGTTGGTCAGACTATGAATGTCGCAAGGACTAACGTAAGGATATAGTTGCCATTTGTTGTTGTTGCTGCTGTTAAAACCGTAGTTGTTTTCAAGGCGATTAAGAGTGCCACACACACACACACACACATAGACGCACACTTGCAATTGTTTTGGAGACACGTATCCCCCACTATTGCCCGTATGAAACTGTTGCTCTAAGCACTTATGGTCATTATATATGTTGTAAGTCGTCTAAAAAGAATTTACCTTTAACATGCAATTTTTGAGAATAAGGTAACATTTTCTTGCATAAAACCATAAAAAACAATGAGATTGTTTATATAGATAAGTTCATAATTTTATGTTGTCTCTCTTGAAAGCAAAATATAGAAAAATCAAAAACAATTTTACTTACATAGTTTGTTAACGAATGTTTTTTAACAGTCCATAGTCATATAATACTTTCACAATCAAACTCTTATCGGCGTTTGCAGCGTTTTCTGCAATTTATTTGGTTAGTTTTTCTTAAAAAATTTTATATTATTTCATTATTTCCTTAATATATATTAGTACATTCTTTATTTGGGTAAGGCCCATTTCATAGAATTATACCCAATTTTGTATAAGCTACTTTTTAGTTGAGAGCTGCTTCTTGGTCCTGTCTTCTAACACATCGACCAGCATCAGTTTCCATACTTAGCAAAGACTTTTTGTTATGATATATATTTCAACAAGAGCCGCTACTTGTCACACACATTAAAAAGCTGCCTAGTTAGAAAACAAAGCTTAGCTGTATAGTGGAGAAAACGTTGTTGAGCACATTTTAGTCCATAAATAGTCGCATACTTCTCTACTTTCAAAAGCCATAACAAATTTTTAGACATACACACGAAATACATTCCTCTTTGTGATGAAAAATTCAACTCTGTACCTTTTTTTTGGAAAGGCCATGTGCTGATCCTAGAACTACTATGACCATTTCCATTGTCAAATCAGTTCAAAGCTTTACATCTGAATTTAGGCTAGACACAACTATAGATTATAAAAGATTTGACGAATTTCACCAACTTTGAGTACTGTGTTAAAGGTTCTTCAATAACTAAGGTTAAAATTGAGTGTTGGTCTTTTATACATATTTACATATATTTACCCCTCTTACTTATACGTTTTGGACTCAGAGATAGTATAATGAACGTGGGAACTATCAACTCTTTGCACCTCTAAACGTTTTAGACAGGACTTTTTCTCTCAAAAATGTTATCAATATCGCGCACCAAGTTTAAGGTTCTACTATTAATTTATTCTTATTAGACCTCCTCTGTTTAGAGGTATTTATTTGTCAAATTTATTTAATACAATCTATTTTTTTACATTAATCAACTTAAAACTACATATATCAAAGCAAATGACAATTTCAAACGAAATTCTACTAAGGAACTTATTAAAGGATTCTTTTAAAAGCAATAATTCGAATTATTGAATAAAGGTTATTTCCATTTTTAAAGAAGAGACCAAATACAAAAGGAATACATATAAAACGCACATACATGAAACACTTATTAAAATTCCGATTAATGAACAATTTCAAAGTTGACTTAAAAGAAATTTAAGGTAAACGATACCCACCTTAGGTGTCTATCAATTTTAGTTATGAATTTTTAATTGTATTATACCTCTGGAATTTCCTTAAACTCCCATCATTTCTGACATAAATGCCACTAATTGTGGCGGCGACGCCTTTAAAAAACCATATTTCCATTTTCCGATGAATGCCAATGAAACCGCAAACATGCCATACTCAAAATATAGTTTTTCATATCCTTCTATAAACACAAAAAGAAAAAAAAACGCTTAAACTGTAATTACTGCAATCGAAAAAACAGAAAAAAATACGAATGCAACATCCGTCAAAATTTACTGGGGAAAAGGTGAGAAAAGTATTACACAAACACAAAAGTAAGTACCATTTTTTTCGGTTACTTTTTTTGGTTTCGGGAAAAACCGCAAATTACATGCACATGTTTAAAATACTCTTCCTGCTCTAATTTCTTTGGTTCTGGTCGATTCCCCCCACTCCATATCCCTCATTCATCGTCAGGCACCGTTGGACATTGGCTCCCGGGTGAGCAGTTGCCGTTTGAAAAGTGCCTCGTCGGTGCCTGTCACTTTCCCAAAAATGAATAAAAACACAGAATACAATTTTTTAACAGGTGCTCGCTGGGGGAAAGGGCGAGAGAGATTGCGAAAAAAAGAAATCCAAATACCCAGAAGCAAATGCGGATAACAAACTGTCAAAGTTTTGCGCTTATTACCAACAACATGGCGCTTGAATCCATCAGCACACACAAAAAAAAAAAAAAAAAAAAAGAGACTGGAATGGCGAAACACACTTCATTTGTTTATTTTTGCATGTCGCATAGTTTCTGTCAGATGCATTTGAAAGAGGGGTGTGGGGGTTATGCTGAATCGGTTGTTTCCGGCGATTTATATGCATATTTTTTTGCTTACCCAACTTGCAGATATTTATGACCTGTAGCCCATTGAATAAAAATGGGTATATTAAAATCATCAAAAGTTTTTTACTTACTCTACATTTAATTCGATAAATTTCAAGAGGTAAAGCCGAAGTAAATGTGTTGGCTTAAAAATATATTTTAATATTTAATTTCAAAGTTAAACGATCCATTATTCTTATAAATACATACATATATCAACTAAACTAAACAAATTTTTATCATATTTTAGAGGAAGCTGTAAAAGATATCAAAACGCTATATGAAATAGCCCTACAAAAAAAAAAATCAAGACATTTTGTCCTGCCGAGATTTCTTGACCTAATTTTAAAGTAACAACTTGTTCAATAAATTCATAAAATAAAATGGTGCTGTTCAATTTTTATACATATTTGTTAATAACTATTGCAAAACCAGAGGTCGGTGGGTAACTTCGAACGCTTCAAAGTTTGTATACCCTTGCAAGTGTTTTGTTACTCTTTCTTCACCTATAGACTTTAAAGTGAAAAAACGTTTCATCTAAAAAGTCGAATGTTTCGAAAGAATGGCCTAGAATCTTAGCATAGCAAGCACCAAAGTTATTGACCAAAGTCACTGATTACCGTCGATTGTTCCTATGGGAGCTATATGATATAGTCACCCGATTAATCCATCTTGAAAGAATTTATCATTAATATCTAAATTAAACTGAGAAACCTAAAATAATATAACAATTGCCGACATGAATTTATTTTACCTCTATAGCTCTTACGGTCTATGAGAAGTTTGCGTTGACACAGACGTACGGACAGACGGACATGATTATTTGAATTCGTCTCGTCGTCCTGATCAAAAATATATATACTTTATATGGTCTGAGATGATCAGTTCTATGCGTTGTACACTTCTGACCAAAATTAATATACCCTTTTTGCAAGGGAGAATAACTTTTTCTGTGAAGAGTTTTGTTTTCGTCTTTGAAAAGTGTATAAGATACACGTTTTTATTCTTGAGTATAAGATAGTTTTCAATATATTTCTTAAATTAATTAAGGCGATTTATTACGTCAACATAAGGGTGAAGCTATCAACAAAATAACTTTTATTTAAAAAGTTGAAGTAAAAATGAAGGGCTTGGCCAAATATGATCCGCCTTTTTAGTTTTTTTTTTTTATAGTTCTGTTACTTTGATTCTTTTATATTAAAATTCTTTTTAAAAATGGCCGCCCTTTTCCATTAGGTTGAATATTGGCTTCCTCCTTCACGTGGAAGTTAAATCTGTAATAATGCGACACACATTTTCATTTGAAAAGCGAATAGATCCAAGATCTACCCTAGATCGGCAGGTCTAGATATTGGCATTTGACTTCGTTGATCTCAAATATCTCATTAGATCGTACAAAAAATAACAACAATAATTTAGGATGGATATTAAATACGTCTGTTCACTTCGATTGTCACTCACAGAATGCCTCTTTATTTCATTTATCTCGTGGATCAAGATTATCTCTCTCTTTGTGTGAGAGAGAGCTTATCTTTATCTTAAGATCTATGTATTGCACAATGGGTATTATTAGAGTTTATCATTAGGGATACTTATACTTAGCTTAAATATTACTACAATTCGGCCGTCCTGACCCTGAGTATCCCCTGATACTCGCTGCTTTACTTCTGGTTATAATATTACTTGGTACATAATTATTCTTATTCTTTTCCTTTTTGCCTACTTTTGTAATTTCACTTAGTTCTACTTGTCTGTTTAACTCAGAATTTTCATTTAATTCTACATTTTCATTTAATTTTATGCTTTCATTTAATTCTATATTTTCATTTAATTCTATGCCTTCATCCAATTCTATATTTTCATTATGCGTTTCTGTAAGCCACGGTTTCATGTTCTGTATTGCCCATATACCCGAATACGGAATTTGAGATTGCTGAAAATTCTCCACATCTTTTATAAAATATCGATCATTTTCAAGAACTTTTGAAACTACATATGGACCTTTAAATTTTGGAATTAATTTACTCGATACACCTTGTTGTGAGTTAAAGTTTCTGACTACTACGTAATCTCCAACCTTAAAAAGCGTTGGTTTCTGTCGTTTGGAGTCTACATATTGCTTATTATACTGTTGTGCTTTTTGTTGCCTGATAGCTGCGACTTCCCTTATTTCTGTTAAGTTCCGATTTTCTTTTACTTGACTCTCTTCTATTACATTTTCCTTTAAACTATCTATTATACTACCTCTTTGTCTTATACCAAATAGCATTACACTTGGATATTCATTGGTGCATCTATTTCTGGTGTTATTCATTGTGAACTCTACCTTATCTAATACTTTATGCCATTGCTTATTATTTTCATTGTCAATTAACTTCGCAATCATGGGTCCTAGGTCTCTATTGACTCTCTCCACTTGTCCATTAGCCTGTGGTGATGCTGTCGCTACTTTTATATGATTAACATTACATTCCTTAGTAAAATCATCGAACTCTTTCGAAGTGAAGCAACTGCCTCTATCTGATATTATATTCTTGGGTCTGCTATATACTTTGAAATATTCTTTCAGTGCTTCGATTGCTTCTACTGATTTCGTCGTCTTTGTAGCAAATAACCGCACAAATTTAGTGCATGCATCTATTACGACTAATATATGTTTCATTTTGCTATCTTTACTATGTATTGGTCCATAGTGATCTATATGCAAATATTCAAATGGGTTATCTCCTTTAGGTATGGAGTGAATAAATCCTTCTGTTTTTCCTGATTTATTTGAAAACGCTATGCATTTGAGACAATTTTTTATATGCTTATCAATTTTCTTTCTCATGGTAGGAAACCAATAATTTTTACTTATCAAGTCAATTACTTTGTCTACTCCTACATGCCCCATTTCATCATGGTACTTAAATATTACATTTTCTTCCATTGACCCTGGTACTAAAAACATAATTCTACCCTCTTTTTTCTTATATATGACACCATTTCGCATTTCATAAAATTCATTTTCTTGTTCCATTAACATTTCCTTTATCTTTTTAATGTTTTCGTCTTTTCCCTGACATATGATTAAATTTTCTTCAAATGTATTCGCTTCTATCGTAAGGATGTTGTTGTTACGACTCAAGGCATCAACGTGCTGCATTCTTTTTCCAGCCCTATGTTCTAGACTATAATTGTAGTTCTGCAATTCTAATGCCCACCTTGCGATACGTGGATTTAATTCGCTCTTGTTCAATGTTAGTGTAAGTGAATTGCAGTCCGTTACTATTTTAAATTGTATTCCTTGTAAATAGACTCTAAAGCGTTTTAATGCATATATGATTGCTAATGTTTCCAATTCAAAGCTATGATATCTAGACTCTACCTCACTAGTTCGTCTTGAAAAATAAAACACTGGGTGAAATTTTTTATCACTTTTCCTTTGTAATAATATTGCTCCAAAGCCTAAAGCACTTGCATCACAATGTAATTCTGTTTCGTCTCTTGGATCATAAATTGCTAAAATGGGTGCCTCTACTAACTTGCTTTTAAGTGTATTAAATGCATCGAGTTCCTCTTTTCCAAACTTAAATTCTTTGTCCTTTTTTAACAGATCATATAGAGGCTTTGCCTTTATTGAAAAATCTTTCACAAATCTTCTAAAATATGAACAAAGTCCTAAGAAACTCTGGACTTCATGAACTTTTGTTGGAATCGGATAACATTTTATTGCTTCAACACCTGCCTTACTGGCTTGTATGCCTTTTCCCGTGACAGTATATCCCAGATAATCTATTGATGACTTCAAAAATTCACATTTATCTACTCTCAGTTCCAATTTGTTATCTACTACTCGTTTGAAGAATTCTTTTAAAATTGAAAAATGCTCTTCTATGTCTTCAGTTGCGATCATTATGTCATCTAAATATATTACGACTTTTCCTGTGCGTATCATGTCAGAAAATATTTTGTTAATATATCTTTGAAAAGTGCGAGATGCGTTTGTCAAGCCATACGGCATTCTAAGATATTCAAACTGTCCCATTGGCGTTGTAAATGACGTAAATTTGATTGAATCTTCATCCATTACTACATGGTTAAATGCATCTTTGAGATCCAATTTGGAAAAAATCTTCTTATTTACTAATCGTTCTAACAAATCATCTATTAATGGGATCGGGTAATTGTCTTTGCATGTTATTTTGTTTAATCGACGGTAGTCGACACACATCCTTATTTCTCCTGTCTTTTTAGGTACCAATACAATAGGCGAAACAAATTCTGACTCACTTGGTCTTATGTATCCTTTTGCTAAATTTTCTTCTAAAATCTTTTCCACTTGCGTTTTTTCTGCATATGATAATCTACGTGGTGTACATCTAAATGGTTTTTCTTTCTCAACTATGATTCTCATTTCACCCTTTTCCTTGGGTTCTACTGGTCTTTGCGGTGCTACATAATGCTTTTCAAAAAAATTTCGAATCTCAACATTACATTTCTATTGATTTCACTACCTATTTTATAGGTTACTTTACTATCTTCTACTACATTGATGTTAAGCATTTGCTTGTCGAACTCTTCCATTGCAACATTGTTATTATTCTGTACTAATTTCGCACATTTTCCATTTCCTTCATTTTCCGTATCTGTTCCATCTACATATACATCTTTCTCAGTTTTTACATTTAGATAATTCTCTACCTTTTTCGCATCTTTTCTATACCGATAATTTTTCGAAACTTTTTCATTTTGAAAATTCTCTACATTTTTCGCAGCTTTTCCATTTAGATAATTCTCTACATTTTTCTCAGCTTTTCCATTTAGATAATTCTCTACATTTTTCACATCTTTTTCATTTTGATAATTCATTTTGCATTCAATTACTTTTTTATCCTTTTTTACAGTAAAAATTTCTTCCTTTTCATCAATTTCGACAAGTTTTAAATTGCTTTGTTTAAGAAAATCTCTGCCTAGAACCATTGAGTACCTTGTAGTTTCATCATTTACAATCAAAGTTTCTAATACAATATTTTTACTTTTATTTTTTATAACAGAATATATTTTTCCAATTGTATTCAATTTACTTCCATTAATTCCAAAGTAATTTTGGTTTATGTTTTCTCTTTGAATTTCTACATTTTGTGGTAACGTTGATTTTTTTTACGAATGAGACTTCACTTCCTGAATCTATAAGGCACTCTATGGGAATAAAAATTTCCTTATTACTACTTGCTTTTGTGAATTTTACCTTAAAATATCTTACAAATTCATTGCTCTTCTTTCCTTTTTTATATTGGGTACATTCCTTTGCTTGATGTCCTTGTCCTCCGCAAGCGTAGCATGCTCCATTAGCACGTGTTGGTTTCAGACAGTCCTTCGCCAGGTGCCCTTTGCTATGGCAATTGTAACATGTAATAATCCTCTGTTCCGGGATCATTTTGTTGTTAGTTTTATTCTCTCTCTGCTTGATCTCCAATGTAACATCGTTGAACGCCTCCAACATTTCATCAGGTAGCTTGAAGCGCTGGAGTTTCGCTTGGTTCTTCAATTGAGTATCCGGAATTCCATCAATTAAATACTGGACCAACTCGTTGTCGCCCATGCGCAAATTGTTTGCCAATGCCGATTTGGTGTGGTAATACTCAGCAAACTTCTCAGATTTTTGCCACTTCCGTTGCTCAAATTTTCGACGACTTTCTAAAATGTTTTCTTTTTCACCGAAAACCATTTTGAGTTGCATCAATATTTCGTCAATTGGACCCATTAAAAGAGAGCCACGTGACATAAGCCATTGACTAGCTTTTCCTTTAAGTCGTACGCATATGAGTGTGCGTAAGTTTTGATCATCTATCTCAAAAGTGTTCTTGATGGTATTTAGAATTGTTAACCATTCGTCAAATTTAGTTTGCCCATCATTTTCAGGTAATATTTCTTTTAAGACGTTGAATTCGACTTTCATTAGTGCAGTGTAGCCACTTTTGTTAGCTGCTTTTGTGATGCCAACCGCTCCATCGTTGCCACTAGTTTCAGCGTTGCCAACCGCTCCATTGTTGCCACTAATTTCAGCATTGCCACCAGTTTCAGCATTGCCACTAGTTTCCATGTTGCCATAAGGATCGTCACAAGTATTGTTCTCCAGCATATTTGTCATGACGTCATCGATTTCTATGTTGGCGAAGCTCGCTGCGATGTCCGTTAATGCGTTGTTGTTGTCTCCCTCTTCGTCGCTGTTTTCCAAGAATTGTCGACTCGTGCTTGCCGTTACACGATTGCCGCCGTTTTCATTGGCGTCAGTTTCTGGTATTTCACCACTGACTGTACTTTCGTTGTTGTTTTCCATCGAAGACTTTTCGTAGTAAAACGCATGTGTGTATGAAGAGGATGGTAAAGCCTGAATAATAGCAGCAATTAGAGCTGTTTTATTTCCATGGCTTGTAATTCCAAGTTTTTCACACACTAATTTTAACTCTGGCAGATTTAAGTTACCAATGTTAATTTTATCGTTCATTTTATTTAGTTGTGAGTGGTTGCGATCAAAAAAAAGCCAAAATTTTTTTTTTTTTTTTTTTTTTTTTTTTTTTTTTTAGGTTTTATTTTTTTAGGTTTTATCCCACTTCTGAATTTTAGGATGGATATTAAATACGTCTGTTCACTTCGATTGTCACTCACAGAATGCCTCTTTATTTCATTTATCTCGTGGATCAAGATTATCTCTCTCTTTGTGTGAGAGAGAGCTTATCTTTATCTTAAGATCTATGTATTGCACAATGGGTATTATTAGAGTTTATCATTAGGGATACTTATACTTAGCTTAAATATTACTACAATAATGTTTTTGTATTCCCTTTAGATATGTCAATTCTCAATTAAAGAATTATTCGACTTTCATTTTATTTCCTTTACTTGTTTACAAATGGCTGTTTGAAAATTTTCAATTTAGCGAATTAAATTTCATTATCACTTGAAATTCTTTGCTTCTAATAAGATCTTATTGAAATGATGGAATAAAAATGCTTTAATTGGTTAAAACTAAATTTAACACTTAATACCCTTTGCCAATGGCAGGCTAAAACCCATTAAAATTACTTTAAGATATCATTCAGTAATATTTTCAACAACGAAACCAGGAAAAACTTAACTAAATCGATGTTATGCCAATAAATTGCAATAAACCACAAAAAGTAACTTATTCTGAATGATGGCCAGCAGTTGTGAAAGCATTCTAAACTTTCAACAGATGTATGTACAAAGATATGGCGTGATTACAGTTGCCTGCAGCACAACAGGCACTCAGCTAACTCATTTCTGCAATTGTCATTTATAAAATGAAAATTATATGGACCCCCAAACACCCGACACCCGACTCAAACCAACCCCAGAAGACAATAACTTTTCTCAAGCTCATCAAATTTGCTTCAACACAGACACAAAATGGCGACAAAGCCAAGAGACTCACACAAAGATATTAACTCACCCACACACACGGACACTACGCACAAAGAGAGAGAGAGATAGAGAAAGGGAGAGAGAGGGAGACAAGGAAAAATGACTCCCATGTCTTTCATTAAAACTTTCGGCAAATTATCGGGTAACATATGCTTGCGGCTGGATTGTCAAATATATATATAGTGAGAGCAAGAGGATACCGAATACGGAGGAGGACCAGCATCTCCAGCAATCCTTGAGTGACTTTACCCATTCTCTTCACCCACAATCCTCCTGGAAATATTCCGAGTGTGTTTTCTGTCTTTTGGGTAAAGGAGAGGGAAACGTAGATGTAACACATTTCCACTTGAGTGTTGTAAGGGGAATTTCCTATATATACATACATAGATACCTACCAGACACATGAACTATGAATATATCCTGCACTAGCTACGAATGTTGAATATTTAAGTAACTTAAACAGCATCGCATACGCTTTTTCTTTTGATTTCCTAAGGGAAACAAGCAAAATAATAAAAAAAAAAAATACTGATACGTAAAACGGACACTCAAAAAACATACACACACATAAACAGAAAGAAAATTTCCCCTTTTTTCCAGCATCCAGCAAGCAAATATAAAAACGGGGTTGAATCAAATCCGCGCAGGCGTTGTAATTTTACAAAAATGAAAGAATCAAGTAAAACGATGACGATTGTGCTTCTCATTGAGAATTGAACATTTCATTAATACTCAATACTCGAAATATGAAAAGTTCGTTGACAACTTTCAAAGGCATGGCAACAAAAATAAATCATAGCATACTTTTTTGGGCTCAGTTTAGGTTTTAGACCCAATTTTCCTTTCACTCTTGCCTTTGCAAGAGAATACTTTTCAAAATTTTATCTCATCTAACATCTACCTGAATTTGTGAGCATCTCTTTAGTTTTACCTCAAAAGTCATTAGTAGTCCCATGTTAATTTGGTGAGCCTAATAAACTGCTACTTTCGCGCAGCCAACTGACACTGTCACCCTCTCTTTTAGCCACCACGAAGCATCCTCCCATATTGTGTACCTTTTGCCATGCTGTGCAAATTTGCCACTTCAACAGCTATGGCTCCTGCTCCTTCTGCTGCTCCTGTTGCCTCGCAATTCGTCGACAAACACGGTCACGTAGGCGAAACGAGTGAAAGCTAAAATTTCGCTGAAAAAGGATATATGGGCACAGTGCTGGCATTCACTCGTGGGCCTCGTGCTCTGAATTTCAAATGTCTGCTCGCCATCTTGGGTGTATAGAGCCTTTTCCCCAAAGTTTCCTCTTTTCCTTTTTTTTTTTTTTTAAATGGCGTGGCAATGCAGGGGACAGATAAAAGCGAATGCAGAAAGAAAAGCAGAAAAACAGGAAATATAAATTATTGATTTTTTTGTGGATGTTTTCCCTAAGCTTAAGCTTTAAGTGTGTTTAGTGGCATCCACTGGCCAGCTGAATTTGGCACGTGGAATCAGTCAAACTAATTGTAGTCAAAACATCGAAACACTGTCTAACTGTCAAACTTGTCAGAGAGAGAGAGAGATAGGAAAGAGAGTATAACTGTCAAAAAGCTTGCTTCATTTATTTATTCATCATTTTCTTAACTGCTTTTTCTTATGCCTGACACACATGTCCATCATTTTTACCACATATTTTGAATATTTTTTTCTATGTGTCACAACAAAAAGTCAAAAGAACAAATCAGAAAAACATATGTATAAACCAACACACCTGAATAGAATGCAAAAACTAAACAAAACTGACATGTCACGCTGTCTCAACTGTGGAAACGAAACAGAATTGCCAAAATAAATATAACGCTCAAAAAAACTTTGAAAACATTTCATGACAAGTGAATAACCAAAAAAACGCAAAAAGTCTCTTAAGACAGGCAAAGAAGTTTTTCATTCAACTAAATAAGTCAATCAATCTCCCACATTAAGTAATTATTTAACAATTTGGCGTATTTGGCATATATACACTTATATTTGATAGGTCTTAAAGATTCTTTCCTCCTTATGGAATGTTGGTTCAAAGATAGTTTAACAAAATTTTTTAATTTTAAAACTACCCACAAAATTTGTAAATTTTATGGAATTATATTCAAAAAAGATAGAACTGCCATTGTGTTATGTGGTAAAGTGAAAGGCATAAGCACAGACTAGACTTTTGTAGAAGAAGTAAAGAAGTTAAAAAGTAGAGTAAAAGGGAAAAATGGCAGCAAATATTAGAGCTGGTGTAATGTGGAACTGAATGATCCAAAATATATGCATATGTACCTATGTTCATATAGAGCAACATGTTGTTTAATGCTTTAATTTAATAACTTTAATTGCGACCATTCTTATATTTTTAGGCAAAAGTGTTGTTGTTTAATATCTAATGAATGATAGAAAAAGCAATTCGAGTTAACAACATTCAAAACCAAATGAATGAATTGAATGACTTTGAAAATCGACTTCAACTGAATGAGCGTGTTGACGTAGAACTCATTCGCACAACATTCAAACGAAACAAAACGAATTGAATGAATTTGAAAGTAAGACAATGAGTTGCTATGATTCGAATGAATTCGAATTTCAATTCTGATTTAGTATGTAACATTCGACTAAAGTAGTGTGGTCGGTGGCTCAGTGAGGACTTACGCAGACTGCAATACTGTTGTTATCGGGTTTCGGAACCCCATACAGAGATGAATTTATTTTCCAACTACTGAAATAATCTTAAGGTAGATCTATCGTGTATATGATGGATTAGCGATAATATAAATTTAAATTTATTCTTTTAACCATGTACATAAATAACTTTAAAGAAATTTGCAAATAAAACAAAAATAAATGGGTCAGTATTAATCCACATTTTGAAATTCTTTTTGACGGTAACTTTCCATTTTTGTATTTTTGTTTTTAGTACTGCGCTTTCAACACTCTTTAAAATAAGCTCATTAAATTTAAAACTGCAACTTAACTTCCGATTTTTATGTGGTGCACACGAAACTGCTTCAAGGCTATGGACGAGTCTCTGTCTCTGTCTTGGGCTGCGGCTTCGCGTTACCCGGCCGCGATTCTGAAAACCAGTTGTCGGTCTTAATTGTAAGCAAATGTTGGTCAAGTGGTTGGCCCTTTTCTTTTTTTTGTTCTGCGGCTCTTTGGCGAGTTTACTTTTTCCTTTTGCTTTTCTTGTATTTTTGGTCGGTCAAGGCATTATATAGAGATCCTATAATTATGTGTAATCAATACTTTTTCTGTATCGGCTTATTGCCCGGAACGGATGTGTCTCGATGAAGTTGGTGTTTAGGGGGAGATGTAGTTCTAATAAAGCGATTGAGAGCATCTTTTTTTTAAAGCGGAAGCATTTGGTATGGAACTAAATTTAAAAATTTGAAAGATAGAATCAAAAATATCAAAGAAGCTAACTTCTGTGCGTTACAAACATCTAACCAATTGTATAATACTTTCTGCAAGGGTATAAATATGCCGTTCGGCTTGATGTCGTTTTACGTCATTTATTCTTGAAATTCGAATAAAATATTAAGTTAATCCCAAATCAATTAACATTTTTTTAAACCAATTTTTGATAATATCCCTCAATAAAAACCTATTTATTTTAGGGCATTAAATTCCCACCAAAACATATATGGATAAATATGATTACCCCAATTTGTATATATAATGGAAATTCCACACCCAAATCTTAGTTAGTTATCAAATCCCTGCGGTATAGCTTGAAGTTCTTGGAGGTTCTGCAAGTAAGTCGTCGTTTGTTCTGTTCAATTTGGGACCGCATCAGTAGAGTTTTGAACTTCCTTCGGATCGTGAGTGAACATTGAAATGTTGCTGAAAACATTTAATATATTTTTGCTATTATTGACAATTGGTTTATGTGAAAAAAAGAATACTACCCAAGTTCAATCCGAGACGATTACTGTGATGATTATTGTGCCAATGAATGTAAAGAAGGCAATGTCAGTGATAACGATAAAATGTGCAAGAAAATTGAGAATTTTGTAATCACAGATAAATACAAAATCGAACTAAAAGGTGTTTACCCACTTTTAAAATTATTTATAACTTGGACTACCAACCGAGTACAAATAACACAGCTGAAAAAACTTCAAAAATCTTATAAAATAAAAATCTCTCGACTCGAAATAAAACATTCTAAAGAAACTGTTGCGCCACATTCAATTACTCAATATATGAAAGCTCTTAATTTATTTTATGTTGAGAGGTCAGATCTTTATCAAAATGGATATTTTGTAATAGAGAACGAAGTTTCAAGTTATATCGGTCCAAGAAAAACATTTATTGAGTGCTACACTCAAAATAAAAATCAACGAGTTAACATTTCAAAAGTTTTTAATGATTATTTATCAGAGAGAATGAGCAATTTACTACAAATACTAATTTCGTGTGAAGAAACACTGGTTTTTCGTAACGATACTTTTCAATCTAATACCCAGTTGAAGAAAATGCGTTTTATTAACCTAACTCCTCGAAATCTGAACTCTGTGGTTTTCGAAAATTTGACAAATATAAAGCAATTGGAATTTTTGAATTGCACTTTGGACAACAATCATTTTATTAGGTTGGTTTAAATGGACTGAAAATACTTTTGAATATGTTTTATATCATGCACTCACAAGTTGAAATGGTTCACTAAAGTTGTCAAAAAGTATGCAACAGGCAGAAGGAAGCTTTTTTGACCCCATGAATTTGATATATTCCTGATTATCATCAACAGGCGAGTCTCGTTTAGCCATGTTCGTCTGTCGATGCGTCTGTCTGTCCGTCTTTCGTTTGTCCGTCTGTCTGCTTGTTTGTATTGATGAGCACCTAGATCTCCAAGAATACAGGGCTAGAGCCACCTAATTTGGTACTTTGGAATCACCAGTCCGTTTCTGGTCTAAATGCCACAAGCAGGTGACATCTTTCCAAACGTCTAGTCTGCATTCTATTGCCCAGCAGTTTGAGGCAGAGTCTCTGTGGATGACTGATTTACGCACATAATGAGTTAAGTTTGACGCTGTGCCCCCGAGTTGTATACCAAAGGTCCTTACAGGCTTCAAAATGGTAGGGCAGGCCCTATAAATTGATAAGATTTTTCCCCGGCTAAAACCCAGTTTTGATAAACATATTATACTTATATGCACAATTAGTCTTCGGAGTTAAAAATATTTATTCCGCTTTGTGCTTGGTATACCGAAGTCGTTATGACGACTTACTTCATTTGTTTACGTATATTATTTAATTTAACTAATTTTAGGTCTACTACACTTCGGAATACTTTAGAATTACTAAGCTTATCCTACCCTAGCAAAGTCGACTTCAAATATATTGAAAGTTATAAAAACCTTCAATTTCTCAATATAAATGAGGATAAAATGTCCTATTATTTACAACAGATAAAGAAAACAAATATATCAGCTTACATTTGTTTCTATAGAATACATATAACACCTTTTGGCCCTTTGCGCGATGTGAAAGACTGTTTTTTGATTCAAGATGCAAAAGGCAGGCGTTGTCCCAGCGCGTGTATTTGTACATTCGAAAAATATTTCAATGTGCTGAAAATAGACTGCAGTTCCAGTGGACTACTAAAAATTCCCGAATTGCCTATGCCAGTAGTGCCGGAAATCGGGTATGCATATCTCTTATTTGATAGCAATGGTCTAACACAATTACCAAATACTTCGTTAGAGGGCTATGATAATCTAAAGAAACTTCATCTGGCCAATAACAATCTAACTAACATACAGATTAATCAATTGCCCAAAAAACTAGAATGGCTGGATATACGAAATAACAGCATAACATCTTTGGATTCAAACGTAGCCAAGTATCTGTTGGAACGAAAAAATGACATTACTCTAGCTCATACTGGACTATTTTGGAAATGTGATTGCAACAACACACATCTTTTAAGTTACCTTGACTATCTGGGAAAAGGTCAAAGCCATAGTACCATTCCTATACACTTTTACCATCTGAAAGGACCTTGCCCAGATAATTGTACCTGCTGCGTCAGTGGAGCAGATGAAAATCAATTCATAATCAATTGCACAAGTAAAGCCTTGAAAATATTTCCTGTTTTGCCGAATAGTATACTTGGACACTCATCACTTTTACTTGATAATAACCTAATAGAAACTCTTTCAACCACGTCTGTGCGGAATTCAACTCTAAAAGAAATGCACTTGAAAAACAACAATCTCACTCATCTTTACCTTAATCAAATCCCATCTAATCTGCGAGTCCTAGATATTCGCCAAAATAATTTCACAGGTCTTGACGACGATGTGACCCAGTTTTTATCGAACATAACCGAGGTCCGTTTATCAGAAAACCCTTGGCAGTGCAGTTGTAAATTTGTTAAATTTCTTGCCTATATCAAAAAATATTTTTTCCCAGAATACCAAGATGCCTTGAGGCGATGCAGTGGACAAGAATATTGTCCAGATCCGTGCATCTGTTGTAAAGATGACGAGAAGCACAGATTCATTATCAACTGCAGTAATCGGAAATTGATGGAGATACCCTCGAAACTACCCATCGTGGGGAATGCCACTCTTCTGTTTGAACATAATAATCTAAAGTCCTTGGATGGGTCCACCAAAATCAAAGGCTTTGATCAACTAAAAGAACTTCATCTGAGGTACAACAGCATTACAAAAATAGAGAATCTTCCAAAAAACATTCAACTCCTCGATATAAGGAACAATTCTCTAAGGACACTGAACAATAGTCTAAGAGAGTTTCTGACACAAAAATCGAATATGTCAAGCTTGACCATCTTCATATCGGGCAATAATTGGACTTGTCTTTGCAAAGAAATACTTTTCTTCCGATTCACCAAGAATTTGGCAGAGAATATCAAGGACCTATGTAAGACAGAATGCCATGATTCTAGATTGTTTGTTTCTCTGGAGGAAAAGGATCTATGCCCTGAAAAAATACCCCGATATGTTATCTATTTTACATCTTTTATAATGTTGAGCTGTCTGTTGAGCTTCCTGCAATGCTTTTGGAAACCCATTGTAATGTGGCTATATGAGAAGAGATTATTCTTGAAACTGACCACTCGTCTGGAGAAGGGTACCGAGACCAAATACGACTGCTTTTTGGCTTATTGTCACAAGGATTCGCAATTCGTAAGGGAGTATGTCGAAAGATTGGAACATGGTCGCAATCGTCTTCGTCTCTGCTTCTACGAAAGAGATTGGCTGGCTGGTGAACCGATTCCTGACTGCATTTGCCACTCTGTGGAGAATTCCAAGTGCATTGTCATCTTAATGACCAGAAATTTCCTAAAGTCCGTTTGGGGTCGTCTGGAATTTCGTTTGGCCCTTCATGCCACCTCCAAGGATCAGTACAAGCGACTAATTGTCATCATCTACCCCGGTGTGGAGAACTTTGATCAACTCGATGGCGAACTACAAAGCTATTTGAAACTGAATACCTATCTGATGCGAAATGATGTCAACTTCTGGAATAAGCTCATCTATGCCTTGCCCCACAAGATGTTAGATGAGAGCGAGGAAATGGAGATGATCAATATTGTAACCTAAATATTGTAAGTGTTAAAAGTTTATGTAATTGTAAGTTTCATTATTTGCTTTTAACTTGTAAAATTTTATTGCAGATTATTAATTGCCGACTAATTGTTGCTGAGAAGACCAACTTTAATTGATGTTCGATTTACACTATCAAGTTTGACAACATTCAGGATCATTCCTTTAAGATTTAGGCATATATTCAATACACTTAATCACTTATTTGATTTCGTCTTTTCTTCTGTCCACCAATTTTAATTGTTCTCACTCTCCAAGCAGTAGAGATCAGCCCATTGCCTTTATTTTTTGAAGTCGCCCGCTTTTTCGCCCGCTTAGCATTTACAACCAAAGCTTTTAATATATTAATACCTTTTTTTTAACAGAAATATTTGAAATAGCTTTAAGCAAAATTAATCGTATCATATACACAAGATAGAAGATAAATATTTATTTCAAATGTGAGCAACAAAAATTTGTTGAATAAGTTCTTAAACTTTTATTTTCACACCTTTATATTTGTTTAGAAAAAACTTTGCTACCAATTTAACCAATTTTAAGAATTTGTTTTTTTAGATTAAACTTTGAACGAATTTTAATTTTTTTAATGTATTTTCAATTTAATCCAACTTGTTTGTTAGTGTTTTTTCAGGTTCATTTGAATTGTGTTATGTTATGAATTTAATTTCTATCGCTTAAAAGAAAATTTTCAAATTTTTCGTTGCGCTTTGTAATCATTGACGGTCACACTGTTTAGCCATAGTTACTAACTTGTCACAAAACAAACGTTTTTCAACTGTTTTGAATTGTCATCACCAAGGCAACCATCAGTCAGAATTAAAATCTAACAAGAAGGCTTTAGGAAAATAAAACGAAAATATATAATTAAGAAATAATTTGTCTCAAAATGAGATTTATACCACTCCATGCGACCAACACGGCCATTGTCTATAAGAACTCCTTGTGCTCGATGGCCTCGCTGTTGGTGCTGATTTTTATAGCCTTATCTGTGATGTTGCCGGTTCTGTTGGTCTCGCTGCTAAGTCCTTACTCTGGCATCTCCGAGTCTCGTGTGTTGTACGAGCAGCCCAATGTGAAGTTCGATTACCAATACATATTCGTGGCCAGCACAGAGTCATCCACATTGGTGGCCTGCAGCAGCTTCAGTGATTTTAATGCCCAGATGGCATCATTCTCGAACAGCTGCGCCATCAGCAAATACTGGACAGATGATGTTGATCACGACACTATCACAGATCGGGCACATTTCCAATTAGAACTACAGGATCTGGAATCACCGCTAGTGGATTTCCAATTACTTCTCTTCTTTGAGGCGCAGTTGCGCCACAAGTGTGATCTCTCTCCGCCCGCGGTGTTGGCCCATCAGGAACCAATGCCTAAGCTACAAAATGGTCGTTTACATCTAAAAGGCGAACTGCAATTGAAACAATATGTGGAATTCACGTGCCCCTTTCCAGGACGAAATATTAAGACACATTTTCGTTCGGTTCAATTTGGAAACTCAAATACATCGGATATTGCCCAATATAAAATGGAATCCCTACTCGCTCAGGTTAAAGCCAATCCAGCCTATTTTCAATTGGCCATACAGGAAGCCTATAAACGTAATACCTCACCACAATTTGAACCAGGTCTGCATATAGAACTGGAATTGGACATACTTCAAGTGGCGGCACGTTATCATCTAAGCATTTGGGAACGCCTTGGACAATTTTGGTTATATTTTGCATCATTCTTTGGTATATCGTTCTATATAATGAATAAGCTGAAAGATTTTCTCTTCGGACGTCATATTATACGCTCATGGGAGATAATACCATGGAAGAAACTCTACTGACACGAATCGGGCGCCATTCTGGAAATGGATAACTTTTCGATTGGCGAATGATTGAGTACATCAAATTACAAATACATTTATAAATAGATTTCTATGTGTTTTAAATGGATTTCACTGCATTCAACTGAAATATATATAGAGATATTTATTTCATTGAACATTATATTTACAACTTTTGAGCCATAACTCTTTTCAGTTATCAATATATAAATTTCCTCGGCTGTTTTTCAAATTTTCACTTTTATTACAATTCTGTTAAATCCAACTCATGACTTTGTTTGGATTTCTTTAATCTACAAAATCTAATAACAAAATAAGTTGGAAGTGAAAATATCAACTTAACTTGAAGAGAAAATATCAACTTAACTTGAAGAAAAATCAATTTTCTTATTTTATGGCTTCAAAATTGAATCACTTTGTTTGGGTTTGTTGGGGGTTAGGCTTAAGGCTTTTTTTATCAGTCAAAATAAATAAGAAAAAATCAAAAACATATACAAAAAATTTAAGGGGATTGGATGAAAAAAGACTTATTCTACTTCTCGTTACTATTTGACATCAGGGCCAAACTGCCAAAGGGAGACGCTGTAGAGTTAGATGATGATGATAATGATCCTGAATCCGGTACTGGGTCTAAAGCACGATTATCTTCCAACACGATAGTGGTACGAGGGTAATGATCCAATTGCACAAACAAATAGCGATACTCTCTTTTGCCCGAAGAATTCTAAAAATCATGGGGAAAAGCAAATGAGTTGGTGGTAAGAGATGTTGTTATATATACTGACTCTTCTTGTTTCCAACTGAACTGTTGCCTTATTGCGCAAACCTTTCACGTAGAACTGCATACGCATGTGGGGAACACCGTTGCGTTCATAGGTGGTATTGGCCACATGTTGACGTCGTCCGCGACGTGATGTTTCCCCGAACCCAGTGATGGGTGCTCCAATAGCGTCTTGCACCCGCGGGTCATCGACAACACGTTTCAGGGCTTTGGCGTATACATTGCACGGACTTTCGCCAGAAAATAACTCTCGAAATATGGCATAGAACATAATCCCCGTCACACCGAGACCGGCCAATATAATTGCCGTGTAGCTGGCTGTCTTTGTGTTCTCTTTGATCTTTTCGCCAATCGGTCGAACTTCAGCGGAAACATCTCCTGAGCCACGACTTGAAGGCTGCAAGGCCCCTTCGCCACCGGCATCTGGAAAATAGAATAGAAGCCATTCAACTCTGCTACGTAATACGGCCTAAATGATGTGTGATAAGGCAATAACCAAAACTCTACGTTAAAACCAACCTTTAAGTTTTTGACAAGCCAGCGAATTGCTCGAGAACTTGGCAGCCAAAATATTCAGACCATTAGCGGTCACTGTGGATTGCAGGGGCAGTAGTCTATGTCGTTGGAGTACAAATCTTCGCAATAAATGCGACATTTTGATCTGGAAGTCGAAAACAAAAATTTAGAAAAAATAAAATGACAACAAACAGCTGTTCGTGGTGTATTTTACTGATTTTGACCAACGATTAACGATGAGTAAGCATTTATCGATAACACTCGACTGAGACCTTAGGCCTTTTTACTCCGACTAGAGGTGGGCATGGGGTGGGTTTTTGTCGTGTACCCGCGGGTAACCGTGGGTATGGGCTGAAAAATCGCATTTGTGAAATATTTAAATATTTTCTTTTCTGAACTTCGAACTACTTTACCTGATGAAAAAAAATATTACGTTTTTGAAACCGTCAAAAGCAAGATGCTTGAAATTTATTGAAATCGTAAGTAACACAGCCGACGATTTGAAAATTTAAAACTTTTCGCCAAATACGAACTATGAATTCCAAAAGTATTTCGGTAAAAATCAACCAACTGTATACCCTTGCAGCTTTTTTGGAACCTCATTCCTTACCTATAAAGTAGAAAAACTTTTTATTTAAAATTGGTAATGTTTGCGAAAGAGCGGCCTTCAATCTTAGCATAAGGAATGCCCATCTCTAACTCCGAATTAGCATCAAAAATATATCGATAGACAGCACTAACTCAAAGTTAAAGCAGAAATAAAAAAAAAAACAATATATATACGTCACGATAAGAATTAAAAGGCAGTTACTTAAAAGTGCACAATCACGTCGGTCCCAAAGTTAACTGGTTTCTTTATAAGACGCGGCTACGCGGATTTTATTAACAAATTGAAAAAATCTAACATTATGGTGGTCACACACAATGTCAAGGGATACGAAGAGTTCTCCAAGAAAATGGAGGAACTGGAGGGCAATGGCAACGGCTCGGTTCATGTCCTCTTCAGCGGTGGCAAGGGTGAGAATGGTTTAAGCTGGTGTCCTTATTGTGTTAAAGGTAAGTTAACTCAACTCTGCTCAATTGGCCATGGGTGGCTGTTTTCAATTACCATTACTTAACCACAAATGAATAACCGCATTTCATTGTAATTACAGCGGAGCCGGTGATACATGATGCCCTCCAAAAGGCCCCACAAAACTCCCATTTTGTGCATGTGGATGTGGGCGAACGCGCCTTGTAAGTTGATAATCAAGTGTTTGGTAAAGATTTCGAGGGAAACCCTTCATGTGGAATCTGACTCATATTTTTCCCTCTGACATCTCGTTTCGAAAGGTCTAGTGCTATACGCATACAAAGATTGATCAATTCAAGGGACCGTGACATGAAAATTATTTCATTGTATACAGATAATTCAGACAGCCAATGGCTTATCTTCATAGCCAAACAAGTTCATTTGATAAAAAACAAAATTAATGCTCTACTTTTTGGCATGTTTTTACTATAAAAACATCAACCAGCTATCCATTTTTGGGTTAATTTGTTAGTGATCCAATTAAATTAGCTTTGGGTGAACTAATTTGTGAGATTAATCTATAAGTGTAGGTACATATATGTTTAATGACGAAATCAATTTCCAAGTGCTAACTCATTGGGGGATCCAGAACATTCATATGATAAAAGCAATTGCAAAGTCAACTTCTGCTGATTAGAGTATTAAACGCTTTTATGATGAGTTGGCGGCACTTGAAGTTCAAACGTTTGGTCTTTATCTGAACTTATTAACCATAAATTTTGTTTTCATTTTCCAGCTGGAAGGATTTGAATTGTCCATTCCGTAAGGATCCCAACACACATTTGATTTTCTTGCCGACTCTTTTGCGCTGGAAATCGCCTCAACGCTTGGATGGCGAACGCTGCTCGAACAAGGATCTTGTGGAAATGATGTTTGAGGATGAAGATTAGTGGGTGGCCCTCTGCCCCTTAACCAGAAGTTAGGAATATAATATTTTTTTGGAAATTTTATTTTATCGATTAAAAATGCGTCGTGTGAACCTGTTTCAATAATTACTTTTATATTTTTTAATTTCCACCATGACCACATGGATATTGGTCAATTGGGCGCGTGCATTTGGTGTCAGGAGTTTGTGGAAGCGATGATAGTATTGCACTAGGCTGGCTAAAGCCAATTGCAGCAGCTGTGAACCCGTCAACAGCGATGGGAATGATAAGAGAACCTCGCGGTTTAGTTCCTCCAGTGATTTTTTCCAATTCGCCGAGAAACTGGCCACCAAGGCTAAGCTACGACGTTCCTGTTTACGCAACTCATCCATCTGTTCCTTCTCAAGGAAATGTTCGCATTCCTTGACGAATTGTATGATGCCACCAAAATGTGGAGCCAATATCTCCTCCACATAATCGGCGCTGCGTGCATTGACCTGCTCACGGAATGCTTCTGCCTCTTTGGAATTATCACGCGTATGCTCCATGAGGACACCCAAAACAAGATCATAATTGTTAATCAAATAGATTAATTGATCCTTGCGTGTGGGAAAAATGGCCGCCATCCGTAAAATAAAACATTCAACTTCATTTTGCAATTCTAATAGCAGGCGACTGACCAATTCATTGGGGAAATGCTCTGAGATACCAACAATTGCGGCACTAAATTCCGCATAACGTCGAGTTATCTTCAAAATATAGATCAAATATTATTACTTTATATATATTCCTCGCATTTCATGCTTACATAATGTGGCCCCATTTCCTTGTTAAACTTGGTTGGGTCACAATCGTGTATACTTTGTATATTCAAACGGAAAACATGCTCAAAACGTGGCCAAATCACAGACTGCAAAGAGTCCCAATACCTTAGAAATATATATAAAAGGTTATTAAAGGTTATTTTGTATTGTAATATGTTAAATTTACTTATCCAAAGCTGGCACACAACGCTTGTGGCACATAAGCTGATAGCGAAATATCAAATGTATGCACAGGAACATGGCTATAGTATCATAACAATCGTGGATTGATGTCTCCAGATTTTTCTATAAAAAGTAACCCAATATCTTACGACTATTCCAATACACTTTGCTGTTTACTTACAATCATTAAAGTCAAAGTTTTACCCATAATTTGATTAAACAAATCCTGAGCCTGAGTTCCACGTACCATAAAGAACTCGGTTACAAATAAATATTCACGACATGCATTGTCGACCAGAGCATATTGTTCGGAACGAAACAGAGCTTCAACCGTATACTATGGAAACAAAAGTATCTCAAAGATCACATTTCATTTCGTTAGAAGAAAGTCTTACACGATTCTTAAGCTGGGCATGGGGCACTATAATGGGCGCCTCCAATTGTTGATTAAGTATATCGCCCCTCTTGCCTATGGTAAATATTGTGCTCTTGTGCTTTAAACTTGTCGTCTTGGCAAATAAACCCTTCGAGGCATTATCTTCAATGCCCATGAGATCGTCTTTGGTGCAAGATTCTTCAAATTTGAGACTCGTCAAGCGGGTGGAGTAACTCTAAAGAAAAAATAAACACTATTGGTGAATCTTTTAGGGATAAAACTAGAACATTTACCTTAAAATAACTATAGTAGATTTTGCTCATAGTATCGATATATTCACTGCATATCTCCTGAGCCACTTGACGTTCATTCGACAAGATAAATTCAAAGAAAAACTTATGCTTTAGCATGGCATTCTGCGGTATCTGATAGTTAGTCATAGGCTTGCGAAACTTGTAGATTTGTTCAAGCAAATAACTGCGTATTTTGGCCATGGCTTTTAGGCGCAATTTGTGTAGGACATCGCTAACATCATTCGTGGATTTTGACTCTTTGAAGTTTAGCTCTTTGACCAGCGACAGCTTGTGATTGAGGACATTTAGTTGATTACTAAAATCACGTTCTGTTACCGGTGTCTCCATAATTATATTAATTATCTCCTCGGATACGGCCATGTCCTCAATGAATTGCGATAGCTGAGCCTTCACAGACTGACGATTGGTCAACTGCAGCGACATGGACACCGATTTGCGTTGCAATTGTGTAATCTCGGTGCTTATATTGTTTAAGACACTCTGAAAGCTCATTAGCATATTTTCCATACGCTCCAGCACATCATCGCAATCATTGATCTGATTATGCAGATTGGCAATGTTCTGCGACTCAGCTATGTAGTCTGAAAGGGTTAGGGAAATGGCCAAATGACAATTAAAACTGTTGACGTTTCAAGGTGAAGGGACTTACCCTCAATGGATTTATTTTCAACCTCCTTGAATTCCTTTTCAATCTGTCGAGAATATTGGCGCAAGTCGGTGGTGTTTTTCAATATCTCTCGCACTTCTTCATTGTCCAATTGCTCCGTCATCGGGGGCGATGACAATTCTCTAGGCGTGGACATTCTTTAAATTGAATTTTAACAATTTAAAGTTGTTTAATTTTCCTTTGATGTCATTTGTTTGGCAACAGCTGTTTTCAGTTATCGATAACAAAGTTGGGTCTCCAGTGCCATCCCTATGGAATGCCATTTCAAATGAACTGCCATCTCAATCGAATTGCAATTAAACTGAATTATTATTGTTTTGGAAATAAGTCTTAATTGGTTTGTCATATCATCGTCATTATAGATGCAATTGTCAACAATGAATTCGAAAACAAAGATGACATGCCAATGCCCAGGGCGGATGCCAATCAAGAGCTTTCCAGCCAGACTACACAAACATATGTATATGTAAATATCTTTATTGGGGGAAGTCCCTTATTGTTTTTTTGTACAGAAAATTTCATAAACGAACATGACAACAGGAAATTGAGTTTTGTCCAATGTAAACCCAAAATTTTAACGTTTCACTTAATGTTTTAATGGTAAGTAAGTATACATGTTATTTAAATAATTTTTTCTTGTATTATAAACAATAAATATTCCGTTTTGTGCCAACTGCACTTAAATCCAATGCGTTAGCTGCATTGTGCCATCATGCATTCTCTGTGTGTCCATTATGCTCATCTGGCGGACGAGACGTTTCATCGAAGGACGATGACTTGGACGACCCGATACACTGGGTCCTGGCATGTCTAAAGGTGTACGTTCATCCGTTCTGCTTGTCTGTTGCCTCAAGCGACGATTATCGCGCAATTCTAACTCCACTTCAGAGGCATTATTTGAAGATCCAGCCAAGACATCAAGATTTTCATACGATGTGGGTGGCGAGAGTACATCTCTGTGGAATGAAGATAAGATTTTTCAAAATTTTTTTATGCATCAACAACTTACGGTTTTTTGCTGCAAGAGCAACAATCTTTAAGTTGCCAATCCTTGCCAAACTCCTCGCCCTCCTCCACGGTCTGGGGCAAACGATGATGCAAAGTCTCTGGCAAACGAAGACCCGTCATGCCACCCAACATCGAAACGAAACCCATTATGACTAAGGGCAGTTTTAGATTCTCTTTGCCCAGATAAGTGACAAATGGAATGACAATTAGACCCAAACCGCCTATATAGCTGGAGGCACCGATTCCAATGCCACGTACTTGTGTCGGATACAATTCTCCCGCAAAGGGATATATGATGAGAAATGATGCAGAAAGCAGAGCCTTAGATATCAAGTAAAGTACTAGAGTCTCATCGACGGCGTCATCGGGTAGCATCACGGTTATAACACAAGCCACGCCCCTTAAAATGAATGACAAATAGTTGAAACGTAAATCTGAATATTTCATTAAACTGGCTTCTTACTTACCCCAATATCATGGATAAACTTAGAGGCCAACGTCTACCCCAAGTGTCCATAAAGTACCAACAACAAAGATAACTTGGCAATTCTACCACAGCGGACAAGAAGAAGCTTACATATTGATTGGTACCCAATGATGGGCCATAGTAACTTAGACCAAGGTAGACAGTCTCATTGGCAAACCAACTCAAGGTAATCAATATTGTCTTCAAACGCATATTGGGCGTACGACAGAGATCCATTAGACCGACATTAGCCACCTTTTTCTTGTTCTTCTTCAACTTATCTCGAATGATCTGTGCCTCCAGTTTGCTGTGCACCACCTCTGGAAATTGCCGTCCATTGACACGAGCCATATTCTCAAGAATTTTTAAAGCTTCCTCCAAGCGACCACGCATCAATAGCCAACGCGGTGACTCGGGCATAAAGAACATGTATAGGAAATATGCATAGAATGGCAGAGATGTATAATAGGAAAGGCGTACCCAATCTCGTTCCAGATAGGTCACCACCGAGAGCAGCATAATGCCCGAGGTATAGAAAGTGCAGGTCATCACTGTTACAAACGAACGATAATTCTCACCCACCAGTTCCAGAGCTAGAATAAAAAAAAGAACAAGGATAGTCATTCAAAGACAAAAATCCAAAGTTAACCGTCCCAAAGGTATGCAACAGTAATATATCTGCTCTCCCTTAAATATTGTATAGGGTATTAGATACACAGATGGCACAGAGGTGCAAATATTCATTAGTTCATTGGAAATACTTTCGAATATCCAAGCTTAAGTTTCAAAGCAGACCCTTAAGGTATGCATCGGAATTAATTTGCTCTCACTTACATATAATAAACGGTATTTGATACACAGCTGGTATTGTTAGTCCTACAATCACTCGACTACCGGCCCATGTCCAGAAATCTCGACTTAATGATGTCATCAAACTGCCAGCCAATAATGTGGCCAAACAGGTGAAATAGGAAAGTCTTCTACCGGCGCGATCATTGAGTAGGCCAAATAGATAAACTCCCACTGGGCCACCAGTGTTAAGTGCCGCCAGACCAATTGTAGGATATATATCCTGATCGCAAACTAAATCAAACTGAAAATTTGTTGAACATTATATCTCGTTATCTGGATGATTGTTATGATCTATCTTGGGAACTTCTTCTTTGATGATAGGGAATGGTTTATAGCAAGCCAACTTTAGATGTGTGTATGAAGGGAAACTTGACTTGGTATTTCCATGCCCCCCACATCAATCACAATGGATGACCAAACAGTGCTGGTATTATATTCCCAGCCTTGATTGCATTTAATCAATGGCCAGCTCGTATTGGGTTCCAGTGCTGTCAGGTAGTGGTCCGTATCATCGGGATCAAGCAATTGTGTCCAATTGACGCCATAGGTAAAGCATTTGCTATAAACAAAGTCATCATTTTCCTGCAAAATGCCAAAAGATAAGAATGCGAATGTTTATCGACATTTCAATTTTCTTTTCCCCCCTCCTCATTGAACGCATAATCAATGAATTTGCTTGATTTCGACAACCTCCCTTGAAGAACAAAATAAAACCGAATGCATTCATATGGCTGCTTTATTACTCACCCGTTCCTTGGGTATGGACAAGTATTTACGCTGCTCCACATCAAAGTCAAGCAATTCAGGCACACGACACCAATAATCATCTGGCGTATCGGCCATGAATAACTGATTAAAGGCACAAAATCCACAGGGTATACAAGCAGGCAAACAAATGCCAAAAACCAAAAGTTTTTGATATTTGCCAAATTCACCAATTGTGGGCAGCAAATCATCCAAATCGAAGGCCTCCTAATGCGTAGAAATATAATCAAAAGAATGCTTCTAAAAGAAACGAGAGATTCATTTTACATCCACAGAGACTTGAGGTTCGGGTTTTTGGCGTTGTCGTAGATCCGATAACTCATCATATTCATCATTATCACTACTGTCCACAGTTTCAGTCATGGAATAGATTTCCTTTGGCACGAATTTAGCTAAGAAATTTTGTTTTTATTTACTTCTATTCTTGTGTGCAATGCAAAAATGTATTTCAACTAGAAGAAGCCCCACAAAGAAAATGTCAACTGACATTTTGCAAAAAAGGGTTGGAATATTTTGAATAACATTAGAATAGAGGGCGCCACTTATGGATCCATTCTAGAATAAATTAAATAAATTCTATCTTTAATTTAAGAGACTTGTACATTTTAATAATTATTACTCTGACATAGTTCTTATAATAAACATACATGTGATACATACTATAATTAAGGAAATGAAACAACAAAAAATTCAAATTTTTCAATATATATTTACGTAATTCTAGCCAAGAAATAGTTATTTTGGATCTTACAGAGATCTCAGATATAAGATAATGATCTGATTTTATGACAAAGCCTTAGAGTTTCATTACTTATAACTAAAACTAAATCAATATATGCTTAAATGATAAAGATTGAAATATAAATATAACTTCTAATCATTTAGGAATTGGTCAGAATAAAGTACATAAAACCTAGTTAAATTGACAAAAGACAAAAAAAAAAAAAATTCTCAAAAATCCTTAGTTACAGATTTGCAAAGTAAAGCCAATGCTTTGGTAATTTTCGAATGCAATGTCTCTGATTAATGTTTTGAATATTCATTTTAAATTAAAATGTAAGTCAAATTATATAAATGTTAATTTCATGAAGTTTTAATTAGTTAGTCTTTACTTAACTCTTGGAATATTAAAAAATGTTCCTATGTCTTTATTATTAAGTTAAGTTAAGAATACATTTTTTGAATCTTCATTAATATTAGAATATGACTGGAAGAAGGGTCATTCCAAATACGTTAGGTTGTATAGTTTTAATTGAAGACACTAGTGGGTCTTAGCAGTTTGAGTTGTTTTTAGTCAATGATTCTTAATTCTATAACAATTCCTAAGACCGCGTAGCTGCGCTGCCAGTGACGTCGGCAGAGGAGCGTTATGCTTATGTATAATGTTTAGATAAAAGTATGTATATACATATGTATATCGCCGCAGCGGGAGAATGAGGATGTATCATATTGCATATTGGGACAGAGTGGCCACGAGTGTTAGATTTGGCGACACATGCGTGGTCATGTTACTTAAGAGGCATGGCACTTGAATGTTGTATACATAAATATTGTAACAAAATGCTACAATATATTTATGATATTATTAATGCTTCACAGAGTACAGTGATCACTTGATATTTCAGAACATTCGACAATATGTCAAGAGGTACGTATGTACATTTTTTAAACAATTTAAGATCATTAAAAATTATAAACTCAAATTTTGCAAATTTCTGTAATTTGTAAAAAAATACTAAGAGTGTTTTAATCCGCAAATATCATTCTTCATCTCACAATGCCTACTATATGTATTTAGATTAAAATCATCATTTCCATTTTTACTTGGAAGTTATCTTTTAATTATTATTTTAGTTAAACCAAGCACCATAGTTCTTTCATTTTAAAAAACAAAATTAAAAAATTAAATTTATATATTTTTGAACTTATTTTCATAAAGTAAAATGTAAACACAAATAGTATGCAAAATAGTTAAATGTTTAGCTAAGTCTAGGAAAGTGTCTGTGTTTGCTGTTGCTATGAGTTGTCTATGACTCCATTTCCAATGCCCAATTGACTGAGCAATGAAATCACTTCACTATTTTTTCTCATGACAGCCATTACTTCTTGTTGTTGTTGTTGCATAATTCGCAATCTATTGCGCTCCTCAATTTTGGCCAATTGATTATTAGTATTTATGGTCTTTGTATCGACATCCAATTTAAGATCCGATTTGACATGATAGAGCTCATCCCGTATGCTATTCAATTTACGTTCACAATCTCGTACATCTTTTTCCAAAATTTGTGTCTTTAGATAAACGGTTTGGGCCAATTTATACCAATCGGCAAGGCACTCAGCAATTTGGGCTACAGCCGGATTTACATTATCCATTAGCAAGGCCTTGATGCGTTTGCCATTGTGGTCACCTTTGATTTTCTCAAGAGCATGAAACTGCTCATCGTTGTAGGTTAAAGTGCGTGTTGCCCTATCACGTAATAGATGCTGCCACGAATCACGTAAGCGTTCCACAAGATATTTGGCCTGAGCACTGGCACGAGTGCGGCAAGGACACTTTTTGCCGTGCATCGATGATGACCATTGATCACTGCAATGATAACAAACAGTTTATTTTTAAATCAATTGTTAAAATTTAGATAAATTCACTTACTTTAGTTCGTCATCTGTAACAAAATGTTTGTGCATTTGTGTAATAACATCCGCTGCTCCATCGAAATCGCTTTTGACTGCATGTAATACATTTAATAGGGACTTTAATTCCTGATCACCTTTGGTCTGAAGGAAATATTCATTTAATTTAAAATTACTATACAAATTGTGGTTTGTTAATAATATTACCACACGGGTCGTGCTCTGCACAACATCGGCATAATCAATAACTGTGGATAAGAGATTGTCAAAACTTTCAGTTTTCCTACAACAAAGAGGCATAAAAGTTAAATCTTTGCAAAAGTTTAAAGTAAGTTTCTTACTTTAGCAGCAAGCCAATGGTGGTTATAAGCATTTCAATGAATTGCTCTACACCTTTTTTAATGAGTATATCCATGGTTGTGAATATATCCACACGTCTCTTGCACTCATGACCCACACTGCAGGCCTGCTTGGCCAAACTGGCATCATTTTCAACTGAAACATTTGGTGGAAATACTGGAAATTTGGGTAAATCCAATTGATTTGGCAATTGAACATTATTATCATCGTTGCTGTATAGGAATATGGGTTGCTCTGTTGTGGTGGCCGGAAATGCTTTGGCTGTAAAGATTTCTGGTTAAATTTCTTGCATCATTTGAAGTGAATAATATCTCTTACCAATTGTTCGGGGTGTAACCTTCTTCTCCAGATGCTCATTGTTGAACAATAAAATTTGTTTTTCCAGTGGCACCTCAGTTTGAATGAAAATGCGTTCTCTGAAATTGTCAATTTGTTCATCGGGCTCCAGGAATACCTCAACGGAACTCGTTCGATTCATATAGAAAACATGAATGACCCGCTTTCGCAGTATAAGTGTGACCTCTTGAAAAAATCTATCAAAAGACCAAGTCTTATCGCGATTCTCTTCGAGCAGGCCAGCCAGCAAGGGAGTAACCAGAGTCTTAAGACCCTGCGAGAGGTGAGCATGGGGTGGCAATGATGTTGACCATTCTATGGGACCGTTCTCCGATAGCTGTGTGCCCGATATGACACCGGAAGCCTTCTTTGTGGTAATTTGATGCATGGTCTCACGATTCTTACGGCCTCCAAATGGACGGAAAGGTAAGTTACCTGTAGCCACATGATAGAGCGTGACACCAATAGACCAAAGATCGACATTGGCTGTGAATGAGCGTTGTATGGACTTTCGTAGAACGGCACGCTCGTAGAGATCGGGATGCAGGTACTCCTCAGTGCCATAGAGTGAGGCAAATGGCTGATTATCCTCCAGCTCACGTGCAGCACCAAAGTCAGTTAACTTATAAACGGTTTGACCATCTTCCGATATAAATTTCATAATGTTTCCTGGCTTAAGATCACGATGAACCAATTTGTTATCACGCAAATGTTTCATGCCAGCACAAAGATGCTCGAGAACCAATAGGAATTCATTTTGCGGCAAACCATAGGAGTTCTCAGGATCATCGAGAATGTTAAAAAGACTTCCACCCGTGCAGAGTTCCATGACAATCACTTTGCCACGACCCTCCTGGTCCTCCTCAATGGCCAGCAATTTGACAATATTCTCATGATTAACCTTCTTTAGGGCCTCGAATTCACGCATTTGTACATCGGCTGGTCGCATGTGGCTATATGGATTAAAGGTTTTGACTGCCACCGATTCGCCAGTGATCTTGTTAACACCCTGGGCAAAGAGGAAAGGGGAATCACTAGATTAGAGACATGTATAGGCATTTTGGATGACGCACAACTTACCTGAAAAACTGAGCCGGTGGCTCCTTTGCCCAGCACACTCGTGGTGCACCACACATAGTTGACCGATCCACGTAGGAATGACATGGTTTATTTAATGTTTATTTACTTTATTTGAAATTTGTTGATTCATTTCTTTACAACAAGTGCAATAAGCCTGAAACTACAAAAAAAAAGACTGCACTTTGTTATCGATTGTTGTGTATTTGTTATCGACCGTGACCATTCGCAATAAGTCGCAGTTTCGTTAGAATCGATAACATTTGATTTTATCTCAATGCCCATCTCTAGTTTTTTTTTGTTGTTTTCCGTCGCGTTGAATAAATTTTTTGTGTGCGCTCGATTTTAAGTTATTTATTAGTTTAAAACAAAAAAATTATAGAAAATGCCAAATTTTTGCAATATAATTAATGAAGCAGTGTAACATCCATTTCTATGGGGCACTCAACAATTTTGTTCAACAGCAAATGGCAACAAAAAACAACGGATAATATTCAGTTTTATATTGAATTAAAAATTTTAGCAATTCAAAGTGAATTTAATTAGAAACAAAGCAATAGAAAACAACAGCAAAACAAAATGCTAATACGCATGCATTTAGTGCGTTTTATGTATATAAATTTATTACTAAGGTAAGTTTTGTTTAGATCTGCTTTGTTTTTACAAAATTTCCAATTGACTTCCTGTTTTTTTTTTCTCCCTTACTCCTTCTCCTCTACAGCTGCTGTTTTTGGCTCTACGACAATGTGGCAGCTGCAACTACAACAACAACTGCAACGAAAGTTGCAACCAATCAGCAAGACCAGCAACAGCAACAACAACAACGGACAGAAGCGGAGACGCCACTCAAGCCAGACACAATGACGCCCGAACCGCCAGACAAAGACAAAGTATTGCCAAATTACAAAAAAATTAAGAAAATTGCAACAGAAAAAGCCCCAATTTCAGCAATAGAAGTAGATAAAGTCGAAGAAGTAGCTAATGTAGATGGAAAAGTAGTAACAGAAGTAGCAGAAAGTCAAGTGCCCGATAGGGAATCGATAAAGGAATCAATTGGCCATGAGCCAACAACAACAACAAATGAAGCGGCGCCCCACGAGCTGCCCCATAATGAGGAGAGTGGAAAAGAAGGCGAAATTTCAATAGACACGTCAGTGTTGGCGCCTCCTCCTAATGTAAATAGCAATTATAATGCAAATAATGCAGACAATGTCAATGTCGACGAATCGTTGGAACACACTGACAAAGCTGCCGATGCCGCTGCCGCAGTTCAAGTGCCAAAAAATCAATTAAATAATAGTAATAGTAATAATTACAATAAAGTGCCTAGTGTTAGTGAAATGCCAGCCAAGGCAGAGCTGAAACCAAAGCAAAATCAACAAGATGAATCTACAAAAGGGTAAGTAAAAAGCAAATAAAAAGTAAGAAAATATCTAGTAAGTATGCGACTTTTGTATACCCTTCATTATAAATAAAAATGCAACGACATTGAACAATTTTCAATTGTATAGAAATTACAACGTTGGTGATCAAACTCAAATCATTACATAATAATACTAGACCTAAAACAAAAGATTAAGAGGTCTTTCACTCGAACTTTACTCTTTGGTTGTTGTTTTAAATGTCAAAAGTTCTAAAGCAATTGGAATAAACTTTTTACATAATTTGCATAATGGGAGATTCCCTCGTCTCTGTGAATATTTAAAGAAAACCTTTGTACATACGTAATTTAAATTATCAATTAAATTATATTCCCACATTTTGTAAGTGACGTGACATTTGTTTACATTGAACTTGAACGTGTTTGTAGTAAAAACGCAATAAAGCTTAACAGTAAGAAAGTAGTAAAAAGAGAGATAAATAGAAAGAGAGGGCGTGGAATAGATAAAGAAGTTTTTCCATATTCTTCCCTCCTCCTAACCATAATGTTGCCCCGCCCTCTTGACTTACTTCTGTTGACCCACTTAGAAAAGTAGAGTGGAAATACTTTAACTATTATAATTTTGTGTGTTTTAAGGCTTTTTATGTTATGAGTCTGAGTTTTACTGTAATTTCATCATAGAAATTACTTAAAACGAACTAATGGAACTCAAAGAAAACTAAGAGAAACCGTAAACGGATCCAGGGAGGATCTGGACGACACCCGAAATGTCAATATCTGAAATATTCGAAACATTTTTATACCATGCTGAAATGGTATATAAAAGTCGCCAAAATGTATGTAACATGCAGAAGGAAGCTTTTCCTACCCCATAAAGTATATATGTATATTCTTGATCAGTATCAACAGCCGAGTCGATTTAGCCATGTCCGTCCGTCTGTCCGTCCGTATGGACGGCTAGATCTCGGAGGCTATAAGAGATAGAGCCGCCAAATTTGGTATGCAGGCTCGTGTAGTAAGTAAAGTGATCAAGTTTATTTAAAATTTTTGCCACGCCCCTTTCCGCCCCCTTAATTTGAAAAAACTTGATTATCTCCCGTAATTTTCCACCTTGTGAAATCAAATTTGGCATAATTAAATTTGATACTAATACCCAGCAAAATACCAAATTTGATCGAAAATAGCTGAGTTATGCAAATAAACGTTTTCCTATAAGGCCGGAGTTGGTCGTTGGCTGGTGGGGGGCGCTAGGGTGCTCGTATTTTTAATTGAGCGAGATACTAAGATATCGTTGTAAAAAGCATGCGAAAATGCATTTGTTTTTACCCCCAAGTAGTGAACCTTTTAAGTCTTCGGGCAAATTCTCCTAACCTAACACAATGCGCCCTTCAAACTTTCTGAATTTTCTAAACCAAAAGGCTTAATTTTTTTAGGTATTCTAGATCAGTCCATACTTTAACAACCCTAAATGTACAAAGTGACAACTACACAATAAAATGAATGAGTGTGAATTAGACATCTGCATGGATTTATTCACATACTAAATAAAATGAGTACACTCGAATCGAATTAAAGTGAGTGAGCGAGAGGCTTATGCGGAGTGAGTGTGAATGAGTATTCAATACTCAGTATTGTATTGTTTCCGTACTCATACAAAGCGAATTGGGTGAAATTGAATACTGCTTAGAACGAAATGAGAATTTAATCAAAAGTGAAAGTATTCGGATAACTCGAATAGCCGATGTCGCATTTTGTAAATTTCTTTTCTTTGGGTTTTTCATAGTGGACAACAAACGCCTTGTCATTCGAGTACATTTGACACCTGTTAACTCATTCGACTCATTCATTTCGTTTCAACATAGTGTGACTGAGTGTAGGCCGTGCTATGTAACTCACTCACTCATACTCATTCTGTTTTTCAGTCATACTCACTCAATTCATTTCGAGTGGTGTATATTCGAATTTCATGCAGATGTTTGGGGTGGGTAATATGTACATACATATGTATCTTTTTTAAGAAAACCAAATGTTTTCACGTTTCAAAAACCTTTTTAGCCAACCAACATGTATTTTTGTGTTCTTCACTCAATGTTGAAATCAATCAATGGCTACAAAATGTTATCAGTAGAGTTTATATTATTGGAATTTATATTGAAATCATGTACATTTGAGTTGAAATTGATAAATGCAAAAACGGAACTAGATAAATCCATGGAAAGTCGCTGCGGAACTGTGTGAAACACATTCCTTTGCCCTCTCTCTCTCTCTCTCTCGATTATTAAATTGAAAGCTTATCAGCTTTATGGATAAAACTATTTACTACTCCCATGGATTCTTATCAACATTTTTTTCTGTTGCTGTGTGTTGTCACGTCGTTTGGGTTAACGCACGATTTTCAAGTTCATTTCTCAAGAGTGTTTCATGTCAAAAGATGAAACAAAATCTACTTTAAATGCGATCAGAAAATAAATAAAAAAAAAAAAACAACAAAGTTGCCTCTCACTTAACTGGGCCCCAAGGTCAATATTGAATTGTTTTGCATTTTTTGTTGTTGTGTTTCTAAAAATAGACAAGACTTTGCCAATATATCAATAGCTCGCTTTTTCGACTAATGACAATTTCCAAATGTTTGCTTGATCTCTTAGCGAGAAGCGGGTTCGGCGAAAAACATTTGCTAACTCAACTTTTCCCATCTCATAGAGAGTTTTCACGACGTTAAATGTAATTTAATATTGATAAATGTGATACAAGTTAATTGTGGATAACTTTTTGTGGTTTGTTGTCAGACTGGCAAGTAAAGCTGGCTTTACATAATCTTATTTGATTGTACAGGAAACTGGGAAAGAATTTAAATTAAATCGAGATAAAACGAAATTCAGTAAACAAATTAAGTAAGCTCGTAGTAGCTGAAGTAGCTACACTTAAGTTAGTTTGTTATAATTGCAATTTGTTGTAGATACTTCTCAATCATTACATTGTTTCTATATTTTTATCCTGAGACTTTTGTTAAATTTTCGAAAATTTTCTAGCTAGTAACCTAACCACCAAGATTGAGCTGGTAAAAATTCATCAAAATTTAAATTTGAAAGTTAGTATTTATTGTAAGCGCAATTGATATGGAAACCTAATCATTAACACTAAGAAAACAAAACATCGTTTACCAATAAACAGATTGACTTTTTTTATGGCTAGGCAACAAAAGTCTTGAATCATTTTATTAGGCTTCAACCAGATTGTGCTTTTTTTTTTTTGTTATATTGATGTTGTTAGAAAGGAGGAACACAATTTGACCCGTCACCAAAGCCAAATGTGAGGAGGAATGTATTTGCATATTATAGGGTGAAGAGGGGGGATGTATTTCCTCCTATTAAAGATATTTGAGCTGCAATTTGAATTGAATGCAACATGTGGCACTAGTTGCAAGTGGCTTTTGTACTATATTTTCAAACATTTTTGTTTGATGGATGCCCAACAACCGGTCTAGCAGACATACATACATTTGGGCCTTAATATGATTCATGTATTTAGTTGACATTTTAATTGGCAGCAATTGTTGCTATGTTTATTAACTAATTTTGGTTATCAGCAACTCTTTAAACATTTTAGTTAAGCGATATTGTCCTTTTCTTGAAGTTCTGATATAAAGCCAATTACTTTTAGAAAAAACGATGAACAGAACATGGCAATAAAAGCTTTAAGGGCTCCATTATTTAATTTTTCAATATTTAACAGCTAAAGATCGACCGAGGAAACTTTCTGGATTATTCGTATCAAAATACATATTTGAAGCTTACCCAATACAAAATCAATATTTCCACTCAAAAACAAAAAAAAATGTATAAAGAAATATATATAGTCATAATTGATTCTTACTGGGTTCAGTTACATTAAACATTTTGGGACGATCAAACGTAATCGTCTCGTTAAAGATGAATCGACAAGTAAATGTCAATATATGTAGCATATACATATGTACGAGGACGGTCCGAAACGTCGACTTATTTCTCGTCATAGTCTCCTTTAAGGTTACTACACTTGACTCGGCGATGCTCCAACTTTCTTAACCCGTCTGAAAAAAAGTTTTCTCGAGGTCTGAAACAAGGGCTTCGGCCACCCCAAAAAACAGTCCCACGAGGCCAAATCTGGAGAATACGGCGGATGGGGCTGCAGTTCGTAACCAAACTCTACCAATTTGGCCATGGTCTCACGGCTGCGCTTGCTGTCCATGCCCAACATTTCATGCAGGATAATAAAATTTTTTTTTTTTTTCCTCCCTCAGTTATCTTGTGCACTTTCAATCGGTCGCCATCGAATGGGGAAGTTTAGTTCCCCTTAACACCAGGGCCAGAACAATTCTAACCGCTCTAAAACAACCTCTTTGATTTCATTTTGCGATTTCCCCTCCAAAAACAAGTATCGAATCACCGTCAAAACAAAAGCATAAATTCGATTCGACGGAAATTTTCAGGTTAGTCGTCTAGAAGAAAGTTCTACACGATAATAAACTCTGCTTGTGATAGTGAATCCATCGGGCGGTGAGGCTAAGTACTTATCGGACCACCCTCTTAGAAACCAATCAACCTTAAGGAAGCTTAGTTGCAAAGTTTGTGATAATATTATAAATCTGAATTAAACATTCAAAAGTCAATTTATATCTAATCTATTGACAGAGTATTAAACTTCGTTCTTTTTTCTTGTTTCTGACGACCTTTACGTGGTTTTGGCCTCCAAAATAGTCTCGTTCTCTAAACTTAAAACTAATGCAAAGAAAAGTTTTTGTTTAAATGAGTTTTCTTGTTCAAGTTTTTATTTTTTCTAGTAAGAATTGATTTTAGTTTTTGTTTTTTCGTTGCGTTGCTTTTTCTAGTTGCTTCCTTATTGATAGCCTCGAGCTAATTAGGGGAACATATTTGCATGGACATGTGGTAGAAAATATTTAAAAATAATAAATTATTTAACGCTAAGAGAGGTTTTAAGTCAGGTCTTTTGCATTCGGCCAATAGCCAATAGCCAACCACGACCACGAGACCATAACGACTGAAAGACTGTAGAGAGCTTCAGTGAGGCAGCAGCCACCCACCCACGCCATGTCTTGTCACAAAGCCTTTTGCCGGTAATTTGCTTTACAGTTTTTCAATTTATTTTCCTCGGGTTTTTCTTTCTTTTTTGAGTTTTTGTTTTGTTTTGTGAGTGGTGCGCGCGCGCGTACTTTCTAAATGCCTCCTCGTCAAATCTCCTCTTCCTCCTGTTGCCTCTCCGTCTGTCCTTCTCCCAGTTGTGTGTCTGTGCCTCTCTATCTCTCTCTCTCTCTTTCTCCGTATCAGCTTAATATATTGGCGGTGGCCATTTCAAAATTTCGAAAATGAAACTGCGTTTACAATTCATCGCTGTGGGTAGCCGCGCCAACGCTTTACATTTTTGTTGTTGTTTTTTTTTGATCCTTTAAAAGGCTTTGCTCAACATTTTTCACAATTTATTAACATCAAAGTGTTAAAATTTGATTTGATGCTTCAACCTTTTGCGAGCTCCCCCGCAACTTTCATTTAGGCATATAAATATTCCAGAATGAAAACATTAGCCCCAGTAATAATTGGGATAAGATGAGGGGCAGAAGGAAGAGCAAGAAGAGGAATGGAATTGGCAAAGCGTTTGCCTTTTTCCCCCCCAGACAGACATATACAATTCACACATAATGTGTGTGTGTAGTGTAGTTGGCAGGTGATCGTCGCAGATCGTTTCACTTTCACTTTCTTCATCGTCTTCTTCTTCTTCTTGTTGTAAAGGACTCTCTAAAAAAATAATAAAAAAAGAAAAAATTTAAAATTTGTTGCTTTCAAATGTTGCTGAACGGTAATCAAACTTGGCAAAAACACATTATCATGTTCAATTCGACACTTATGCAAATAGATTTAGGGGCGCTGGTTAAGTTTTTGATATGCCTTGCGTCAATTTTAGTGATGGCAAAAATAATAATCATTAATCGAGATTCATCGAAAGGTGTCATGATTAATCAATGGAAGTAGAAAATCCTCGATTACTTAAATGATTTTTTCAAAATTACTGCAATTTTTAAAGTTTATTGCTTTAATTGAAAAATATTTAAATTTTTCGTATTAATCTATGGTGTGCGATTATTAATTATGATTAATCGATTTTGCAATCCTCGATTAATTAACTGATTTGTTCAATTTTCTCCTATTTTTGAAGTTATACCAAAAATAATCAATTATATTGGTTCTTAAAATTTGGTTAAATTTTTAACATTAATCTAAGATCTGCAATTATTAATTATAATTAAGCGAGCAAAAAGAAATATAGAAAGTAAGAACTAAGACAACAAAAGTTAAAGTTAAGTTTTGGCTCTGTTGGTACCAAAGTTGTTATTGGAAAACAATCTAAAGCAAACATGGTAACTATCACAAAATGGACCTTAACGATATTCCATTTTCCAATTCTGAAATAAGAGAACTTGGAAAGAGTAGATCTTGTCTTTGAATTTGACGTGGAACTTTGATCGGATTTGTGTGACAAAGTCTTATCAACTATTGGTTCACCTGTTTGGGTCAGCTATGCATATCATAAGATTAATCGTGCCCATCACTAAGTTAGTTTACATTACATTTGCTGTCAATGATCGCTCAACGATCATGGCTATGCCATAATGATCTTATCTATCTGAGCAACAGCAAAGAAAAATTAACGACAAACCAAAATAAAAAACAAAAACATATTAAAGGAGCTAAATCAGACAGCGTCGATACTCTTTGCCAGCCAGGGATCGAAAGCATATATGTATGGATAATGACAAACTGAACAAAAATGTCATTATACCCTCTACAAGGGTAATGAAAAATTGTTTGGCCAAATACTTAATTGATTGTGAGTGAGCGTCGTCATGATGACGATGATGATGATGATCAGGATTGTCGTCATTGACTTTCGTCCATCAATTGTTGATCGCAACGATCAACTGATCTCTTGTCTAACTGCTGCATTGATTAAGTTAGTAGCTATGATCATGCGTTGATTGTACCATACGCCATACGCCTTCACCTGTCTCGCATCACATTCCTTTTGCATTTTTTGTCTCGTTGTCTTTGTCTTGGTTTTTTCTTTCATTCAAAGTCTCTTCGGAGAAGCCGGTTATTGTTGTTGTGGTTTGTTTTTTTTTTTTTTTATTATTATTTGCCGGCATTTTTTCTATCAAGTCTCTAGCGAAAAAATGCCTTAGACATAGACAGAGACGCGTAGCCGCCGTTCGGTTGGTTGGTTGGGCATCGTGCAGAGTGAAAAATGTTCAAGGCGTAGGTGTTCCATGGGGCACTAAGGATTGGGAAGATGGTGGGTTGAGGCAGCTGCAGTTTTTATTCACAATTTGTATTTTTTTTTTTGTGGATACTTACAAATTAATAAGCATTTTTTAAGCGGTTACTTGTCAATGGTTGGGAGAAAATTTTACCTCTTGAGAAATTCAAGATGGCATGAATGATTCAAAAATCCTGATAAATTACAGCTTGCAAGTTAATAAAAGTATGGAATAAATAAAAATTAAGGTGGTCTGCACATTAAACAAACATTTAAAGACATTTATTGTCAAATCTTTTTTAAGCTAATATGTATATTTCATTTTTTTTTTTTTAATTTTAGAGATAGATTTCTCCTAGATTTAAAGACTTTTCAGTAGGTGGAAGTATTTCCTCATAACTTTCCATTAAAGTCGCTAAAGTTAAATGGCATAATAATTCATTTCATTTAATCATTAAACTTTAAATATATCTTTAGGCTTAAAAAAAAACATTATTTATGTAGATACGTAATGGATATAAAAAAATATACAGTGAAACCTCGATATAACGAACTTCGTTATAACGAAAAACCCAATATAACGAATTTTTTGTTAAGTCCCTTGAAAAAACCTCGTTTACATTTCAGTACCTATAGCGAATCAATAGATATAACGAATAATTTTGCGATCCCCCTCAGATTCGTTATATCGAGGTTTCACTGTATATAAAAAATAAACTTTTTTTTCTTCTATTTTAACGATATTTTTGCCAATAGTAATGGCTCCTTTTTATTTTTATTTGCTGTGTTCATTAAATTCATCTTTTGTGTTGTTGATCAAATTAATGAAAATGAAAAGGCATATTCAGGTAATTGGCATATAAACAAAATCCGATAATTTATGTTAAACCCAGAGACAAATAGGTGCAAACTATAAAAATTAATGTCTTATATAATCTTATTAATAATAATAGCACACTTTTGTCTAATACTAATTGGAAAAAACGTAACTCAATCTAGTTGTAACCTCCATTCAGTTGAATAAGCAAATTTTACTCAAGGAAATAAAATTGTATTAGCTGGCTAACAATCTCATTTTTAAATATTTCTTATCGACGTAATTTAAAAAATCTCTTGCTATTATTTAAATATTCCATTTTTCTACGCCCATTAAAGACTGAAACAATGTTGCACTACTTTTACTTTGAAAAGCCATAACCATTTAAAAATTTGTTCCAACCACAATCGATATTTAGGTTTGGAGGTTTGGAAAATTTACAACCAATTTGGTGGTAAGAGGTGAGAGGCGCAAGTTGTATATGTTTTTCTTCAGTTTTACTGTAATGATCTCTTGACCTTATTTACTTCAAGCCAAAAATCGATTATAATCGGTAATATTTGGTATAGTGAACAACTTTGAAACATCAAAGAGGCCTTTTAATATTTAGTTTAATGTCTAGAGACAACTATTGGCCCTTATAACTGTCTTTTGGGTTTAAAGTAAACATTTTTATCATACACATCTTCCCTTTCGTCAAATTCCTGCTAAAAACAGGACATTTGTTTTGAGAAATTAAAATCAATCGTTAAAAACTAGTTTACCCATGTGGTAAAAGGTAATCTAAATACTTACATTTTCCTAATCATAGTTTGTTTATCATATGCAAAGGATCTTGGCGGTTTTATATAAAAATATCAAAGAAGCTAACTTCGGCAATGCCGAAATTTATATACCCTTGCAGTCCTTGGCAATAATTTTTTTACATTTTGAAATTTCTTTCCCTGCAACTGAATTCATCAATACACAAACAAAACATTCAAATTATTTCTCTTTTTATAATAAATTTTCATTCTTCTTGCATCATTCCCTAAGCATGGCACAACACGCATGCACATACAGTTCTTGTAGCGCTGCGTCTGTGTGTGTGTATGCATGTGCTCTTTTTGATTTCATGCCGGCAGCGCTGCTTGCTGCCTACTAGGTCATCATTTGAACCGATTTGTGTTGACTATAACTTCTGTTCTATTTATCCGATCAGATTCAAATTTTGGGATCTGTCAATTTATATCAACTACTATCATATTGGTAAATTTCATGGAGATACTCCAATTTTTGCAAAAATGTTTGTTCTAGAACTATATGATATAGTGGCCCGATCCTAACAAATTTCATACTTTATCTAGCCCGGGTAAAACAAAAAAAATTTCATCCCAATAGCTCTTTAGATGGCTGAGTAAAATGCTGAGTATAATACCCTCTGCAAGGGTATAATTAATGATAATTTTGGTAAACTTGCCCAAAATCAGGTATAGCTGTCCCATAGAACTGTCGGAAAATGTATCAAACTTTGCGTTTAAGCCGGCTTGAATTCAATCTTACAAAACAAATTTTTACATAGTACCAAAAAGCGATTTCGGAAACCATCAATTTTTAGCATCAGCTTAGAAAAATGCAAATGTTGCCATGGCTTTACGTAATCTTAAAGGCTAAAACTAGTTGAGAATTACAAATAAATGAAAGTAAAAATAAGCGCTAAGCTTAGAAGTTCCAGAGTTTCTCAAGATGAAGACCCTGCATTTGAGTACAAGTTTCTTTTAATATGTTTTCTTCATTTAGGAATCGGACTAGTCAGGAACTTTGAAAGTATTTAATTTACAAATTACTTACTGGTATTTGGATTATTTTTGATTTCCTTCAACTTTTACTTTTTCGTAGATACTTTGTAGAGTTTACTCTTTGATGTCTGTGTTAAGACGTGTGGGAAATGGGCATTTATTTTTTGTTTTTTTTTTTTTTTGTCGGTTCTTGTCGATTATTTGGCAACCTATTGAACTTGAAATTTAATTGCTTTTGCCTTATTTGGCCTGATCTTTGCCTTGGTTTTCACCCGCAACAGCATCTTTTGACAGCATCTCGAACTACAAGATAGATAAAAATCGTTTCTGCACTTGCACTTGCCGCACTTTCCACAGACGTAGTCGTTGTCGAACCTTTTACGTTTCCCACATGTCTCTGTCTCTGTCTCACTCTATATCGCTCTTCTCTTTCTCCACGAACCACTTAACAACTCGTGTGTGTGCTCAATGTAGCTGGTTGTTAGAGTCAATTGTGTAAGCGCCTTTTGGGTTCGAAAACACTTTCGGATTACAAGTGTTTATCTTTCAATGCAGGCGTCTCACTGCGATGGCAACCGGCAACTCGCAACCAGCAACCGGCAACAGCAGCCGCCACCGCAGTTGGCATCGTCGTTCAATTCAATTGACACTGTTGGCCCGTTGTTGTAACCTTTTTATTTGTTTAAGGTTTTTTTTTTTTTTTTGACAAAAGGAGTCAACATCATCAAAGACATTTTGGCGGCGATTTGCCAATTGTTTTTTTGCTTTTAATTTTTTTATAGGACTTTTTGGTGTGTTGCTTGTGTTGTTTGTGTTTGCAACTTGCCAGCGGTTGCATGGCCAATTTATGAGCCACATTTCACTTTTTTTGTTTAGCCTTTTTTACACTTGTGGCAATTAAATATTTTTGAATATTTTGTTTGTCCAACTTGCTCAAATATCCTGATGATTTTTATCTATCTGCTATAAAAATAAAAAAATAAAAATATATATTTTTTTGTTGTAAATTTTTGCCCACGCCTTGCCATGCTAATGGTCCTGCAGCTTGCAGATTTAGACATAAACCTGTCACAAGGCAAATCACACAGCAAAAAAAAAAAGTGCCACAGACTCCAAAATATATTTTTTTTTTTTTTGATTCCTTGGGGGCTTTGAAGGCGAAGCTGTTTCTTGTGCTGCATTTTATTTTGTGGGGGCTAAAAGTCGTTTCCGACACCTTCTTTTTCTTCTTTCTGCTTACTCTTTTGCTCCATTACAATGCAGCTGTGCCCCAAAGGAAGAGAGAGAGAGGGAGACTCCAGACATTGGTCTGGAATAAATAATATTTGCGTACAATTTTCTGTTGACTTGTGGGTGGTAGAGGAGCTCAAGTAGGCAACAGTCATGAAGTTGCCAATCAAATGGATTTTTTTCTTCTATGATTTGCAAAACTCTAAAAACCGAAAATAATAAATAAATAAACCACATTTTTTTTCCTTCCTCTTTGTGGCTTATTGAGCAAATGTCGAAAAAGTGTCAGGAAAATTTTTCGCTGCTATATTTTTGATCTGATCTCACAAGCATTTTATTATATAATCAATTTACAAGATGGTTAGACACTTTTGTTTATCAGATAGTCTAAGAAACATAAATTTTTGTACAAAATAAATAATCTCCATAGATTTAGTTAATTAAAACTAAACTAAATTTCGACCGCTTTGGAAAAAATGTTTGGTTTTAAGGTGCAAAGGGCGTTATTTATAACGAGCCACCAATGGAATCAAAATCTGTGGTAAAACAAAAATCTACATAGAATCGATTTAAAGGTTTATTCGGTTTATTTTGTAAACGATTGTAATTTATTGTATATACATATGTATTTATTATTATATTTATGTAAGATATTAGACTTTATTCCAATTTTTCTAGATTTCGACCTGATTGAAGTTATTCAAAACTGGGTTTCAGCCGGCTTCAGGTCAATAAATCTTACTAAGATTTTAAATCATAGGCAGCACAAAAGCAGAGCAGGTTGTCTGTATAGTAATTTTAAGAACCACCAAGTTCTATCATCAGCAAACTTCGCCAAAGAATCTACAGTTATAATGGCCATACCATGACTTCAAAGCTAAAAGTAGTTGGGAATTTAAACGACATGAAGCGAGAAAAAAAACTGCCCACCTTTTGTGCTGCCCATGATTAAAACCCAGTTTTGATTATATTCCAATATTTTACACTATTTGAAATAAGTAACACTTACTTTTGAATTAAAATTATGTTAATTTTGTATAATATTTGTTATACGAAACATGGCTTTAATTTAAGTAATTTTAGAAGTCGCATATAGACCCCAAAAATAAGAAGTGAAGGAAGAATAGGAATTTACCCTGAAAGACAACAAATTTAACTAATTAAGTATATAAGTATACATAATAAAACAAAATACAAAATTTTAATGACACACAAAAAGTTTTTAAAAAAAAGTTTATTAAATTGCTTTTTTCAGGATTTCAAATCACAAGATTTAGTTTTAAAAAAAAATTCAATTGCCGAATCACTTTAAAATTTTGGAAACGATCGTTTAAGATTCATTCAAAATGTCAGATTAAACTTTTTTAAACTCTAATATCTAATATCTGTAGATTCTACACAGAAAGACAGTCGCTTGCAGTGGCATATTTTAGTTAGTTTTGCTTCAATTTAGTCATTAATTAAATACTGAAACCAATATGAGCATACGGAGCTCAACTTTGGGGCACAGCTAGAGCCTCCAACATCCACAAAATATAAATCTTCCAATCCAAACTGCTGCGGGTGATAACTGGTGGGTGCCCCGTTTTACATAACGAATAAAATCCTACACCGAGAACTGGAGGTGGAGTCGGTACTCGAGACTATTCAGAGCGAAGCGAAGAACCGTATCGAGCGGCTGAGCAACCACGAAAACAACTCGATCAAACTACTGGACAACAGCCTACACACCAGAAGACTTAAACGTTATCACCCACTAGACCTACCTCTCCGGCTGAGCTGAGCATCCTCTAAGGCTCCACACTGACATTGTCCTAATCAGTCCGTACTAATTGTCTTCCAAATGTTAATGTCAAATCAAATTTATTAATTGTTTACGTATCATCATAATTTAATAATTGCCCCTTGGATAGATAGATTAAATAAAGAACATAGAATTATATTTAAAAAACTACAAAATTCCGAAATTCATAAACATCCGATTCAAGTTTAAAGATCAAACGGCAGTTCGTATCCAGTATAATAATTCTAACCTCTAGAGTCTAGTTCGATCAATGTTCGTCGAATCGAAAATAAATTTTATATAGTTTAATAGTTGATACAAATAACAAGATAAAATTATTTCAAGATTTTAGTATTGGAATATTGGATTTTTTTAATGACAAAATTTAGAAATTGTTTGTAGTCAATACGATTGATTGATTGAACTTGCTTAAATATTTCCAAACATTTTACAGAGTTAACAAAAACTAACAACGAGATCATAAGCACCGCAAAATATTTTAAATATACAGTGAAACCTCGATATAACGAACTTCGTTATAACGAAAAACCCAATATAACGAATTTTTGTTAAGTCCCTTGAAAAACCTCGTTTACATTTCAGAACCTATAGCGAATCAATAGATATAACGAATAATTTTGCGATCCCCCTCAGATTCGTTATATCGAGGTTTCACTGTAATTTAAAAATCAGTTTGAAATTTTCAAATTTTCAAATATTAATCGATTGATTAAACGAAGCATTAAATAAAATGACTAAAAAAATGTATATATAATTTAAATCGTTGATGCATTTGGTCGTAGCCATATTAAGATCGGTTAAGTCAAATGAATGGTTAGTTTTAGTTGCAATTTGCGTATTTTATCTTATCATCATCAAAGAGAAGCTGTGTGTGTGTGTGTGTGTGAAAAGCTCTTTCTCTTAGAGGCTTTTCTTTCTTGTTATCAAATTTAGTTTATGCCCAGACAGGCCCGAGGAGTGCCGCAGAGGAAGGGGGTGCGGCTAGCTCAATATGCTGTGTGACAAGTTTGCCGGCAAATTGCAGTCGACGTCGACGTCTCAGCTGGCAGAGCTGTTGCAAGTGCATTTACAATTGATGCCGAATGTTTTGAGTCTCTTTCTGGCTGATGGTATTGGTATTGGTATTGGTGTGTGTGTGTGTGTGTGTGTGTTTGTGTTTGAGTGGGGAGACAGTAAGAAATCTGTTTTTCCACTCTCTTTGTATTTCTCTCTATGTCTCTCTGGTGAGTCTCAATGTGTGTGTGCGACATATGGCCGGTTAATTTTCTGCACACTTGGACCACAATTACCTAGAGTTTACTCCGTTAATACAATTCAGTTCTCATTTCGATTTCCAGTGGTGCGATCGTGCGTTTTTGTCGCCTCCGCTGTGTGGTGTGTGGTGGTGGCTCTCGGTTTTGAGTGGTGCCGCACATTGTGTAAAGTGAAGTGAACACTAAGACAAGGATATTATCTAACCATCTATTTAATAGATAATAATATATCCTTATCCCGTGCGTGTAATCCTTTAGTCCTTGTGCCCGCAGTGCACTGGAACGAAGCAGAAATACTTTAACTCAATTGAAACACAAATATTTCATGTAAAGTGAATCCTAATGTGGCCAATGTGTGCAGAAGTCCTTGACTACAGCTGTGACATCCTTCTGATGACCTTTCAATTTCCTCTTTTCGATTATTGATTTGGTTTTTTTGCTATTGTATAAATAGTCCACAAAAAAAAAAAAATAGATCTCAAATTCTATTGATTTTGACAATAACAAATATTTATTCTAGTTTATTTGACAATCAGATCCACTAAAAAACTAACCGGATGTCAAACCATTAAGATCCACAAATTGTCTATAATTGAGTTTGTCCATCAATTAAAAAGCGTAGAAGCAACATCATCATCATTACAATTCCAGTCTTTCGACTGTGCGAAATCTTAAAACTATTTGCTTTGGCATAAATTAAAACCTAAATACACAGACAGAGTGAGAGAGAGAGAGAGGCATACATTTGCGATAAGTTTTTATCTATAATGACTGAAGCTAGAAAACAGATGTAACAAAAAACTGTTTCTTTAAAAAAGGTTTTGTTTTTCATAATTATGTGCTTTAAATGAGTTAATATTGATAACTTATTTTAGTTGATCTACTTTCTTTCGAGCATTCTCAAGTTCAACGAACATCAATTAACAAAATTTTTAGCGCTAAATGACACCAGGTTTTGCAATGATCGTAAACAAAGTTTTGGAATTTTTTTTATAATTTTTGTGTTAATCAGAAATGGAAATGTGAGACCAGTTTTGATCTTCTCATTGATATGATTTGTAACATCTGTGGAAATTAAATAAATTGCATTTTGAAATGAGTTAAATTAAATATAAAAGTATTGAGATTCAACTCGTAATAAAGATTTCCCAGTAAAGACTGGAAAATACTGTCACTACATTGACTTCATTTCAGTGGTGAATCCTTAGGAACTCAAATAAAGGAAATTTCGTATCCTAAAAATGACTCATTAACTTGTAAACTGCTCTAATCGTCCAATCTGCTTCTTTATCCTTTGCTTCATTTGACATATTCAATTCGATAGCAAAATGTATGTATAGATCAGGCAAATATACACCAAAAAGAGGATTTAAATTGTTTTGTTACAAAATTTCACTTAGATAATTTCAAATTTACAAGTTTATTAAACACATATATGAACGTATGTGAAGAATGTTGAATATTAAAAATATATTTTGGGCAAAAACAATTTTTTTTCGACTCTTTGTCTCTTTGGTTGAAAAAAGTCTCATCAAATCTAAATATATCATTTTTGAATGTGATGCAATGAGAACATAAAGTAAATACATTGATCATTAATGAATTTGTTGAAAAATATCAACATTGTATTAATTAAAATTTAAAACCAGAGGGCCGGGGTTAACTTCGACCGCGTCGAAGTTTGTATACCCTTGCAACTGTTTTGGTAATTCTTTCCTTACCCATAGCCATCAAAGTGTAAAAACGTTTTATCCAAAAAAGACTAATGTTTGCGAAAGAACGGCCTTCAATCTTACCATAGGATATAACGAACTTTTTGATGAAAGTCACTGTTTTCCACCTACCGTTTTAATGGGAGCTATATGATATAGTCACCCGATCTTGACCAAATTCGGCACATTTATAGCTTCAATAAACTAACGTTTATTAAATTTCACGACAATAGCTTAAAAAGTAACGAAGTTATTGAGAAAAGTCACTGTTCGTGACTTTGCCGTTTGTATGGGAGCTATATGATATAGTCACCCGATCTTGATCAAATTTGGCACAATCATTAATAAGAACATAAAACTGACAAATACCAACTTTTATGACAATAGCTATAAAATTAATGAAGTTATTGAGAAAGTCACTGTTCGTGACTTTGCCGTTTGTATGGGAGCTATATGATATAGTGGTCGATCCGGCTGAATCCAAGATATACAATGCCTGCAGTATATACAAGCCTACGTGCAAAATTTCAGCTCTGTAGCTCTTACGGTCTCGGAGGAGTTCGCGTTGATCCAGACGGACGGACGGACGGACGGACATGGCTATTTGAACTCGTCTCGTCGTGCTGATCAAGAATATATATACTTTATATGCTCTGAGATGCTTCGTTCTCTGCGTTTCACACTTCTGACCAAAATTAATATACCCTTTTTGCAAGGGTATAAAAACCGACTTAAATAGAACATTTAATTCTTGATTCATACAACTCAATAAAATTACTGAATTTCCAGCTCTTTTCATAGTTTGATATCAGCTCAGGTTTCCTTTATATTGGCTTATAAAGTTGGGTAATATATACAAGAAAATCTTAATCAGACCTCATCTGAGTTGGTTTCAAGAATAAAAGTTTACTGTAAACTTTGAAATGTTTTTTAGTTTTAACAAAGTTTTGCTTAAAGAAGGTACAGGTACTCTATCTAGTAAAAAAAGATCATTTTGAGCTGTTCATATAAATAGCAGTAACAACTATGAATTAAAATCTGTCGATTCCAAATTATTTGAAACTTCAAATTCAGCTCACCTTTGGTTCCTAGGGCTAAGTATCCTAAACCAATTGCAGGCAATAGTGGGTTGTCTTCTGGGCCGCACTCAATGCTGAACTGGGATCAGTTGCCGTGTTTCTTGGCGAAGTTACAATGTTATGTTTTTTGGACGGTTTTTTTCTTTGTGACGCTTCTCTGAATGTTTCCCCATACATTTTAAATGAGTTACCAATCCGGCGACTTAGCTGGCCCTGGCGTTACGTCGATTCCTTCGAATTGAAAACAACCTTTTCGAGCTTGTTCCTATGTTTTGGGTCGTTGTACTGGTGATATATACATTTTATGGGCATATTCCATATGATATAGAAGAGCTTCACGATGTTTGCGTAGATATTTCGATTTATATTCCCATGAATCTTATATGAGCTCAAATCATGTCATATTGCTTAACCGTTTTAGCGGATCCTTAGTGTATTCCGTATATTCTGGGCGACGTACATACTGTTTAGACCCTGCACCACCAAACACCAAACTTTGCGGACGTCTAGACCGAGAATATTACGCTACTTTGCACTATGAAGATTAATATGTAGTTTCGTCAAAATAAAAACGTGTTTTATAAGATTTTAAGTCAAGGGTGGGACTTTCCTAATACTTCGCGATATTAACTCTTGTTCTACGAGTCTACGCCGACAAGATTTTCAAAATTTCTTTAATAAAGCTTAAAAACTAAGTCCTGAAATAATTCATTGTTTGGGTTGAATTTGACATACTTTTCGCTTGAATATTTGTTTCAATTTCAAAGTTTGTAATATAGATAAATGTAATATGAATTTATATTTAGATATGAAATAACATTACAGATTAAAGTGCTAACTGGAGAGTTCAGTTCAATAAATGAAAAACTAAATATTTATAGAAATTCAAACCATATTTTTAATATTTTAAATAGTGCCGAATCACTATGCAAATAGAGCAAATAAAACTTTATGGCTCATATTTCCTATAATAAATACCGAAGCCATAACTTATGGACAAAAAAAAAAAAATGTTCTTAAGGCCAACAGAAAAAAACAGATATAATTTAAATTGAAAAACATATTTCTATGGGCATTATAAAGTTTCATTAATCTGTTCTACTATCGTTTTCGCATGCCAATTTAATATTAATATGAATGGATTTTTGCCAATAATCTCATTATTCTCATTTACCCGATAATAACGCATACGCAGAGTGTGCCAGCTTAAGTAATAACAATTTGCATCAATCTAAACGCCATGTAAACTAGTTTTATTATTTAGAGAAGATTTTGTAGTAACTAGTCAAAAATTGCTTATACCATATTTTCACTTTTTCACACATGGCAGAAAGAAAAAAAATGGAATAATTATTTTATTTTATGCGCCTTAAGTTATTCAAATAGGCAAAGAAAAGCCAGAAATTCCTGACAAACTTGTAGGACATATGCAAAATGCCGGAACGGGGCTAACCCAATATGTGGTGGCACCTTCCTCCAGCTCACCTCTATCTGTCTTTGGCTCGGGCTCGATCACTCAGCCGAATGTCTGGCTTAGTGGCCAAGACAATTTTCGCAGTTTGTGAATTTTTGATGCCGACTCACGACAGACAGAAGACAAGCCATAAATATGCCAACTATCAGCCACCAGCTGGGTATACCTGGAGCTCTTGTGGGCGTACTGTTGACACAAGTTGTGGGGGATTGGTGGTTGAGAATTTTGCCTCTAAAAGGTAATCAATTAGTTGATCGCTCTAAGAATTTTCACCAATTTTATATACAATTTAGTCATTAAGATTTTGCGACTGGCACCACAAGAAACTAACTAATTGATGGTTTAGTTCGTTTAATTAGCTTAAAGTGAAAACTTAAAGACGACACATAGGCATTACGGTTGTTAGCTTCCAAAGGTGCCCTAACTACTAAATATATTTATGTGATGAGTTGTTTATTATGCAATAAAAATGCATACAAATGTTTTGCTAATTATTACAGAGACTCGGCTCAAGTGTTTTTCGTGACTTTTTCATGAAAAGTCTTTGAGGTTTTTCAAAACGGGGCAGACGACAGAGAGAGACAAATGGAAGGGATGGGGACGAACCCACCTCTAGACATCTCAAGTTGCCCAGAGTTGAGATGATGCAGAGGCGTCAGGTGACGCGTCCGTTGCGCTCTCGTAACTTGTCTTCCTATAAGTTTTTCATCTCGTTTTGTTGTTGTTGTGGCATAGTTTTTTTTTTTTTTTTTTAAATTGTGTTTTTGTTTTTCTCATTCATCGGAAGGGCCCCTTGAACTGATTGGTTACAAAATACAGTTTTTTGATTTTAAAGAGGTTACAAGCGAACAATTACTTAAGCCTTATTATATAAAAACAAACAAAAAATCAAATACTCATTCAATAAAATGAAACTCGCCATAAATTAATAATTATTTTTAAAGCTTTCTTTACAGTCAGAAGTTGTAAAATGCAAATAGTAATCAATTTTAATAATTCTAAAATTTATTTTTCGGATTTTAAGTGTCAGTAAGTCTTATGAGTTGAATCATCAACAAAACAATTGTCCAATAAACCGACCAATTGAACATGTTTTCTTCCAACTGTTCTTTTCAGCCCATTTGTTCTTTAAACACTTTTATTCGCTTTCTATTTTTTATAAATGTTCGGAACAGGCAAGAGACATTGATGAGCATTTTATGAAAATAGTTGAAGATATTATTGTTAAGCATGGTAAATCAGAAGACGAATGAAGTCAAATCGCCTGCATAATATGTTGAGATTTAAGTAAATTAAGTTAACAAAGAGCAATAGCATCCGGCGATAGATAAACATCCGTCCGGGTGATATTTGTCCACAAAATTCCGAGTCCAGCTGAGAGAAAAAGAGCGAGCGGAAGTGAGAAAAGAAAATACGAACCAATCAAAGGATTGCAAAGCAATCAACAACAAAAAGAGCAAGCCAAATGAGTAAGTTGGCTCACTTCGTAGAAAAGGACAAGTGAACATATTCACCAAAATAAATAATGTTTACCCAGCACTTAAATCAAAGTTCTCATATCGGTTTTAAGTGTCTAATTGTGTTTAGACCTAATAATGTCTATTTATTCATTTTTTATCTCTAGTTTCGTATATGTACAATGTACTTTTTCGATATTTTTTGATGGACTGTTCATCCGTAAAACTCATAGTCCTGCAGAGTGTCCTTTAGTGTCTCTTTGCCCGTTCGGATGTTTCTATGCAAACAGTTTTAAATCTATTTAATCGAGATTTCGTATTCAATGTTAAAATGGAAGGGATTTTATAATTAGGTACAACTTATAGAAATCGTGAAAAGAAAAAAGTGCAATGGAGGGCTTCAAATGTGAGACAGATATAGCTAGTAACGCCACCGCGTTTTGGGTTGTTCATCTGTTTAGAGGGCGAAAGAGAGAGATCCATGTACTGTCAAGGCATACAGTATGAAAGAGATAGCCTTTGGTACTGCATCTTAATTTTGCTTCTAATACTTCATATGTACATTGTCGTCATAGAACTGAGGATCGAAATGAGCGTTAAGAATTTTGATAACTTACTGAATATATATTTTGATAAATCGATATATCTCCTGCAATAAAAACAGAAAAAAGGTCAAAATCGATTTATTTTTTAAACTACTTTAAAAATTTGTATAAATCTAAAGTATTGCTGTTTTATTTGAAAAATAAACAACAAAATCATTAAACATTTTATTGCCTATTACATTTGTTACTGTAAAAGAATATGCTAATAGCCTTTGTGAGATTTGTGTGTATGTGTGTGTGTGTGTGTAATTCACGTATTCTTTGAAACCTTTTGTGATATTTACTTTTTTTCAACGTATTTTACGCTTTTTTGTTTGTTAGTAGTTATTTGTTTTTTTTTTTAGCTCTTTCATAAGTTTTTGATGGCTTGTTTAATTTTATTGGTAGTCAGAAATCACTAAAAAAAAATTATATGGCATTGCTAATGAAATTAAACATAAATAGCTAAGTGTTGGGATCTTTTTAGCAATTATGTGAAAGTGAATTTGAAAGGCGAAAGTAAGGTGTTTGCTTTGAATGCTTCCTAAACTTCTGTTCGAAGTCTTAATATCACGCATACGCAAAGTAGAACACATTTTTGGTTTTCTAGGTGTCATGTGAACTGTATTAATGTGTCACACAAACTGATTAAATACCAAAACATATTATACATAAACATGTAGAAATGTATAAAAATATGTACGTATATATTATAATCCATATTCAAGTCTTTGACGTAAATAGGAAATTCCCGCAAGCGAAATAAAATTTTTAATGAGACAGTCTGAGAAGCAGGAAATCTACATAGTATATACAGTAGAATCTTGTTATAACGACTCCGCTTGTAACGTCCGTCCGGTTTTAGCGACTAAACTTCGATGAGTGATTGGTTGGTCCCAATACAAACTTATATGAAAGAGCCTTCGTTTATTGTGTCTTCCGTTATAACCGGATTCTACTGTACTTGCATTCACTTAATAAAATTATAAGGTAAAGAGGCTCGACTTTTTCCTATACACACTATATATGTATTATACTTTATTGTCCGATAAATTTATTGAATGCGGTCAGTGACCAAGCCAAGCCAAAAGAATTAATGGTTGAAATTAAAAGATTAACAATTGCATAAATTACATCGATCTTGTTCTTTTTCAGTAATTACTATATTATATTTATAATTGGACAATTTTTTTAACAGGAAAGAATAAACTCTTTGCCTTGTGCCCAATTTTCGGGTATTAATTGAAGATATTACAAGAGGAAAATACATAAAAGAAATCAACACGTTTTGCATTTAGAATTATACATATTAGTAGACCTTACACATGGGATTAACAATGTTAATCAGCAATAAGAATATGTTTTTATTAAATTTAATCTTTGCAGGGTTCATTAATACTTCTATTCCATAGAAACAGTTGAAGTGAATTCCCACACGAAACTTGTTCTTCTTATCATCAACAACAAAAAATCCCATTTTAAACAATCTAATGAGATGTTTCATAGCAAAGAACTTTTAAAAAATCATTTAACTTGCTTTTTGCTAGAGTATTTCAAAATTTGTATTTATCTTTTCTTTGTCATTTCATCTTGACACATTTCTTTTATAATTTATTTATAGTAAATTCTATTCATAATCTTGTCAACGGAATAATAATATTTTTTTTTTTTTTTTTCATACGCACTTTTTGCACTTGGCATAATTTTTAAGGACTTGTATATATAAAATTTATTTATTTATATGCATATACTTAAATGTAAACAGATAAATGCGAATAATGTCAATTAAGTTGTGTTTTGTTTTTGAAGAAAATAAACATTTTTGCATTACATTTTGTTTCATTCTTTGGCACGTGCTTGCTAGAAATATTTCTATTTGAATAGATAATTGGCAAGATATTTGGAAATTGCAAAGAGCAAAAAATGTACAAATAATGCATTTTCTATATGTGCAAATTTTTGAAAAACAATTTAACATAAAAATCATTTTGAAATCATTTAAAAGTGAAACATTTGTGGTTATATAAAAGATTTGATGGGTACATCAAAATGTTTTTAGCAATTTGTTTTTAATGTTTCTGCAAAGATCTGGAAATGGAAAGATTTTCTACTATTATCTAATTAATTCTCATCTAAGATACCTAATGTTAAATCGTTAAATTCTTTAAAATAATAGAATTTAATAGGCTTTAGCTGTTCCAAGTTCAAAATAAAGAAATTTTAAATTATAATATTCCTTTTCAATTTTTAACACCAAACAATAAATTATGCAATCCCTGAATTACATGCCAAAACCTTTAAATTAAGCAACAAATTTCAAAAATTAACAACAACCTTTTTTTGAACTAAAATCAAAAGTTGCGTCTTGCATTTTCATAAACTTTTGCATATTTTAGCGATTAATTTTTATAGATAAGTCGAATTTTAGATCATTTTTACATGATATATCCTATTCGGAAAAGAATTTGGCTTTTTATTGTTAACCAATGAAAAAAGTCGCCAATATTTTGTAATGCAAAGCATCAAAACCCAAAAATACAAACGAAAAATCGAGAATTGAGTTAATAATATTCCATCTAAATGAAAATAAAGAAAACAAAAAGAGGGAAGTACATGAAAAACGTTTGGCTTTTTACAGAATATTTATAATTCCCCTGAAAATATCTAGTACACAGCTCTAGGATTTTAATTTGTATAAAAATTTTAATACATTCTAAACATCTTGTAGGTTTTAGAGCCAATCTGAAACAATTTAAGATAATTTTGTAAAAGTGGAAGATAGTTTTCGACATTGTCACACAGTCGGGAAGGGATTTGTGTCTTTGTCTATAAAAATGTCACTAGTGGTTTTGGGGGAGACGTCTCAAATTTGTGGAAAATATAGGTCACGTGGTTTTTTGGTAGCTACCTTAATAGGTATAAACAAATAGAATATTAACATTAAGATTTCTATACAAATGGCTGAATTTCATGCTAGTGATAAATTTGATAAACCATGGTCAAATTGATTGAAAGCCCATTTCTGATTAACATGACCTTAGACTCGAACTAAACTAAAGATGTAGATTAGTTGTATTCATTGTTATCTTTGCAAGAGTATAAAGATTTCGTTATGGGCGGGAAATTAATTGCTTTAATTGCATTTTGATTTGTTATCAGACAATCTTAAAAAGTGAATTTATAAATCGTGCATTCGCTTTCATGTCACTGGCATCGAAATCGTCTATAATGTAGTATATACTATATATTCTCTCTCTTCAGAGTAGAAGCTGCAGCTGTTTGCTGGCTAAAACAAACGTTTCAGTTTTTGAGTCAACAGCTGAAACTTGGTCGCGCCTTTTATACAAATTCTCTCTGCATTGCTCTCCAACTACATTTATATTTATATTTAAACATTTTCGTTATTATCAGTTATTAAATAAACTTCCGACGTGGCGGTGTCTCACCTCCAGACAAAGAGAGAAAGAAAAATCAAAGTGAGGAACTGGCAGATAGATAGATCACAATCTTTAGCATATTTTCTAGCCACGGTCACAGCTGTTGTCACAAAATAAAATAGGGCAAAACTTCTGCTACATTATGATAAATAAATTAATTATTTCATTGCTCAAGTGCTTCTTAACTAAAGTTTCAAATGTGTTAACAAAATGCTGCTGCAATGCGTTATGAAATTCATTTGTAGCGAGCTGAAAAAGTTGAAAACAAATTTAACCATGTTTTTAATATTCTTCTGGATAATATGGTTCTCACAAATTCTGGCCATATCGACTGTGTTTATGAGGTGAGATAAATTTAAAACAAAGAAATCAAACTAATTTGAAGCGGTCGTTTTTATTTTAAGGTTTTTACTAATATTCCTATACTTGTACAGTGAACACTTTCGAACTTGAACTTGCTTTAAATATTTAATACAAACATGTATAAAGTTTGTATTAAAACCCTTAACGGATACAGTGGCGAGCACATGCGGATACATGTGACTTTGAGTGGTTGTTAAACCCAGGAAAATGCATTAATCGGTTCCACATTTTTACCAAAAATCCATAAATAATATAGAAAACGAAAAACAAAAAATTTGATTCACTGTTTTCTCCTTAGATCGAATAACCCAAAAAAAAAAAAAAATAAAAATGAGCAAGTATCTACTTTTGCTCGTGTGACAAAAGATAGAGATAAAAGTATTTTTAAATACTTAGTCCAAGGTTTTTGGCTTTAATCACGCTATCAATGCGCCAGGGCATACTCTCCACCAATTTCTCTATCAATCCGTGCCCCATTCCACTTGGACTCGACTCCAAAGATCGTTCATTGGGCCTCTTTAGCAGAACCCAGAGGTTTTCGATCGGATTTAGATCTGGGCTTTAAGCCGTCCAATCTTCATCTTTAGACAATTTTGATTTTCGAACCATTCTTTTACAATTTTGGATGTGGATTTTTAGTTGATTTCAATTTTATAGTTAAAATTTAATTATTATTGTTTTTTTATTAATCAAAGAGTAGCAATTCTTTATGCATATTAATCATAAATAAAAGTAAATTTTTACTATTTCTATCAAAATCGCAAAATTAGTTTATTTATTTTTGAAAAAAATAAAAATGAGAGACTCATTTAACAATTTTTTAAAGATTTCCAAGCGAATTTTGTTTACAATAATTACTTTTACATAAATCAATGGTTGAGAGATTGATAGATAAATCTAGGATGAAGATCAACGATGGTTTGGATGAAATTGTGTTTAATTTTGAAGTGTTGTTGGTAGATATCGTAAAAAAAATAGATAGTATAAAAAGGTTTTTTTTTAAGAGGCAACCGATTCGATTAACAAAAGGCCATAGAAGAAAATATGGCCTAAAGAGTGGGTAGATCCAGCTAAGTTACCAGAGTCCGTTTTCGAACAAACGTCTTGTCCTAACAGTGTATATTATATACTAGAAAAACTAGAAACATATAGCCAAAACAATTTAATAAGTTCCTAAAGAATTTGTTGTATTTCTTAAAGTAAATATTTCTTTCTTTACTAATGTATATATTAACTGCATTTGTTTCCAGCTTTCCTGAGATCATAACAGAACTGCCGACTGTAACGGTTACAGAGCTGCCATTGGAGCACATAAAGAACCGTTTGGATGCAGTTATCCTGGACAAGGCTGAGCAGACGGCAACAGCCAGTAACAAAAGTGATCCACACGAACAGCAGGAGGAAAATTCCAAGGAAATGCCTCAGCAGGGTAAGATTAAAATTACCCCATTATGGTGTATATAAAAACCTTTTCCTATTTTCTTTGCAGATGAGCAAATCTTGAAAATAAATGATCCAGGAGGAGGTGTGGATACAGATGAATCAATTTTGGCTCCTGTTGAAGGCAGCATTAACGAAACTTTGACCGCAAGTACTGATGGAGTTGGTCAGGGGAATGATAGTGATGTAATCACTAGCAATTTGACCGAGGAGGTACCCATGCCCGTATTCTCAGAGTGGGCGCAGAAGCAGATGGAAGCCGAGGCTAGTCGAGAGCAGGCTATGGAGTTGGAGCAACAAGTGGTTAATAATTCGGCTCAGAGAAGAAATGCCACCAGTTCGGGTAATGGAAAGCAACCCACATTGAAATTGCGAGCCAAAAACTATGCCTCACCCGACTGTGGGGCCAAGATAATAGCCTCCAATGCAGATGCCACCAATACGGGAGCCGTGTTGAGTCATTCCAGTGATGAGTACATGTTGAGTACATGCGGAAGTCGCATTTGGTTTGTCGTGGAACTATGCGAAGCAATTCAAGCCCAAAAAGTCGAATTGGCCAATTTTGAATTGTTTAGTTCGTCACCGAAAAATTTTACTGTAGCCGTTTCCAAGAGATTTCCCACCCGAGATTGGAGCAATGTGGGACGATTTGCTGCGGAAGATAAGCGCACCGTGCAGACATTTGAATTGCATCCTCATCTCTTTGGGAAATTTGTTCGTGTCGATATACATTCACATTACTCCAAGGAACATTTTTGTCCAGTTTCGCTATTTCGGGTATTCGGAACATCGGAATATGAGGCATTCGAGACGGAAATTCGTCCAAACGATGAACTGGATGATTTCTATGATGATTTTGGTGGACAACAGGATCAAACTCATAAGTCATCTGGCGGTGGCGCTGGTGGTAGTGGTGGTAATGGTGCTGGCGGTGGTGGTTCTGGTAGCGGAGGTGGTGGTAATATTTTTCAAAGTGCCTCCGATGCTGTTATGCAAATTGTGAAGAAGGCCGCTGAAGTTTTAGTTAAGCCCACCAAGGCATTTAAATGGTCAAGCGAATCGTTGCTCTGTCGCACTTCATCATTTGATTCGTTTAGCTGTGCCACTTGCAATGTCACATTGGTGGAGCGTGTCAATACATTGATATCTTGTCAATTTCATCAACTGCAATTGCTTCTCCATCTACCCCAATTGCGGGAGGATCTACTTAAAAGTCAAATATGTATACAGGAATACGGCATAAGTTTGACCAGCGCCTCACTCACCTTTACGTGGGCCAAGCGAAAGAGTTACTATGTCAGTATGTTGCCGCCAGAGCATGTTGGAGCCCTATGCAAGCTTCTACAAGTGGAACACAATATAACAGTGGAGCAGCAACCAGCAACCTTAGAGAAACCACTCGATCTGCCACCAAAGGAAGAACAGATTAACTTAAATGCTCCCGAGATAAGCCAGGAAATTGTCCATGAAGAACCCGTTGAATTGTTATCCCAAAGCTCAACTCCCAGTTTGGAAATACTTAATCCGCAGACCGTAAATAGTCAAGAGTTGCCTGTTAAGGAGACGCCTTCGATTTCTGATCAACCAATTGGCTCTAAGCCCAGCCAACAATCACCTCCAACACCGGCAGATGTCAATATCTTCAATGTGCCGCCTGTCATAGAGGAAGTTCAGGCTGTTCCATCTCCAACCCAAGAACCTCCAGCTCTTTTGAGTACCGAGGCAACTAGCGCTGAAGATAGCTCAACAGTAGGCGCTAGCACCTCAAGCACCACAGAGACACCATCTAGCAGTTCGGATCTGGCCATTGAGGAAACAAATCCAGCCAATTGGGAGAGTATTGATAATCTTTTAACCACTACGGTGGCTTCGATAACAGCTGGCGGTGGAGCAGCAGCAGCTGCTGCTGCCGTTGTCAATGGCGGAGGAGGAGCCACTGTTGGTGGTGCTATACCAGCCGGTTCCAATGGCGTCAACCTACAACAAAAGCTCACGAATGGAGCACAGTCGGAAAGTGTCTTCATAAGGCTCTCAAATCGCATTAAGGTAAGTCCAACCACCCACCAAGTGGTTAGCAAGAGAGCAGTGCGTCATTACACACAAACACAGACACACACACACACACAATATTTAGAAATACTCTCTCACATGGTGAACAGTATTTCCTTATAGAAACGACAGATATATGATAAAATGCAGATTCACTATAAAACAAGCTCAAGTAAATGCTTTAGGAGTTATTTTTGTTATGCCCCCTGAAAAAGGGTATATTAATTCTGATCATAAGTAGCCAACCCTTCTTTATAAAGTATATATATTGTTGATTAGTTCTAAAAGGCGTTTCTTTGGCTGTCTGTCCAGTGAAAGCAAAATCCTTCTAGAATATTAAAGATATAAGGTTGAAATTTTCAATTTAGGATTCTTTGTATATCTGGAACGGATCTCTATATCAAAAAGTTTCGATACCAACGCTCGGTCGAAGAAAAAGATTATTTTTAATATTATCATTATCGATTATCATTAAAATTAAACTGCGTCGCTTTAATTGACCTTTTTCAATGCCAAATCGAATCTTCACATTATCAACTTATGCATATAAGAATTTATAATTTTAATTAATTGGATCAGAATCAGATAACTATATTACATATATAGCTGTTACATAGGCATTAGATAAACTACGCCGCATTGGTATTATTTAAATTTACAAGCTGTTTATCGGCAGAAATTGAATATTTTAGATAGAAAGAGCTACAAGAGTATAGAAACTTCGGCCAAACCTAGCCTGCTTTGTTTATAAGTTAGGGTATTCCCAGGCCAGCTTTGCTCTCTAGTTCATTGTCCCCGAGCTGTCTTGTTTATAGCCAAGTTGCGTGTTGTTCAGCCATTACAATAGGTAGCTACTTTCCGGTAGCTCTGTATTGGCCCCGCCCAAGGGCTCTCCATTTCATCCTTGTAACAGTTTTTGCGCGCAAAAAAGGTTACCAATCAACCACCCCACACCACCCACCAACCAACGTCATCATGCCAGTTGGCGTAACAACAGCTCGCCAAAATAATAATAATACCTTTTCGTGTTTTGTCTTTTGCAGGCCCTCGAACGCAATATGTCGCTGTCTGGCCAGTACTTGGAGGAGCTGTCGCGTCGCTATAAGAAGCAAGTAGAGGAACTACAACAGACTCTAACCCAGCAGACGCTAACAGTGCGCACTCTGGAGGATCAAAGTCGTCGCTATATTGAGCAGGAGCAACTCTATCAGCAGCAAAGTGCCGAATTGGCCGGCGAGGTGCGTGCCCTAACCTACCAGGTGCAGGCTTGCATACTGTTGATCATTATCGTGGGCACTTGTATATTCCTCATGCTGGTAATGGGCACAGTCTACTATCGCAAATTGCGTCGCCAGACCCAACAGTTGCTGCCCACAGCAGCAGCTGCCACATCGCCATCTAAGCAAAAGCTGAAGCTGAGTCGTCGAAAATCCTACGAACAAATGACGACGACGCCGGGTGAGTCCCAACAATCGCCGGCGAAACAGCGTCGTCCTAGCGAAGAGGCCATGCTTATACTCAAGGAATGCGGTGACAGTTCATCGAATGCCGAAGATCCTTCCATGAGGCAACGAAAGATATCCGTTTGCTATGGCAGTAATAATAATATCGCAGCCAATATGCTAAATGCCAGCGCTCGCGCGTCGCTTCACAAACGTAAGGGAGCGAAAAATTCATGGCATAAGGAGGAATCAGTTACAGATAAATTCTTCGATGTTGGTAAGTAGAGTCAACCAAAATGTTCCACGATCCTGAATAGTTATAAATGATTTGTTTTGCTTACCTTGTAGATACATTAAAAAGTCTTAAGCAACAGCCACCCCAAATCAAAGCCCATAAAAAGAAATCTCAAACAATGGGACCAGGAAATGGCCTTAAACGACAAGAGTCTGCGCCAGCCAGTTACTCGCCGCTAGATGAACACTCCGAAGAGCTATCTCAGACGGATTACGATGAGAACTTGATACTTGACGATGATGATTTGGCCAATTTTATACCAACCAGCGATTTGGCTTACAATGAATTTATGCCTGACGGTCCATCGGGCTATCAGATATTGGATACAGTCGATGGCAAAGTGGATCCTGGCCAGGAGAATAATACCAGCAACAATTCGGCGACCAAAAAAACACGTCGCTTGTCCTCGCCAGGATTCTTCAAGTCCCCGTTTGGCAAGAGCAAAAGCAAAGGTGGCAGTTTTAATGGTGGCATCAAAAATAGCCATTCAGCCCATGAGGCCACCTCCTGGGAATGGTATCGCTTAAAACGCAATGAAAAGCATCAACAGAAACTGGCCGCCAGAATGAATGCCAATAGTTTGGATAGCGCATCGCTATCGGAAGTTCCATTTCCGTTAACATCAACGGAAAATTCATTTCGCATTCTTGGCGAGGCCATCATCTCGTCCGGTGAGAGTGTCAACCACAATGGAAACGGCCTTATCCAAAAGATTCCATTAGCCACGAGCAGTAATAGCAGCAGTGGTGGCAGCACCACTTCATCCACCACAAAGAAAAAACAGCGAGCGTTTAATAATCTATTTCGAAAAGTCTTTTGATTAACGTTTTATTCAGCTTAATTTAGTTGTTTAGCCAATTGATAATGCCCAGTTATTAATTAACATATTGATTGTTTATATAGAGTATACTTAATTTTCCGCTAACTTCTGTTTAACCATTGTGTTCACCTTCTTTGATGAAACCAAAATGTAAAAGATGCAAAATTGTGTGGGGAAATTACAATAGAATTTCCCAACAAATTTTCAAAGAGTTCCTTCTTTTCCTATATTTATATGTATGTATGCGTTGCAATCAATTGCAAAATGACTGTAAAAAATGAAAACAAAACACAAAATGATTTGTAAATGAAACACGAAGTTTGACATGTAGTACTTATGTAGTTTTAGAGCTTTCCTTTTTTAAATACTTTCGCCAAACAACTAGAAAAATATCTCTAAAAGAAAATCAACAGAACCTAGAAATTAGTTTAATTTAAATTATTTCATTTATGATAATTCCAAGCCTCGTTATTATTTTTGCTAAATAAAAGAAATTGCAGTTTTTAGTTTAATATTTAAGTGAAAACGAAACGAAAAACATTTTGCAAATTCTTTGCCAATCATTGTATAAGTTATCCTTGTTATTATCTAATTATAAAATTAGCAATTTATATACAATTTAGTTAAATAGTTTAGATATTTTTTTATTTATATAAAAGCTATTTACATTCATTTAAACCAAACAATTTCTGTATTACGATTTATTTTTGGGTTTATTTTAGATTCAACATTTGCGTTTTCTATAAAAAATATTTAAAGTTTTAAAAATGTTCATCACTTAACAATATTAGTCACATTTTCGATTAACGTTAAAGTTTCAATTCATTCAAGAACTCGGCCACCTCGAGAGCATCATCGTTGGCCAATTTATGTTCACGGACTGCTCCATTTAGACCACGTGCAGCTGTGCCCATTTGTTTTTTCCATTGCTCAATAGTTTTGTACTTTGCATCGTTGGCACAATAGACAATTTCATTAATATCCTCATCCAGTTTATAACTACAGACAGCTGAAAAGGTTTTTTGTAAATTTTCCAAGGCTTCGCTTCGCAAACTTTCATCGCGGCAGACAAGATTCAGCATAAAGAGACCCTTAGGACCAATGATTTCTTTGATATGCTGCAGGATAACAGGGGCTATGAAACTTTTCGGGGGACAACTCATGCCCAGCGAAAGATCTTTGCTGTCTACATCAAAGAGCACGGCATCAAAGTGTATATCTAAGGTTTAAATGGATAAGTTGTATAGAAAGACATAGGAGTGTGAAATATATAGCCTTACCTTCATTGCGACATCTTTCCACAAAGGCCAAACCATCATCGATTACCACATGCAGACGTTTGTCCTGTTTAAGCTCAAAATATTGTTCAGCTACTTCCAGCATAATGGGATCAATCTCCACAGCCGTAATCCTTGCTAGGCTAAAATGAAAAAGAAACTTAATAAACGAAATGATTTTTGAAAATCTATTTAGACTTACGGCACAGCTGCATGAAGAAAGCTACATAGGCCACCGCCTCCCAGGCCTATAACTAGAACATCTTTGTCCACATTCTTTTGCGGATGCTGCAGAGTTGTGGCCAGTTGGACACCCACCGACATATACAAATGATGTTGACAGGCCAAATAACCGAAATCAATCTTCTTACGCTCTTTGTTCCCTTTGATTTTTACTGAAAAAGCACTTAAGATCAATATTTATTCTACAGGAGGATATAAGTCAATTTCTTACTTGTCTTTACCAAAGCTTCGGATTGGACGACAAATTGATTGTTTAAAAATATAAGGCGACGCAATGTTTTGCCTGTGGCCTCCACTTCTTCTATACGAAAATCTCCGGATATTTTGGAGAAACCACTTATCAGAGTTTCTCTCTTGCCCACATCCGAGCCGAGGGAGAGATAGGGAATTTGGTCGGTGAGACCCGCTGGGGCTAAATTCTTAATACTAACACCAAGCTCCGATTTCACTTCATCCAGTGTGCTATAGACCTGATCACGATGCAAGGTAACCACTGCAAGTCGTTGATATTTGGCCGATGCTTGGAGTTTCTTTCGACCCGCTGGAGTAGCAAAAAGCCATTCAATTTCCCTGCCCTGAGGGACAATGAATGCCGCATATTTGCCCAGACCACGTGATGGTGGCTGATCCAAGATATAAACGGTATAACGTGGCGTTTCATCTCCAGGACGATGCAAATCCATGGTAACCTCATTGTGGCCGGCAAGATTGGAGCGTGCCAGGCCATTGCATACCAAAGCAGCCTTTTGCACCGATGCCACAGCACTTGCCAAATCTTTGGCAATGGAAAATCTTTGCATTTTATCATTGGCCAAACCAAATTCCAATATTGGCATGGGTAGACTCTTAAACTTAGTTGCAACTACCACAAAAACGGGTAAACTTAAGGCATCATCGGCATTCTTTTCCTTATTGGACTGTTCCACACCCAGGCAATGGACAATGCGAAGCATACAATTGTGACTGGGCAGATACTGGAGGAGATAATTGAGAATATGTTCCTGAAGCAGAGATATACACACATAACGACCGCCATTCCTGAAAGAGTCGAAAGATTAAAGCTTTGGCAAGCAACATAGCCTTCACATGCTTACCGCATAGTCCTTAGAATCTCGTTGAAGTACTTGTTGACCAATTCTTTGGTCTCCTCCGCATCATCGACAAATAAAGCGTCCAATGTACCCTTATCTAGGGCCACTGAAAAATGTTCATCCGGAAAGCTCATTGCTGTGGCATCCATTTGTATGAATTTCATGTCCGGCCTTGTTCTAGCATTAAGTTCCAACATCTTTTTTACAGCCACCGGTGAAATATCAATGTTGGTAATATCCCTAAATATTTACATTTTGTAATTGTTAGTAAATATGAAAGATAAATTATGGATTTCCATATCATACCGGAAACCGGTGTCATACATATCCATGCTCAATTTCGAATTACCACAGCCGAGCATTAGAATTTTGTCCACCGGTTTAATGTATTTGTGTATCTGATCGCATAGCTCCAAATATTCTCCATACCTATAAACAAAATAAGTGTATTAAAACAAAATAACAACAAAACGTGTTCTTAAACGTTTCAAACAATTGTTGCATTTACCATTCAAAAGCTTTTTCACCTCGCTTCTTGAAGAACTCATTCCAATAGTCGGTCTGGGCGAATTCCTCTCTCGTTTTGGGTAGTAAATTCATTGTGTTATGTTTAAATTAAATAAAATAAATTTTAAAAAAGTTTCATACACATGTTAAGTTTACGAATACAGTGATTTTTGGTTGCGCACCGCTAGTTCATTCAATAGTGGCTAAAAAATAGTGGTTAACAAAATAATGGCAAGTGATGAATAGTGTGACCAGCATTTCCACATATTCTCTTGGACAATTTCTTCATTAAAAAGTTTATCTTAAATTGTTTTCGTTTAATTTAGTTTTGAATTTACTTAATTTGCATAATAATCAATCAAAATTATAAACCAACACCACTTGACCTTTACTCTAGTCCATGTGGCACAGGCGAACTGTCCAAGAGTAAGAGCTGAAGAGGCGGTAACTGATTGCGAAGTGAAAGCAAAAGCAACATCATCATCAAAGAAGCAGGCCAGCAGCACTGGAGCAGGCGGAAAAGGGGGGAGGGCTGAACTAAATAGTAGGAGTTATCCGACTATTTTTTAAGACAATGGGCAGTTACTAAGCCGGCCTCGGGCTGGGATCAGACGGATCAAACCCCATTGGACAGGATCCAAATTCTCTTCAGAGTATCAATTCCCATAGCAAAGTAAATGCGTTCTGCAGTTGGTCTTATGCTGTCTCATGGTAGCAACGTGGAGTCAGTTATGTCACGACCCGACTATGAACAGAATGCCTTGCATCATAGTTGCCTATTGGTACTCCTCCGAGGTGTGGGGCCATCCCGTGCCCGAGTCCTGCAGAGGGCATTCGAGAAAGTACGTCGTGTCAATCAAATCAAAGTGACTGGTGAGTGCTTGAACCTATCTATGTCACACATCGCTTACTAATCTCAATCTTTATCTCTGAAGATTCTAGTGGTCATCAACGTACGATCTGGGTACGCTTTATCCATGATCATCCGGTGGAGCATAACGATTGGGGTGACTTTCAAACCCATCGCCGTTTACTGGGACTCATCACAATTGGCAAATTCGAGACACAAACCGAACTCAATGAGCTCTGTCGTCAGCATGAATCTTTAAAGGTGCGCTATGGTAGCACCCTATACGAATTTCGTGCCATATTCTTTGGTCCCGACGAGAAAGAGGGCGAGGAGGAGGGTCATCGCTTACAGGATGACTACACGACGCCATCGAATTTCAAATCGCAAGCGTTCTTCTACCGCGAGCATGATCCTTGCTCCGATTTGGATGGCCGCATCGCAGACTTTGTCCAGGGATTGTTTTGGGTGCTGGAATCGCGTCGCTTGGAAAGATCCCGTGAGAAGGCAGATAAGGTGCAACTGTTGCTGGCTCCATTCGAGAAGCGAGACTTTGTTGGCCTGGATATGGAATCAAGGAACAATCGCAAACGTTGCGTGGGCAGAGTGATGAAGAATTTGGCTGATTTGTCCCTGCAAGCGGGCTTAGTCGAGGATGCTTTGACATTGTATCACAATGCCAATGAGACACTGCGTTCTGTCGGCGATTCCCTATGGGTTGGGGGCACTGAGGAGGGTTTATGTGCAGCCTCGTCGGTTTTATTGTATCCTCAAATGCGGGAAATTGAAACGCTTCATAGGAATGCCTCACTCCAGGAAGCGGGCACCTCATCTCCGTTAAGGAATACGCCAGAGAAATGGCGTGCAAGTGATGCAACAAAGAAAATCAATCCTCCCGATATGAACGATGTACGGCTAACTTCGACTTCCTCTTCCTGCTCATCGGTATCTTCCCTGGTGACAAACACAACAAATTCCTCCAATTCTGGCACACCCACTACAAATTCATCATCCTCTTCCACATCCACAATATCTGCCCCGGCCGCTCTGCATGCCACCCGGAATGGTGAACTGCCCTTGAATATACTCAAGCCGGAGGAGATAACCAATTTCTATCGCAAGGCAATCATTAACTATAGTAAATATCGGCATGCGGCCACCATTGAGACGGAGGCGGCTTTAAAGGCCTCAAGGATTTGCATTGAACAGAATCGGCCCTTGGATGTGGCCGTGTTCCTGCAGAACATACTCTACATCAATCTGAGTATGAGTGAACCGGAACGGGTCAAGCGGTTTGAGGTCATTACGGACCTTTATCAGCAAATTGGTTATCAACGTAAAGCAGCATTCTTCCAACGTTTGGCCGCCCTCAAGCATGTCCAGCAGGGTAGTCAGGCTCCAGATTGGAATCAAAGTTATCGCTTAATGTTGGGCAGCTTTTCGGGTTATTTACTTTCATTGGATCCGCTCGAAGTTTTGGAAAATTCCTCTGGTTGGCCAGCGTTGCAAATCGACCTGGTGCAAAGTTTAATATCAGCTGCCAGAAGATTAGGGACACTCGGCCCTAGCCACAAGGCATATGACATTTCTATTACAAACGCAATGGAACAATATGTCCACGACGGAGCAAAGTGAAATGGCTGTCCAATTGCAGGTGAATAATTCGTCCACTTTTATTGATTTGGTTTATTCCTTAATGTGGTCTTACTTGATCTTCTGTAGAACTTAAGTGCCCAATGCGAGGGATCACCCGTACCTCTGGTGCTTGAGAATGGCACTGTGATACCTCCCGCCAATCTCACCGATCTTCCCTATTGTATGGATCTAAATGTTAAGGACTTAGCAGCCCATCTAAGGCCACAAAGGATCAAAGTAGCCAAAGCGGACAGTGGTCCATTTCTGTTTACACCAATCCATTTCAATTCCATGGATCGAAGGGATAAGAAGAAGGATAAAAATAAAATCGGTAAAGGAAATGAGGTAGAAAATATCCTTAACCATCTCATAATATGAGTTGTTTCATGTTTCTAGCTTTCCTCTGGGTTCAAAACGATCTGAGTGAGGTGTGCGTTCGTTTGCGTAATCCTCTGCCCTTTGAACTGACCATTACGGATATGCGTCTATTGACCAATGGCGTGGTCTTTGAATCAATACCGCAAACCATTGTATTGCAACCGCATGTGCCCACCTATGTGTCGCTGCATGGCACGCCCATTGAGACGGGGCAATTGGATTTACAGGGCTTTAGCACGCACACCCTGGGCGTCAAATCCAATTGCCGACTGAAACATATGCGTGGACGCAACTTTCCGCCAAATTATTTAATTGAAGTGATTCCCGCCCTGCCACGTATTGGGGTAAAGACATCTCTGCCCCAAACGGCGACATTTAGCAATCTAAATAGCTCGGACATTGTTGTCACATCGGCCAGTCTTACGCTCTACAATGGTGAATCGTCTAGTTGTACCATTACCATAACAAACGAGAGCTCCACACTGCCTCTGGAGTATTTGGAAATCAACATCAACTCCAATGTGGAGCAGGAGGTGCAAAAGAAAATCTTTAGTTTTGACAATGAGGCTTTGCAAGCAAAATTGCCTGTGCCACCGCAGGCTTCCATTGATTTTGTTGTGCACATTTATGCAGAGGCCGATTTTGTGTGTCCTGTGACTGGAGCCAGTGCCTCATTACATTCCAGCTGCCCGGCTGGAGATTATGGACCAGCATCCTCCTCGTTAACGCATTATTCAACCATGTCAGCTTCTGGTCATGCAAGTTTACCCTCAAGGGTAGGTTCTCCGCAACATCGGAGCCATCGCCAAGAGCCGCAAAATTCGAGTTTTCGTTCTACCATCTCGGGCGCGCAACATTCTCTGGCCCATCTCAGTCTGCAGCCGAGTGGTGGAGCAGCAGGACCATCTAGCCTGGGGTCACAGTATTCCCAACACATTGAGGCTCAGGTGCGATTGAAATATTCAGGCGGTGAAGGTCTAACCGGCGGCTATTGCCGCCAATGTGCGGTTTCTGTGAATCTGGAATTGATGCCAAGTGTTCAGGTCACTGGATGGGATGTTTTACCTGCTGAGGTGTAAGTAACGATTTATCTATACTCTAAGGCTCATCAGATTAATGTGTTTTTCGCTTTGTAGAGCTTCTCAGTTCTATCTAGTGTTGGATATATCCAATTTAACCGCTCAAGAGATGTCGCTCAATTATACGGATAACAAAAACATACTCATCGAGGCCAAAGAAAGTTGCCGTGTTCCCATACCAGTGGATCGTTGTTCATTGGAGCAAGTATGCGCGGCACGAGCGCAGGAAGCTGCGGAGAATCTAGAAAGAGGTGGGACTTGTCACTTTCTTCTGCTTTGAAATATCTTATAACCTGATTCCTTTCCCTTCAGAACTTTGTTTTCGCACACAATTGCTTTCGTTTAACGATGCTCTAAGCAAACTTTGCTCAACTCATATTGCCGAGAGGGTAAAAATTAGTTGGCTATTGACGGGAACCGATATAGAAGGCATTGCCTCTTTGCGTGGCATTGTGCTGGCACAATCCATGGTAGATCTGACCACAGTATCTCCCTTGCAGTGGGGTAAATGACGAAAACTTGGATTCAAAAGAAAGTTTTGAAATAATTTTTGTTTGTTTTTCGTGTAGACATTACCTTCCGTGAGACTCCCGTGCAGCCGCACAGCGAAATGATGTGCACTGTGGGCCAATGTGCATTGCTTAGCATTCAATTGACAAATAAATCGTTGCAACCGCTTAAGAATTTAGTGCTGAGCATTAAATTCTATCAGGACTATTTGAATGGAATGGAGAATTATAATTTAGAGACACGCGTGGCCATTTCTGGACCAAATAGGTAAGGCAATCGTTGGTCCTTTTTGCTGTGGTAAATGGAATTGTAATGGAATCGAATGGAATTGTTCAGAACATAAAGAACATTAGTTGTTTAATTCTGAACAGATTAGGCAAAGTCTCTTTTATCTAATCTTAGCTAATAAAACTAACATAAGGTAGTTTGAGTTAATCACAAAACATTCTTTCTAGTCCTTAATCTTAAGAAGATAACCTTACACTTAAATATATTTGTACCAATTTTAACCTAAATAATTTTCATTTTCAATTTGTAGAATTGCCATTCCTATTCTGGAGAGAGAAGAGCATATGCAGCACACTTGCTCTGTGATATTCTTTACACCTGGACGATTTAAGGCCAGTATTGAGTGCTCGACAAAGCCACAGCCCCAGCTCGGAGCAGCAACAACAACAACCACAAATCAAATAGGTCAATTAGAAACATTCTCCGCCAGCTATGATGAGCAACAGGCCCATGTCTGGAAGTTTATACCACCCATTGAGGTAACCGTTGTTGAGCAATAAACATAAAAAAAAAAGAATAAGAATCGTTAATAACACACAAGAAAACAATGTAATTTTTGTTAATTGTAGTTTAATTTTGTTATATTTATATATATATATATGTGAGCCTATTCCTACTTTCTTCTTTATATACAATTTTATTACCCCCATCAAAAGAAAAGAAAGAAAAACCAAAACAATGAAATCAAAAGCAATTGTTTATAAAATAAAAATCATCTAACAGTGTATAAATTTAAGCTCAAATTTTTCAAAATTATTGGCTTTAAATTAGACGCGCTTAAGAATAACTTCATATAAGCGATATAATCCCGTATATATATATTGCTTGATAGACAAAGAATGGCCATAATATAAATCTATATATACATAAATATATGCGAGTAAAGCTTTAGGCGAGAATTAAGAGTGATGTGATACGAAAACGTGTTTATTTCACATTGCTTTATATTCCGTTTCAGTTATCAACATATATAAATATGTAGTTAGCATGATGAAAGTTACACATATAAAACTTTTTGATAACAATTCATATATACAAAAATATTTTTATACAAAACAACAAAAAAAAAGAAAAGAAACAGTCGGAGTTATAACTTATAATAATTACATTAAATATAAAGATTGTTGCTTTAACTTTGGACAAGAGTTGAGACAAATTATGCCAATGAAAATGTAGCAAATGAAATCGCAATAAACAAAAATCAGAAATCCATTATAGAGTAACTAAACTAAATGATAAACTAATTGGTGATACTTAACCTAAGCGTCTTATATCATCCATGGAATAGCCACGACGATGTAATAAAATGCAAGATAACACCATGAGATAATAACCACCAGGAATAATGGTCAAGGCCCCAATGATGAGCAAGGCCCAAATGCGATCAGAGCGCTCCTGATTCACATCCATTAACCAATCGTATGAGGCGCAACCTATGCAAATCTGTCAGAGAACAATGAACAATATATTAAGTATACACAGGAAAGACCATTGAACTGGCACTCACGGATCCGCCTACAAATAAAGTGAATATTATGAATATGGTTTTCCACGGTATCTGTTCCTCCGCGGCGGAACTGGGTGGTACCCATTGTTCATTTATAAAGCCATCAACCTCGGTAGCTCCATTAGAGTCCTTGATATAATCCTTGCAATCATCATTCACGTGTAATCCGGCATTGAGTCGTCGACGTGAATCAGATTTGGTGGGCATCATCTTTAATTTGGCAACTTGATGATCTTGGTCAATTCGCTTTGAATTTGCAATAAAAATAAAAAACAAGACCGGCTAGCCTCAAAAACAGCTGCTTCATCCACCCAATGTGACCAGATTTCACAACCTTAAAAAAGCCAAGTGGCTACCAATGTGACCAAATGACAAATAAACCACTAACAAATTTAAATTGTTTGAAATGTCACGATATTAATTAAAACACAAATACTAGTTTATATCGCTTTTATTAGTTCAATAAATGTTAATTTTAATTATCACTGTCATCGACATCTGTAAAAATAGACAAATATAATATAGAATTAGTTTTGACTTCAAAGCAGATTTCAAACGTTTTTTGAGTTATGTTCAGATCTACTATCAAATTAGATAAATCAGTCATAGACATCAGTTGTCCCTATCTATAGTATTCATCATACAAAAATGTTTTTTGTTCTTTTCGTTTTTTATAATATGCTTACAATCATTTAAAAAGCTTCAGAGCGCTTCATTTCCACTTTGCTTTCCAACGGTGCTCGATCTAAAAATATATATATTTTCATACTTTAGTGCAAAATCATGGAATTCCATTTCTATATAATATTTTTTTTTGAGTCAGATCTACTATCAAATTAGATAAATCAGTCATAGACATCAGTTGTCCCTATCTATAGTATTCATCATACGTAAAATACAAACAAACTATTCATTGTTCATATAAGACTTACATCAGACTCGAAGCAATTAGAATGATGGTGCATCATTCGATTTGAATTTGGATAAGCACGTGGTCATCCCTTTTTAAGAGGTCCCTTGTTCTGAAAAATTCAATTTTATAAATTAATGCAAAGTGAAAGAACTAAATTCGTAAGGAAATATCAATTCGAGGTCAGCTCTACTATCAAGTTAGATAAATCAGTCATAGACATCAGTTGTCCCTATCTAAATTATTCATCATACAGATACACATATGCATATGTTTATAAAGATTCGATACTTACAGATCAGGCATCACCTTTATTAAGGCACATTCAATGTCCAAAAAGTCTCAAACATTCAAAGGGGTGCTCCATCTGAAAACAATATGGAACATAACGGATTAGATAAAAATATATGTAACCATCATAAAAATCAGTTAAATTAAACAAATTCAACTTACTGTTCCTTAGCTAGAGCCAATTGTTCAAGGTTTAAAATCCATTTTTACACTAGTTTTTTCCAGCATTTTGTAATGTTCTTCCCACCTTCTTCCGCTTGACCCGTTCAACACGTGGTGCAATCGATGAGTGTTACCAGCTCCTCAAAGGTTTTGAGACTGCAGACTCCCAGTATTTGAGTACTGTTTGTTTAAAAATAATTTCCAACGTTTTTCAGCACTGGGGAAATGTTTTGAATCTACCAGTAATCTATTTTTTTTTTTTTTTTTTTTATTTTTTTTATTATATAAATAGATATTGCGAATTGGACACTGCAGTTTAATACGTAGTATATATATATATATAACTTGATCTAAAAATTTATAGGTTATTGTTACTTCTATGCGTCCTATTGGCCAACAATAATATTGAATTGCTTACAAGTTAACATGGCAGTCCGATGACGACTTTCTTTCTTCGCAAGTGACTAAAACTGGATTTGTTAACAAAAAAAAAATTGTTAAGGAAACGTTTTCTAATCTAATCAATGGGGCCCTGCTGTGCCTCCTCCTCATACTGCTGCTGCTGTTCTTGCTGTTCCTGTTGCTGCTGGAGCTTGAGCCGTTTTTTGGCCTGAATATCGGCCAGTGTTTGCTCTATGGATCGCATGTCCTTTTTATTTTTACTCGGCACAAATCCATAGCTTTGATTTGTTTCTGTTTTGCGAGCCGCTTGTAAAGCAGCGGACTCACCTATTAGATGAGCATATTTAGCCTTGTAGTTCGATGTTGGTTTGATCTCGCCACCGGCGCTGGTTGAACCCGTTTGATCGGTGTTGTCCAAGGATTGGGTTCCCGAACTGCTGCTTGCCAATTCGGCCTGTTCACTTTGCTCTTGCTCTAGACGTTCTTTTCGCCTTTCGGCATATTCTTTGGCTATCTCCTCATTCCATCCATCGCCATTGCGACGGGCCGTCACCTCATCTTCACCGGGGGCATGCTCCTTTTTGTAGACAACCGAATGTCGGTCAACATCTTCGCGTCCAAAACTCATGGCTATAAATCCTCCATTTTCGGCTATTTCATGAATAACTGAACGATGCACCTTATCCAGCGGCTGAAACTCAATGCATAATCGATCATCCTTGGCAAAGCGGCCCATGCGCTCCTCTACATATTTCCGAAATCTTAATAATTCCTCTTTCTGTTTGTTTTGCATGCGTTCCATCATTTCCCTTTGTTTCTTAATCAGCGTCTTCTGTTGCTCATTTGTGGCTGGCGGAGCGTCCATGGAGGATAGAATGGAGTCGAGGAGGTCCATTTTGGTGACCGTCTGTCCTTGCCCCTGCCCCCAAACGTATTTCTATCTATTGCACTCTACAAAATTAAAAAAGAGGGCGTGTTATTTTATTGATTCTGCCTCGATACGAAGCCAGTGCATACTCACTACTTTGTTTAGTCTATTATTAGATTTAATTGTTTAGCAATTAAGTCCCAACTATTTGTTTTATTTGTGTAAAAATAAACCTTTATTTTTCTTTTATTTATTGGCCGGTGCAGTTCGATGGGAACTGCCAACTTAATAAAATAAAATTATACAAAGTTTGGTATCCCTGGCTTCCTCATCAGCTGATCACACTGAGAAAAATTATAGTCTTGAGTCGTTTCCGGCAAATTTCAAGAAGTGCAATTATTATTTGCATAATTTGCTTTTATTATTTATACTTTTTAATTTGTATTCCTTTTTTTATTATTCGAATAGGTATTTATTTTATTTTTGCCATTTGTGGTAGCTTCGACCTACTGAGATATACTAAAATAACAAAAATATATATATTAACAAGTTTTTATTCCAAATTTTTATAATTCTCTGAAGTAAATATATATTTCTAAATAATTGTAATTTATATATATTTTTTTGTTGTTTTTTTTGTGCATAATTTTTAGTTTTTTATGTTTTAGGCACTGACTATAGATTAGAAAGTATTTACAAAAAATTGTATTTCTAATATGACTTACAGAAAATAGACTTTGTTTCACGGTGCGAGTTTGAAGTAAGTTGGCAGCACTTCAACGCAAAGTCGCGCGTGTTTTCTGCATTTGAATAAGAATTTTTGTCTTTAAATTGGAATAAAGAACCGTTATTGCTTTGCTCAACACGTGCGGGAAGAGAATATGGAAGTCAAAACAAAAGCCACACTTATCCATTGGTTCCGTAAGGGTCTGCGGGTTCACGATAATCCCGCCTTGATGCAAATATTCACCACAGCTCAAGCTGCCCCTAAAAAGTTCTATGTGCGTCCAATTTTCATCCTAGATCCAGGGATTTTAGACTGGATGCAAGTAGGAGCGAATCGTTGGCGTTTTCTCCAGCAAACCCTCGACGATTTGGATAAGCAGCTAAGGCAATTGAATACTCGCCTATACGTTGTTAGGGGCAAACCCATTGAGGTCTTTCCGCGATTATTCAAGAGTTGGAACGTGGAACTGCTGACCTTTGAGTCGGACATCGAGCCATATGCCCAGACAAGAGATGCTGCTGTACAGAAAATAGCCAAGGTGGCGGGCATTAAGGTGGAGACACATTGCTCTCATACTATATACAATCCCGAACTGGTGATTGCCAAGAATCTGGGCAAAGCTCCCATTACGTATCAAAAGTTTTTGGCATTGGTCGAGAAATTGAAGCTGGCCAAAGTGTTGGACAAGCCAGAGAAGCTGGATGCTCTGACTCAACCGCCTCCAGATGAATTGGAGCAAGAAAATGATAAAGTCTACGAGTGTCCCAGCCAGGAGCAGTTGGTCAAGAAGCCCAATGAATTGGGTCCAAATATATTTCCGGGTGGTAATTAAGAAATTAATTTAGCTAATGTATATCCAAAGTCTTTAAGTTATCAACTATTTTCAGGTGAAACTGAGGGTTTGCGTCGCATGGAGGCTTCACTTAATGATGAACTTTGGGTGGCTCGTTTCGAGAAGCCCAACACTGCGCCCAATTCCCTGGAGCCCAGTACAACAGTTTTGAGTCCGTATCTAAAATTTGGCTGCCTTAGCTCACGACTCTTTTATCAACGTCTCAAGGAAATTCTGGCCAAGCATCCGAAACACTCTCAACCGCCTGTTTCCCTAATTGGCCAAGTACTTTGGCGAGAATTCTATTATACTGTAGCAGCTGGTGAGCCAAATTTTGATCGCATGTTGGGTAACGTCTATTGCCTGCAAATCCCATGGCAGGAGCATCCTGAACACTTGGAGGCATGGGCACATGGGCGCACTGGTTATCCATTTATTGATGCCATAATGCGTCAATTGCGGCAAGAGGGTTGGATCCATCATTTGGCTCGACATGCGGTGGCGTGTTTTCTTACACGTGGAGATCTCTGGATATCATGGGAGGAGGGTCAACGTGTGTTTGAACAATTGCTTCTGGATCAGGATTGGGCCTTGAATGCCGGAAATTGGATGTGGCTATCGGCCTCGGCTTTTTTCCATCAATACTTTCGTGTCTATAGCCCGGTTGCATTTGGCAAAAAAACTGATCCTCAAGGCAATTATATAAGAAAATATTGTCCCGAACTGGCCAATTATCCGAATAAACAAATCTATGAGCCCTGGTTGGCCACATTGCAGGCTCAACGGGAATACGGTTGTGTTCTCGGTGAGGATTATCCACATCGCATAGTTAAGCATGAGTTGGTCCACAAGGAGAATATCAAAAAGATGAGTGAGGCCTACAAAATCAACCGTGAAGTGAGGACGGGCAAACAAGAGGATTCCATGCTAAATGACGACGACGAACTGGAAGATGATCGCTCAGCCACAGGAAAACGAAAGGGCAACAAAGCGGCTGGAGCCGCCAAACGCAGACGCAAATGAACTCTTAAAGAAATTTTGACATAAATTTTCTTGAGATTTTTCTTTTCCTCCTTGGCCTTGGCTCAACTTCGTCGTCAATAATGTGGCCCATTATAAACGACTGAAAACCAAGTCCTGAGACCAAGACGCAGCCATTTCTTTTGCCCTGCCATCGCATAAATCACCAACAAACAACCCTACTTGGCGCATCCTTTATCCAAGGCATAATCACGGATATCATTTGACCAAAAAGCATTGCAAAAAAATAACCCCCCAGATTAACATGAATGAGAACATTAACTTTTTTTTTTTTTTTTTGCCTGTAAATTCAACACAAAAACCAAAAATGTGTTAAAGGGTTTATGGTATCAACAATGTTTGAAATTAAATATATTGAAATATATTTTAAAAAGTATATAAAACGATTGAATTGTTAACTAGATAAGGAAATTTAAAAACCATCGAGAAGTTTACTGCAGCCCCTTTTATTTTTATATGAACTCCAAAGATTTAAAATATTGTCCACTAAATGATAATTCTAATTGTCTAAAAAAAAAAAATCAATTTTGGTTAAATTGGCATATTGCAATCGAAAGGAAATTGAAGATATTGAAGAATATGCCAAAACAAATTTTGTCAATAATTTTTGTTCTATTTTTTGTCATATTTGACGACACGCATGTCATCGGCCACGGTTTCAAAATCTTCGGCATCTCTTCGAAAGCGATATGTGCCAATATCCTTGGAAGCAGATTTCGGCAATTTGACCTTGATTCCCTTGTACTCGAATTGAGCTTCACGCGTCTCGGGTACTTTCAAGCTCATTTCCTGTTTGTATTCCTCATCGTTACCAATGTCGACGGAATTATTCTTTTGGACTGTCAGATCGCCATCCTCGTAGTTTTGATTCCAGCCATCGATCTCAATTGGCACAATTGGATTGCCATCTTTGTCCAGAACTGAACTTGAACCACATGAGGTAGCTGGTCCACTGCTGCCAGGAGCTTCGTCCCCCATAGAGCTAGTTTCGGCTGTGTCTTCTGGGTTTGAGGAACTCGCTGGACTATCGACATTCTCCTTAGTCAGCGCACTCATGGAAGTTAGAAAATTGCGTGTAAATTCCTTATCCCCCTTGGCCAGATCATAAATGTCGATGTCGGTCACCTTGATGCCATCGGATCGTTGCTTCTGGCTTGATGAACGGCACAGCAGACTGGTGGACATATTGGTATGCTGGGCCAAGCGAACGGCTATGCTCCTGGGGGCTGAAACAATCTTTTTCGATACTACACGCAGGAATCGAAACATTTTTATTTTTTATGTTTTTTTGAATTGTTAAAAGGAAATTGGGTTTTTTTTTTTTATTTTGGAAAAATGAGGAGATGCCGTTGATTTGCCCGAAACTGTGTGACTGAAATCCTTCTATAGAGAAATCGTAAACATTGGCAATCGAATGGAAAGTTAAAGTCAAGGCTAAGTTGGTTAGGAAAGTTTTCAAAAAAGATTTTCAGAGGGCCGGGGTTAACTTGGACTGCGTCAAAGTCGAATACCCTTACAAGTTTTTTTGTTACTATTCTCTACCTATATCTTTTATCTGAAAAGTCTAATGTTTGCGTTCCTATGGGAGCTATATGATATAGTCGCCCGATCTTGATTAAATTTGGCACAGTCGTTTAAGCTCACTAATATTAAACTTCACGCAGCTAAGAAAATAACGAAGTTATTGAAAAGTCACTGTCACTGGGAGCTATGTGATATAGTGGTCCGATCCGGATGAATCCGAGATATACAACTTATACAAGCCTAAATGCAAAATTTCACCGTAAAAGCGGTCTAGGAGGAGGAGGACGGACATAGGTATTTGAACTCGTCTCGTCGTGCAGGAATATACATATGTATATTCCCTGTATATATACAGGGAGGCCCTAAAAGAAGTCATCAGGTGTTTTTTGGCTATCATTTTTTTTCTCAATAAAAAACTTTGAATCTGTTTTTAAATTATGTTTATTTACAATGTACTTTTTATGGGATCGGGCAAGCTTTCCTCTGTATGTTACATACGTAAGTATATTTTGGACCATTCCACCCTGAGAATTTCAATAATACAATTTATATTAAGTATTTATAGATTTCGGATTTTGATTAGACTTTATTAAAAGTAATTTAAAAATGTACATAAGTAAATTCATTTCTATTCAGTTTTCTATTTAATTGATTGTATCATTTAGTTTTGTATTATCTTTACTATATCCTGAGCTGTAGAAGTAAGGACATCATTATACGAATCAAGATACATTCTTATGGGCAACTTGCGCTCATTTTTTTTGTAGTAAATTGGAATCTTCATAATGATATTGTCTATTAACTTTACAGTTATTTGTAAACAACCGCAAAGGTTGACCTCCTGCAACTTCGGACATCCAAGTACCAGACTCAAAACGCTAGAATCGTTTACCGGATAGCAGGATGTTAGATCGATGTACTCCAGTTTTCCTAAGTTGGTAAATGCCGACAAGACATCGCCATCCATATTGGTCGCATTCCAAATCGTTAGTGATTTTAATCCATTTAACTTTGCAATTTGCATAAGTGTTTGCTTAGTAATAGTGGAGTCTCCACTAATTTTTAATTCTTCCAATTGGTCGGATTTAAAAAGTACCAGTTGCTCAACAAGTTTGGTAATGTAAAGTTTATCTGATAAGCGGTAAATATGAATCCTCTTTAGTTTGGGTAGTTGGGCTAAGACTTCATATTGCCCACAAAGGGAAAGGCCCAATGTTTCTAGTAAAGAGCAGCATCCATTTTTAACCATATATTTAAACACCTCTGCTAGGTTGGTAAGGAAACTGCTAATGTTTAGTTCTCTTAAATTGGTTAATGACTTGCACATCTGAATTAAAACGCCTGGACTAATACAATAAGAATCAATCAGCTTCCCGGTTCCAAGGCTGAGTTTTTTTGATGCTTCAAGTTCTTCAAAGCTAATAGCATTTCATCAGTCAGTTTACAATTTAGTTTCAGATTCTCCAACTTACTGGTACTGGAAAATATTTCAAACATGTTCCTTGCACTCAAATCGAAACTCGAAAGTTCCAAAGACTTCAAGTTGATGCAATTCTTTCCAAAATATTTAAACACATGCTCTGATACGAACGACGTGCAATTAATATCCTTCACATATGGCCCCGAAATGAGAAAAAACTCGCGAATATCTAAATGTGTCAAATTTTTCAATTTTTGCAAGTCGACCGATTTATGTATGGATCGTGCAGTTAACTGATATACAGATCGAAAGCGCATGCAAACACGTTGGAAGTGGACTTGATCCGGCAATGGAAGAAGTTTTAGAATCATGGATAGGCAATCATCAGGGATCTTTAAAATGTACGCCTCCCTTAACTGATCGCAGGAAGTTGGGGGCTCTGAAGTCCCATACAAATCCGGTTGATGCCAACTATCGGCAACATTGGCAAAGATTTTATAGCCCCTCACTTGATGAATTTTCATTTCAAAAGCTTTGCTCGCATCGCTTGCATTGGCAAAGAGAACAAATCCGCATTTTCGCTGCGCTATATGAAATGAACTATTGATTGTATCCCCAACGTAATACCTTTGTCTGCCATAGACCCTGGACAATGTCCGATTAGGCACGGATCTTCCTGTAGCTTTTTGGAAGAGCTGAACACTTATGACACGCCCAAAACTATTAAAATGTTCAACTAAGATGTCCTTATTCAGATTTCCTGGGATGTTGGAGAGAAATAACTTTCGCACTGGAATGTGGTCTTCGGTGAACAGCAACCCATTCTTGGCATAGTACCTCTCTGTAATGGGAATGGGTATCAAATCATTGTGGTTTGCTTTAGTATCAAATTTTCATTAATCAACTTACTCGGATAGGAATTCACTTTCAACATTATGTAATTTTCTTTGAATGGTTTTATCACAAGATTTTCTTAATTACGGACAAGTCAGCTTAACTTTTTTGCAGCAGCACAAATGTTCAGAGCAATTGAAACACTTATTCCCTTTTTTAGTTATTTCGATTTGGATAAGTCAACTGGATTAAACTATGGATGACACAAAGCTTTACATGATATACGCCCAGGAATAGATGTTGTTGGGAACTAAATTTATGTTCGCCTCAAATAATGACACAATGAGAATAATAGATTAAAAATCGATATATTTATTGATTGGGTTATCTCCCTTACAAAAAAAAATTTAACGGGGAATCCCATCTAGTCTCTGTGTACAGTAAATTATCATTCTTAAGATTCGTTCATAAAGAAAAGGGAGTTCCCCAAAATTTAAACTTATGTTCATTTAGCGCCTATATGGTGAAATGTTTAACGGAGAATCCCATCTAGTCTCTGTGTACAGTAAATTATCATTCTTAAGATTCGTTCATAAAAGAAAAGGGAGTTCCCCAAAATTTAAACTTATGTTCATTTAGCGCCTATATGGTGAAATGTTTAAAATTGTATATAAAATTAAATAAACAACATATACGTATTAAAATCGCTGAAACCTCAAAATGCTTACGCTTACGCGGGTAAGTCCCCAGCCAGTCGCATAATTCGAAGAACCGATTGAACTGTTAGCACACTAACATTATACTTATGTATGTGTACAATAAACAAATAGATGTATGTATGTACATACATACATACGTATATATGTATTTATACAGTGGAGGCAAATAAATCAAATCAAAGCAATTCTCTGCCAAAAATGGACAAAATCACGAGAGGGCGGTGGAAGTCCAACGCGTCAAAGTTTGTATACCCTTATTGACCAAAGTCACTGAAATATACATATAAATAAATCTATAAAAAGATGACAAAAATTAACCTTTAGCTTGAACAACTGATAATAAGCGGTTCGGCATTGAATTAACTAAGTTTTTAGTGATATCTCCCCCAATTTTATTCCATTCGTCTATAAGTGCTTGCTTTAAATCGTTCCTATTTGTTATTGCGCGTTTTGTAATGCGTCTTTCCAATTCTTCGCACAAGTGCTCAATTGGATTGAGATCTGGAGATTGTGGTGGGTGCGGTAGCACATGGGCGGTATTGTATGGGAGCCAAATTTTAACGATATGGGCAGAATGTTTCGGTTGGTTGTCATGCTGAAATGTGAACGAGTTTAAAGTTTTTTTTTTCAAAATATTCACACCCACACCTGCAGCAGACATGCAACCACATACCATCACCCCACCACCACCATGTTTTACAGTTGGCGTAATATTGTTTTTGTCAAATGCAGTATTCGGCTTTATCCAGACAGTTTAGCGTAAGTCCGAGCGAAATATATTAAATTTGCTCTCGTCGGAGAATATCACTTGACTCCAGTAGTCCAATGGCTTGCTAATAAATTCTTCTTCTTTTTGTTCAGATCTGAGATGCACGATTTTCGTCTAGCCACACGCGCTTTGTACTTGGCCTTGTGCAGAACTCAGCGCACCGTTATCGGGTGCACATCCTTCCCCATTTCTTGCTTTACTTCAGCAGCAATCTGTGTTGATGAAATTTTGGGATTGACCTTCACCTTTCGAACGATTTTCCTGCATTCATGATCGTTCAACAACTTTGGCAGCCTGTGTGCTTCGAAGTTTCCAGGTTTCGGGCTCCCTTGAACCGCTTCACGATGCTTCGAATGGTGAAACGCCTTCTATCCATTATCTCTCCAATCTCTGCATAGGATTTGCCGTGATCGTGCAAGTGCAGGATAATTTTCCGTTGAGCTACCGATATTTCTTTCTGTTTATTTGTAATTTTCAAGAAAAGTCCAAAAATTCGCTCAATTCTTACAAAATTTTCTACATAAGAATACAAATCATCTATGTTTTAAATAACGGAATATAAAAGATGTTGAAATTGCCAAAACGGAGTTGCCCAACCGATGAAATTATTAAGAAGAAACGATATTGTACTTTGTAAAAAATTTAATAAATACTCTGTTCTATGTGGTTAATTTTTTGTTCTATTAATTTTACTTCTAAAAACTTACTTCTGAATACTTGCCATAAAGTTCAAAAGACTTGCTGTGCCAATAATTCAGATCGTCACTGTATGTACAGCTGCGAACTTAAAATTAGCACCTCTTGCTTAGGAAGTGTGTTCAAAGGATTCATAGTTTTATTGTGAGGTTTAAGCATCATGTAAAAACGTCAATTTCAAACAGAAGTCTGAAACTCGCAAGCCAAAACTGAAGCAGTAAGAAGTCGGTTGGAATAAACGTAATCATTTATTCTCAAAGCGATTCTCTGAAAAAAATTAACAAAAACACCAGAGAGCCGAAGAAAGTTTGAAGTTTGTATACCCTTGCAAGTTATTTGTTACATTTTTCTCACCTATAGCCGTTGAGGTGGAAAAACTTTTTTCTCTAAAAGGTCTTGTGTAAAAGGTACATATGTGAACGGGCGGCCTACAATCTTACAAACACTGTTTACCACGGATTGTTCCTATGGGAGCTATATGGTATAGTCCGATCTTGAAAAAGTATGATTTAATTTAAAGCAATGTGGTCAAAAGTAACGAAGCTATACAAAAAAGTTAGTGTTTTTGACCACCCGATCTTGCTCAAATTTGGCACAATCATTTAATGGTGTAAGAAACTCAACAATATTTTACGACAATACCGGTAGTAGCGCTTGTAACCGTTTTTAATTTAAAAAGAAAAATAAGATTAGGAATGATTTTTGGTTATAACTTAAACGATATAAAAACGTTTTATCCCTAAAAGCGAGCAATAGAAATTTCAGATCGAAACCTGCTTTCACTGCTTGCGCTTTATAGTCCTCTTGGGTATACCAATGAGGTTTGGTCCTTTTTATATCATCTACTTGTGTTGTTATGATACTATTTTTGTATGTATGGATACAGCGCTTAAATAAAAAGGAAAAAAAAAAAAAAAAAACTGCTTGCGCTGCTCGAATCGTTAATTAGCGTTTTACTAACTAACAGAATATTAGTCTACTATGTAAAACTTGAAAATCAATAACTGCGGCGTCAAGATTCGTTTTTTTCTTTGTGATCAGAAAATTTTTGTTGAATTTTTTGATGGAGTATACCTTGGATTTTTCGTGCCGCCCCCTAGGCTCCTCCAGAGTTGGGATCAGGGAAGTTTAGGGGTAGCCGAGGGGTCCAAAGAGGACTCAGGAGTTGGAAATTTAGCCAAGTATGTCGGCCCCATGGAATGACTTTTCTTTTTCAAGTTAACTTCAAATAGTGCGGACATAAAAAAAATTTAGATAAAAGTGAAAGCTAATTTTTTTTTATCAATCACTAAAAGAAAACTATTCACTTTTACTTCATAATTAAATTTAAGTACCGCGTTATAAAAACGCGCAAGCTAATTGATATATAAAAAAGAAGGAATATTTGGAAAAATATAAATTTTCATCTTTTAGGCATATATGCGGTCTTGAGATTGAAATTGTCAAGAGAAACAATGGTAAAGAAAGACGCTTTTGTGGTACTACGAGAATTGTTTTTATATAGAATTGGCACCTAGTCCGCAGACTAGATTTGAAGGTCTAATTGTAAGCCCGGCAAGCGGCAAGCCCGTTTCCATCCACTGGAGCAGCACACGCTCGCGAAGACGCACATTTGGGCATACATCTAAGGAGACAAGCGTAAAAAGAGTGGAAAGAGTGTCAGGCATAAAAAGGGTATATGGTTCTCTAAGCTTGAGGAGAGGCTTTCCCGCTCATACTTTGTTTAATACATAAAAGCTTTTCTTAAAGTGATTAGAAAGCGAAGCTTTTATATATGTAACAGCTTGGCTTTCGTTTGCTTGGTGTTTTGGTTGCCCTTTGCTGGTGATCGCTAAATAGCCTTCACCAATGAAATTAAGTGTAATCCTTTTTCGGCACGCCACTGGCAAAAGCTCATCATGGTGGTAAGATAACAACGTTTAGTTCTCTCTAAAATACTCTCTCCCTGTACTTAACACAATTGCTTACAGCTGTCACCAGAAAGATCTTTCTCCGTGGGATGCTTAAGTGGTTTTTGCTTCTTGTTTACACGGCATATGAATGACCAGTTGAATGAAGAGAGGATTAAAGCAGTTTTTTGGCTCTGAGCATTGAACATTGAATTTTATGAAACTTCAAAAGTCTAGCTTATGGAAAAAAAAAAAATGTTTTTTCTAACAACTGAATTTTAAATACTTTTTTATTTATATATCTAACTTTGAAATGCTCTATTAACTTGTTACATTCATTGATGGTCTGAGGCGTCTATGAGGGGAAATCATGCGAAGCAAATTAGGGTAAATTTGGTTTGGCATAGGGATCGCTGTGTAATTTTATATTTTGGCTTTATTGCAGCGATCATGGTAAGGTGGGCGAGTTTGAAGGGCGTTACTGATATCTGACCCCTTTCTTTTTCAGCAGCGGCGCTAACAAAAAACTGCGGTAATATTCTTCCATTTCTCTATTCTTTTTTTTCTAGTAATAGAAATTGTTAAACCGAATATAAATTATCTTACTAGGCGAATTTATTAATAATATATAAGTATGCCTTTTCACATAAAACATTCTTTACACCTTTCCTGCAAGGTTGTCTTAAAAAGTTTTAAAATTTATTTTTCCTTTTGGGAAAGAACTTGTTTCTTTCTATATCTTTTTTTTTTTTTGTGGAACATGAAAATGTTTTAATTGCTTCCTTTTTTTTTTTTTAATTTTTTTTTTCTTTTTTTTTTTAAAATTTATAAAAAGGATAAAACCATCATTCATTTGATGAAATTTTAAAACTTAATTGGAATTCGACAGTGCCTAACATTTGCCCGGAAAAGTTTACGGTTGTTGACTTTATTTTCACTAGCCAACATTTGAAGTTTGGTTCACTTTAGCACATTGGATTAGTTTTTGTTGTTGTTGTTGCAGTCGTACTACTAATACTAGTACATAGTTGTATTATGAAAAAAAAGGAAAAACGCATTTGAAAAAAGATAAAGAAGAGGCGCCACACCGTTCAAAAGTTAAAGTGTTGCCATTTTTCATTTGGCCCCAACTCTATGTTTGTTGTTGTTGTTTGCTCCTCTGCACACACAAAAGCTCGAGGGTATTTCTGTGGGTGTATCTGTGTGCAAGCCAACAAACACACACACACAAGCAGTGGAACATATGTGAGTTTTGCCGTGCAAAACAAAAAAAAAGAGCGATTCGAGTGCTTGTTAGACAGTAGCAGCAGTCAGATGGCTAAAAACAAAAAAAAAACAGAAAGAAAAAACAGAAAAAATGCCCGCTTGGAACCCGTTTTGCCGCTAATTGGATGCTAAAAGTGTGTGGCCTGGTCTCCATACATACACATGCGTGTGTGTGTGTGTTTGTGTGTGAAGTTGCAAAACATCATTAACAGTATGACACACACACACAAAGATATACACATATATGGCTCACCTGTTCGAAAACCGAGTAGCTCGCTCTCAATAATTATACGTTTTTGTCCCTTGCTTTAGCTTAGTTTTTCTATAGTGTTTGTTTGTCTTTTTTTCGTTGCATAGTTTTAGGCTCTCTGTGTGATTAAAGTTTGCCATAATGATGTCTCATTTGAGAAGCAAATGGCCATCATTTTTAGTAATGTATCAAGCACCTTAATTTATTTTTATACAATATACAATCTTAAGGCTTTTAGTTGAAATTTAGCTGAGTGAATGAAATTTTCAACTGAAAATTCCAAGCATAAAAACAAATAATTTTCTCAAAAACTCTTTGAATATGAAATAGTTAGAAATATTTTGTAGGACTTACCAGAAGTCAACTAAAATGAAATAAATTCTGGTTTATTCTGCGACTCAATTAAAATGTAAATGTAAATAAAAATCAATGGCTAAAAGAATGTACATATATTAAATTAATCTGATCTGACTTGTAGATTTGATTAAATCGATTTTAGTAAAGCAATAAAAAGGCGATTGGTTCTAAGATTGAGCAGCGATTCATGAAGTCAAATCTTAAATAAAGAGCATTCTTTGAATTTAAATTAAAAGCTCTCTCACACTAAAGAAACATTTGTGGTTTGTACAAGTGATTGAGGGTTTTCATTTAATATCGCAGGGTCTCAATATTGGCTTAAGTACTAAGCGTAACTTGTATACAAGTGAACAAAATGAAATTCTGTTACAATGACTGCATTTTGCATTATTTTATGGCCAAGACAAGACAGAGTTCTCATCCCAAACAAAAAACCCCACTCCACGCTTGTGGGAATATGCCGAACCAAGCGGCCATTATGAGATACTTAGCAAGCGATTTGTGAAAGTTCCTTTCCACCTTACACACACGCACCCCACTTCCTCAGACACGCATACACTAACACACACGTAATTGAGCTTGGGATTCAGGTTTCAGTTTGGATGAAAGAAAATCGTTAGATTTGCTGTCTTGCTTTTACGTTTCGTTTGTTGAATTGAAATTGCTTAATTTAGCAGATAATTTTTGGCAACAAATTGTTTTTGGTCACTCACACACATAAACAAATACGAAAATAAACACACACACACACACATTCAAAACGTAATTAGCTCGATTTTGTTTGCTATTGCTTTTGTGGTTTTGTTTATACACTTCCAACTTTCTCCCTCTCGCTTCCTCTTCAGCTTTCCTCTTTATAGAAAGCGTTCCCATGTGACCATTTGTTTGCTATTTATGGTTCATATTCCTTTTCACTCTTCATTGTATGGTAAGGCCAAACTATTGAACAGCTTCCCTTTTCAAACAATCGAGTGTGTGTTTGTGTGTACTTTCACTTTAATTCAAGTACTCCTCTCTCCCACCAATACCACCCGGGGTGCACCATGCATGTCCCTGTAAAACCAAGTCAAAGTTAAATTTTTGTCTGTTTAGAGTGACCTTTGCTGGCGGTCCAACAAAACAATGCTTGCTATGTGGAATGCAGCTGTGCTGTTGTATACGGAAGAGGGCAGGAACCCAATGGTTTCTGTTACCATTGACTCCCACACAGAGGAAAGCTGTTTTAACGAATGTTCCACAGAGTAGACAATAATCAAACTCTAACTTTATAAATAAATCGAAGGTCCATACAATACAAAGAAGGTAAACCTCATTATAATTTTGAACAAAACAATGCATGAAGTGTATTCTATGAAAATTCGCTTACTATTTTCGGATACAATGGATATTTGACTATACTTTTGAAGCTTATAAAGCGCTTTTTTATGACATTATGGAAGGTAAGTTCGATTGGCTAATCGAGTGAATTTCGATTAGTAATTTTTCAATTCAAAATCATAACTTTTGTTACACCTTCATTGAATTTTATAATAATTACACCAAAATATGTACTTAAAATTATTTCATATAATCTAGATTGTCTTTTTTAAGTGAGATAAAAGCGGAGGCAGTGACAGATCTAACTGAAAATTACCCCCAATAAGTATTCGATTCGAAAAGTATGATTGTTGAGGTTTTCCTTGTTTTTAAATCAAGTTTTTACATGTACGATTTAACAAAAGTAACATATCTAGGGAAATGCAAATTTGTTGATAGACTATTGCATACATTAGGGAGACATTTGTCTCATTGCATTATGCTTTTTAGACCTTTGACTGGTGTATTATAATAGACTTAGATAATATTTTATTTTAAAATGTTTGCCCCACTCTATATTATACCAAATTTGTGTAAAATAAAACTTCTAATACATAGTTTTTCAGTCGTAAGGATTGTACTGAATTTTCTAAAATTTAATTGAAATCTTATAGAACGTATAGTTTGTGTCTTTAGAGCTGGAAACCACAGGACACGAAAAGATAACTGAAACACAAAGGCATAAACATCAATTAAGCATGGAAAAGTTAAAAGTAAACTGGAAGTAATTTAATTTAACTCGAACTTCCCACCAGAAGTTTTTAGTCATATACGAGTCTTCTTTGAATATAAAAGAAATAGTCATAAATAAAGCTAATTTTCTAATCATAAATGACTTCAAAGTCTGGGAAAAATGGATCCCTAGCCAGAACTTGCTATGTTCCCTTTATATTTAGTAATTTTTGACTCACTCTTGACTTATGTTTTACGGAAGAGTAATTTATGTGGGAATAATCATTTATTAATCGACACGAAGACTCAAAAGAGACTCATCAAAATGATTTGTATTAAAAAAAGTCTTCCAGGTGCTTAATAGATTCTCTTTTCTATGCTTTGTTTAAATCGAATTTCAACATAAACTTTCAATACTAAAGGTTAAAGAAAATAGTTTAATCAATACATGTATTTTATTATTTTTTGTTGGATTTTTTATGCTATTCCATTTATTTTGCATCCATGTTACCCTACCCTAAGCTTTCTTTTTGGCTTAACTTTGATGTTAGCTTGACATCGTTTTCTACTATAGACTATCAACATTTAGGTATATAAAATTCATTCTTGTGTTTCCTTTTTTGTCTACCTTTTTTTTTTTTTTGGAACATGATTTATCATGGGCCATGCCATATAAATCAATTTCATATCTACCTTGGAGAATATGATTTACGGTCCAGTAAATTGCTTTGACTAACTTTTAGTTTTGTAGTTGGCAGTTTTCTAACAATTTATTCAATCGAAACCGTTACACAACAAAAGAAATTGTATAAAAATTATAAGAAATCCATTTATTGTTAATATTAAGTTAGCTTCTCAGCCTTTATGTTGCTTTGGGTCATTGGTGGATTTCAATTTTCGACTACACACACACAGACACAGTTATAAAATTATGAAATTTAAAGTCCTTGGGGTCAAATTGTTACTGATATGTATCATCTATAAAAAAAAAAAAAAAAAACAGTTGTGTATAGAAGAGGAAAAACAAAATTGTTGAAGAAAATGTTTCATCAATTGCCTTGACAAATTCCCCATAGACGAATTTCCAGCGTTTTCACTTTGTGCAACTGACAAATGTTTAATGCATGAATTTTCTTCGCCTTTTCCCCATTGCTTGTTGAATTTGATTTCCATCGTCTTTGTTGTTGTTGTTGTTGCTGTTAGTCATCCGTAGCAGACCTATTTGTCTAAATCAATAATTCAGCTTGACCTTCTGCGGTTGACAATGCAGCATTAACTTTTATATTTCTTGTTTGTTTCTTTGATTCTTCTTTTTCTGTTGATTTTTGTTTTTTCTTTTTTTTTTTTTTGGCGCTCTACTTTTGACCAGGAGAAAGTTTATGGCACTCTGCCAAAGTATAAAAAGTGCAAATATTTCTTCAAAATGCATTTCTAAAGGAGAAATCTTTGAAGAAATCTTTAGTTTCAATTGTTTTGATGCGATTTTGATTTAAGTTTAAGATTTGTTGCATCAATTTTTTAGAGTATTAATATTTTGCTAGGAAAAAGTTGTTCGACAACAAAGTCAATTTTATTGCATTAAAGATTAAAAAATGTTTAGAATCTATAGACAAAATCTCATTCAAGAAAGAAAAGTCCAGTAAATGTTTTCTTTTTCTATGTTTAATTTTCTAGTACATATTTTTAGTGCTAATGAGCTTGCTGTTACTCTATCCCTCTGTCTGTCTCTGGAATATTTGCTTGTAGTTCATAAGTCAAAGAACACATTTTTGCTAAAAGGTGAAAGATAAAATGGGACACAACTAACGAATAGCAAAAGGCAAATTGCCAATTATAGGTAAAGAAAGTGCACGCATTTTCCTTATTTATGGCACGAACGAATGTTTGATATATTTACGACAATTCCTACCTGGCAAAACATTTTTGGTCAAAGGCTATGGATACTATGATGGCGATGGCGATGGCCCAGCTTCTTCTCTCAAATTGTTGTACGTGCCAGGGCTGAATTTAATGCGGCATGGCATGACGACAATTTATGCAACCCAAGCAAGCAAGTCGGAACCCCATCCCTTCCAAGCCAGAGGAAAGGCTCAGCATATGCAGAGCAAATAATTCGCATAGCCAGCCAAAAAGTTTTTGTGCTAACCAATTGGCATTGGATGGGTATGTGGCTTAATATGAAAGAATCATATAAAGTAGATGCACATATTTTTACCCCCTTCCATTCCATTTCATTCATATATCCATTTGTGTTTCCTTCCAAACGCACCTTTTTTTCCCCTCTGTATGTGTAAGTGTGTGTGTGTGTGTGTTGGCTGAGTTTGGTTGGTTCTGGCTGGCAGTTTATAAGCATTTAAGCAGCTTAACTCGCCGTCTGACTTATCGCATTGTCATCAATTTGGTTAAGTAGATTTTACTCCAGTACCAGTACTGGGTGGATCCCTTCACTTCCCTTTCCCTCCCTACCAAAACACACACACACACACACACAGACTCAGACACCCATACTAGGAGCAGGCGCCAGGAGCTACTATTGGGGCCTGTCCTCACTTATTTTTATTGCGCCACACAGAAAATATTTTCGAAGACTGCCACCGAGTTGATTGAAAATTTGCACACTCCATTGCACACATAGAACGACATATAATTATTTCATTGATTGAAAATTTTCGTTTCATTTTCGTTGCTCTGTTGCTCTTGGTACAGGAAACGAAAGTCTCTCTCTCTCTCTTTGGCCAAATCATCATCATTTCTAGATACCCTTATACAAAAAAAAAAAAAGTATTTAATGGTTTAAAATTTGAAATGTTTAACAAATTATCGCAGAAATTTTACGCAAATAACTTTTGTAGAGTGTCTAGGGCATACTTTAGGGTGCCATCATATCCATATGTAATTATTGTAGTTCTGGTCATAGTGGGTCAGTGGGTCATAGACCAATAGAACAAGATTTTTCGACTTGAAAATTTAAAAATTGAGCCATTTGGCATGTCGTCAGAATGCGAATAATCAAAATGATACGACATTATTTCGTAGGCTTTAAGGAAATTTCGAAAGTGTCCAGACTCTTCAACTCCCTTCGCCCTGGATACATATGTCCACGTTAAAATTAATGATTGAGTTAGAGTCTTCTTTAGATATGGCAAAAATAAAAGCTTAATAAATAATAGTACAAGTTATAGACTGCTTAGTTTAATTCAGGTTTGAAATGAAAAATACGAAAGTAATCTATTTTTTTGGGGTTTTTAAACTTTAAATATATGTTGAGTTAATACCTAAGGGCTTTTCCCTAAACGATTTTGCTATTTGACCTCTTTACCTTGAAGATTTTATACAAAACCTCTAAAAATAAGTATATACCTTGCAGTTAGTAGAGTATTATAAAATGATTGTAAATGCTGTTCGGCCTTACATAATCAATCACGTTTTATCAGTATAATTGTTTGGCTCGTCCTCGCCCAGTTTTTCTTCCTCATTTCCTTGGAGTTTTCTATTGCATAAATTGAGTTGGCTGCTAATCGCTTTCCTTGACTACGTCTCCGGTTGCGTGTCTCAGTCTCTATATTCGTATCCATGTCCGTGTCCGTGTCCGTGTCGAGTCAATATCATTTTGAATGCCTTATTATTTGCGCTCAATTTCGTTTATGTACATTTTCGAAAATTTCTCCTCCCTCCCTGCACTTGCCTTTCATATTTGTGTGTGTTTAGCTCGCGGATTTCTGCGTCTTTTGTGAAAAGGATATAATTATTTATGCAATATAGGCAAATACAGGCAATTAACATGCCATATCACAAAAGAGAAAGAGTTTGGCCTGGAGCCATTTCTAGTGACATAAGGGATAAATGAATGAATGAATGGATGAATGGATGTATTGTGGATTATTGTTATTGCGCATTTTTGATTGCATTCAAAACATTTTTGGCAATTGCTAAAATATTCACCATATGATTTTGCTGACATGTTAAGTATGCCATCAATATTGACATTTCAAAAGCAGCAGCATTAAACTTTACAATAGATTGGAGTTTTGATTATCGTAAATGCACTGCTGGGAAAAATTTAAATTTTTCATTATATTTTCAAAATTAAGTCTTAAATATATTCTCCGAATGGACTACCAACTAGTCCAAAAGTGTGTAGGTATCCCAATTCATTTTCAAAAATTTGTAAAGTTTTTATGGAAAAGCGAATAACTAACCACTTTATTTGTTGTTTATCTTAAAGTATGTAAGTTAAATAAGTACGATTGGTGCCAATTACTCTGAACAAAATTATTTTCCACTGAATATTTAAACATTTTATTTTTTTTTTTTTGGCACGGCATCAAATGTTTTGAAGTATTTATTTATTGTTAGTAATATTTTTTTTCCATTGTAATGATATTTGATATTAGAAAAAACAACGTTTAAAAACTTGATTCGCAACTTTTTGAAATATTATATATTTCATCGATGGGTTGGGCCATTTCTTTGAGATTATTTTTTTCATAATTTAGAATTTTTAATCTATGATTACACAGGACAACATAATGGAATTACAGAATTAGAGTATTGATAAATAATTATAAAATGATTCAACTAAATACATGTTGTTATAAGTTTCAGTTCTGATCGAATTTGATAAATTGACGAAAACTATTAAAAATTATTAACTTTGAGAATCCGTAACTTTAGTTAATTGCAAGAAACTTTCAAAAATAATATTTCATGGCAGTATTTTAAAATTCAATTTAAATTGATATGTACATAATTCACGCCAATTATAAAACTTTTTCAAGCGGAACAACAAATGCCAATAAATAGTAAAAAATTTCACTAAAACTTAATTTTATAAAGCTGTTTTTGCCCAAATTTCCAAAAATTTCATGTTCAGCTAAATGGGTTGCGGCCCGTCCACGCATTTGTAGGGTTCACCAGTTCCGGTCTTGCCTGAAGGAAAGGTCCAGGGGTTGACATCTTTTGAGACGCCTTGTCTGGTGCCAGAATGTTGTCATACATCTCCAACCTAGAGAATAGAATAGAGAACGAATAGAGGCGCACCAACTTTTTTACGGAGCAGCAGGATGTTCCAATTCGAATCTGAGGCTGTGCCCCAGAGCTGAATGACATAAGTCCACACCGGTTTGATGATGGCCTTGTACAGCAGCACCTTGTTGCTAATGCTGAGCTGTGACTTGGAAAATGATGTTGTTGACCGTTCATTCACACTGGAAATTTGTATTTTTCTATATTTATATATTTAGGTTTTTTGGATTTCTACAGATTCCCTTTTATTGGTCTTTATTAAAACTTATTGTGACTTGAATTCTAAGAACTAAATGAAGTAGAATTTAATCTTAAATTGAATAGAACGTAATTAAGTTTCTAAGAAATTAGTATGTAAGGTAAGTTTCTTTTAATTCGATATCATTTGAATAACTCAAATTTGAAAAAAATTTCCAAAAAATATGAAAAAACTGGCCTCCCCGCCCATATCTGGCCACTCACATATGTGGATTACTTCGATATTAGATTTATGAGTGAATATAGCAAAAATCGACTCAAAATAATATTTAAGAGCCACCATTTTATCTTCAATCAGATGCAATTACCGCAAAGTTTCCCCATAAAATAAACCAGAAATTACTTTCGATGTGTAATTGGAGCTTTAAATTTCTTATGACTTTGGTTTCGGTTGGCTCTTAACTTCGTTATGGCCACTTTTAGATTTTAGTGATTCCCTTTTTGGCCATGAGTTCAAAGGAACACACGAAGTGAACTAACTCTTTAATTTAGAAAGGATATGAACGGAAGTTTGTCACTTGAAATGTTTGCTCGAAACTTTCTCATCACAGACATCCTAAACGCCCACTTTTAAAATGTTTTAGCCCCCAAGACAACATTGATTATTGCATGACTCTCTCTGACCAAAGCGAAATGTGTGAATGAGTAATAGTAGTTCCTTGACTTTCCAATTGTTAACTCTGTGTGTTATTGTTAGATAATTATTTGGTCAACTTTTCCCTCAAACTAAAAGCTTAGTTAAATGGGTAGTCTGTTTTTTTTATAAATCTTGACAACAAATGAGGATATGCTTAAAGTCGTAAACTAACCCAGGACTGGGTGCCACCCTCATTCTGCCAGCTGCTGGTGCCGGAACATTCTGCAAATGAAGCGCTAAATCTGCAAGTGTCAAGCACAGGAGAGCTGCTTGCAGTAGTCCCAGTTGGCAAAAGGACTTTCATATTTTATATATATTTTTGTTTTATTTGTAGAATTTCTTGTTTTGTTTTTGATGCTGCTGTTTTATTTCATATTTTTTTATAGTCTTTTTTTTTTTTTGGATGCGCCTAACCCATTTGCATAACTAAAAATGAGAATGAGGAAAAAAGTAAATGTGTGTGTGTGTGTGTGTGTTTGTGTGTAGATGTTTCCATTTAACCCACTGAGCTCATTTTTGCTGTAGCCTGCCAAAAACACAAAACCACAAACCGGAAGCAGAACAATGAAGAAGTAAGAAGCGGATGGTTAGGCGGGAGAGGTGCAAAAATTTTTAAACACATGCGCACGCCTTTATATGCGGAAAGGTAACACTCCCACACACACACACACACACTCACACACACACTTATGCATAGTCTTTACACTTGGCATATTATACCTGGCGGCAGTGGGACATACCAAAACAATTCCAAAATGTTGGGCTAATGTTGATCCTTGCTCTTTCTTTTTTTCTATTCTTTCTTCATTTCACCTTTTATTATTTTTTTTTGTTTAGCTTTCTTCCTTCCTGTTCCCCCCCATGCCACTGCTTGTTAACACAACAAACGAAATATTTGTTTGCGGAAATCATCAGCATCATCATCACTTCCGTTATGAGTTTTAGTTCCATAGCAGCATTTAGCCTGCTGTTACACCTCTGTCCAGATGGAAAATGCTTACGTTTTGCTTTGGGTGTGTTCCTGCCACTTGCTCGTTGTCCGATGATTTTCTTTTTTTTTTGCTCTCGTTCTTGTTTAATTTCACTCTTGACTTCTTCAAGAGGACCGTCTAAGCGACAGACTCTGGAGTGTGGCAAAGTGATAAAGGTGTTTTCCAGGTGTAATTGAGCTACTCTTCCTTCTGCTTTTGCTTCTGCTGCTGTGGTCATTCTAGAGGTCAGAAGACTTCACAGCAGTCTCAAGACTCTTCAGGCACACAAGAAAAGGAATAAAAAGGAGCATTTGAGTGAAGTTGCTTAAGTTGCAAATTGAAAGTGTTGAGGTCTTTCGGGAATGCATGTTGCCTGAATTCTATTGAATATTATTCATTTTCTAATAAATAAAAAAAATAAAAAATATCATAAAATTTTAGAATCCTTTAAAAACCTTTGCACTTGTGAGTCTTATGTATAACGTAATGCTTTAGATTATTTAATGGTCATCTGTCAGAAACATAAAATTTACAAGAATAGTATTATTTACCCATATTTTAGATTGACTCTATTTAATTTAAAAATACTTGTTTATTCACAAAACTGGTTTAAATGGTTATGGTTTAAATAAAAACCTAAAGAACGCTATTGATTTGCTTTACCATGAATTATTTATATGGCCACTTAGTTAGTTATAAGTTAGTTAAATCACATAGGATAGCAAATTCTCTAAGAGAAGTTGAGAAATATTTTCAACATTCTATTAATAAAAGTCGATATTCCAGTCAATGCAGTTAGTATATGTGCAAAAAAAGGATAGTGGCATGGAAGGACAAATACCAATCGTGAAGAAGAGATCGCTAACCTTGACATGTAAAAATTTTCTCGTGGGCGTGTCATAAAAGTCAGCGACCAAAGAAAAACACCCATTGTTGCGCTGAAAAGTATGCTATATATATAAAAATTCGCTATTTCTTAAGATTGTCGGCCGTTCTTTCGCAAACATTACTCTTTAAAAAATTTTTTAGCTTGTGAGTTGTAGAATGGTTGAGCTAAAAATAAGTCGAAGAAAATCAGGCAAATGCAGACTTCCTTGGGTAAAGTTCTCAATTTTGGCTCCAGTCCGTCTAAATTTTTGCCTTTAGTACTAGCTTAGAGCAATTAAATTTAGAGTTGCCGAAAGATCAGTATTACAGTTCTAAAGATTTGTTATTTTGCTGGAATGATTATGATTATATTTCAAAAATTACAAAATTATAATAATATATAATTTAAGGGAAAAAAACTTATTGATAGATGACAGCTTAGCTTCAATGTTGAATCTCTTATTTTTAAGTATATTTAATAATTTCTTGCCAAATTGTTCACAAATTTTCTCCCGTATAAGCCACACATATCAAATTTTCTTAATACAATCGAATTGTGAGGATATACAGCTTCAGATTGCTACATTTCTTTATATAATTATTAGAACCTTAAAGAATTCTCTGGGTATGTGACCCTCCCACCGCCTTCTAGTCATTGCTTCAAAGTGTAGTTTTCAAAAACCAGCTTACCTTATTCAATCTTTTCAATTGCAACTGTTAAAGTTTTACTTCAACCCTTTATAAGTTATTCAAATCCTTTCGATTACAGTTCTTCAAGATTTGACTTTCCACTTACATATAAATATATTTGAAAAATACGATAGATAAGTTTAAACATTTCCAATCGCTTAGCGAAAGTAAACTAGGAAAAGTGAAATAATTCCAAGAATCATTGCCTGCTGGCAACTTTAAACAGTCTGTACTTTTAGATGGAAATATTTGCTTCCACAAAATTGCCTAAATAAACAGAATTTTCCGCTTTAGCAAATACTTTTCTTCTCTTGGCTCTCCGCTACTGATGCAATCGTTTGTCGTTTTAAACTGTTCGCGCAATTCAAATTGATTTATAACATGGTTTGTTTTTTGTTGGTGTTCGTTTCTTATATTATACAAAGTCAGTTGAAGATATTTGTTCAGAATGTCTCTGTGTGTGTGAGTATGCGCTAGACAGGATTTCTCCTGACATTTGACTCTACATAGCAACGATTTCGAAAATATTTTTTCTATAGTTTCTTTTTTTCTTTGCTACTGCACAAATATGCCATGGCCATGGCAACATCATCCAACTTGGCGTAGCCAGAATCGTGCCCAAGCTGCAGTTTTTGTTGTACGTGCAATGGCAGCCAATAGTCAAAGTTGTCATTTATATGCCCCTACGATGCCCACGCCCACATCGACACCGATATACCCGCCCCCTGATCCACCATCAACAACAAATTTCCTTGCCATTTGCGCCTTGGGTTGCTTCTGGGTGGCAAAGTGGAAAGCAACTGATTTATGACACTCAAATGAACTTCGACGTTGACTGAATAAATTTCCAGCGACTTTTCTGTTGAGTTCACGATTTGTTTTCTATTTTTTCTCTTTTTTTTTTTCTCTCCCCACTTTGGTTATTTTTTCGTATGGTTTTGGCGCCAAAAATTTTGAGCCCCCAAAATTTCACTGACATTTTTTTTCGGTTTCTGGTTTTCTTTTTTTTCGGTTGTGGAGGTTTGTAGAAGGATTTTTACCCGTTTTCATATTTCTGGTATTGCATTGTGTTATTTTATGTATTAGCTGGGCATTTTTTCAATGCTTGTCAGTGGATTTATGCCACTGCCACGAATTCATCAGCAGACATGAGAGATGCCTTTTTTTAGTCTACTCTTTCTTACACTGGTAGCATAACTATATGAAAAAACAAAGTTTTTTTCAATGTTCATAGTTTGTCTGTCTAAAAGTATACATATAATTGCGATCTAAGTTCATAAAGCAAGCAGCGTCGTCCTTTTGAATCGACCTTGTATAACCATAACCCTTTTAAATACATCGTTTGTATAAAAAAAGTGAATATTTCGATGCATAGTAATACTATTAATAATACAAGACTAAAGTAAGAAATTAATCAGATGGCTAGATTCATAAACAGCTTCCTCATAAATGGAGCTGATACCTAAGTATAAAGGCTTAAATCTTCTAGATTTAATCACAAATGAAAATTGTATATATGAATGGTTATGCATTCAAATGCAAATATGATTATGGATGGGAATGAATATATAAATGGATATATGAAAAGAGATGTGAACATATCTATGAATAAATTTATGAATGGATATTTAAGTAAAGAGTATGCAAACTTCACTGCAGAAAAATATTAGCCTACAGCTGTCTTGTTTGTGTTTTTTTTCTTTCGCTCTGTTTGTCAATTTTGACATTGACTTGGTTAGAGTTTCAGTTCCTCTTTCTCCTGGCGATGGCGGTGTGAGCTATGATACTATCTGAGGAAATACATACAATAAATTATAGTTAGTCAATTATACATAAATTATTTAACAATAAACTTATTCTTCTTGTGAGTTGTGAGTTGAATGTCTTTAACGTTCAAAATTGTTTAAAATGGCTTTAAAATGTCTTTTAAATTTATTTAAGCCGCATAATTTTGTTTCAAACACTAAGTAAAACATATTTTTCATCTTTAACTCGACTTTAAATAAAAATTCCTACTGGCTAAAAAGTTTTGAAACACAGTCTATTACATGGTTTCTTAGATACAAATATAATTAGAGTGAAAAAATTTACTAGACTAGTTGAAATTGTTTTTGTGTTCTTTTATTCAGATTCAAAATAATCTAGGAAATGTTGGATTTCTCCATCGGCTTTTGACAACTTTTCATCAGCCTTCGAATTCGATTGCCAAAAGTTAGTGTCAGCATCTACAACTGGCGCTGTGACAATTTTTGGTTGACTGATTTTCAGTGCGGGATAACTGTATATAGACTCATATTCCATATATATCTACGTACTAACTGTTGTATATGTATATATATTTTTTCAATGTTCCGCATTGGCACCATAAAAAGCTTACTCGACGCGCTGCTTGTGAAATAATTGATGTGCAAATGTTGAGAATTCAATTGAGTTCACCTTGAGAGACAGAGATAGAGTGTGTGTGTGTGTGTGCGAGTGTGTGTGCAAAATAACTTGATAGAGTTTCGCGTTGATGGCAAGCAAATGTCAATGGATTTTGCAATGCAGGGAAAGTTTTTATTTATCCTAGTAAAATTTAATTGGTGACACCAATTCCAATGTAGTAGTAATTATAATCAATTATATCAATATCCCCGGCATTGGCATATTCCATTTAAACTTAGTCCAATCCCAAGTTACGGTAAATATTGGTATTTTATTTATACGTGTTTCTAAATAGTTCAGTCCATTGATTTCTTAAGAATTCCGATTAGATTGATCCCCAATCTCAACAATTGGTTGAGGGAACACACAGAAAAGAGAGATTATCTCATTTTGGGCAACTCAGTTAGATTTCTCGATCAGTAAGTTTTGTATGTTTTTAAAAACTTGATACTTTAGTTAATTATAGTAAAATCAAAGGGAAGTATATATGTAGTAAGTTCGTTTGATTTGTTGTCTTTTAGGATAAAATACTATTTTTCCATCACTTTTAATCTTTTGTTGGGCTTTAAAAACATCTTAGCTTGAGACAATATTTTATATAAAAAATGTTGTACAATGTTGACATAATTTTAGTTCAGAAAGATGTGTTATTTATTGAAAATATCGCAAAATAATGGATTATAATCTAAAATCTCAAATAATAATAAATTCCAACGTTGTTAATTGGTAACAACAATCGAATAAAGCTTCAAACAGACATTTTTCATCACAGATTTGGATTCCTTGTGTGTTAATTACCATCATTTTTATCTTTAAGTTAAGAATTTTTAGAGCCTTGCCGAAAATGTTTTTTTTAAATCTTTTTTGTCAACAAATCTGTATTTAAATATTTCTTTAAAATATATAAAATATGAAATTTTTATTTCTTTGATTTGTTACTAAAAACTCTCTCCTAAATTTCCCCTATGATTGAAAGACTTATTGAAAAGGAAAATTCCACCCCTCAATAAAAGACATACGATTGAAAAGGAAATCAAGGAAAATTTTCTAGGGCTTGAACATTTAACATCGACGGTGGCGACAAAAAATGGTAACTTTTAGTACTCTTAGTCCTTTAGTTCCCAACGAAATATTGGTAAAAGGACACAAAGCGGGACATTCTTGAAAAGTAAATTTTAGTACAATGTTAACAGCAATTTTATATTAAGGAACTGCTGCAGCAGCGACAAATAATGGTAATTTAGTATCATAGAATTTACCTTATTCCATTTTAGATCAAGTGGGAAATCTAAAAAACTTCTAGTCAAGTTAATTCCCACGTAGCAAAATACGTTATATTTAAAAAAAAAAATTATATTGGCAATTCATTTTATTTTTTTATTTTTTAAAAAGAATTCTGAATCGTTTTGTTAGATCCTTAAAACACAACATCAGTGGCATCCAATGGCTACACCTGAGAAACTAAAGAGAAAGGAAGAAAGAGATTATTGAGCTTCATACTATTATCTATATACTTACTATTGTCTAGTTTTCATCACAGCCAACTCAAAGTTGAACGGGAAAAGTGGTTTTGAGCCAAAATTGAAGAAAGATCAGCTTAAGGTTTCGAGTTACGTCTACGGACATACATATGTAAAAAACTTATATCGATTTCTAAAATATGATTAACCGCTTTATCATTTAAAGTAAGGACTTAAATGTATTAAATGTAGATTTTGAAATAATTTTATGAACAGAAACTGAATCCAAAGAAAAATTTGTTTAACAATGAAACTATTATTAAATTTTTATTCGATACATAAGAAACAAAAAACTAAACGGCTGAGATTTAGGTGGTGTTCATAGGTTATTTTAATAACTGATTCTTGGAATTGAAACAGAAACCAAGATCCTTAAAGAGAGATATGTTGTCCTAATTCAAGTAAGCTTATGATTTCTTCAGCAGAGTTTTCTCATATTTTAAAATAAATTTAATAGATATTCAATTCACCAAGCTTACAGCGTTTAAGTATCTTGTTTTTACAGTCGAGTTAACAGGAATCCTTTATGGCCAACCCCTTACTGTAGAATTTTCGGACTGCGGCGAATTCGTTTGGCCGAGGGGAATCGTATCAAGCTACTTTATCAGATTTCAACCTATGCCTTCGGCTCACTGACTGTTGCTGCTGTTTTCGCTGCTGCCTCTGCTGCTGCTGGTGATGTTGTCGTTGCCTCGGCCTATGCTTCGTTGTTATCCTGGCAGTGGGAACCATCGTCATCACAGACCAAAACTCTCGTCTCACATCAGACACAGCAGCAGTAGCAACCAGCAGTAGTCTAACGGCGTTCAGGGGCTGCGGAAGTGTGACACGTGTAAAAATAAATTGAAATCGGTACAACAAAAAAGAGAAAAATAAAGCTAAAAGGAAAAGGAAGACGAAACACGCACACACACATAAAAGTCGAGTGACGAAAAAAAATATTCGCGTAATCTACATAAGTTGCAGTTGAGGCAGGCCGTGCGATGGTTTGTCTCAGAAAAGTGCGTTAACGAGGCAAGGGCAACAAGCAATGGATTTTTGTGGTTGTGTATTCTTGTTATTGTTGCTGTAGTTGTTGTTGATGGGGGAAATCCCTAAAGAGCCGCACAACAACCGACAACTGACAACCGACGAACGTCGAACAAACAATGAAAACAACAATAGAAATTTAAATATTCATGAACATTTCAACAACAATTGTGAACGATATCAACAAACGCGGCAGGCGATGCACTCATCATCAACATCATCGACAGCGAACACAAACATTTATTTTTATGCAAGGATTTCTGCATATTTGAAGTGAAAACCGACTGATGGACAGGCAGACAGACATATGGACATGCATCGGCAATTAGCATTGCCGATTGACAATTGACAGTTTACATTGTGTAACGGATTAACCATGAAATTAAGTAACCCAAATCGCATTGCCAATCGTGCGTGACCGGCTAAAAAGCAAAGCCAACGAACCAATATTTGCCATGTTTGTGTCAATATAAATAAAAATGTTTGACATTTTGTATGTGTTATATAATATTAAAACGTAGTTCTTTGACTTCAATTGCCCTCCCATGTGATTTATGTGCATTGAGGCGTTCAAAAAGCATAGCATACTTATTTGGGTCCACTTACAAAAAAATTATTCGCGAAAATCGTCAAGCAATTTACTATACTTTGCCTTTATTTGCCAGTCTGTGTGAGTGTGTGTTTTGTGAGTGTCCCGAGTGTCAGAGTGGAATTGAGTTCTCGTAAATTTAAGCCTACGAAATGTGGCCCAAACATGCGATGGTCCTTTTTTTTCGCTGTTGGTTGGTTGGTTTCGGTTTTTGTTTCTTCAATGCGAGAATGAGAGAAGGCGGCTTTAATAACGCTTGTTCGACAAGTGCATGGAAAAGTGTTTGTTTAGTTGGGTTGGCTGAAAGATTGGCTGGTTTGGGTGGCTCGGGAGGTGTTTGAGTTGTGTTTACTGTTTGTGTTCTATGGCGAGTTGTGTGTGTGTGTGTGTGCGGGTGCGAGTGCGAGTGAGATGCAGAACTTGTTCACAGTTTGGTTGTTGTTTCCATGGATTAACTGGCTTAAAGATAATAGCACAAAGTGAGACAGGGAGATAAATACAGTGAGAGGGAAAGCTATAGCTATATAGACAATCCGTGCAACATATGGCTTGAATGAATAACAGCTTATACCACTTAAAGCTAAATATTCTCAAGACTCTTTCACCAAATTATATTATTTAGGGCAAATAAATGAAACATTTCACCCATAACTTACTTTATTTGAATTGCATCTTTTGTCATTGCATTAGACGCGAACGGATAGAACAGTTTTCATAATTATTGACTTGTTCGTTAGCTTATTGTCATTTGAAGTTTTATATGTAAGAGTTAAGTTTTATAATCTTCAATTTTTCCAATTTGAAGACGGTAACTGTACTGTTACCGAAATTCGGAAGACAGTCTTTAATTTCAGTTATTTTTGATAGAAGTTTCTCATATTAGACAAATCATAAAATTGACTTTGAGTCAGGTACCAATCTATCACACAATAATAGATAATTTGATTTCGGTTAATTGAAGATCAATGTAAATTAAATTTTGTAATTTCAACAAGACGTTTGATTACTATGGTATAAATTTTAATTAACTTTCAAAAAGTTTTAAAAGTTTTTTAATTGTTTAAATACGCAAAACTTATATTTTTTTAAGTGAATTAGTTGTATTATATGTTTATTGCGAATTACTTTAGAAAGATGACTTTCCGCCAAGTATGTTTACTTAAAATCAGAACTGTTAGCATTGTGATTCCTTTTCATTAAATTTTGTTCATAATTTCGATCCTTTTACTTAAGCATCCCATCGTTAACTTCATTAAAAAAGTAAAATGTTTTATTCTTGACTTTATTAAAGACTATATAAGTTTGAAATAAAATTTAAAAATTGAGTATGGGTTGTTATGATTATCTTTATTCTTTTTAAAGGTTTTTCTCTACTAAATTTATAAAAGGATTTGCCTTCTTCTTATACATATATATGGCTGTCTATATTCTTCACTAGCAAATCCAAAAATCAAGAGAACTTTTCGTGTTTTTATATTAAACAGTTTAATTTTAGTTCGTTGTTAGTAGAACAGTTTAACGAGAAGTTTCTTATAATAGTCTGCATCTCTTTGTGACTGGCATGTCTTAGACTTAGATGTCTTAGATTTAATAATTATTAAATTGTCGAAAGCTAAAGAAACTATAAGAAAAACCTAAAATATCCACAAAAACCACAAATGAATTAAACAATGGTCAAAATATTAGTGAAGAATTTAAACATGGCTATAAAAATATTACTGAGACTCCTGAATTAGACACAGTCTAAGCAAAGTTTTAAAATAAAAGAAATTGCGCAAAGTTTAAAACAATTATCTATAGATTGCAGTAAATTAGATACATAAATTACAAAAATTCGTCAAGGCAAGAAGAAATTTTAAAATCGAAATGTATTGAGAAATAAATTAAAAAATAAAGAAAATATTTGAACAATAATTTATGTATGTTTTCTCTATACTAAGGTCAATCAATATTCAACGAAAAGTAAACAAAATGCTTTTTAATAACCTTAATAATATGTCATGCTTGCGTGTAAGGTTGGGCATAAAAAAGATGTACACGCATATATACACGTGTGCACACATACACACACACACACACACACGCTCAAATATATATAGAACATGCGATACATATATGAAATATGCTTCATAAAGATTAAAAACCTTTTTGCAGCAGCACATGCCGAAGCAATTTTCAGGAAACTGGTTTTTATTATCCATCGCCCATCCATTGCTGCACCTCCCAAAAATGTTCTGAGTAAAATCTTAGCAAAAGGGACGAGTGTGTGTGTGTGTGTGTATGTGTTAGGCAACCACAGCAACAGCTGGTGGAAAAGCTTCAGGACATGAGCTAAGGTTAAGCGGCTTGCCAGGACCCAACTACTACACATACATAGAGAAGAGTTGGAAAATGCCTGTCAAAGTGCATTATTCTATAGAATTTCATCAGTTTTCTACATATGTCTAGATTAGCATAAATAAACACACACACACACACACACACACACGCACACATCGAGAGGGTCGAACTAGTTTGTAGGTCAAAAGTTATGTTTACGTTTTCATAAAAGGCATAATGGTTTCTATGCAATAATTAATGATTCTTATGAGATTTATTTAAGCCAAGCTAATTAATCAGTCTTATACTTAAAGATAAAACATTTTGTTTAAAATTTCTTTAAGGATTTACCTTTTTTTTGGCCGAAAAGTGCTCGACAACACAGACTCCAGACACTTCAAGTGACTTCGAACATGAGACTTTGTGTGACCTTCGACCTAGCTCAGGCAAATGAATAAAATTCTATGTCATTCGCATGCCTGACCAACTTGATTGATTTTGCCAATACCCAAGGCAACGCCAACAACAACACAAACAACAAGAAGAATACGTTGTTAAAAGTAAAGCTACTTTGCTCTTTCTTTTTTGGCTCTTTCCTCCTTATCATTCCCTGACAATGGTCAGGTGTCAATCGTAAGCAGCTTTTGTCAAAAGCGGCATCCTGTTGCCTTGAGACGGTAACAAAAAAGTCACACAATAAATACAAATTTTGTTTCTTCTTATTTTTTTTTGGTTTTGTCTCTATTCAAGGTCTTCACTTTCAACTTTTCAATTATTCCTTTCTTTTTTGGGTAAAGTAATTACAAGACAAAGGACCTGAACCTAAATGTATGTATTTATTTCACTTGAAAATGTAAATCATTTTACGTTTCTTATTTTTAATTGAGTGGGTAGACGTAAATAAGTATTACTTATTGTAATTTCATGGAATACTAAAAATTACTTCTCAAAGCATGGAAATGCTTAATTGTTTTCTTTATTTTTTTAAAATGAATTTCATTAAAATTGTTAATTAAATTTCGAGATAGATTTGAATATAAAGATATTTATATAAGTATATGTCTAAAATCGTTAAGCGTAGAGTTTTCTCTCATAGACAGGGTTTGGTTTTCAATAACTGAACTGAAATACAACGCAAGGCGAGCAAAAATACGACCCAAATAATTATAAGAGAAGTAATTTGTTTTATCTCCCCTAACACTTGTTAGTTCTTTGGCGATTTTTCTTCAAATTCGTACAACTCTCTTGTCACTGCACTGAAATTTCCATCTTTTATTTCTATCTTCAACACCTTAAATTATTAAATTCATTTCCATTGCTTTGTCCCAATTCATCTGTTGCTTTTCCTAGAGATATAGAGAGAAAGAGAGAGAGGGAGAGATGGAAAGGACTCTGAGAACTTTCTATTTTTGCATTTACGCTTTTGTTCTTCTTTTTTTTTTTGTTGTTTTGCCATGGCAATGTTTCTATGCCAAAGTTTAGCCCATTTACTTGGCGCTTTTACTACCTGCGCTCTTAGTGTTCCATTTTTGCTTTTCTCATTTTCACCGCCACTTTTGCCATTTTGTGCTCTATTTTGCTTTAGCTATCAGCTAACATTGCTTTCTCTCTCCCACCAATTTTCTGTTTGGATCTACGCTTATTTAAGCCATTTGTTACTTTACTCTAATTTAATTGCATTCGTGGGTCGTTTGATGCTCTTTTCTGTCTCTCATATAACGTATACGCTATGTAAGCCAAAGACTTGATTTAACCGTTTGTCTTGCTGTTTGCTTTTTTCCTGTTGCCCATTTGCACATTTCACAATTGACCCCCTTTTGGTTTGTTGTTCATGCCTTTTTCTTTGTCCTGTATGGTGGTTATCCTTTTAATCCTTATCAGTTTTGCCATAGCAAATACAAAAAATGAAAAACGAGGAAAAGGGGTAAACATTGTGGTTTTTTGATTTCATTTCAGTTCGTTTGGTTTACTTTCACTTTCATTTCTGTTATACAATTTTTTTTCTGTTGGAATCCAAACGCTAGGTAAATGATTTATTATCGAATTGCGGCCGCATGCGGTTTTCGTGGCATGCCCCGAAGTTTCTCTGCTTTAAGCACAAACACAACTACCAACACAAAATTGTGTAATTAATGATGCAACGAATGAAATTCAACACGGAACACTTTGCTATTCTTGCCATTTTATTCTCTACTGTGTGTGTGTGTGGGTGGGTGTGTGTGTAGATTTATTGCTTTGCACTTGAACTGGCTAAACAATGGAAAATAAATAAATACGGGTTAAAAAAATGCCTTCTCTATGGGTTGTTCAATTTTCTGATTAGTCCGAGATATATGTATATGTATAGTGTGTGTGTGTGTGTGGTGTGAAAAATGTAATTATCGTAGTGGCCTAGCTGTGAAATTTAGATATCCATGCAAATGGTAAATTTTGCAAATTGTCCAAATAAAAAAACGAAATGCTAAATATATTGTTTTTACCAAATGACCTGCAATTTAAATGATTGCATTCTTAATTGTCATTAGAAGTACAGCACACATAAAGTATGTCAAGTGCATTTATATTAAATATCTAGTTATTGCCTCTTAGTGTTTATTTCATTGACAGAACTTTCATATACTTGTATTTCAGTTAACACAGGGCGACAAAAAACACAGACGATAACTAACGTCAGTAGAATTCAATGATATTTTAAATGATATTTTAAAAGACTTAACTCTATTTTCATATTTTCATATGCTCTTCATTGTTTTGATGCTTCCAAAAAGGCAACAAGTAACTTAATATCCTTAAAAGCAGAGCAAAACTGAATATTTAGACAAGCGATAAGCGAATGCTAAGGGCTGTTAAAGTTCTCTTAAGAAATTTTTTAATCACTTTGTAACTTTGCCAAATTTCAACCGATTTTCGTCATTTTAATGATTTTAATTGATTTTTAATTTCGAATTGGAGTGTAAATCAAGGCAACTATAGAGATATCATTTCAAGCTTGGCAATGAATGCCAATAAAGAGCAAACTAGTCCCATAAACCTTAAATTCATTCAGCTCCAATTTGAATTTTTTAAGTCTTGGAAACGTTTGTGTCTTTATTTTCAAAATGATACAATGTCTTTTAAACCGCATAGAAATCTCCAGAGCTAATCATTGTGAAAATTTTTCCTAAAAGTCATGATGCATAATCATTAAAAAATCGTATCGAAAATATTTTGTAAGATTTAATTATAATTAATTTTTGAAATTGTTTAGAAATTGGCCACAACAAATGAAAAAAGTCAGATTAAGCAAAATTCTTTTTTGATTTTCATTCAAAGTTCAGACTTAAGAGTGGTCTCCTAGCTTGCATTGATCCTGATAACTTATACTTAGGTTTTTGGATTAGTATAGGCCCCGTATCCGGCACTATACTTTAGTATCTGAATATCAATTTCGTTATCCTGTGTCATTATTTCATTTGAATGCGTTGGTAGGTCTCTTTCGTTAAATTCTGTTGAATTATTTTTGTTATTTACTAAGAAAAAGTGTTCTCAATATTCTCAGTTCTGAACTAAAGTCAATGCTAACTTTGAGAGTCTATTTATACATAGTGCAAGTTCTAACTGAAAAACTAAAAGAAGTATTTTGAGATGCGCTTCAAAACTAATCTTAGTTGAGTATTTAAACAAGAGTTCAATAAATTTTTTTCTTTGTGAATTCTTTTGATTTGTTTTTTATATGTACTTCAATTTTCAATGTTCAACAATTAGTTATAAAAAGTTTGATAAGCTAAGCAAAAACACTTTATGTCCTATCCAATATCAATCTATGCAAAACGTGAATAATACTTGACCCAAATAGCAAGCAACAGCTAAAAAGACTTTTTATTGACAATATTCTAACAATAAAGGGGAAAAACTAAAAAAAAAACGAATAACTAAAAATAACAAACCAATGGCGCAGTATGATGCTAAAATTGACGGTGACTGCAGCGGCAGTAGAAATACCAGCAACAGCGTCAATTGCAACAGCGGCAACAGCAACAACACTTAAATGCAACAGCAACAAGCAATTTCGAATAAAAATCCGGCAAATAAAACTCAAGCAAATACAAAAACTATTAACTGTAGCTGGATGCCGGAGGCAATAGTTATTGTGAAACAACAACAGCAGCAACAGCAACAAAAGCAGCTACATCACGAACAACAATACAAACAAATTCGCAATATAAATTTATGCGGCGCCAATGGCGGCATCAACAGCAGCAGCAGCAGCAGCGGCAGCAACAGCAACAAAACAGCAAAACATCGGCATCGTAACCCAAGCCAAGCTGCTGCTGCTGGCGTCGACATTGACGCTACAGCAGCAGCAGCACCAACAACAAATAGGAGAAGCCACCAAAGCAGGACGCGAGCAGTTATTATTATAATGGCGTTAGTTTTTAGCATAATACAACAGCAACAGGAACAGCAACAGCAACAACATCAGCAACATTCGCTCTGGCCATTTTATAACGGTAAGTGCTCGCTCTCTCTTTCATTTGCCCACTTCAACAACTTTTTTTTTGTGTGCTGTGCCTTGTCCTTGTTGTTGTTTGTTTAGCGTAATAATAAAAAATTGCTGTTGCATACTTTTTAGCCACTGCCATAATATTTCAGCAGCAATGCAAATTATGTTTACGTGTGCGTGCGAAAATAAGCAGAAATGGCCATAAACGTCCAAGCCGGCTACAAATAGCGTTAAGAGTATGCTTTTAACAGTTCAAATTGCATTTAATGCATAATGCAAAATACATAGTTAACTCTACACATACAGAGAGAGAGAGAGAAGGATGTACTTGGGGGAGACTAGAACTAGAAGAAATATAAACAGCTCAAGCATAAGGAATTCATTTGTATACAATTTGTTATTGTTCATAAATGCAAAAAGTACAAAATTTGTATGCGTGCATAAAAGTTGAAATAACTTTATTACGGTTCTTGGTAAATATTTTTTTACACATTCATATATTTCTTTTGGCCATTTCACTTTGCTAAATGGCCAAGTTCTTCATTCCAAAAATATTCTTTCTATCATAACTTCGTACAGAGCTTAAGAATAGATATAACCATTCAGATTTATTTTGTGGCGTTTTATTGGATAGTTAAAGTCTGGGTTCAATAAATATAATTTGATATTGAGATAAATAGTTTCTAGTTGGGAGCGGTTAGAGCATTTGGCATAGTTCATATATCCTGTGAATGTGATCGAGGCCTATTAACAATATAAAAATATATGATAATTATATATTATATAATTATAGGGCAAATATAAATAATTATATAATTATAGGACAAATATAAAGAAGTAAATGTTATAACAATTACTTAAGACTTGCTTCCCAGTTACTAACAACTTTAACTAAAAAGTTTATCTTTTTAAATTTTAAACAAAAATTTTATATTTCAAATTGATTTTATAAATGTAATTGCAAAAAACCAAAATAGAATTGAATAATTTTGATAAATATGTCTTGAATTGAATTCCTTAATATCCCGTAAGCAAATTCATTCCTTTATCTAATCTTCCTATTTCTATTGATTTCATGTCAATATTGAATGTTTGCATTGTCTGTTCTTTATATCTACTCACACATATAAAGATACGTACACACTGTCATATCGGTTTGATGGTGTATATGTGGTTAGAAGACATTGCAGTATGCTTCATGTTGCCATAATTGCGATTATAATCATTATTATGATCATCATCATTGTCATTGGCTTCATGACTAAAGCAAACTGCTTAAATGCATGCGAGTTGGTTTCGCTCCTGACGCATCCTTCTGCAAGGCATAAGGATATATGTTTCCTAGTTTTTGTGGTGTATGTGTGAGTGAGTGAGAGTTCTGCATTGCTCGCACACTCACACAAATGCAGTTTTACGCTGTCCGCGTTTCACTTTACGCCATTCTGTGGCCAGTGATTTATGACTGGCTCATTGTCTAGTTGCATGCCGCTCGGAGGTGGCTCTGAGGCAGAGAGAACGAAAGCATGAGAGGTAGAGTGAATTCTCCTTTCTCAACTTTACCAACTGTCTGTGGTTTTACCGCAATAATCTTGTTTTATTAGTCTCCAGCGTAATTTTTTCACAGTTATTTCTTTTGGCCGATTTGTTTCAGTTGGTGGTGGGGTTTTTCCTTGTTTTTTTTTTTGTGTTTTGTGGTTATTTCCTCTGGGGGCTTCCTTTGGCGTTGTGGTTTAGTGTTCTGCATTCCCTCTCTTTGCCTTTCGTTTCTATTCACCCCAAATCTAGTTTCTCTCCATCTCTCTCTTTGGCTGTCCTATCTCATAAATAATTCATTAATATTTTTCAATTGATTTATCCCCATTTTCTCAGTAGGTTGCCAATTTTTGTGTGCTTCTTTCTTTTTTTTTTTTTTGTGTCTGCTCTGTATTTGGCCCTCTCAATCTTTCTTGATTTGGTCCCTCTCAATAACCAAGAGAAGTAGAATTTGTCAATGATGAAATGAGTTTCCTGCCATCGATTCGAAAAGGCATCGGGGCGTTGTGCTTTTGGTTTATGTCTGGCATATCCTTGAGCCACAAAATAACACAGAATGAAATGTAAGAAAAGGAAAGGAAAGAAAGTAGAACATTAGACAAGTTTGTTTGTTTATCAAACACTGCTGATGTCTGAGGCTTAAAGTGATCCTTAAAGTTGGTCAAGTCGGTGTTATTTTTTTTTTGTCGTTGTTGTTTTACGTTTCATTGCCTGAACACTTGGGCCCAAAGCGAAGGGCGAGAAAAGTTTACAATGAAATATTTGTGGCAAATGCCCAAGTGAATACCCAAGAAGTTACTCTTTAAATTGTTGTGAAACTTTGACTTTGACATACCCTTTACTTTTGTGAAATAAACGTTTTAATACAAATTATTTCAACTTAACATTTTCATATATTTCTAGTTAATAATCGTTTGCTACAAAATGTTGTCTACTTTTGTTTATTATACACATTTTGATGACTTTCAGATATCCTTTTGCCTATGTTTAGGGCACAACTGGATAAAATATTAAGGATTACGTCATCTCATTTTCACGTTGTCGTTTCTCGGCCTAATTACATGGTAATCTTGGGCAGTTTTTTGCAATTTACTTACTTCAAACAAGCCTCATAAATATTTTGTTAATGACCAACGATGAAAATGGCCTAAAATGAAAATTGGGCCAGCAGCCAACCAGCATTAACAAATCTTCAAAAATGCTCCAGCAAATTTTCAACTAATTAATGAAATTTATGTCGGTCAACTTCTATATAAGTATAAGAAAAGTACATACATATATAATTTTTCAAGAATTTTCTTCCTTTTTCCTTTTGGAATTTTTTTCCTTCTTTCTTTTTTTTGCGGTCCTTGTGTCGACAAGGATGGCCAGGAGTACGCACAACGACAACAACCGACGACTACGCCGACGGACGATAACAAAGTGTAAAGTCGAACGAAAATTGGGGCCAAACTAAAAAGTGAAAGTCGAACGAACAGCTAATTAAATGCAATTAAAAGTGGTTTGAGTGGTTCTTGGTTCTGGGTCGTTCTCATCCCTCTCAGACTTCATGTCCCTAGTTGTGTCATCGCCTTAGCCTGTATGTATGTGTGTCTGTGTGTGTGTGTGCACACTTAACTGTATATAGATAGTTATAGGTTTTACTCAAAAATTATGTGCAAGCATAAAACTTTGCTCATAAGAAAATTTTGTTTGCTGCTGATGATGGCAAAAAAATTGTATTCTGATAATGCATAAATCGATTGAAAGATGTCCTGGCCAAGCAATTTCACACAGGACAAACTCAATTAGTTTTTTGAGTTATCTATTTACTTGTTTAAAGTTCTTAACTGTTATGACTTTAACTTGCATAAAAATGTTGTATGTTTTAATACTAGAATTGATGTAGTTTAGTTGTCAAACTTGTACTTAAATAACTTTTGAATTCTCTTCTAGTTCCTTTTCGAAAGTTTTTGACATTAGGCATGAAGAGAGAAGTACACATTAGCTTCTTCTAGTTTCATAATTAAATTAGTATTTAAGCTTACAAATGTGAAAATAATATTTTGTAAAAGCTTAAAATGAATTCCAGTTTTAGTTCTTGTTTACTTTCATTTGCATTTTTAAAAACTTTTTGCACAATTTATTTATAGAAATTTTATATTCATTTTAGTGTTTGCTGATATAAATATTATTCATAACTTTCAAATTACATCTAATAATAAAAGTTGCGAGTTCAACTAACATTTTTCTAAATTTTTTATTTACTTTTTAACACTTGACCCCAAAAATAAAAAAAAACAAACATTGAAATATTTCTATTCCCTTAATAATGAAACGAAATTATACGAAATTAAATTAAATAAAGCCAAATAAAAACGAGTGTATTACCTTGAGCCAACAATTTGAGCTTTGGCAAAGTTTCCTATATTTGACACACACACACACGCACACATTAACACACATGCCATAAAAGTTTCTATTTCGACATGGACTTAATTATGTAAAACATAAAAAAAAACAAAATTTTGCACCAGAAACCAAACTGAGAAAAAAAAGAAAAAGGTAGAAACAAAATTCTGCCAACTATTATAAAATTTATGGCTATAGGTAAATATGTTGGCGACATTAAGCTCTAAAAATACAACAACATATATCCACAATATGCGCAATATTTCGGATAAAAGTACCAAATGCCACAAAAGGGCGGCAAATGTGGCACATCCTGGCAGAATATCCCGTGCATATCCTGTGTCAACAAACCGAAACCATAAGCTAAACGGTGGCCATTACCGCGATGGCACGACAAAAAAAAAAGCAAACAACAAATAAAACACGACCAACACACATACATACATAGTCAAATGTCTAGAATGAAATTAGGTCAATTGTTTGCAGGATGCGTTTGTGTGAATCCTGCATATCTTTGAGATGTGTATGTATGTGTGTTTTTTCCTTTTCTATTTTCCTCTCATCCGTTTTGTCGTGACAAAGTAAAGTGTATGTAGTAGGTAAGGGAATTTGGACGAATGGTAAGGGAAATTTAGCATGTCTCTGTTCTTAGCAATAAATTCAAGCTAAAAAACTTTTCTCTCCTGCGTATATAATTTACACAAAGAACTTGCTCAATTTACTTAAGACACAGGCTCGAGACGAAAAAATGGGCTCTAAGGAAGCAACAAACAACGCAAAAAAAAAAACGACTTGGGGAAAAACGGCTCACAAACTTTACCGTCTGCTTAAAAACTACAAGCAAAATTAAATTGGGCAAATGCCCAAAAAAAAAAACGAACAAAAAAAAATTAGTTCAGTTTCTTACTCTAATAATGTGAAACTTTATTAATTTGCTGCATTTTGCCAGCTGTTGGCTAAAAATTTACAGCTTGCTAATTTGGTTAATTTGGTTTTCTAGTAATTTTCCATTGCTATGCTATGCAGCTTTCACTTTCCCATTTTCTCTCACCCACAATTCACTCTTCACTCTTCACCATTCCAAATTTCTTTTTTCTTCTGGTCGGTTTTTTTCAGCTGTGCTGGCCCGTGCTCTATATATATATATGTATATCTATGTATATCTCCTCTCTAGCTTCTGCATCTATCTTTCTCACTTTGTCTGCTGCCTGTAACGCATTTCATTAATTAAATTGCAATTTCTAGAATACATTTTTTTGCATTTTATTCGTTGAAGCTCTTCTTCAATGCGCTGCATGTTAATTTTACACTTTGTAGAGCAAATGCTTTTTCACACTCTTTACTTGATTTTTATACACTGCAATTGCAAATGGGACCTATGCATATTGTAAGCAAGTTAGAGATGAAGAGAAGGTAACTAATCCAAAGAGACGATTACAATAGTTTCATTATTAAGACAAATTTCTAGCATAGCCATTTGCAGATATGAATATATTGTTAACTAACTATCGGTTGGTTGTTTTTTTGAACTTTTTGATTGATATTTCAAAACAAAAAAGTTTGCTAACTAAGATATCTAAATCAGCTAATATTGTAGACATTAAATGAAAGTATTGATTAATCTACTTAATGTTTGATTGCTAATAAAATCACAGAAACATTTCTTCTTGAAATTATTCTTATTTTCGCATTACTAAACTAATAATCAATAATTTTATTCATATGAACGCTAAAGCTTTGGTCATAGTCTTGATGGATACAAATTAATTAAATTTATTAACAATATATAAAATGGGAATTGTAGTCTGCGACTGGTTTAATTTCATATTAAAGTCTTAAAAAACATCATTGGATTGGTGAACAAATGTCCTTAACTACCTCGTGACGGATTCTGATTTTAAATTAAGCGAATTTTTGATGATCAGTATTAGATATTCATTCTTTGACTCCTATTATTACATCATTACATAAATTTATAAAATTAAATGGAGTTATTCAGTTAACATAAATGCACAATCCATGAATTCTCCCATTTGCTTGCTATTTCGCAACCAAGTTGTAGAGTATTATAATTTCGTTATAGATAAGCAATGGATAGCCATCTAATTTTTTTTTTTACTGGACTGTTCTGTTATTTTAGCGTACATTATTTTAAAATTAGTTTGGCTGCATTTTTTATTGAGTTGGTGAGTCTCTTTTGATGTAAATTGAAAGGCTGCGGTACCGAGAAAAAATATATATATCTATCTATATACGAGTATATATATGTATATATGTATATATATGTATATGTTTATGTTTGATATGCATAATTGAAATAGTAGGTATTCATTGGATGGGAAGCCACTTATATAAAGGGCAAAGACTCGAATTTTTGATGGCCTTTTTTGTTGTTTTTTGCTGTGTCGAATTTTTGTCTTAAAAAAAGGCTTTAATCGGGCCATTTTACGTATTTTATTTGGAATTTGAAAACCTTATTTAAAAAATGAGTTTTAATTAAGGCCCATGCTTTGACTATGTATAGCCTATTTTTGGGGGAATATTCATTTGACATGTCAATAATATATTTTTTTATGTTCATTTACTATTTTTGCATAATCTTTTTTACCGTTCTAAAATTTAGAATTTGCTCATTATAATCAATTGAATATCAAAGGCAAATGCCATTTCCTTCGTTTGGCAACATGGCGTATGAGTGGTTTTTTTTGCCCTTTAGCAAATTTTCGAGATTTAAAAAGAAGATAAAAAATACATGACAGCCAATTAACAAACGATTTGTTTGACTTACTGCCATATATACATATACTTGCCAATACACACACACACACACTCATGCATAATAACACACACACAGATATGTATTTTGGCAAAGCTTTTAACCATTTTGAAACCTTTGAGAACAAGCATTTCCGGCTTTGAATTGGGTGTGGTGTGTTATTGAATGTGTGTGCGTGTATGCTTGGTTATATGCTTTGACTGAAAGAGAACCAAAATCTTGAGATTAGGCAATGACGAAGTGAATATACACTTACATGAGTTGTACTGATTGGGGTTAAATGATGAAAAAGCCAACAGTTGAAGAGTTTATTATCCTTTGCTTACAATGTTTTGCTGAAGTAAATTAACTCAACCCTTTATTCAATCTGCTTATGGGAAATCAAATTGAAAAACCTATTTGTCTTCAGTTGCATAGACTCAACAACTGAAGACTTATTCTCTGCATGCAGATAAATCCTTTAATGTGTTGCAAGCTTTTAATAATTTTTAGCAGACCTTTTCTTATTTTTATGGTAAGAGCATTGTGTAAAAAAAGAGAAAAGCCAAGTGGTCTGTAAAGTAAAGTATAGCAAAGGAAAATAAAGTAAATGTGGGCCTAAGAAACCTTGTAACCGTAACATAAATATTGTGTAAAAGAAACAATGGCACAGCCAGCCACAAGACCAACATCATCATCATCGTCGTCATCATCGTTCTGCCATGCTCTCATGCCCTCATGCTGAGTATATACAGGCCACGGAAGTCGTTCAACTGCAAAAGTTTTTGGCAGAAAACTGTGTGGAATTAGTTATTCAACAACAAACAGAAAAAGAAAAAAAATCACAGCATAAGCTGCAATGCTAAAAAAAAAAAAAATAATTTGCCATTCATGTGTTTCTTCTTTTTTTTTTCATTTGTTTTTTTTTTTTTTTTTTTTGCGGCTTGCCTCAACACGTCGGAGATTCATGCACTCATACAGGTGTGAGCAGTGCAGAGATGGCGCATTAATTGCGCTTGGCTTGGCATTTTGCGCCCAAAAGTAGGCAGCAACATTATTTGTGTTCTGCGTACGAGTAGCTTAAAGCGAATGTGGAACACACACACACACACACACGCTCAGACAGCTTTGGACAAAGTCAGTGAGAGATAGAGAGGCAGATAGACTGTTATACAAATATATGTATTTCTAGACCGGCAATAAAATAAATTGCAATGAGGAAAAAAAGAAAGGGGAAAATTCTTTAATGAAAGAAACTTTATATAAAGTTTACTAAAAAGGTCAAAGAACGTCTCTCAGTACAATTCAATTTACAGAAAAAATACATGAAGCTTATATATGCACAAAAGTGAAAATCTTTTATTAATTTTTAAGTCCATACAAATAAAAAACAGATGAAGAGTAGCTTACAATCTTTTCATTTCGATGAAATCAAAATAAAATAAAAGTGGGTTAAGAATTCATAAAATTTATTGCACAATAAAATATAATCTTTAACTTAATCCGTAAAAAGAAAACTTTAAAATCTGTCAAATGTGTCACAAGCTTAAGATGACACACTTGGGGTTAAAGTGAATGAAACCTTTCACCTAATCACTTTTAAAAATATATTATTTGCCGGCATTGCTCTATTGATAACCAAGGGTTAAGCCTTAAAGTTTTTCTTTAAGGCTGATTGTAAAAACTCCCGACCTTGTCTACATGGGACTCATCTTGTTAGGCTGATTAAGTATATGCAACATTTGTGGCATGTATGTTGTATGAACACACATAGATGGGTGTATTTTTTCTGTACGTGTGTGTATCTGTGTTGTGTTGCGTTGCCGTTATAACAAACTTTATGGCAAACTTATTCTACCCATAGTCTCTATGGGCATAGTTACACACAAATACACACATATCCTTGTACATCCTGATATAGTGAATGCAACAGCAGCATCTGGTGTTGCTCCTGAGACATGTTGCAATTGCAGCTGAGGTTACTGCTTTACTTTATATTATTATTTTATTTTATATTACATCCTTTTAATTTTTACTGTCACTGTTACAAAAAAAAAAGAGAAAAGAGTAACACAAACAAATAAAGTCAGGTTTTTTGAGAACAAAAAATATCCTGTAAAGAATTTACAGGGCTGTTCTCCTTAATGAATCGTTTTCATTCCCAACGCACAAACGTCAATGTCTTCGTACAATTTAATAGCGAATCAAGAACCAAGTTTATTTGGAAACGGAAATAAAAGTTCAGATATCAAACTATATTAAATCAGAATACTATATTTCTGATAGTCAGAGTTGTTAAATGTTGTATTGGTTACTAGTTATGCAGTTTATCTTATTATCTTATACCAACTTAATTTAAAACATTTAAGGAATTTTACCTCAAGAATTCCAGACTTTTAAATTCATTAGTTGACTTAAATTACAAAATATACTTACAAAAGTAGTCCATATAAATTAAGTTAAAACTTGAATTAATATAAATTTAATTAAAAAATTAAAAATAATTTTTGTTTACCAGAAAATATGTTCTTTGGATGTTTTAAATTAAGTTAGAGAGTTAGAGCTGTTATTATGTCTTCATAAAATCTTATTTAACATTTGATAATCCAGAATTCATCTTTTTCTTTGAATAAAGTAGCGAAATTTGTTTAAACAAATCTTTTTCCTGAGACATGGAAAAATGATTCATTTCAGTAAATTCGCAGTGACTTGTTTCTTGCTAACTACCAAGATAATGAATATATATATATAAATATACTAAGATAGATTTTCCAGTTGGATTGCATTAGTATACGAAAGTATATGCTTTCGGTTTACAGGGTACAAGAAATCGTAAATATACGCATCTGAAACTCACTTTCTCTTATATATTCCATTTCCCTCCCTCTCTGGAGCTCTCTATCTCTCTTTGCCTCTTTTTATTTTAAACTTTTTACCTGTTTCTTTTCTTTCTTCTCTTTTTTGATCTTAACCATAAGCAGTAGGAATATAGACATTCTAGCACACTTTTGGTCTAATATAAGTGAGGCATAACCGTTTTTTGCTGGTTTGTTTCATATGTTTACTGAAGTAGACCAAGAGATAAGGTAAGAGATGGAGTTGGATTGAGCTTGGCGGGTGGCGTGGCCAATAGACGTAGACGCCAACTTACAATAATAGTAATAGTAAAACAAGTGGGCAAAACAAATATTTATATTCGTATATGTACGTGTTTTTCGCGCTGTTTCATTTATTAAATTGTAATACAAATAATCAGCATCAAAATAGACATTCTAACGACCTTTTCATTTAATATATGTATGTATACACAAAAGGGGAATTGCTTTGAACGTTGCGAAAAGCAAAAGAAGAATCATTTCTTCTGCCTTCTTTGGCTTCTGCGTTAGCTTGGGAAAATGCAATGTGTGCAGGGATTCTTCCTTTCTATTATACACACATATGCATATGTTCATTCGTATGTAAGGACACAGTATACACAGAAAGCCCTTGACGCAATAAATATCAAGTAGAGGAACAAAATTATGAGCAGATTGTAAGAAAAGTTTCATCTCGAATCGATTTTGTTGGCTTGGGTGTTCTTAAGCCTTCAACTTGTTTCTTTTAGCTTTTATATATTTAAAACATTTTGGAGGATAAGACAAGATACAGGGTCATTTGTTTTGTCTCAATCGACGTCTAGTCGACAATTCTCTGATTGGATTCACAAGCTTTGAAGTCGCCTAAGCTCTGTGTGAGGACGAAATGAAAATTATATTCTCTTTTATTTATTTCCAATGGCCTAAAGAGTGTTGGCCTCTTTCTTTTTAGTCTTTTAAATGCAAATCTTCCTTTTCATTTTATTAACACATTTTCTTTAGTGGTTTTAAGGCTTTGGTTTTTGTTGAATATTTGACCCTTTTTTTTTGCTAACCATTTTGTTGACCATTTCTCGGATTTGTATCTAAATAGTTGGTCAAAGTTTTAATTTCTTGATGTACCATGGAAATTGTGGTGCTTTTTGTCTGAGGGAAAAGTTTTTACTTTTGTGTTCTTGTTGTTGTTGCATAGTTTAATGATTCATGATTGGAAACTTTAATTTATGTTTGCTGATTTCTATGAGAGAGTTGTTCCACATAATTTATTAGAGCAGAAGATGAACGGGGAACAGGATGATAAAGTGGCAAACGAACTTTTGCCATAGCACATAAAATTTATAGCAATTAATATTAAGAAAAGATATTTAATGATAAAAAACAGAGGAACTCTTTGGAGTGTCTCAAGGATCAAAGTGAACAGAATGGGATATTATTTACAGGGAATTACAAAATTGTCGAGAATATACACAGCATTGCGGCAAATCCACTTAAATTTCATAAACAAAAATGTGTTTAAAACGTAATTTTATATTGTAGAAAAGTTTTTAGGCTTTTGTGGTTATTCCCGAAGAAAAATAAATATTCATCAAGTTTTCAACTCAAGCAAGCTGTTTGAGCTCCCGTGTGTTCACCTTTCTCCGCCTTCATTTCCTATGTGGCCACTAACCACCTGGCCATCAATCAATCGAGACGGTAAAGTTTTATGTAGCTTTCTGGTCCGTTGCGGGCGTCTAACCAAGCCAATTAATTTGTGGTTACATGCCTTTCCCACTCATCAATAAATAAATATAAATCAACACCGCTGGGCATTTAAATATTTCACTTTTACTCTGCAACTAACGAACAAAAATAAATATAGAAAAAATATTCATTAAAATTATTCGTACGGAAATTTTTGAAAGGAGAAACTTTATCACACTTTTTACAAGTAAATGAATGTGGCCTTGTAAAGTGGCAAACTGAATTTTCCAATATCTAAATATAATATGTAGAATAGAAAGTTAGTGTAAGAGAAGACTAAACTTTATATTGGTGAACTGTTACTTTGTAGAAACTATTTGCTTACTGTATGTATTAACCTATTCATATGCCTTTGACTGTATGAGAATGAAATACTTTTGCTGACGCCAAGTAAATACCAATGCCAAAGTCGCAACAATAACAAAAAGCCTGGTAAAATGGCAAAAACTTTTGATTAAGCAAATTTTTGGTTTAATTAACTGTTTTATCTTTCTCTTCCTTTGTGCGGTGATATGAGGCTGAGGTGTTGAAGAAAAGAGCAATTTAATGAGAAAAAAGTTGCAACAAAAACGGTTATACAATCAAAAAAATTTCAATACTTTAGCGCATTCCAATTAGCTCATTTCATAACATCATGTTCAACGTTTTGGCCATCATTTTTGTCTTCCTAATGCAGTCGAGTGGGCCACACACTTGTAAAGTGAAGTAAATAGCCCAAGGACAACCACCAGGACCAGCAACGAGTGAAAAGTTGCAGTTGACACTATCTTAGGAAATTAGTTTCTTTATTTATTTTTTCTTGTATTTTTTGACTTGACATCATTTTAGCCGTTAGCTGACACACTCAAGAACCCAGATGGTGGCGGATGAAGGACGCCCACTCCGTTGGTATAATTTTAAGAGTCTTCTTTTTTGCTTCGTTTTCCTGCTGTGTAATGTGAATATTTGTGCATTCTTCGCCTTGGACTTCGTTTGCCCCCGACACAAATCTTACTTGGACATGCTGGCCAGGCAACTGGCAGTCATGCCAACGTCAACAAAAGGCTCAACATAAATCCAGCCCTGCTTTTTGCTCTTCATCTTGCCCTTGTGTGTGTGTGAGCTAAGCGTTTTTATTTAACTTTACACTTGACCCCAGCAAAATGGCTGCTTCAGCTGCTGGCACGCGCAGGCGATTACTTGTCCTGCATCCCTTTCTCTTGCTTCATGGCAGGTAAATTGGCAAGGATGGCAAAAATGCTGAAAGAAATGACACTTGGAACTGTTCAAAAATTATACTTTTAATAAAGAAATACAAACTAGTCTATCATTAACAAAAAACATTTGCAATAAATTGCATAAAAATGTTCAAAAAAAATACTAAAAACTAAAAATGCTACGAAGCGACATTAAAGTAAAAGTTTCGGCCAACATGACGTATGTGTAATATACCAAAAATATCATTGTAAGCTCTTTTAGGACTGAGACTAGAATATGAATATGAATGTCAGGAATTTTTATAGCATAAACTTGAAACCAAACTAGAAAAAAACTGAGTAAACTCTAAGTATTTAAATTTCAACATTAATACTTAAGTGATTAAATTTTCCATCGATTTAAGTTACACTTGTAAGGTATTAGCTGGTTGTCAATATTTATTTTACATATGGTTCAACATTTTTGTGTGCCTGTCTGGCAACTATTTCCTTGAAATCAAAAACATACTTTCCCTGGCTAAGCTCAATTTCCAACTATTTCTATACCCAAAGTCAGGAAAAAAGATATTTTTTTATGACATTTCCTTTTGCAGTCTTTAGTTGTGGAATTTTATTTCACTTTGGTTTGGCAGCTTCCAAAACATTTTCAAAGATATATTTTTTGGTTTAAGTAGATTAGTTGTGCGGTTGGACTGTTTTTGCTCACTTTAAAGTTTCCTTTACCCAAGAAAATGTTAACTAAACTAACGTTTTTTGATGAGAATCTTTTTTGGAAACTAATGTCCGAACATCAAAAGCAACAAATACAAATTCAAGTGCATTGAACCTTCTTAACAAATCAAAGTGGAGGAGGAAGTCTCACCCAAATCTGGGTGGTCATACATCAAAGCAATCAAATGGACCCAAGTGTATCTATCAAGCGATAAGTGAGTACGTAAGAATGAAAGTCAGCCAAATTCAAATCTTACTTTTCTACAACACACAAATATAAAAAAATAAAAAAAAAGAGAAGAAAAGAAAAGAATGAAAGGAAAGTAAACGATTCCATTTATAAATTGAGTTTCTCTTTGGGCTGTTGGGTAAGTTACGAGAGGTTGCGACTGGCCGGCAACAAATTATCGCCCTGGCACCTAGCCCGAATCTGTAACCGAATCCAAGCCCGGACCTGGACATAAACCAAATTCCCCCCACCTCTTTCACTCTCTCTTTCTCTCTTAAAAAAAAAAGGCAAATGAAATGAACTTCTCTTGTTGGGTAACAAAGAACTGACCAAGCAATTTGCCAACCCCAAAGGCTAACCAACACCTCATCACTCACAGCACAGAGTAGACCCCAGTCTTCGGCCTTAATTAAACAGATTTGTACTCTGCAACATACTGGAGCAGCAAGTTTAACCGAGGTCAAGTTTTATACCCACACAAAAGACTGAAATCTGTTTTGTAGTTTTACATTTTTTGTTTCTGTTTGATTTAACTGACTTTTGATTCGGCAAAAAGAAAGGAAACTTAGTCAAAGATAAGAGGAATTCAATTGAAAATTGGTTTTGCCAAAAGTTGAGCCTACGAATTGCTTGTGAAAGTTACACCAAGCTGAAATTGAAACGAAATTAGGTTCAGAAATTCAATTTTCATTTTTACTGTAGTAGACTAGTCGTAGTTAATCATTGATTATCGATTTACCTCAGAGTGATGCTTCATTTTAGTTTTATATTTCTTAAATTTTGAATGATGAAGTGAGTTATTTTTTGGGGTATGAAAATAGAAACAGTCCTTGTTATGCTGATGGGGAAATAAAGATCCTGCTGGCCCTACTGAAGCGGCTATCTGGTCCAATAACTTTACCAAAAAAAAAAAAAAACTGTTTTTTCTTAAAAGTATTAATTTTAGCCATACCGTATTTAAACATTTTTGAGACCGTTGCTCAGAGTATTACTTTACGTTAGATTTCTTTTCCATTTTCTGTACATTTCGTTTCTTTTGCGCTTTGGTTTATGTTAGCTGCGATTAAATAGTGTTAATAAAAACGTCAAAACATCGAAGGACTTGAAGAGAATAGGAGCAAGTTTTTATTGTAGAAGAAATGCAAATCTCAAGTATCTATTTAATTAGAAGAAATGTAAATCTCAAGTATCGATCTAATCTTCTGTTCTCTTTTGTATAATCCAGTCAGAACATTAATCACTAAACAGGAAACCCTCAGTGCCAATCTTCTTTTTATTGGCATCTTTGTCAACTGGCACACGTTTTACTTCCTAAGAAGTAATGACAAACTAACAAATTATTTTTATCAATTTTGTCAATCAACTCACCAACAGACACTTATTGTTCAATGCCTGAGGACGGGGTCTTTCTCTACGCAATTTTACATGACGTTCCACGGGTACATAGTACAGTGAACCCTCCTTTTCACGGAGCATAAAACGTTCACCGCGTTCCGCATTCTCGGCAGTGCGTTCTTCTGTGTATCGCTGATCGGAGATATAGTAAAAATTATTACTTTCTGCATCGCGATTTGAAGGCTCGTGAGCATTAAAATTAATTAAATAACTGCCACAATCTTTGATCAGACTATTTGGTATATCAACTGGTGGAATATCAAATAGAACCTGAACGAATTCAAAGCTCTGCAGATTCAAATCAGGAAATATGGGCAATATGGCAATGGGTTTTGCTTTACTTCCCGGTTTGGTTGGATGACATCCCAGAGGTTTTTCAATACTCTTGAATGTCTGATTAATTAGCTGCTTCTGTTGCTGCAGCGAGACAGTTTCGACCTTCTTGGACTTGGACTCTGGTGATGGTACACGCTGTAGACTGGTACGTGGTCGTGGTACATGGGCCCGTTCTTTGGCAAACATCAGTTGAAACTCCTGGGCACGGGGATGTCCAAGTGGAGTTGCTTTCGCTTTGGGTGTCTGACAGTCCAAAGCTTCAATATCATTTAGTAGAGCTGCATCACGTGGATCCATTTGGGCTGATTTATTCAGTGGTTGGTCATAAATTTGCTGATTAACCAAATCTAAATTGAAGAGACTCTGAAGACCATTGAAATGAAAAGCGTGTTGAGCTTCTAATTCGGGAAATGACACAGGCTCATTGGTATAATCTAGCAGGGTCTTGCCACAAGGCAGGAATTTGCAGTCCACAGCAAAGTCGGGTAACTCATTGGTATAGACAATGTCTCCAAGAAATTGGTTGCTGATGATGGTTCATATATGTATGTATAAAGAATTTTAATCGAAATTTTTTTTTGTTTTAACTTACTGTTTATCATCTTTTTTCTTGGATTTTTCCATTTTGCAAATTTCAATAAATTTTTGCTCGTTGCACAATGATTTTTTCTGCTTTGTCAGGGAAATATTTGACAACTTTCTCTTTTGGACAGAGTGAACCAAAAGTATTAAACAATCCTAGAATTAACTAAAGGTATTTGTTTTTGTATATGAATAAAAAGAGGTCCGAGAAAACACTTTTATTAGGTGTGTAACTTGCAACACTGTTAGTTGCAGCTCTTACAATCTGCAGTTTACAACACTGTCCTTACAGAAACCGAGTGCAGAATGAGATTGCTATCTGACATCTATGCCTGTCAATATGTTGTAGAGACTGACAGCTGAAAGTTTGGATGTTTTTTTTTTGGGGTATAGTGTCATAACTTTAAGGCCAAAACTTGATATAATTATTATATTATTTCGAAGGACTGAAATCGCCGTACCAATCTGACCGGATGTGTTTATATTTCTTGTTTATGAAGACAACTGCTTAAGGATTTCTATTTGGTTTCTTTTTCCAAGAAAATTTAAAACTTTTTTTCAAGATTTTTAAATACTATGATTAAATTTACACCCAAAATTAGAGACAGTGTGATTAGATTGGTTGAGCAGTAGCAGAAAACTTTACTTACATTGGACAACAGAATCTCAGTGTGGCGTACGCATTAGTGGCCTTTACCTAATATCTTAACACCCACTGATGATGCAGCCACCCACCTCGAAGGCTCCAGCTTACGTTTAAAAGTAACTTTAAAGCCTGTTCGTTGCTTGTCATTGTGAACAAATCTCTCTCTTCAACCACAAATGCCTGGACCAGTTCACTTTGTCCACGACCGTAATGAACCCTGACATCCTCCTTCCACTTCTCCCTCACACAGTGTGGCGTAAGCTCATCACGTGCCACGCCTACCGCTTCCGCGTGCGCGCGCCTACATTCAATTGTTGTTGGTCATAATGAGGTGAACCAAGAAGTAGCAGCTAGACCAGCTGGCCAGCTTTTGTGAGCCAGAGCTGTGGCTTGGCTCGTGCCAAATTAATTGATGCGACAATGGCTGAGCAATGACTAAAACTTGGGCCTCAAAACTTAATTCAGGTCCGCCACATCATGAACTCATCATCACATCAGGAAGGAATCGAGGGAGGTGGCTGTTAGATTTTCTTCCCCTCAACCAACGCACACACACACACACACACACAGTTGGTTGAGGCTGTGCAATTTGCGTGAGGAATTTCATTAGAGGCAAAGTTCCTGAAATCAAAATTTAATTTATGCTGACATTGAAGTGTCTGTGGGGCAATTAAATTGACCGAGATGGTAGGGGGCCACGCCCCGTTCTTTATTTTGGTGTATGTGTGTGTGGATGGGTGTTTGGTTGGTTGATGGTGTGTGTTGATTAAGTACCCGCTAAGCAATATTTTTCAGCATAATGATAGCTTGGCACGCAGCTTTTCAGTGTTCACTTCGTTTAAGCCTTTCACACTGAAGGCTGTCCTCTCAAGTCCATTTTGATGGTTGACTGATTAGCCAGACGATTAGGCTTTTGTCTTTTAAATTTATGATGGCTAAGCACTTTTTAGACTTGACCTTGCTCATCTGATGGTCTCCTAATGGCAAATGGAAATACAGTTTTATCTTCTCGCCAGTTATTTGGAATTTTAGTTCAATTAACAAACTCGATTATGCGAGAGCTTTTGGTAAGCTAATCAATTGTAAAGGCAAATCATTTAGTAATTAAAATTGAACATTTTGTTTTGTTCAAGAACATGTTATCCTAAGAGTTGTGTAAATATCTTGAATACTCTGTATTATACCTTATAGAAATACCATAAGTGTTTCTAGTTGGACTTTAGTTAAATGAAGTTCGTTTTATTGGATGGATTTAGGCAGAAACCGCAGTGAATCTTTTAAGTTTAAACTTTAAACCAATAAAATCCCTACGGGCCTCATGTAATCCGTCCTTATATTGTATATTTGTTGGGAATTCGTCTAATTAAATCTTTGACAGACTAGTAAATAAAAAATCTTTTATAGAAATTGGTGTAACGAAAATGCATCAAAATTACTGATTTATCTGCTTCGGTTCCAATAGATCGATCAACCCCAAAAAAAAAGAAACTTTGATAAACAATTTTTCAGTTTGGAGCAAGTATGAACTCAAAAAGTTAATTTGAAGGAATCACCAAAAAGGTCTTTAGCCAGGCCAATGAAGAAATTATTGCTTTACCTTTTGCTTTATTTATGTATTTCTTGACTGAATCAATAAATTTATAAATTTCGGGCTAAAGAAATGATTGGTCAAAAGGAAAATGATTTTGGTTATTAGCTATTTTGTATTTTTGTTTCCTTAACTAGACAAATGATGATAGCAATATCCTGAGGGAGTGAACACTGTCATGTAAGTCCTTGAAGAATACAATGTTACGTTTAAAAAGCAATTAACTTAAGTTGGGTATCTTGTCCAGGTTACAGTTGATCGGTTGTAAATTGATTTACCTTTTTTTATTGTGTATCTGTTAGCTGTATCCTGTTTTGCAAATGTCCTTTGCGGCACGCAACTGAATTCCCACACAACAACCTCATCAGAGTAATTAAGCAGCCACGCCCATGTCCGTGAGTCGGTTTTAAACGCGCATTTTACTAATTAAGTGGCAAATGAATGAAAATGCTGGTCCCTATCCTGTTCACTGATTTTTCAATTGTCCTATGGTAGAATCCTTTTTGTGACATAGAAGGCTTAATTATGCCAAATGTAAGTATGTACATAGGTATGCGTTTATGTGTGGCTGTGTTTGTATCTGTGTGTGTGTGGATATCATTTTTGTAGGCGTGACTTAGGTTCAACGAGCATTCGTTTTCATTAGCAGCAGCAAAAAGAGCAACATCAACGACAAGCATTCAGGTATCCAGGAATCTAGGAATCCTTTAGCTCAGTTTCAGGTCAAGTTGAATTATTTTAATGATAGCTGACAAGGCAAATGGCTAAACACGACATGGAACGACGAACGAAGCAACGTGAACGTGGGCAATGGAGTCGGATGACAAGCCGCATTAGCATGCATTACATCAGGACACTTTCCTTGGATCCTTCGTGTTTGGTTTACACCAAAAAGCATGCTGTAATTACTTTATGTCCGAGTCGTGTTGGACTTCTACTATTTTCGGGGCAGCAGCCAAACCACCAGACAGACAGACAGACAGACAAACACGGAGACAGGCTGCCTGGACATAATTGTAACCAGACCACGCCCACACAATTAGAGACGCCCTCCTTCCCAACCAACAACCAACACATTCACGAGAAGAAGAAGAAGCATAAATCATAATTACTTTGCTCCTGCCTCCGTTGACTCGGCTGGCTTTTTCCTGCTCACTCGAGTGAAGACGTTTATTAAGCGCCATTACCTCGGCATATAAAGTGCTTTCTGCAGGCACTTCCTCGCTATCCCCCTTCTTAACACCCTTCACTCTGGGCGGTGTGTGTCTGTGTGTGTGTTAGTGGGTTTGTTTGTTTGTGCCTCTGGTACCCACTACAATTGATTGCACTGTGGTTACGGGTCGAGTAATTTGTTATTGCTATTTCATTTCTGGCCTTCCTGTGCTGCCTTGTGGTTTCCCACATCTCTCAACACCTTACCCCCCTCCATCCTTACAAATGCACATTTGGCCCACTTGCCACACCCTCCAAAATGTTGACTTTTGCTTTACATTCCACTTTTTCTTTCTTATTTTGGTTGGCATTTTTTTATTATTTATAATTTATTTTTCTTTCATTCACCAGAATGAAAATTTAAGAGCTTTTTCATTATTTGTCCTTTGGCTATTTTCTCTTTTGGCCCCTTCTCATTTGTTATTTACCTTTTGTTCTATGCATAATTAATAATTATTAATAATTATGGAAAAAAATAGATATATCTAAATATATTTTCCATAAATATTTTGCGGTTGTGACAGCTTTGTGGCTTATGCAAATATGGCATTTATTAGATATATGTTTATTATTTTAGTTATTAGTTTGTTAACAAATATAATCAGATGCCAAAATACCCTTTGTATCTGTCTCAGGTTGTTGGGTTTTATAGAGGAAACTAAATACAAAGGATTATCTTGCATCTAAGCTCTGAAGTAATGTAAAGGTTGATGTAATCGGTGATTCATTTTCCTATAATATTATGTATGAAAAAACTTTAAAGTTTTTAATTGATACAACCGCTTATTTACATTTTCTACCTTTCCATTAAGTGAGTTCTTAGATACCTGACATTTTTATCTCATTAAATATTTCTAATTTTTCAATATCCGGAGAATTTTGACAACTTTTAAAATATCGGTCTAACTTATTAAATGCCTCAGATAAACGATTTTAAATGAACATTATCTCGATATAATTTTTTACATATTTTTCACACCAATTAATCTTAGGCATGTAAGTCGTTAGAGTATTTCAGAATTGTCTGTCATTGGAATTTTTTTTTCTTATGTGAGCAGCAAATAATTATGCATCAAAAGAAACATTGAAATTTGAAATTCCATTTTAAATTCTTATTAATCAATAAACAAACTGCTCAAAGTTCAATTTATTTCGACTTATTGGGAATTTCGCAAAAAGTTTTCTCTTCATTGCGACTGCATTGTTCACCTTTTGGATGGATGAAAAGTTTTTTCCTTTTTGCCTTGCCACTCATCAAGGCAATTTGAGAGGCACTTGAAAAAGTTTCATGCACAAAAGCCATAATAAGGCTCATCATAAAATTAGAATACGAAAAGTATGAAACAAAAAACCACAACAACAACAACCAAAAGAAAGAAAAGAGCAAATACAGAATAACAAAGCCAATGCATAAAATTTTCATTCATGTAGATGAGAGAGAGAGAGACGATAAAGTAGAATAAGTTTAAAACAAATCGGAGTAGGTGTACTGTAGAGTGTAGAGTGACGAAGATGATGAAAAACTCTCAACAGCATCACATATACGACCTGCAGGACCCGAGCATAATAAATGTGTGTTGTTTCTGGCTTGTTAGCTTACTGGCTGGCTAGCTGGTTGGCCGACTGGCTGACAAAAGTTGTTGCGGTCACTTGGAACTAGAATAAAATTTAATTAACCCCAATGTAAGGTTTTGGTTGCCAAGTGAGTATTTGGATATTTGGTACGTTGTTACTTTTGTTTTGGCCAGACAAAGGTAAATTGCACTTTACTGGATTCTCGTTATACTTGAATTTCTCTTGGCTTTATACTCATGGAAGTGGCTTTCGAATGGGGAGAGAGGCAGAAGTGGGAGAATAGCAAATATGAGCTGCACTTCTAGTGAATTATAGAGGTTAATTTGAATACTCAAGTGTACCAAATAGACAGACAAGTAGTAATACACACAGAACAAAGGCAAGCACACCCGCACACACATACACACACACACAATTCGCCATATAAGATAGATACATATGTAGGTACATTAAATTTTTGTTCTAAACTTTTAAGTCAGCAGTTTTAACACATATTTGAATATAAATTTTGGTAAAAACAATAAAGTAACGCCTCAAGGACTTGACTCAAATGTATATTGTGAATGTCTAGAAAACAAATCTTGAACTTTCTATCCCAATATCTATGTTTTGGCACTCTCTGCCGCATTGTTTGGAGTGCAAGTTATCAACTTGCATGCGAAAACAGAAATCAGTAGTGAAAGTTGCTTAATTGTGTCAAAGAACAACAACAACTACTCGTTCCGCAGAGAAGCAAACAACCTTGGAGATGGTGTTAAGACACAGATAAGCTTAAGAGCAAGTGTTTGTGTATGTGTTTGCGTGTGTAGGTCTAAGTCTTACGCCTAATTTAATTCTAATTAAACACCGCCAAGGCTTAAACATTTAGAACAAACCGTGTCAAAAAACCACAAACTAAGCGCATATACTTAAAAATCTTTTTAAAACTTGTTTATCAAAGGAAATTACTTGGAATGTGTATAAAATACTGCAAAATGTGTGAAGAAACAAACATTTACAACAAAAGACTTTAAAGTTAAAATTGATTTTGTAAAATACTCTAAACATAATAAGAAGAGAATATTAATCTTCAATGCACAAAATACATATATGCACTTTTAAATCCTTTAACACTTTTTACAGAATGGAGAAATATGTACATATGTGTTTAACATAAACAACATATTTATTTTAGTTGTTTGATGAAAATTAACCCTTACACATTTGGAACAAAGCTTGAAGCTAAAAATTAATCAAAAGAATCGAAAATTGGGCAGAGTGAATGAGACAAATATGTGTTAGACAAACAATTCATTTACTCAGCACTATTAATTGGCAGATCAATTTCTTTTGTTTAGTTTTATGGTTTCAACGGCTTGTGTTCGTGTCGAGTTTACAATTCAACAATTAAGTTTCTATATGTACATACATTTTAATTTAATTTGTCACTACAATATTCAAATATTTCACATCAAATAAAATGAAATTGATGCATTATATTATTTATAAATATCCAACACTAATTTGTGCGAAAAGTTTCATCTGATAGGGACCTAGATCAAGTTAATATTTTGCATTCAACCCAAAATATACATAATCATTTACATGTGTCAATCCTTTTTGTTTTGACTTATGTGAGCAGCAAAAAGTGTGTTCCCAATTTAACAATAGAGGAATTCGATTGCAAATGTTTAAACAATTTTTTTTATAACCCTTAAAAGTAGGCAATGCTTTTCTTGCACTTTGATTAAATCAATACATTTATTTCATTGCCTTTAATATTATATTAGACATTGATTCTCCACTACTTTCCCATAAACATTTGGATTCTTCCCTTGCTCCAATGCATTTCCTATAAATAATAATTTATCTTCAGTTATTTTTAAAGGTGCTACGCAGAAAATGACAGAAGAACATTTTTCATATGTCCTTCGGTGCATTCTTTTACTTTCAAAACAATCAAATATCCGTTACGTGCCCTTTTTCTTTTATTACATGTATCTAAAATTTACAACCAAGTATATATAATATTCAATTACACTATCCCCTTACATCCTCTAGCACTATTCGTTTCTAGCACATTCTGCAATTTTTCTGCAAAGCAACTGAATATTTGTTATACTTGCCAAATTACAAACCATTTGAAGTACAATAAAAAAGTCAGTAGCTGCAGCAACAGTAGCAACGGCAAGGAAGACAGTATAGTACGAGTTCCAAATTCATCCATCAGGAGACGGATAATGCAATTGAGCGAGAGCAGCTGTCTGTAGACGGCCACGCCCTAAGCAACGCCCATATGCTTAGTTTTAGCCACTTGAATGCTGAAATGGAGTTAAGCGTTGAGCAAAGTGAAACGAAGTGCAATGTGATGAAAGTGTGACAATGTAAATAGTCTTGCACGCCCACACACACGCACACCTATACACACTCTCATAAGTGTGTGTGTATGTGTTTAGAACATATGGAAGAGCGTGCATGGCTAAAGCCAACATTTCCGTTTCCGTTTTCAACTTTTTTCCCTCCAAGTTTCTTTAGATTTCACAATTGAAAACGAAGGCAAATGTCTGTATAGTGTGTAAGTGTGTTGGTGAGTATGTCTGTTTGTGTGCGAAATTGAAGCATTACATTGTCGAGAGATGTTGGCATGTCCTCCATACCATGCCCGTCAGCCAAAGCCCATCTATGCCAATACCTTGCACCTTGTACTTTGGAACCTTCCTTCAGGATTCTGGGTCCTGGCCTCATTTGCAGCTTCAGCTGGCTGCCTCGTTACACGTTAGCTTGTTATGCTTTTATTCCGGGAGACCCTTGTACTTTTTCTATTACGTGGACGAGTGTTTTTCTCCATGTGTGTGTGTGTGTGTGAGTGTTGATGTAGTTCCTTTAGTCCTTTCTTCAGGCTTTTTGAGCCTGGCCTTGTTGTTGTCCTTGCGCTTTTATTGCATGTTTTATGGAAATTTTCAAACATTAGACGCACTCTGCACATCAAACGCATTTAACGCATTTTCAACAGACTTCCTCTCCCTCTCTCTCTCTCTCCCTCTCTGTCACTGAAACATAGCCGGGCTAATATATGCATGTCCTTCAAATCCAGAGACCCAGCCAAAGGGGTTGAAAATGAGAATAACTTCTTTCATAAATGCACACAATATGTATACCCCATTTGTGATCACTACGCCCTTGCTTTTGACATTAGCCTAAAAGCCAATTTGGCAGTCGTTCTGTATCAGGTTGACTCCCCTAAAGCGCACCTGAGCTTCACTATGCGTATAGCAAATTTCATGCCTCCACCCACTTCTATCATATCTGCATCTGAATTTTGGCTTTTTGAGCATGAAGAACACACACGCACACACACACACACACACAACTGCTAATTTGGTTTGATGTATTGCTCCAGAGACATCCATCAGCAGTCGAAGCTATGATTCTGTTTGCCTCTGCATCACTTCGAGCTTGAACAATGAACAATGAATGGGCTGAAGCCAACAGGCCTAAAAACCAAAATTGATTATGTGAATTCTCTACGTCTGTATCCTGTTTTTGCTCTATCTGTGATCTGTGAGCCTTGAAGCTGAAACGTTTTTTCTGTCTATACTATTGATTGATTTAAACTATAATCACAAAATTTATCAATATGAGCTTTAGGCGATTCAATGAAGTCTGAACAATTAATTAGAAAATTATGCACATGAAATTGTTAATGTATGCACACAATGTTATCTATCTTTAATGAGTGATCTAAAATTAAACATATATACTGTTTATAATAGATTGAATTCCAATAGTTATTCATTGGTATTTGTGTACACATTTTTAGCTTACTTAATGTTAAAATTAAATAATTTGCAGCAAAATTCATTTAGAGTCTGTCTTATTATTAAGTAAAGTAAGTAAATGAACAAACATATTTTGAATTGATTATGGGAAATTGAACGAATTCTGTAGTTGTTAAAACAAGAAATACATTATTATGTGAAGGATAAATATTTTCGCCGATCTATTTTTAAGTGTGAAGGTTTTTAAAGGTTGGATTTTTGAAAGCTCAAAGATGGACTTTAATTTTTCACAACTTTTTGTTTCCTTAACCAGGAACATCTCCGTTGAATCAACCCGTATTCAAGTGCAGCTGCTCCTAAATTTAAACGAATTGTGTTTGATAAGATAACCTAGTTTGTTTAAAAATCGGATCATAAGCTTCATCAATTAATTTTTTTTTCACAGAAATGCTGATAACTGCAAAGAAAAAAGAATATGCGTCATAGATTAAAATTGACCACGACCTCGGCTTTTTACTCTCTCTCTGTTTCTATTGCAATGTTGACATCATTAATTCAATCAGTTTGAAGTAGCAGTTGTAGTAAAAGTAGGATCAGCAATGGGAACAGCAGCTGGAGCAAATGAGGGCAGGATGGCAAGGAACCGTCACCATCATCATGGGGCTATGGGGCAATGGCTGTGGCACAAATGCTATTAATTTTGTGCTAACACAAATACAAACACATAGCGAGAGCCATAAATTCATTTATAACTTAGATGCACACACACACACACACACACACACATGTATACGCCCACATAACAACAAAAAAAAAAACACATACCGTATTTGTTGTCCGGTCAAATCCACTTTCACTTGACACATAAATTGAGTTAAAAGAAATGCCAAATTGAATTTTATTATACAACATTTGCGCTCGATTTCACACACAAACGAACCAACGAACGAACGAGAAACATTAACAAAAAAAATGAAAAAGGACCTTAAAAATAAAATTGGGAGTAAAGTGAAACAAATCCCAAATCCCGACACGTGTGCCATGTGATTTGTAGAGTCCTTTGAAGGAGATTCATGCCAGCAAGAAATTTGCATGACATCTTTTTCTTTGCTTGGCCTAAAGAACCAAAGAGATTTGACAACATCAAATGATGGCCGAAAATAGTTTTCTTTTCTATATGCAAATTATATATGTTTGCTTTACTTTCCATTTTTTGTCCATTCTTTCTCGTCCATCTTTTACTGCCTTTAAGGACTCGTTGCGCATTTAATTGCAACACGAGGACGAGAGAGTAAAGCATAATGTAGAAGAACTTTTTATGACTTGACATTACCAAAGTGTTAACGATGAACAATGTACAAGGAACACGCAGATTGTTCGTGTCCTCATCAAGGATTTTTACTTGTACGTGGGTTGCCACATTTCTCCATCCTCCAAACTATGGATCCCTTCCCTTCCCTTCCATTCCATTGTCTTCGCACCCATTTGCTGGTGTCTGCCTGCCTCATTATAATTCGTCTGGTGTTTGCTATTTTTATAGACACTGTTGGAGCCATTGTCAATTGTTTGTGCACTCGAGTCTAAAGACTCAACAGAACTCGAGGCATAAACAATAAATAACATAAAAATAGCAAAAACAAAAAAAATAAATAAAATTCTAGACAAAAACTAAATGAAATATTTACTGAACTTTACCTAAATTTTTCACATTTTTGCAAATAGACTTTTCAGAGATCATTGTGACAAATTCATTGTATTTGAATATACATTTTAAGCTTATCATCATAAAGGTTGCCAAGGCAATAAATTCTTTGAAAAATATGACTTTGAATTTGTTTAGAAGTATGGATTTACTTGGCTTTGGCCTTGGTTGAGTTTACTTTTAAAGACAACAACAATATCAATAAAAGATTAGGTCGAACGACTTTCAGCTTTTGGCCTTACACTTTGTTAGTAAATTAACTTTATTGTTTGATAAGAAATATTTTCACTTTTTGAGTTTACCTACCGACCTACTTAATATACATACATACATATTTGTACATACATATGTATCAAGCACTATTTATTACCATACACAACTATGTTTAGTTTAGTATCCAATTGGTTGTAATGGTCTAATGTATGGACGTACAACTCAAAAGCTTTTCAGACACTTCTTTTTATCTATTTTGGTATTTATGTGTTGATTTTCAATTGCACATTGCTATTTTAATTCATCTTCAATTTTATCCACCCAGCTTGGGTCTATTCAGCACTTGACATTAGGCTGTATTTTTATTTGGCTCACGTTGTTTTGCTTTTGTCTCTTGGTCGTAAATGGAACATGATGTTGACAATATGCATGGCATGGTCTATATGAATATATCTATATGCACCATAATCAAGGATGTTCTCTATTGCGAAATCTCCTATTTGAAAACATTGAAAAAACGGTGAATAGATTGGATAGGATAATAGAAGCTTACTTTGTAAAATATTTATTTAGCAGTTTTGAATGAGTAGTCTGTTGGAAAGATGGAAATTATGCAACAAGTTGTAGAAATGTTCACTTTGTAGTTGGAGTTACTTTCAGACATTTGCAAGAGATCTTAAGCTTCATGTTAGATGTGCAATATGATAATAATTAAAAACATTTTTTTAATCTGCATAGATCAGTTACTTTTTAACTGGATTGTGTATATTTTAAACATAAAATTCAAAAGATTTTTATCTTGCATGGTATTAATTACTAGAGATGGCTAAGTTTCATTTCGATTAATTTATCTTCTTGTTGAGATTCTTTAGAAAAAATATGACCTTACGGATTTTTTCCCATCATGTCCAGAATCTCATTGAAATGATATCAATAGAACGTTTATAAGGGGTATCCGAATACGCGTTGGGGATATTATATATGTTATTAAGGTATATTAGAATTATTGTATATAGTGTTTACTATTTAAGTATATTAGGATTAGTATATGCCACCTACTATACTTTTTAAATACTGTTTTGAATAGACATAGGCACTTGGATTATCAATAATTCTTAACAGATACACAAATTCTTTTATATTTTAATAAATAAGCTAAAGGGTATTGAATACGGCTGTTTGTAAAATAATTTCGATAAAACAGATAAAGAGATTTTACTTTGTCCTTAAAATTCAGTCATGCAATTCGTGCAATTTTTGCTTTTTGGAACACTTCTGAAAATCTTCATGTTCTCTTTTCCGGCATTTATTTATATTTTTTTTTTTCGCTTTTCAATATTTTCTGTGCTGGTCCCAAGTTTCTAGCGACGCGTCGAGATGGTTGGCCACCTTGTACACTTGTTCGTTTGTTTGTCTCTTTGTCTATTTTAGTTGTTGTTTTTGTTATTTTTGTCATTTTAAGTGCTTTGCCAAATGCACATGAGCGCTGCAGGCATATCACACACATACATATATAGCAGGCAGCTGCGAATGTGTCCTGGTCCATGTCCTAGCACACTGGCTGTCCTGCTTCTCTGTGTTTGTGCACTGCCGGAAGCTGTTGAGCGCGTGAAGTGGCGCAGCGAGTTGCTTCCTCTCCATCCATCTTCCCCTTGTGCTTGTCGTTGGGTCCTGGTTTTGATGCTGTTGCCGGTACTCGATCCCGGTTGGGCGACCTACAACCAACATTGGCCAAAAATACAAATGCGAACAAACTTGTCCCGTTGTTGGCTGCAATGCGAAATCAGTTTTTATGCCCATAGACGGCGGCTTAGCGCTAGTCAAAAAAAAAAAAAAAAAAAACCAAAAAGGAAAAAAAGTTTACAACAAAAATGCTAAAGGAAATGCTAAAAACATTGCGGCTTACGTTGCCGCCATCCGATTCCCCGCTCTGCTCCCTCTGCATTCTGCACACACTCGTGTGGATTGCTAACAAAACATTTCTTTTTTCCCTGAAAAAATGTCTGTTAAATTTGTTTAGCAAGTTTCTCTAGCTGATTTTTTTCTCTCTATTTTCCTGGAAAAATTCCGAATCCATAACGAAATGATAAATAAGAAAACTAAAAACATTAAATTGAAAAGCAAAGTTGTTCAAATGCTTTTTTAAAAGCCATTTGGGGAAATAGCTAAAGGAAAATGTCTCGTCCAAAAGAAAGTCTAGCTGAGAGCAAAGCAAATAAAGACCAAAACGGCTAAATTATACACTGCAATAATAATATTAAAAGGAATAGTATCATTATCAATCTTTCTTATTTTGATCAAATTTTTTAACGATTATTCCTTGTTATGTGTGTTATTTTCTCCTACATTTTAATACTTATTTAAAGTGATTTAACTTACTAAATTTGCTTGAAAAATATATAAAAAAAGAACTTAATTTTTGGAATATTCACTTTTCTGTAAAAAACTTTTAAAAGACACGAGAAAGAAATCCATATTCCTATATACATTCGAATACACAATGTGGGTTAAATTAGCTTAAAAATTACTTTAATGATTTAAAAACTATAAAATCCTTAGTTATAAATATATATATGTCTTCTATACCTACAACTAACGAAGGGGTATAGAGTCTCAAACAGAGAAAGGTCATAAGCATTTTCTCAAACTTAATATCCTTCAGATTTAACCATATGAATACAGGGTATAAATCCGTCTCATTCACAGCATTCGAAATCACTGATTTTTCATATGCTATTTGTTTGGCCATTTCCCCCACAATCCTGTTTCAGCAATAATGTAAAATAAAAAAAGAAAAGAAGAAGCAAATACAAATTTTTCACTTCATTTTCACCCAGCTGAGAAATAGGAAAACATTTGCATGACATCATGTGGCGTAGACTCAGACATTTGGAACAAACTTTGCGAAATAGGACAAAGGTTGTTTCAGTAATTTCAAATTGCTCAGAGCAAAAGTTTCATTTGAAAACAAATTGAAGTGGAATTTCTGACAGGTTATTGAATTATTTAAAAATCAATAATTTGGGTAGAAAACAAAGAACTACTTTTAGAACAATTAATATGTATTTAAGGAGTTTAATTTGGAATTTACTTTGGCAAATGAAAATTCCAATAACAGGTCATTCTAACAACTATGGCGGTTAAAATAAGTTAAAAATTAAATTGTATTGAATTAATTTGACAAATAGAAACTCTTTGGATGGAAAAGATATCAATTACTTCTTAGCTGAAACTAATTGAATATAATTTTAGGTTCTGGCTAAATAAATAACAACAAATTGACATTAAAAAATGACACGAAACTAAATCAAATTCTATGCTAAACGGTTTCCACAGCCTAAACCAAATAGAGTGAAACCCCAAGAAAAATATTAAACTTTGTTAACCAACAATTTTATTTTTGAAAATAATTTTTATAATATTTATTCAATTAAATGTATTTTACTCATAGTTTCGCATTGTTAGATGCAACAAGCCGTTTGCTTGATTTTTAAAACAAATATAACTGTCTGTTCCATTTAGAAATACACACAAATATATGTGTGAAAGATCGTTTTTGTAAAAAATATTTTATAAACGAATTGAATCTGACATTTTTTGCATTTTACATTTACTGAACTGAAAAATGAAACTGCTTTTATATGGCCAAAGAGTACAAATTGTTGCAAATAAAAATAACAAATATTTTAGAAAAGAATAGTTAAAAAAAAAATGGAAAAAATCCCATTCACCTTTTTTTTTGATGGTTTGTATGTTTGTGTTTGGTTTTTTATTTCGTCTCTTTTTGCGCCCAAAAGTTGACTACATTTTGTGGCCACTAACAAATCAAAAGGGCAAACAAGATAAATGGCTCAAAGAGGGCCAGTTGTAAATTCGTGTTGGATAACAAGAGAAACCGCCAACAGAAGAGGAATGATAAAAGATGAGGTAGAGTCTCATACTAACTTGCGTTTTTTTTCTTGTTGTCTTTTTGCTTTCCTTACAACTTGGCAGGTCTCTTCACAGCTGTGGCAGCAGCAGCTGCAACAACAACAACAACCACAATAAGAATGCCAACATCAACAACACTAACAACAACCAGGCAACCGGAAGACTTCAGTGCTGGTGCTGATGCCGCTGCTGCTGATGATGAGAAAACACTGGCAACAGCAACAATTTCAACGTCCTTGTCTGTGGTGCAGACGCCACCACAAACGGAAGCCACGAATCACACTTTCAAGAGTTTAGCCTTCCTGGCTGGCTTTCCTGACTCACTCCTCGCCCCATTCGGGGCATTTCCACCCGCCTCCTCTTCATACTCCTCCTCCTCGGCTACATCAGATGGGTTTGCGGTGGCGGAAACAGACCTTGGACAGTCGTTGCCAATTTTTGACTTTGGCATGCCAAGGAATATCACAGGACGAACTGGCCATACGGAGGCAATAATTAAATGCCGTGTCGATAGTCTGCATGATAAATCGGTGAGTGTGAAACTTAATGTATGACGGTTTAAAATTTCTCTTGGTTAATCAAATTTCCCTTGTCACACCCATACACACACATACAGGTATCATGGATACGTAAACGTGATCTGCATATCCTGACTGTTGGCACTGCAACTTACACCTCCGACAAACGATTCCAGGTAAATGCATTCAATAAAAATCATTTCGGAGGGTCGCTTCTGCTTAACGTTGTATCATCTAAGATTACAAATGGACAACTCCTTTTTTCGAAACCCCTCTTGAATAGTCCTGGAAAGTCCAAGGAGGTTCTGGGATACAAACTTATATATTATTTTCCAGTGACTTTTCCATAAATGTAACCCAATCTATCCCATTGTTTGTATAGAAATTGATTACATTATTAAGAGATTAATTTTCATAAATTTTTCGACATGGCTCAAGAATATTTTAGCATAATTTATTTCACGTTGCCAGTACCTGACCATAATAATTATTATTTTATGTAATTGTTTATAACATTTGTGATTAAAATTGCTATTTCTAATTCATAGTTAAGCCCTTGTGCTATGCCAATTTATGGCACATACATTTTTCATCTGGCATAAACATATTTTAATGGATAATTAAAAAAAAAATAACGTAACGTAATCATTTCCTGCTGAGCTGCAGCATAAACAAAGCAAATAAACAATCGATTCGCATAATTGTTTAATTTTCATGAATATTTCCCAAAAAGAATAATAACTGCAGCTCATGCAAATTTTTACGCTCAAAAATTCGTGAAAGTTTTTATTTCATTTCTCCCTGTCTCTCTCTCTTTCTGACTCCTTGTATATTTGTTTGTTTGTAAGTTGTAAATGGCAACTGACAGCAGAAATGGGAGAGAAATTGAATAATGGTTAAATTGAAAATGAAACTGAAAATGTATTTCTGCATTTCGCGTCTGTCTATCTCTGTCTGTGTCAGGTAACCGAATCGAAGGATTCACGGGAATGGACATTGCATGTAAAGGCGCCCCAAGCAAAAGATAGCGGCATATACGAGTGTCAGGTGAACACCGAACCGAAAATGTCCATGGCATTTCAATTGAATATCATTGGTAAGTAAATCAGAAAAACACCAAATGATTGAAATTTGGGAAAAATATGGAAATATAATATTGCCATATATGTATTCAGTAAATGAAAATCTTATAAAAAATAATGATTTCATCATTGTTAATATTAAATTAGTTATACGGAGATTATGACTATTGAAATCATAGTTCTGGGTTTTTCCATGAGTCGAGTTTCTTAATCAGCAGTTTATCTACTTAGTCGAAGTACTAGTACCAACTATTATTCTTTTTTATTCATAAAAAGTCAAGCACAGTCAAGGGTGCTCAATGACGAGCTCAGGGCGTTAGTCGAAAACAACTGAACAAGTGAGTTATCAAATAAATGAATGATCAATTAAGTGAGGGAAAAAGGACGTAGGTGAATAAGTGAGTAGGTAAATCAGTGAATAAGCCAAGCGATTGATTAAACAAGCAAAAGAATTTAAAAAAAACCAGTTACTGTATGTCAAAAAGGAACTAAAAAGAGCAATTGAACAAGTGTTTAAGTCAATAAATGAGTTAGTGCATAAAGGAGTGAGTGAATAAGCAAGTGAGATAACAACTGATTAAGTAACATGCGAGTGAATCAAAAGCGAACGAATAATAATAAATATAAATACAAATAGTAAGTAAATAATTGAATTAAGCAAGTGAGCAAGTCGCTTAGTGATCATGTTAAGGATCAAGAAAGAGATCAAGCAAGTAACTGCATAATTAATTGAGTGAATAGGTCAACATATGACTGAGTGAACAAATCAGTGAATGAGCTAGTCAATGAATAAACAATCGAGTGCGGTAAGTTGCTGATTCTTGCTCATTATCGAAGAGTGACCCAGCACTACTAAAGATATTTGATGCGATCTCCTGTAAAATGGCATAAGTCTACAAGAAATCTGAGCTACGTAATAATCACTGTACCCTGCCTAATTGAGCCTCGTAAGTTATAAGGCATTGTGTAAATTCTTAAACTTATCCAAAGAGTTACAATATTTTCCTTTTACTTTTTGGCTGATTAGTCCTGTCGTATCGTAGGACTCTGAAAGAGAAACTCGAATGGGTATTTTGTTTTATCAAATACTCGACTCTTTGTAATCCGTAAATGTACAAGTTGTTTACCATGATACCCAATGTAAATGACTATTTTCCACTTAATTTACTTGGTAAATACGCGAAATGTTTTTTTGTGCACTCATCAGAAGATGATCCCTTGTATTTGCACACATTTGCCCGGTTCGGTTGGACCGTTTAAATGCTTATTTAAAATGTTAATTCGTTTTGCGCTACGCCAGCAGCTAGCAATTATGATTATTTCATTCGTTTGACTGCCAAAGCCCAAAGGCTGAAGCTTGGGGTTGAGTTTTGGGTGTTTGGGTTTTTGGCGGAGCTTCTCCATCTAAGGTTGAGAGCGGTTCGTGTGCATTTTCCGTTCAAATGTCCGTTGGGCATACATTTTTAATTTCGTATTTTTGCCCATAAATAAATAATGAATAAAAAAATAAAAAAGCAAACAAACACCACAAAAAAAAGAAGCAAGAAAGAAAATTGTTGCTTGCAAGGTCCCAAAGTGCCGACGGGTGACAAAACAGCAGAGTAAACTGAAAGTTTACGTTTTCATGGCCAACAGGGCAGGTGGAACTCCTGTTGAACCTCACATGAGATGCTTACTAATGTTGGCCGTGATGGGATCCAGGGAGAGTTAATTAGCATGTCAAGCCCAACGGGATTCGCACAGTAAGCCAATGTGGCTGCTTCAGCTGCATGATTGGAAATGTATTCAACGTTTTAATGACTCATTAATAATGGGTATGCATATAATTAGCAGACACTGTAGATACCTTGTCACACAACAATACAACCGCAAAATGGGTAAACGATAAAAGATGTCATCAAGTTAATGTTGACCGAATTGATTAATTAATGACATTATAAATGAATGAATGAATAGTTAATACATCTTGAGCCACTGTTTCCTTTTACTCCATCTTAAACACCTTCGCTCTCTTTGCTTTCTCATTTACTTTCCCTTTATAAAAGTCCATGTCTATTTTATAGTGTTAGATTGGTAAATAATATTTGTTAATAGCATTTAAAAGGTCCATTTCAGTTTTAAAAAGAAAATTAATTAAAAAAGTGTTTTTGAAATTAGGTCTTAAATTAAGATAACTTTGGATTTGACACAAAATATATTTTTGAAACTCTCGTTATTTTTTTAATTTCTTATGACAAAAACTTTGTCAAAATAGGATATATATCTACGACTTTTTAATATGGTATAAAAAAAGGTTTAAATATCTGACAATGCGTTGCTCATTTTGCAGGAATTCATATAAATGAATCAGTGAAATGTATGATTAATGAACAGATAAAAGTAATGTTTCTTTAACAATTTTTCATCAAAATTGTCTGAGAATTTGTAAAATATAGATGAATAAATAAATAAATATAATAGATGAATGATAATTTTATTCATTATTCACTGCAATTTGTTAATGCGATTTTGTCGACTTCTTGAGTACTTCTCGAAAGCTTTCATGTAGGAAAAGCTGGTGGCTATTTCGATTGCGATAAGAAACCAAGCCAAGTGACTGTTGAGAACTTATTTACCGGCAACAGAATACTGACAATGCCTGTCGGCATCTGTTGTCAGCCACTTATGCAAATCAGTTTGCAATCCTTTTTTAAGTTTTCGATTATGCAGTTGTGACCCCCCCTCTCACACCATGGCCTGTGGCCATTATTCTGTCCTTGTTGTTGTTGGCGCTGTAACAAACGCATTTCCGATTACATTTTCCTTACGGCCGTATGCATTTTAATTTACGTTAATGAAACAATTTCAAAAGCGTTCACTGGTCTACTGGCGACTGGTCAGTGGCAAACTGGCGACGTCCTTTAATAACATTATCGGCATACGTGTCCTATGAGTGACTTTCGCAAGGACCTTAACTCCTCTTTGGCGTTCTTTACGTTTTCCGCTTCTGTTCTGGATATTTTTTTTTGTCGTTTTTTTTTTGGTTTTTGCTCTTCCGCTGCGTTGTATTGCATTTAATTAATGTCATTATGTAAATTTATGTGCCCAACTGGCCGATTTTTATTTCTCATTTTTGTTTTCAACTTTGCCTTTTTCCACTGTTTTTGTCGCAAGATTTATGTGTATCATATAAATTCTGCTTGGCCACCAAGCATATATGCCATTTCGAGTATATGGTGTGGACGAGCTAAGAAGATAATTTATAAGATCTCATACCCGTTGGTTTATATGGGTATTTTTTTTTATTTCTCAATATTTAATTGTAATTAACAACATGATTGATTAATAATTGAGGCTCTTACGCAATTAATACAAAGATAAAACAAAAAAAACTGCAGACACATATGACTGCAACGTTTTGCTATCTTTGTAATCAAATTGAGTGTTTTAGTTTTAAATTTATTTGGTCGAAGTAGAGAGAAGGGTATTTTATCACTTAGAAAGTATTGAAAGGGAACCTTCAAAGTGCCATAGATCGAACGTTCTACTTTGAATTTAACATTCAATGAAATATTGAACCAATTTAATTAAATTCAAACTGTGTTACATTTTATTAATAAAGTTTCCTAAAATGTAGTGCAAAGTTAATTTACATTTTAATGAGCAGGAGAGCAACTTATTTGCAGCAGAGCGAAACCATCTAATTTTATAAAAAAAAAAAACTTTTATACTTGCTCTAACATTTTCCATAATTTTCACAACAATTTTATCCAGAACTAATTAGACTGCTTGTAATTTTTAGTTTAAACAAAACTATGCAGTTTTCTGTATAAATTGTTTCATGCTTATTATAAGTTGTAGGCGACAATTACGACTAATTAATTAATGAAGTTTGTAAGTAGGAAAATATTTATGGGAACTGGATAAAAAATCGCTGTTTAATTTTTATGCTAAACACTCTGGGTAATAAATTTTCAAAAATAATAATTGTTATTTTAAGTTTTTTAGATTATCAAGTTAAATATTTTACAACAATTTCATCTTTTATCTAAGGTTACAATCTTTCTTACCGAATGTTTAATGTCACGTTTCATTTTATTTTCATAAAATATTTAAATTAAAAAACTTCATGCACGGCCACACAAAATGCATGGAAAACTTTACCGACAGCTGTCCCAGTAAAAAATAAAAAGGAAATAATACGAAGAAAATTCTACCAACTTTTGTTGGTAGAGTGAGTGAAAAAAAAATCACCGAAATGAAATGAAAAATAGTGAGAAGGAAAATTGTTGCTGGTGCATTTCTGTTGAGTAGAGGCAGAGCGACCGCCTGTATGGCTGGGTGTTAATTGCCTTTAACGCAGTGACACTGCACAAACACCAGCGCACACACACACACACTCACCGAATATACAAATACATACGTATTTAATGGTGCAGTGGGATTTTTCTCACACAGACTCGGAAAGAAACACACACGTACAAACTATCATATATGCAACATATGCCACAGACCCCAACAAACAGACACACACACACACAGACAGTTGTAAGAGAGGAAATGAAGGCCAGTGGGAAAGGGGTATAAATGAACAGGGAGTCAGTTGAAGGAACCACTAGACAGAATGTCGCCACGATCCTTTGCAGACACTGCATATTCCCCATCCCGCCAAACCCATGTAATCGTCATGATATGCACTTTAATGTGCTGGACCAATGCACCAAGGCATGCCATGCACAGTGGTTCGAGTTTATGCAAATAAAGAGATATTAATATGAATTCATACTTAATCTAAGCTAATTTTAAGGCCTATATCGCTTCCTCAATCGTTATTTTCATTAATTTTTTGCTACTTGAAAAAAAAGCGGCATCTTTCGATATCCTTTGAATATTCAAATCGTTAAAAAAATTAACTTGGGTTGTATGAATTCGCACATCGTGCGTATACGTAATTGTAGCCTAGGGCGACAATGACTGAAAATCTTCACTTACATATGTAACATAACGAAAGTTGACTTGAAGGTTGAATTGTTGGCTTGGACACCGATATGTTCCCTCAGACCAAATCCGGAACTAGGGCTATGATATGGAGGAACTTTGTTCCTTAAAGTATGCAAAAACGTTTCCTCTTGAATCTTGTAATTGCATATTGACGAGGTTTTTTTTAGCCTTGTTATTTTATGAAGGGGCATAACTTTATTTGAAATTTATAAATTCTTCTTTTTACAAAATCGTTTTAACCACTGTGAATTGTTATTGTTGTTGTAGATATTTTTACTTGCCTTCTGTGCTTTTTTATTTATTTTTTGTTTTTACTTGGGATATACTTTTTAATTATTATTATTTGTACAGTCCAATGCATAATAAATATGATTATTAACCCAATTTTGGCGACAGAAGAAAGCGGAGAATGTGGCAATGCCCATATGTAGGTAGGACCCACATATGTGTGTGTGTGTGTGTGTGTATGGACAAGTGTGTGTAACGCAAAAATCTGGCACCCACTTCAATTTTAGTGCAATTTAAAACTTACATATGCCCATGAAGTTTTATGATTAAAAGTTTCATGGGGAAGCCAATCGATTGCTGAAAATGATTTTACAACCGAACGAGTGCAAATTGAAAAGTTTAATTGGGGAAATATTTAATGATTTATTTTTCACAATGATTGATGGAATCGATGGCATTATTTCTTTCCATCTGTTTAATAGAAATCTCACCTGATGCCAAGGCAATCATTAGTGGACCACATGATTTGCATTTTAAAGCTGGCAGTGCAATCATATTGAACTGTGTGGTGCAACAGCCATCGGTTAAGGATATAGGACCCATCTATTGGTATCGAGGTGAGCATATGATCACACCCTTCGATGCCGACGATGACAACGTACCGCAGCAGCAGGAGCAGCATCACAGCAAACCGCAGTCAAAACAAACGGAACAGAGTTCGACTTCATTGGAGGACTCTAGGAAATTGGAAACCTCCCTGAATGAGGTTCTCAGTGTGGATCTGCAAAAGGACTTTGCCACACGCATCGCCATGGAATCGCAGCTGGGTGATACCCTGAAGTCAAGGTGGGTATCCAATTATTAATTAGGTTCTTTCTGATGCCACTAACTAACTTGTCGCTTGCTATTAATCCCTTCCTTGCCAGGCTACGTATCTCGAATGCCCAGACAACGGATACTGGCAACTACACATGTCAGCCCACAACGGCGAGCAGTGCGAGTGTACTGGTCCATGTGATTAATGGTGAGTTGTGAATGGAGTAGATAGTGGGCTCAGGTGCTTTTAACTGTTCCTCCTAATTATATACCCGACCAGCCGCTTTGTCACAACCAACAATAGTTAGTCCCTACAGTGAGCAAAAAATATATGTTTATATGCTGTTTGTAAACAAATTGAATTTACAATTAGTTGCCTTAATATCTTTTGGATTGATTTTCAGTTTAATCCAATTACAAATTTCGTAATTTAAAAAATTCTAAACTTGATTAGAAGTATTCGAAACTTACTACTCAGATTCACTGCTTGAATTTTCAGGAATTTGTCTGACCAATTTAAGAAGTTTGGCATATAAATTCCAAACTTTCAAAAATGTATTCCAAAGTTTTCGTAGAGAAGGAAAAGCAATTTCGAAATTTATGTGCTAATAAACTGACACAATTTTAAAGGAAATGCAAATAATTTAAAAGCTTAATACACTTTGATGGGGTTCGAGAATTAAATTTTGTTTTAAATTGTCAAACATCTAAACTGAACATATATTATTCAAATCTCCAACCTTTTTTTTTAAAAGCTGAAAGTAACTGAACGGAATGAATATAGAAACATATAAATAAAATATTTTATACATAGTTTTTTTGGCGGTCATATCAAAGGGAGCAAATTTTGTAAGTTATAGCCTCAGTTTAAGATATTTTTATTTCATGTAGTTGGGTCAATGACTTACCCTAACTTTAACTCGTTCATTAAATTTTTTATTACTTTGGCCCTATTTACTTGCCCGCGGCTTAATACCAACTTAGTTGTAGTCATTTTCCTGGCACTCACTGTGTGCTAGTGAAATTCATCCTTCATGTGGAAAAGGCAACGGAAAACTAAAAGAGAAAAGAAAAAACACTATTTTACTCGCTATCCTAGCAGGTTTTTCTCTACTTATCTTTTGTTTGTTTGTTTGTTTGTTTGTTTACTCACGGAGATGGGCAAGCCCACTTGGCGTATGAGTAATGGTCTTCAGCTTGCCTACAAGAAGATGTCATTTGAACTTTGCATATTTTATACATAAATTAGGCAACAAATTAAGACATTTTAAGCTTAAAATGAGGCAGAGCCTCTATTAAAAACGGGCATTTGGACATCGTAAACTTTTGACGCGCTTGTCCACATCTTCAATCTATTCGCATTTGTTGTTGTTGTTGTTTTTGTTGTCGCTGTTGTCGTTGAATTTTTATGGCCTAGAACAACAAATTGAAGTGCATTTTGATGTCCAAATGTTAAACGAAATGTTTGGCACTTAGTTGAAATGAAATGAATTTACATATTAAAGACTTCTCCGACACCAAAAATGTCGACAATTTAAACCTATCATAAATATGATTAAATGTCTGAGACAAGTTAGAAAAGGCAGTTAATCATATGCCACATGTGGCACAATCGCGCCCAAATGGTAGATGAAAGGCAAACCACCCGACGAATAAACATAGAAATGGTTACCAGTGACTTGGGCATAAATACTAGATAATAAATCAAAAGAATTACAAAAATTTCACAAGCTATAGACTTCATTCTATATAAGAATATTGAACGTATGAGTTTCTGAATAAATTTAGAATGAAAGTTAAACTTACAATTAGATCAAACAAATGAAATGAATTTGGAACTAAAAATTATATAACTTTTATAAATTTTGGCTAAAAATAGTTAGTGAGCCGATTATTAGGTTTAATTTAAGACATCTATCTCGATTCTACTGTTCCATTAACTTGAAGCTATAATCTCAATGTTTTCAAACAAAAGATCTGATATATAATATTTTGAAGTATGAGATTTGACACAATATTTTTAACATATAAAATCTATAAAATCGTTTCTTAATACTTTTAAATATACTGTTGAAAACTGAAAAGTTATTGTGATTTGAAAAGTTTAATCAACTTATAGAATAAACGTATTGAAATTCTTGAATTAAATCTATCTGTAAATAATATAAAAACTTTATTTTAGGTTTTGTTTATTTGTGACCAATCCTTAATAGTAGCCGAATGTTTTAATTATCAATGAATCCATAAATCTACATATAAGTATAAATATTTACATATTTTTTGTTATCAAGATGGCAAGTCAAAAACATTAAATATTTGTAGTTGATAAATGTCTAAAGAAATTCAAATTTGAACAAATTAATTCTGATTATTTGATATTTTAAAGTTTTTTTATATGATAATCTATTCGATTTGTTTTGCTATAAAGCTAGGAATTCTAAATCTCTGAATAATTGGTTTGCCATTTGAAATATATTCCTGTCTAATACGATTTTGTCAGTCAAGAAGACTGAAAATTTCTGTAACTTTTCCAATAGAGATTGTCTAATCCAATTGTCCTTTGAATTACCAAGAGACTTGACAAAAATCTGTGACTGTAGAATATAATGAAAAAGACATAATTTCTTTATTTTTTTTTTTTTTTTTTTGCTTGAGGAATAAGCAATGGGAATAAAGCATTGACAAATGATGCTCTATGAAGAATATTTTAGAAAACCTCACACAACGGCGGCACGAACACACACAACCATAAGGAGATGTCATTAATCTAAGCGAGACTTTGTTTTTGTCTTTATCTATGTAGAGAGAGGGAAAGAAAGATCTGAGTTTCACAATTAAATTAAGTTGTTTATTCTGGGTGCAAAATTTTAAATATTCACATGTCATACCGTTTGCCATTCTATGTGCTCTTTGCAGATGAGAATCCCGCAGCGATGCAGAAAAGTGCTGGATTTGCTTTGTGTGGCCTCGACTTGAAGCTGCGATTCAGTCTCTGTCTGTTGTTGGTCTTCCAATGGACAAAGTAGTAGTATATATATAGTTGCTTGGGTACGTGTTTGGTTCTGTTGGTGAAAGTTGCCTAGTCCCTGTCATTGTCAGCAGTGGTTTCTCTCCTCCCATCGCTTAACATCGTTATTGCAGCTAGGAAATTATATGGCATTTTGAGTTCGTTTTCTATATATAAACATATATTTTTTTCCGTTGGTTTTTCCTTTTTTTTGTGGATTGCCAAAGGGAAAGGCAAACAAGGCAGACATTTCTTTCTTTATTTTTTATTTTCCTTTGGTCTCTCTCTCTCTCCCTATCTCTCTCATTCTCTTCTGTATTCCTTTTTTTATTTCTCATCTTTTTGCCTTTCAAGCATAATGTGTTTCTTTTTGTAATATTTACATTTCATTGTGAGAAAGTGAAAGTGAAAAGGCATGAAAAATGCACAACAGTAGGACCAGTAAATTGGAGGTGGCGATGTAGGAGAAGGAGGAGTAGGAGGAGAAGCAGAAGCAAGAGCCATGCAAAGGACAGGAGACAACTCTGTGTAAATACCACAAGGATGCGGCTGTTTTTCATACATTTGTATCTGTATGTGTGTTACTGTTTTATTTCATTATTGTTTTCACTTTTTCCTGCAGCAAAAAGCTCCAACAGACAGTCTCTCACAAAAATCCACAGACACTCACAAAATTGTAATATATAAATAGAACAAAGAAAAACAAAACAAAACAAATGTGGACACAACCCCTAAAAGTAAAAGAAACTAAAACATATATCTACTATTAACTTAAACGAGTATACATAAATATATATACTATATTTAATATCAAAAACTATACACAAACTCTTTAGTTGGTGTATTTAAATGAAATTGCGTAAAAACTTATGCATAAACTTTTTACCCAATTTCATTTGTCATAAATTGTAATAAAAAATAATACAAAACTTAGTAATTGTAGGCATGAATTTACTAAACCTAAGCAACAACTAAACAAAAACAGAAAAAATGCAGATTTTAGATAATTTATGTGATGAGAAACCTAAAAAATAAATAAATCAATGGAATGAATTCTTTCAATAAATAACAAAATGAAGAAACAACAAAAACTTTACGTTCATTTTCTAAAAAAAAAAATGTATTTTCTATATCTATCTAATTTGGTTTATCCAAAGCTTTGCAGCCTAAATTGGTCTATGGTAAGAGTTTTTATTGAATTAATTTATGCTTAATTAAGATCCCCCTAAGAAACTTATGACCTAACTAACCAAAAGCCAAACACAAAGTTTGCCTAAAAATTTATTTTTATTGATTATAAAGGATTCTTTTCTTACTTAAATAGTTTACTTAGGAATATCCAAATTCACAATGATCGAGGGGGATCAACCAAGGTGACTTAAAAAAATATGATTTAGGATTGGTATGCCTTTTCTGTTCCAAAAGTAAGTTCATCTTAGTGACTCTGAACTTAAAACTTTAAAAATCAAAAGACTTCGTGTACATGTATTAATTTACAACTGACAATTCTTTAAATATCAATAATCAAACTGATTTATAGTTTCCTGTAATTTAAATTTAATTTAATGTACTCATTATATTCATTCTTTATATTTTACATTTAATGGAAAGTCTAAGGAAGAAGAGTTTGAGTAAGCAATATGAAGGCATTTTATAGATGACCTTTAGGCGAAACCTAAACCAGTGTAAAATATTTACTTAAATTTGTAACTTTGTAGCCAAACAAATGTTTAAATATTTATATCTATCCCCTTAATAACACATGGCAGTTGTTACAAAGGTAGCTAATATCTGGTCAAGCTCACTTCAGTTAATTAACCTAATTGATGTTTAATATCGAGCACTAAATAGATGCTTCTATTACTTGCATAATTTTGTTTTAAACATTTTGCATAAATAAATATAAAAACGAGGAAAGGCAGAAAAGTAAACAAATTTCTTAAATTTGCCTTCTCAGAACTGATATTTAACAATTAAATTGAATATCCAAACTCACTTAGTTTTATGTTCAATTGAAGTCAGCAAGCAAATAGGGACAGGTAAGGGGTTAAGATTCTTTAAATACAATTTTAAAATACTAGTAACTTTTCAGTCCTCTCTCGCTGGAAAATGTAGGAATTAATTTTCTTCTACAAGTAGAAGAAGCAGCCTTCAAGCAGATGAGACAAGAAAAACTTTCACTAATTTTAATAAACGTCTCAAGCAGGCGTCGCTTCTGCTGCAGTTGATGCTTGAAATTCAACACAAATTTTAATTGATATTCGTTGGGGAAAAAATCATAATAATAATAATAATAACAACAGCAACGAATGCTGCTAACAGTCCCTGCAGGCCCAACAGGATAAAATGATTATAAGTTGAGCTCGGTGGGGCCACAAAAACGCGAAATGTTGACCCAATTAAAGCATCCATAGCCGCAAGTGTTTTTCATTAGTTTTGATTCGTAATGTTTTTAAATAAAAATAATTACCATAACACCCAAAAAAAGACAACTTGTTGCACTGAAGGCCAGACTGGGGCAGGATGAGTAATTCCTCTGTTTAATTTGTATAAACATTGTAAAAGTTAAAGAAGAAGAAGGGCCATGAACGGTAAGAGAACGTAACATATAAGCTCGCATCGCTTTGTCTCAATTTGAATTTGAATTGGAATTGCAATGCCAAATCTGCAATCCCAGGATATCAATCATACGCCACGTAGGCTTATAGAAATGTCTTCAGCAGTGTGATATATGAGCCAGTTGTGCTGAGTATCTAAGAGAGGGCAAAAAAAAAAAACAAAATGGAAAAAAAGAGAATACAAATAAATTTATATGGATGCCATAGGAATAGAATTATGAGTACACTGAGCAAAATAGATGTATGAGTATCAATGTTGACTTGGTTAACTATTTACTATCAGATAATCCGGAATCACTATGAAAGAAAAGTTCTATAAATAATCACTTGGGTTAATGAAAGCAAAATCAACTTGTAAATTAGTTATTTACTCAATTTTACTGCAAAGCTTAAACGAAAGAAATCAAATTTTCAAAATAAAAGTGTAGACACTTGGAAAAAACCCAAAAAGGACCCTCAGTTCAGAGGTCAAATAATACATCAAGCTTTGCTCAGTGCACAATATTTTTTGTTGTTAACATTTTCATTTTCAAAATCAAAAATTATGAGTGCCATTCTAATCACTTGTCTCGTCTCTTCTTACCGAACTGAAGGCTGGCAATGAGGGCGTAAAAAATGGCACCGCAATTCTTTTAGCCCTCTGCGAACGTCGCAATATCATTAAAATCATTTTTCTAGTCCTGGCATCGCATTTATACCACTCAATTTCGTATAGCACGTCCGCCACGGCAAGGCTCTGGCAAACATGACAGAGAGAAAAATAGATATCAAAAGGAAACTGGTTGGTTGCCATGCGGGCGGTGTGGTAGAGTGCGGAAAGTGGAGGAACAATTGCTATAACAATTTGTTGTGTAATTAAAATTTTATCACAAGTACGCCATCATTTTTTATGCTCATGCCAAATTGAAATTACAGAAAAAACCCAAAAGTGAACCGCACAAAAAGTAATACTTACACTTTCGTTGACATGATTCCCGCCATAGCAATATAGAAACAGTTGGGTTAATGCCGCAATGCTATAGCAGATGTAGGTTAAGCCGCTCAATGATGATGTGTTCTGCAAATGGGAACCACAAAAAAAAAACACATGAGCATAAATGAAAAGAAAGATTCTGAGTTAAAGGATCCACTTGTAGTAATGGGACAAAGAATTCCAGTTAAATTATTTACTTTTGTACTTGAAACCGATTAAACTATAGAATTAAAATCATGAATTTTCAATACTAAGATAAAGTGCTATAAATATGTATGAATAATGAGAAAATGTTGAACAATTATTTTCAGTTTGCAAATTATCATATTTGTTTTTCCAATCGGAAGAAAGCAAATAATATTTCTTCATATCAAATACTATATTTTAACGTTTTTCTTATTCCATCAATAAGATAAGGTAGCCCCGACTTAAAGCTTTAAAAAGTGCAACAAATTCTATTTGTTTCATTGGGTAGTTTATATGTAACATTAAGGTAGATAAATACTTTTTTAAGAGGAAGTTAAGTTAATTTATCATCTATTATAATTATTTGGGACGTGGGCAGGATAACTCTACTTTAAGTGCTTTACAGTTGTTTTCAAATAATTGATATAAGTAGAAGCTGCTTAAAAGGTAAATTTCTTTTTGCTGTAAGTAATTTTTGATATTGTTCAGAACATTTATTATTAGCTCATCCGACAGAAATCATCGTGGCAGTGAAGGATATTTTTGATACCTCTAGAGGCAGAAATTCTTTATCAAAATGTGTTCACAATTCACCCAAATTTCAATGTTTATAAAATAGCTCTTAAAAGAGTGCCACCGAGAGGGGATGACGGGCGCTATCGAAAATAGCGCATTTATTTGATTTACCGGGCCCTGATTTTCTCTCTGCGGCCTTGCCTTAAAATAGAAAATACTTCACTAAAAACTGTTTTTGAACTCAAGAACAGTCTTCACTTAGCCTTTCGGACATACAAATACATTCTTTTAGTCTAAAAGACATAAAGATGTAAATGTTAATAAAGTTAGATTGCTGACTATTTACAGATAACTATATTTAAACAGTTTAGATATTGGGTTATTTTAAGCCTTAATATGAGTATAACAATTGGTGAGTTATGGTTAAAAATATTAACTAAAAGTGGAGATGTAACAAAATAAAAAAACATCGACATGTATTAAATTTAAAACATTCTTGCTAAGTTCATATTGGGTATTTTCTGTGTTTTTGATTCCTATAGAAAATATCTCTCTCTTTACTAATCGAAAGGAAAAATCTATTTCAAGCATAAGGCATGGTTCTACCTATAAATATTTAACTTTTTTTATTGAAATTGCAGTCACATTTAAATACTCTTGTAAATAAAATATTAGATTTAATTTTTTCTAAAGAATTAAAGCGCTCGTCATTTAGTTAAAAATAACTCAAGATAAACAAGTAACTCAAAAACCACTTTAGAAGCGAAACACCAAAAGAACCATGCATGCAGATATTTATCCGGTTTCCAGGAACTCCCTTTGGCGACCGCATCACACCACCCTACCTCACCGCCCATACACAACCCACACCCCTCGCACTTTGTAAAACCAGAGAGTTTGTACCCAAGTGCCGCCGGAAAACGTGTGAAAGGCGCATTAAAAAGTTTTTGGCACAGTAACAGTAGCAATTCAGGCGCTTATAAATTTTCCGTCGAAGGCAAAGGCCAAAACCAGAAACCGAAATACATGACAAACAGGGAAAAACTTTTAAACGGCCGCCATTGCGACGACGATGTCGACCAGGTCCGAGAGACCAAAAAAGGGCTTACTTACCAACATGATGTCCAAAATGGTCGAGCACAGGACAAAAGCTGCGGACAGGAAATGCATTAAAACGATAACGGTGAACTGGCTCGTTAGGTCCGTGCACAAATCGATAATAGCATTATGTCTTTCGATGATAATTTGTAGCTTTTGCCGTATGCCATTGTTGATGGAAGTTGTAAATACATTCACTGCATGCAAAAACCATGAAAAACCATTGCAAACCATTATTCCACAATTTCAATTTATAGTAGTTGGACCTTTCATTCACCTTCCTTAAAATCATCAAATGTTCTGCGAATATCCTGTTGCACGAGCCGAAAGACTCCGCAAATGTACATGCAACTGCACAGAAAGTAACCATCGACAAAACTGAATGTGAATACAGTACAGAAACCGGATGCAGTCAACAGCAGATAGGTGAACGGAAACATGGGCTGCTGGATGGCAAAGGCGGGCAGACTAGACATCGAAGAAATAGACACAGAAAGGCAAAGAAATGAAGGAATTAGAGCAAAGTGTTAGATTTGATTGAAACAGCTTGTCGATAAGGTACAGGAATTGCATCAAATATAACTGAAATTGCAAAAGGTAAACAAAGAAACACATTTCAGTTGGATTCCAGAGCAAGGTATTCGTATACTCGTTTAAATTCCCAGTTTCTTGTACACATTGACCACTAACCTGATATTAAATGGCAACTCCACTTGTCCTGGCAACTCTTGCCACCAACGATACAGGGCCATTATCAAAGGCTGAACATTGAATGCTGTATTGGTCATACTGCCAGATGCAAGAAGCAGCAGACTAAGGCGATTCGCTGTCGTCGAGAGACCAACTAACATACGTTGGCTAACCTCATCTTGATTCTCATAAAGCATGTGGCGTAGACGTTCACTCAGGCTATGCCATTGTGGCAAATGCATAAAGAATATGGTCATTTTCAATACACTAACGGCCTTGGTGCTGCCGGGACAGAAGGCCTCCAGGGCAATTACCAAATTGTCCAGGTGTAAACATCCATAGAGATTCTCCCCCACAGCACCAACTAAAACCACAAAGAAACTGAAAAGAAATACCAAACAGATATACCAAGGGCGACTCCATCGGGGCCAAATGCCCACAATTAAGCCCGAGAAGCGTGGTATGCGATAGAAACTATGGGCTATCAATGGTTCTGGCGTTAGTTTCAATGAACTGTCAATCATTGTTTTGTTTGGTATCCGTATCGTTGGCCACACAACTACTACGGGGCAAAGTGTCGAAAGCACAAGACAGACAGGACTTGGGGTTTCCTTTTAGCCTGCTTTTTATATGCCCCAAGCTAATTGCCTCGACTTTGCCATTGGCCGTTGGCCGCTTGCCTTTGACTTTAGTCAAAGTTTTAATTGTTTTTATGCTTACGTCTGCTTTTGCACTTGTCAGGCGAACCAGGACCTCATTCCATTGACCTGCTCCTGGTCTGACTGGTCTGACATTCCTTGGCCACTTCACCTACTTCCACTTTGCGTGTCACCTTCTTTGTCTTTGATTATGGTTACCATTTCTCGTTTCTTTATTTTCTTCTTGATTGGTTTTATTTTTCTATTTGTTTACTTTAACTTTTTAGCTTCTGCTACAACTTTTTTATTCCCCACTTTACCATCTCCAGTAAAAGGTATTTTTCTGTGTCTATTGCACAACAATTAAATAGGAGAACAAAAAAAGTTGTAAGAAACAAAAACGAATACTAATTTAATTAATTGTTAGGGGTAAATTAGATTTGTTTACTTCTGTTTGCTTAAATTTTGTTCTTTTTATTTTTAATTGCTGTCACGCCCTAATTAATGGGGTTCTACGAAGTCAGTTATTTGTATGAAGAGTTTCGTTTATATAAATATTTACTAGGTTGCAGGACAACAACTTGGAAATTTATGATGATTTTTTAATATCAAACAGTTATAAAGTCAAAAGTAAGTACACTTAATATTAAGGGAAACAAAATTTAATTGATTGCATTTTATTTATTTCAAAATATGATTGTATTTAAGCCTTTTGGCTTCTGTTAAAAAAAAAAATAAATAATAATTAAGAATGATTCAAGACTTTGCCATTTCTTTATCCTTACAAATACCAATAATATGAGAGCAAAAGGGATTCCCAAATTATGGTTTACTTTGAATTATATTTAGATTTAATTTGAATGATATTTATAAGTCCAAGAATTACATATTTACATTACATATTTACATATTACATTTTGAGTTTAATTGAAAATATTTTGTATAAAATGCATTATAAAAGTTTTTCATATATAAAACCGTTTTACTTACCAAATTCAAATACATATACACTGCATAACTATCCTCTCTATACTTCTCTATCCTTATGCTCCACCCGCTCGAAAAATAATAAAATTTTATTAATTATAAATCCATAAATTTTCAACACTCTTTTAAACCCGCCTCACATTAAAGTACTTTAAAAGAAGTTTCAAAACAAATGCTAGCTATTTTATTAATGTGTAAACTTTAAACTGGACTAAAATCCATTGGATTGCTATCAACATAATTCTCAAACTGATTCAACTAGACAATTTTGTGGGCAAAATATGAATGGACAAAAGCAAATAATGTTCCGGAACGACGTTTGACAAATCATGAAAGAATTTCAATTTGCATAACGAAGCATTGGACTTGTTTTTATGCGATAAGTTGGTAAGTATTGTTAAGGGCAAAATCAATTATAGGATTTGACCAATCAACCATGTCAGAGATTTTGCTTGCAGTCCAGTTGGCAGATTTCCTATTTATACTTGCTATCCATTAATTTCCTTTTCATAGCAAAAGCTCAAAAACAATCTAAAGTACAATCTTATTATATAAGTATAAGTATACATAGGTAGAGGCATATTTGTAGGTTGCAGAGTAAATAGGCTTGTGGCCAATCAATCTATCAAAACCACATGTCCATTTCCAAGTCTGTGTAAAAGCTAAAGCTAATCCCGTTAGAACAACTGTATCAACGCCTATTCAGGAGGTATCAATGCGAGTAAGTAGGCCACACACACACACTTACACCACCTACTGCAGTTTATTTTGCAAGTCTGTGTGACATATATCAACAACGAAGAGAGAGAACGAGAGAGCTAAAGGGCAGAGCATCCTACACCTGCATATTGGGTGCATCAGCATATTCAATAAGTGGCCAACTCGGCGTATGCGCAACTTGTGCCGCATAAGCGCACGTCAAGTGTTTGCCAGTTGACCAGTAAACCTTTTCCCCTTTCTCTCCATGCATGCAAATATTGTATAGAGCTTCACCATAAACCAAGGCCCCTGATGATCGCATAGGAACATGGACTCTCTCCCTCTTACTCTCTCTCTGTCTGCCTGTTTGGACACTTGGACCATCCAAGCAATTATGTAATATGCAAATTGAAAGATTAAACAAGAGGCAAAGATTTATGCGTTGGCCAAAAGGGGGACACTAGCCCATATGTATCCCCATACTGTGCTGGGGAAAAATGTGTAGTTGCACATTGGTAAATATCAAATATATATCAGCTTGCAACTGAACATAAGGCAAAACAGGGCGTATGATTAAAAATTCCTTCTTAGATTAAATTTAACTCAAGCTAGGCTTTACCTTAAACACACTGAGACACACTTTGCCACATTGTTGTGGGTGTTTTGTGGGTGAAGAGGGGAGGGGGTCGCTAGTCAATTGCGAAAAATCACTGCCACTTGCTGGTCAGCCCATTCTATGTCTATGGTCTTGTTAGTGTTGTTGATGCCTGTCAGTTGGCCCTTTCGGGGTTGCCCTTTTATTAACTCTATGCCCCGAGACTGTGTATAGAAATAGAAACGACGACGAGTACACTAGTTTTCCATTAAAATTTCACTCGAATGGAGACGTTTCGTTATCTATCTGTAGTTGGTGATGCTTTTGGTTGGTTCGCCTTCTCCTCCTCTCAATGTGTGCGTGACAATTGCATTTCCGTTTCCGTTGTCCTATTCATATTCCTTGTGGTGGCTGCCTCTGCTACTCTTGCTGTTTTTGGCAGCAAAACTATGGCCTTGGCCTCAATTTCAATTTCTTAACCGATCCCAAACTAACAAAAAAAAAGGAAAAATACCATCATAAATTGCAATTCACATTCATTCATATTTAGAAAATTTTTGGCTGGGATTTTTTTCTCCTTTTCTTGCTTTTCCATGCATCATCGTCACTAGCTACCATTGAGTTATGTGGCAATAAATTTATTTTGTACTTTCAATGGCTTCATTCTGTCTTTCCCTCTCTTTCACCCAAAATAGCACACATTTAATGCTAACGCCATTGATTATGCAACAGGATGTAATTGGGTGTGGGACAACAGTGCGTATGATTCTGGTCATGTTTTCTCTGCAATTAGCTGCCAAAATAGAAGCTAATTAACAAATCAGAGCTAAAAACAAAAAAAAAATTGTATTTCTGGCGTCACGAAAAGGTAGTTCAACTTTTTTATGATTTATTTTAAAATTTTACCAAATATTGCATATGTTTTCACTAAATTCGCATTTAAAAAACATCTTAAAACGAAAAAGGATATTAATTTAAGCGTCAAATTTCGCTTTATTTCGAGTCATCGTAAGATTACTTAAGTAAAAAATTCACACGCCATTTAGGTTAAGAGATTTCATCCTATAAACTATATTCAAGATGGTCATATAAACTGTGACACGCACCACAAATCGCAAATAGAGATTGGCCTCCCCCGACCCACACCCCGTTACCACTCTCAGTGTTTCATGGCCTCATAGGTTCAAGGGGTTTTTTATGGGCTTTGCCACGTAATTCAAATGCAAAGGCAAAGAAGGTATGCAAAAAAAAAAAAAAATGGGATGAAAACTACTACTAAAGCAACCCACGTGAAAGTTATAACTTGGTAGTAAATGCGCAAAACCAAGCGTGGATACGTTAGATACATGAATCCTTATGCACATCGTGAGTAGGTTGGGAAGGAGGATGAATATAAAGGAGAGACATGCTTGGCAATAAAAATCCAGTTTACTGGGAACAGAATGAGAGAAAAGATGCTGCTGCTGGTGTTGCTCTAACAATAAGCAGGGCAATGTGTTGCACATTTCAGAAAGCAAAGTTGCACAAATGTGTGAAAATTGTACAACACACACACACACACTCACACACATTTGTACATTTACACAAACAGGCACGAACAAACGCAAAGGGAAGCAAACAATTGCAGGAAGGGCGTAAAATGCAATTGAAAAATGCCACAGTTTTGCATAAATCAGCAGGAAAAGCGCCAAAAATGGCGCACACAAACAAGCAGGAGCAATGGCAAAACGTTCCAGCAGGAACTCACAGAAGTAGACACAACCCAGCAACAACATCCTGCCAAAGCCAAGGCAAACATGGCCACAGGCGACCCGTAAACATGGCCAACACATGTGAGGCAAAGACAGACACAACTACCTCCTCCTACTGTTCCTGCTGCTGCTGCTGCTGCTGCTCCTCCTCCTCCTCATAGACAGCGCCGACACGCCCATCCCAGCCGCAGATATAATTTACTGATAATGCAATTGCCGTTTAAACGCAACGCACGCGCCACCTGCTACAGCTTTTGGTTGTCCTGCCAGCTTCACTTCAAGCCCAAAATGGGACGCAAAATACCGTTGAAATTTGTTGCCACAAAACTGATACAAATGGCAAAAACAAAAGTTTACAAATACCCTAAAAAAAACTTTTTACCTCAATTTAGTTTTTTGTTTGTTGACTTTACAAATGTATTGGATTGGTAGGAACACAAATTGAATTTCAACCAATATGGACACATATAATAAATCTACCAATTGACACAAAGAGGATAGAGAATGGAAATGATTTACAAACAATTTTATTAAATTTTAAAAGGTAAGAAATATTTTTCTAGGATGTGTACAAGTATTTTGAGGTAGCCACAAGAAAATCGAATAAATTTAAACTCAATCAATTAAAAAAACCATCCAAATAAAGCTTCGTCTTTAAATGAGTCAAATCATATGAATTGTTAAACATTTTACAAAGTTTCCCTTTTAAATTGAACAAATTTCGTACAAAAAGTATGGAATTTAATGCTCTGCTCCCTTCGTAGCTGTCCTATACATATTAATTTGCAGCAAAAGTTTCTTTTTTTGGAGACTTATATAAGTATGTTGCCATATATGGTCCTCGGTAAATAAGATGTCTAAGTGGCCCAATCATAAAGGCAATTGAAGTTCGAGTCCCAGGATAGTGTATGGATTTAGTTATCGACTAAGCCGATGGCAATTGTCCTTGCAAAATAGTTAGGTTGACAGTCTACAATATCTACGAAAATCTAAATTAAAAAGGAATAATGTTTTAAAAGAACTTATAACTTTTAATAAATTAAAGGGATAATAATCTTTATTATTGTCTTGCTTGAAACTGAAGAACTGATTATGCCTTTTTAGCCGTTTCACATCAGCAATTCTTTTTAAAGATCCTCTTTCCTCCTGATAAAGAATATTTATTTATACAAATTTATAATAACTGCAAAAAGAAATATAAATTATTGAAACTAAAGAATGAAAAACCAAATTATTTGATTTAAAGAAATAGAAAAAAAAAACTGTAAATAATAATAATACGACTAAATATTTAGATTTTTGAATCGATTAAAGTTTAATGCTTTCCCTAAATCTAAGTATTCAGATAAGTTTCAGCTTCATCTTAAATATGTAATGAGAATCGTTTAAAATATTACATTTATTATTAAATTTAAACAAAATAAAGATATAACCTATAACAATTTGTTCCCATGTTTTTAGGTCTTCAATTTTTTGTTATATGGTATATATAGTCACAAAACCCAACAAACGTAATCAAAGACCTTTCTGTAGGGCATGGCCCCCAAAATGGGTAAATCTATTTTATAGGGTATCACAAATCTGTCAAACATGGCGAACTGAACATAGTTAAACTGCATAAATATTGCAACGGCATGACTCGACATCGGCTCTGGACATCGTCATGGCTAACTCTTCACTTCAGTGCACTCCCCTCTAACATTTCAGCTGCTGCCTGTTACTGCAGTTGACAATGTTGTGTGTTTTTTTTTTCCTTCAAGTGGTAAGCCAGGGACAACGGAAGTCTATAGAAAACAGTTAGTCAGCTAGTCATATCCAGTGAAAGACCAAAAAAAGAAATAAAAAACGAAAACGAACCGACAAATAAAAAATAAAAAGTGCAGTTTGCTCCTTGCTTCGCATACAAAATTTGATTTGCTTTCGTGGCGCGATTTGTAGGTTTAACTTAACTCGGCGATATAAATAGTTTTTCCTTTTCTTTTTTATTTTTTTGACCAACGGCAAGGCAAGAGAAACTTTTCAATGGCAATTTGTATATTTTTACTACTTTTAGCTGACAGCAGCAAATGTTTTGGTTTCCGTTTGGCAGCGTCTTTTTGGTCTAATAAAAAGATGTCAAAAATATACTTTAATAGTCACTAGAATTGAGCCGAGAGACTTGCCTATTTGTTAAGTTATCTAGCATGAGTCATGGTTGAGTTAGAGTTTATTTTAAGCTAAACTAAATATTAATTAACTCCATTAGAAAATCTTAACTGACTTGAAATATATACAACAAATTATTATTAACTTCTCTTAATTCATCAACCCATAAAACTCTCTATCTCTGGGGTTATCCACTTGACTATAATAAATATGATAAAATTAATCAAGTTGATCAATTATTTGTCAATTAAATCAATCAGCCAATAAAAGAATTATTGAACAATATTCTAGCCTAAAGGTCTGTGACTCTATTGGAATTTAGAAAAAGTCAATAAATAAGTAAATTGTGAGAGTAAATTTTGTTGTTATACCTTGGCCAGAACCTTTTTGACTTTATTCTAATAATAAATTTGGCAGCTTTAAACTTTTATTTCCTTATAAGCTTAAATTTCCAAGTTTACGATGTGCGATATATTTCACTTCTTTGAATACCTTTCTGACGGTTTTTGCTGTGTCTTGGTAACCGTTTGCTTTTTGATATTATATAATTTACATAGTTCACTCTCTCACCTAAACCATAATTATTTAGCCAAAGTTTTAGTTAGACAAGTTCAAAAAGAGGTGAGCCAAGTATCTTTGGTTTTCACACACACACAAACAGAAAGACGATGGGGAGGGAGAGGGAGAGAATGACAGGAATAAGTCGAGTTATGACACAACACACACAAGTTACATATAAATTTAGTAAATTTATTCATAAAAACATAGTCAAGGACAAAATCAAATTCAACTTTAGACTTAAGATTTCCCTTTAGCACAGTGGATATAAAAAAAAGTAAAAATTATATGGAAACACATATAACACGTATAATCCTATTTTTTTTTAGAAAAAAAGCTTACTTTTGTTTAGGTCAAATAGAAAGAATGCAAAACACATTTAATAAAGTGTTTATTAAAGTTACTAAATATAATTAAATAATAAACCAAAAAAAATTTTTAAATATCATAATTATAATAATAATATAATTTTTATAATAATTTATATACAAGAAAAATAGAAAATTCAAGAGCAAAAAAAAAAAAAAAAAAGAACACAACTTAAAAAACAAAATATTTACAATTACATTTTCGAAAATTCTTTGACTATTTATAATCTAATCCAAATATATGAACCTTAATTTGCAATTAGAAACAAATGAGTTGTATATATGTAAATATATTTTTCCAACTTCAAAGTTATGACAATAACACGGGAGTCATCTTTTTTTTTTTTTTTTTTTTTTTTTTTATTTTTTTTTAATTTTTTTATTTTTTATTTTTTTTTTTATAATTTTTTTATTTTTTTTTTTTTAAAAATAAAATTTCCTTAATTTTAAAAAAATTGGGGTTGTTTGAAGCTGCATGACTAAAGAATGTTGTCAAAGTTTATCATTAATAGAATGCAGTCTCATATGTTTACATTTAAGAACTAAAATAGAAAGTTTGGAAAAAATTTCCTTCCAAACCCTTTTCCTACTCAACAATCCCTTCATTTTCTGACAAATTTCCCACCGAACTTTTCTAGACCGAGTTGAAAGGCCAACATTTTGAATAGATTAAGCGGTGGTTTTTTTCCGACTTTCTCAATATTTTGTCTAGATTTCTATCTCTTTCTAAAGTAAATCCAAACTGGATTTTATCCAGCTTTAGAAACGTAAATCTTATGAATTTATAATGTTTCAAAATCCAAATTTACTTCAAATCATGCTTTATTTTATTTCAAAATAAATGCATGAAAAGTTTTTTTGTCTCAATTGACTAAATTGCTTAATATTTTTTAATTATAAATAATCTATCTAATATAAATTCGTTTAACATATTGAATTAAAAAATTGGCTTTACATATGTATATTCATCTATAGCCGCTAAAAAAAACCTGCATAAAGTACAAAAATAAACCCCAGTTTAGCCATATTTTTTTACCCCATAAACAATTTGGATTTTAGCAAAACTCACTTTAATATAATTGCATTCACAAGAGATATAATTGAAATAAAAGTTAAATACTTAATTTTTGGCCAAATTGAAGTTATTTTTTCAATTATCATAGTCGGAAAATATGTGCATAAATACACACACAAGTGTACATTGAGGTAGGTAAAGTATAAACATTTTTGGGATTATATTTTCATTCTGTTATTGTTTAATTTGTGCAACATTTTCTTAGTGTTGTTTGATGAGTAAAATTTTGAATTTGCATTTTGTGTAAGAGTTTTTGGTTTGTTGTCTGGGATTTTGCATTTCCATTACACTAATTCATGTATTTTATTACACTTCCTTGCATTTCTGGTTGTTGGCTTTAAACATTTGGCTCCGCACAACAAAATAATTTATGCAACACACTGTTTAATTGCCAAGCTACTGGATGGGTGTGCCCCACACACAGACACGCACACACACACACACACACACACGTGTGTGTGGAATAAACTGAGCTGCAACAGTTTCTAAATGCTAGCTTGCATATCTTCCAGTTGAGTAATAAGATTATTAGTTCCACTCTAAGGCACAAACACAAACGTATTATAAATCCTAAAACCCCAGTAGTGGAATGCTCTTTCCCTTCTACTTCTTTAGCCCCTTTTTCTGACATTTCCCTTCATCATCGTCATCTCTCTCTCCCCTCTCTCTCTCTCTCTCTCTCTCTCTCTCTCTCTCTCTCTCTCTCTCACACACACACCTACTCATAGAGTTGTAAGAAAATTTAAAGCGAATTTTACATATATATTTATAGATTAACTTAAGCTTAATTCTTTGACATTGAAATTGATATCTATGCACCACATAAAGAGAAAAAACCTTTCCATAATTTAAAGTAAAATATAAGTAAATTAAATATGTATGTAAATTATGGGAAAATACATTCTAAATTCTGTATACCCTTATTGTACAGGGAATTCTTCAAATGTCAACGTAAAACGCTTCCAGGCAATTGCCAGTTGTTTTTACCAACAATTAATGAATTTAATTAACAATATGTAAATCTTTTTATTAAAATAACTTATAATTACTGTAAAGGTAAATTAATTAAAGTCATTGAGCTGGGCGGCCTCTTTGCACACTTGATTGCAGAAGGGGAAGACGCCTTTTTATTTCCTCTAGGGATTCTTGCGACCATATATCAGGTCCTTTAAAACTAAAAACTTTTGTCTCTTCAATTTGTTTCTTACAAAAATGTTTTATTTCAAGATTAAGTATTGGGATTTTAATTTTGAATAACATGTTGTAGATTTTCTATATTTTTCTTAAGCTGATCCTGATCAGCACAAAGTTGAGATATTTTTAGCGAATGCTCAGCAGATTGTTTTAACAATGTCTTAAGATCGTATTTTTCGATATTTTTCTTAACCTGATCAGGATCAGAAAAAAGTTGAGAAAATTTTAATGAATGGTCAGCAGATTGTTTTAATAATGTTTTAAGAGCATTTTGAGTGCTACTCAAATCATTTTCAATTCGGTTCTTGTCACTTAAAACTTGTCTCAATTTGGGATCAATTGAGAAATGTTTGAGCTCATGATTCACTGAATCAAGTTCAACGTTTGCATCCGAATGCGATTGACTTGTTGCGTCTGTTTGATTATTAGATAGTTTTAGAGTCTTGGACTTATTTCCAACTAAACCAAAATCCACTAGAAATTCAATTATTTCTATGGTAGCGTTTAGTCCATGCCGAGTTCCTGGCATCGTGAGGTACGTTTTGCTTACTTTGTAAGGATATTTCAGCCTTTCCAGGGCCTTGACCGTTTCACTCACATAGTTGGACTTATCCAATCTAGAATCTCTTGCGATAGCTCCACTCCAAGGAAGCGTATGATTCAATATGTTTAGAAAATCCATTATGGTCAGTTGACGCAATTTGGATTCTGTTATACTCTCTAACCCATGCACTTGTTGGAGCTGTGAGGCCAAATATTTGATTTTGTTAGCCATCTCGTTTGGTGGTATATCTGGAGTTTGTGTAAAAGACAAAGCCCGCTTGCTTTTTGCAATTCTTGAATTTGGAGTTCGATTTTCTGATACTGTAGAACTAATTCTGGTTCCAGAAGCTGTTCGTCTACAAAGTTCTTCTTGTCGTTGCCGCTCCAGCAGCTCCTTGGTTCGTATCGGATAGTATGGAGCGGTAGCTAATGTTGACGCTAATTCAATTCCATCAATTGATGTTTTGGCTTTCATTGGATCCTTTAGAATTTTAGAGGCGGAGTTAGATGTTCGTCTATTTAGTTCCTCTTGTTCTTGCCTTTGTAGCAGTTCTCTAGTACGTAACGGACGAGGCTCTGTGTACGGCATCATATCAGGAGCAATCATATTGGTTGGATTTCTACATACACAATGTTTCAGTTATATTTAATATTTATAACATATTAATGTAAGTAACGTACCGTTCGTGGTTTATTGGAGTTTTTACCACATTCGGCGCTCGTTTTGCTGATGATTTAGAACAAATTTTAGTTGCAAAAGCTGATCGTCTGCCAAGTTCTTCCTTTCGCTGCCGCTCGAGCAGCTCCTTGGTTCGTATCGGGTAATACGCAGTGTATGAATATGGTGCATCAATTGCATCCATTGATGTTTTGGCTTTCATTGGATCCTTTAGAATTTTAGAGGCGGAGTTAGATGTTCGTCTATTTAGTTCCTCTTGTTGTTGCCTTTCTAGCAGTTCTCTAGTGCGTAGTGGACGAGGCTCCGTGCGGGGCATCATATCAGGAGTAATCATTATGGTTGGATATCTACGTAGAAGATTTGTTATTTAGACATTAAATATGTTAATGAAAGTGACATACCGATCATAGGTTATTGGAGTTTTTGCCTGTTCGAGTAAAAGTTCCTCAGTTGTTTTGGGCACAATATCCATAATTTTACAATCAAAATTTAGAACAACAAATTTTCGAAACTGTGTCTATAAACAATAATAATCGATATGCCAACGATAGGCGCGTATTGTCGATCGATTACTTATCGATTATTTGTGGCACGCTATCGATTGTTTATTACCTTTCGATTTGAATCAAAGACCGCAAAAAATAGTTCACCTAATAATAGCAAGAACGTTTTTTGTCGAATTTTTCCCCTTGAGTCTGATGAATATTCGTTGTATCCGAAACAACGTACGCAACTATTTGATTTCTATTTCATTTTAGCCAAAACACACACAGACGGACGATAGTTAAAATTTCTCTCATCTCTATCAAACAGTGTTGGATAATTTTAGCGCTTAAGTTCCAATACTCTATTCATTTAAAACAAAGGCGGTTAGATAAATTTTACACAAAATGTGCTAGAATTTAATGATTATCTCTCTCTCTCTCTCTGTCACCATCTTCCTCTGTTTTTTGTTAAAAGACGTTGTTGCAAGGTACACTGAAAATCATAAATCATAAATGAAAGTGAAAATTGGTTGCAGCAAAACGAAGGCAGAAAGTCGAAACGAAAGACCCCAAGCGTGAAAAGCACACGCTGAGAGCGTGTATCCCAATTCCAAGCCGACCACGCCCATAATGGGGCTCATAATTACAAAACAATGGAGCAACATTGGCAAATGAAAACAAACAAAAAAAAAAAAAAATTACACCAGGAACAGGTACAACGCAAAACAACCTCTAATCCCGTTAAAAGGTCCTTGTTGCTGTTTTTATTTTGACTGCTGCGTTTTTGCAATTTAACCGCAATAAATAATAAAGCAGCTTGTTTAAAATTCCACCCAGGTGGGGAAAATATATAGTTTAGATATGGCCACCTGCTGATGTCGTGGTGACGTTGAAGGTGCTCTCATTTGCTGAATTGTGGCTAGTTTCTATCCTCCCACTGCTCATTTGGGCTAACTGTGTTGATTTATGCATATTTTAACTAAATTTTAATTGTAACTTATTAAATATTTACAACTCTTTGGCCAAAACTGCGTTGAATATAATCAGTTTATTTGCCGCAGATATAAATTTCTAAACATGTATGAATATTCTTTTTAATAACGATTAAAAATTAAAGCAACTTCTTTTATAAAAATTTAACATATAAATTGAGAGAAATTTTGAAAACTTGTCTTATGATTAGATAGGTAATCGATTATCCGTTAACTGTGGTAGCACAATATCTTGACTATATCCTGAGCTGAAGCCTTAAAGTGACATTCAAAATACTCATTGTCCGATATAAAAATTAATATGGGCAACCTGCGCTCATTCTTTTTGTAATAGATTGGAATCTGCTCAATAATCATCTAATAATTTTCAATTAATAAAACAAAATTTAAATTTCATGTGCGCCTCCTTCAACTTCGGGAATACAAGTACCAGACGACTAATTTTTTGAATCTCTGACATTGCCGCTCGGAAGATTGATATTCTCCAGTTTTCATAGCTTGGTGAATGCGTCGATAACATCATACAATGTTGTCCGCTTTATAAAGCGAAAGATTCTTCAATCCAGTTAACTTATGAAGGCTTTCTCAATGTATAATTCTTCCAATTGCTCGGGTTTAAAAATTACCGGTTGATTGAATAATTTGGTATCACTAACTTTCTCTGGCATTCCTACTATGACTATGTAAATATTCTCTAGGTTAGTTAGTTTGGCTATATCTTCGCTTTGGTCATAAGTGGAAAGGGCCAATGTTTGAAGTGAAAGGCAACAGTTTTGTTTAACCATATTGATATTAAAGACGTGGCTTGTCTGAATTCTAATACAAAACGACAAATTCAGGTTCTCAATCGATGTGGGAAGCATCACTAAATTATAGCCACTGAGAGACCTATTGCAGGCAAGTCAAGTCTTTCAATGATCTAATATTAGATTCTCCAACTTATTCGTACCTGAAAATATTTCAAACATGTCCTCTTTAGTCAAAATTGCACCAGTAATATCCAATGACTTCATGTTGGTGAGATTCCCTTGAAAATATTTTAACAAGCTGCATTCAAATCTTGTCTTTTGCATCAAAGAGTCATTAAAATCCTGGACATATTGCACGGATATGTAAAAAAATTCATGAATATCGCAAGTTCTCAAATATTTGGTAATCGATCGACTTATGTTTGAATCGTGAAATCAACTGATTGAAAACGGTTGCAAACACATTAAAAGTGCAATTGGTCTACCAGTGGAAAGAATTCCATAATCATTAATAGGCAATCATCAGGAAGCTTAAAAATGTGTGTCTCCCAAGTTTCTTAGCTGTCAGTGGCAGTGGCTCTGAAGCCCCATAGACATCCGGTTGATGCCAGCTACAGACCGCAAGGACATTGCTTTCGTGGCCCTGGCAGCGTCTTTCATTTTTGCAGATATAACAAATCCTATCCGCAATAAAGGTTGTTTAACTTTTAAAAAACACGTAGGATACTGCCAATGCTACTAAAATATTGAACTAACTTATCCTTCTTTAGATCTTGGAATGGAATATCGCCTTCGGTGAGGCACAACCCATTCCTGACATTGTGACAACTGTAATAGGATTCCCCAGGAGTTAATTAAATATGGCAATAACCATAAAAGCTTTCAAAATTATCCATTATTCAATATTCTTTGAATTAATTTGTAGCCAAACAGTTTTCGTTGCTATACTTCGTTACTGACCTCTAGATAAAAGCCAACTTTAAATGATTTATGCCTAATTGACAGCAATAGAAATGACTGTCTTTATGTTAGGAAAGTCATTTTAATAATGGCATAATAAAAATAATCGAATCAAATCGAAAATTTGTACAAATTGGGGAATCGTTTTAATAAAATGTGATACTTCAATGAGAAGTAGATTGAAAAAGATGATGGCATCACTGGGTATAATTTTTTGGTATTGCTATAGATCACTTTTAAGATTCGATCGAAATATAAAAGGGGGATTTCCCAGAATTTATATATTTGATAATTTGGAATTTTTCTCTGCTTGTATTATGAAATTTATCTTTAAATTTTATATTTAAACCGGTTTAGACTTATAAAGTTTCAAAAAGAAGTAATTGCGTATAAAATTCATTTAAACCGAAGCTAGATAAGTAGATTGTTTGCAATAAAACAATATTTATAATCTGTCCCGGGCTTCTTTTGATTCACAAATTCAGGATTTTACTATAGAATCCTTGTCGTGAGTGCGTTATTCAATTGAATTATCGATATCTAAAAGAATTAATCTCAAATTCTTGCATATCACTAAATAATTTTTGCATTTATTTTATTATAATACATTACACATTGCATTAAACTAAATAAAATCTATATATATACATACATATATGTATATATATATGTAGGTATATATTTATATATAATCGTATAACCAACTCTATATACGCATATGCCACTTATCTGCTCTTTACACAACTTTTTCGTTACTCAAAATTGCCTTTAGTTACGAGTTATATATATTATATAGTTACGCGAATTGCCATAATCTCGATCTCTACAATTGATTTTGCTTATATCGTTTTATATTGTTTTGTTTTCTTTTGTGTAACAACAATTATTGCTATATTGAATTAATTATTATTGATTTATGTAAGTGTATTGTTTGCGTGCCTTGCTTCGTTTTCGTTTTTCCATTTTACTTTCGTTTAAAATCTAATATATATTTTGTTTTCTGTATATTTATATATATTTTGTTTTTATGTGTATTTTTGCGGTGTATCAAGTTTTCACGATATTTTGTAAGTGTTTCTGTGTCTTTGTGTGGGTGTATTTGTTCTAAATATATTTAAAATATATAGTTTCTATAACTTCTTGAACAGTTTAAAACAGTTTTACTTGATCGAGTTTAGAATTATTAGTTGCAGGCTATCAAATAGAAAAAAATGTGATTTTCCTTTTTGTAACAATTTGAATTATATACAATAAAATTTGTTCCTTTTCCTTTCGGTTGGATACGATTTATAAAAAAAGAGAAAACAAAAGCCAAACCCGAGTGTTCTTTGTTGTAAGAAATCGTTGAACGCCAAGTAGCAGCAGCAAATATGATTTTGGGACACAGTAGGATAATTTAACCGAAAGATAATGTGTTCAATTCTCATACTATATATATATATATGTATATATAGTTATTTTGTTTAGGTGGTAGCGAACATAGGAATACGTAAGTAATACATATGTAATAATTGAATAACAGTAACATGAACGACAACGACGACAATGGGAGTGGGACGGGACGGTACAGGACGGGTAGGGGGGTGTACGTTATCAATTGGAATTAAACATTAATCAACAAACCGACCACAAATCGACTGCCACTCATTCTTGGCAGAATCCCTCAGTCTCCTCAATGGCAAATGTCAATTTCTCCACCAGCTGATCGTAGCTCTTATATGGCGGTAGGTCCAAACGATTGAAACATGTATGCGAACGCGGTAACCATGTCTCTTTGCCCACCTTTTCAATGCAAAACCGTTGCGGACCATTCGATCCCATCAGTTCGGCAAAACCGCCAACAGGAACACGACAAGTGCCAGTCACAAATTGCAAAAGTCGAGCCCGCTTCTCATTGTCCGTTTCGCGCACAAACTAAAATAAAAAATAATACAGATTGAGAGTCACTGCTAATTAAGTTCAAAAAGAATGCATTAACTTACCTGCCAGAACCAGACAACTTGCTTGGAGTTGCGATTATAGTGTCTGTAGATGGTATTACGTTGCCAATCTTCAACGTCCACATCCTGCATTCCACAGAGAATCAACTCCAACTCGCGTTCATCAAAGTACTTGAGCCACTCGAGGGGGGACGACTTCATTGAAACCTTCCAAAAAGGTTTTTGTCTGCTGTTCAATGCCTCTGAAGATTTTGAATAAAAAAAGAAAAGAAATGTAATAAAAAATCAAAGAGTATTATAGTAGTTCACTTGATTTACCGTGTCATTCGCCATTCGGTCATCAATGTTATATATTCCTCTTTGTTCTCTTCCGTAACACGTTCCTTCTCGCCGTTCTCTTTAAGTTCGTGATGGATTATTTGTCCCAACACCTCGAAATCGACACTGAACCACAACTCGAGGCCACACTCATCGATGTTGTTGTCCTTAACCCAGATTAGGGAGTTGTAGAATTCCGGATCAATTGTTTCGATGTCTTTGATAGTTAGTTTCTTGTTCAACATTCGTTTGTAGAAGGGCATGGTGAAGCCGCTGTAGATAAATCGGCCATGATACAGGGCCATGGCAATGAATCGACCAATAAATTTAAAGTATTGCAAATGATCCGGATTCACATAGGAGGCGGGATTGATTTGCAAGCTATAGTTATTCTTATTGGCATACTCAAAGAGGCAATACATGGGATTGAGGACCTCGTGGGAGAGTAAGAAGAACCATTCCCTGGACACACCGCCATAATCCAGACCCTCTTCCCCACGGAAAATAATGTACAGGCGACGCCGCAGCTCGTAGGCCGGCAGGCGCATGATCTGGTGATAGGAATCCTCAAAGAGCGTTTGGCGTGTCACAGTGATCTTGATATGCGATGGCAATGCATTGCTCTGGCACAGGTAACGGAATTGCGAGAGTTTCCAACGGAAACTTCTCTCATAAGCGCGCGGCACACCATACACACCCTTGGCCCCCTTGGGTGCTCCTGGACGGGGATCATCGAATGTAGTGCGTCTAGTATTGTGATCGACAAAGAAACGTTCACCGGCAGCCGTATAGCGAATCTCCCAGCCAGGCGGCAATGGTCCCTCATTAATGAGGCTCACCTCTTGACCCTGTGTGCGGGGATCCTCCCATTGAGTGGTTCGATTTTTATGATTCACGAAATACACCCGATTGTCCGATTGCACTTTCTTTTCCCAGCCATCGGGCAGAGCGCCCAAGGCATCTTCATCGTCCTGTGTCACCTGGGCGGTGACTGCTGTGGGTTGTTGCTGTTGCTGCGAGTACAGGAACCGCTGATTGCCCTGGGCCACAACATGAGCCCGTTGACCTTGCCAATGCTGGAAGTGCATTAGTCGTTCGCTGTTGGGCCTCTGCCAAGTGGTTTTCCTTGTATTGTGATCCACATAGTAGACCCGACCGCGTCCGTCTTTACGTATTTCCCAGCCGGGTGGCAGGGGTGTTGGTTTCTCCCAGTAAGTGGATCGTGTATTATGATCCACATAGTAACGTCGCCCATATTGATCCAATCGTATCTCCCAGCCAGCAGGTAGAGGCTCGTCATCGGCTGGTTGTGGTTGCAGCTGAGGATCCGAGGTTTGACTTACTGGGAGCACAGCTCCACCGGGTTGTGCCTCGCCCATTCCCACGGCCACTCCTCCTCCAACTCCTGCTGTCATCACAGTGGGCATATAAACGGCAGCTGGTGTCACATTATCCGCCGTTTGACCAACTCCATTGGCATACATCTGGGTCAAAGGGGGTCTGCCATTGTGATTGGCCTGTATTGGTGCCGGCAACGGTGGCTGCTGCTGGGGATACGAAGCAGTTGCTGTCCCACTGCCATTAACCATTCTTAAGGACGGCTGCTGCTGCTGTTGCTGTTCCCAAATGGGCGCCGCCCCACTTCGTCGTGAATCGACTGTTCCATTGGGCACCGGTGAACGATTCGTTGCGGCTGGCATCTCGCCTTCTCTATTGCTATTGGAACGCAGACGCATTCTGGCCCTAACGCCGCCAGATATCATACAACTACGTCCAGCGGCTGCTGCATCACTTATTACAGGATTCACTGCTTGAATGGCATTGCCATTCTGTTGCTGCGGCTGTATCTGCACCTTGCTCATATCTAGCTTAAGACCATTCAGGATGGCCACAAGTTCGCCGCTTTTTGTTTGTCTATTATCCTGGGACTTGGAGGTCACAAAGAGGTCAATTGTAAGCTCTAAAAACTCACAACGTCCATTATAATGCTGTAGAATGTGAGCCAAATGAATAATTCGTTCACCCAGCATGGCATCTTTGCGAAAACTTGAATGGTCGAGCACTTTGAAATGAAGCGTCGAGTTGGGAGTGATCTGTGGGTAGCAGAAATCAAGATTTGACCAGAACAGAGAGTAAAGGATAAAATCTCACACACTTACCAGAACAGTGAACTCTTCATTCCACTTGGGTAAATAACTATTCTTGACCAAATCCGTTTTACGTTTACTTTTGCTATCGATCAATAACTCCACATATGGATTTGGTTTTAGGAATCCATTATTACGTAGTGAAGCCTCCTCAACTGAAAGCAAAGTAAACGATTATGACGAGAGGGCAAAATTCGTAATTTACTCCATTAACTCACTTGTCACGCTTAATTGATGATATCCTTGATTGCCACTCCCATTCCCGCTGCTGCTGCTGGCCACGCCTGCTGCTCCAGCTCCAGCATTTGATGTTGTTGTAGTCGTATTCGTACTACTGTCGGCAGCGGCACGAATTACTGTTTGTCCGGAGGCATCAATGCCACCGGAAGCTGCACCTGCTGGCAGCCCATTTCCATCGGCCATTTAAACGCTTCTGTATGTCGGTCCCCTCAGACCCCTGGCCCTGTCCTTTTCTGTTTGCTGTTTCTATATACTCCTCCACTTTATATATATTTTTTGTTATATTCCTCCTTTGCAGCTGCTCTCCAATATTTTGTTGTGTGAATACTACTGAAAAGAAATTACAAAGAAGTCGAATGAGTTAATTAAGAAGAAGAATAATAAAACTTATCAAAAGTCAAACTACGATAAGATAGTCATGGCGAAAAATAAAACAGAGACAGCACCAACCGACCATTGAGAGAGAACGAGGCTAGTTAAGTCTAACAAACAAACGAGGGATTCATAAATTACTTGGCTTCCGGATCGTCAAGGAAAATAATACTTTAGTGGAAAACCTTCTTGGACTCGATAAACATGAAGCATAATAATTCTTATATTCTATAGGACTACATTATAAAAAGTCTAATCGAAGAGTTTAGGAACTATTCGAGCTTGGCACGCGTTTCCTGTCCACGAATTTGCCCTTGTTTAAATATAACAAGCTAAGCTTCGCTTTCGAAAATGTATAAAATAATTAAAATTTTACATGATAAAGAAAACGATTTTTTATAATATAATTACTAAACTTTGAAGTACAGTAGAGGACTAAATGTAAAAACTTTATTAGATGGTTTGAATCTTTAAGCATTAAAACATAGCTTGAGAAAAGTCTTTGTATTTGTTTAATAAATTGAACAAAAGTGAGAAAAATGTCGAACAAATTAAGCTCAAGCTTAAGAAATTATTTGTTTCTTAAAGAAAAGAAATTTTTCTGAAAACTGATCAAGATAAAGTGGGTCAAGTGATCGACCTTCAGTGAATATGTTATCATCATGACTTGGACGTCCACTTGACATGCTGGATAACTCAGCAAAACCCTAGCAGGAACTAAACTTTGAACCTTTGTAGAAACTCAAAAAGTATATAGGATATACATAGTTGTAAACTATGAAGCTAACTACATTTTAGAACCACTGGTAACTAAGGCCTTCGACTTAGACGAATACTACATCCATACACTAGCCTGGGATCCGAACCCGGATCCTCGTTGATGACTGGGCCACTTAGACAACTCATCTACCGAGGACTGCAGAAGCTCAAAAAACAGGGCGATAATAGATAGAAAATTGGACCGAAAACCAACATTTTGTGAAAAGGAAGTGATCTGCGCAAAGTACAAACCGAAACCCCACAAATATTTATGGGATCTAGTGGAAAAAGTGTTTTCAAAATATGATATAACTCCGACAAGAAGGGAAGCCAGGCACAGGCGAAGCGCAGCAAAATTTATCATAGATTTGTACAGAATTTAGTGGAGAGTATCCTTATTGGTAGCGTAATGGCATGGCATCCCCAAGACGTCCTTATGGAAGTCTTACCGCTCGCAAATTAAGTTTGAAAATGAATATTTTTTGTTAGTCTAGACACATGTTCGGATCGCTGGTAGTAGAATAGAGAAAAGATCGGGCTAGATGGACTCGTCTGTAGATGCTTATCAAAAATATATATACTTTATGGGTCGGAAAAGCTTTATTCTGCCTGTTACATACATTTTTCCGACTTTAATATACCATTTCACCATATGGGTGTATGGTATAAATAGCAATTTTTATAATTAGATAAGATATAGTTTACTAGATTTGGCATATATGCTGATTAGTACAGATATTAGTAGCTGTCCCCTCACGGGAGCCTTCACTGTACATGACAACTAATAACATTTCATTTGTATAAAGTTCTCCAAAGTCATTAAGATTTATGTGCTATTAATTTGCTTTATGTATCATTCATATTAGTAATTCTTGTCAACCAAAAACTCAAATAAATAGCTCTTTCTTTTTCTTCTTTGCTTTGAACTTAATAATTTTCCACACATATTTTTGGTGATTGTGCTGAGTATATAATTTCATATTTTTTTTAATACCACACACACACACACACACAGTCACAACCCATTGATTGTATAATAATAATCGCCGGCAAAATGCGACTGACTGACTCATCAGTAATACTATACATACTATACCTACACGTATATAGTATATTACCCTACATACAATATCAAATGTTGAATGACTATAGCAATATGTACAAATATTTTGTAAATTGAATGCGATTGCGATTTCTTCTTCAATTGTTTAAATTTTAGTTTACAATTGTTTGAAATTGATTTTTTCCACTATTATTATTATTACTATTAGCACGTGAATTGTTGATTGTTACGTAGGCTTGGGGGTTGGGTGGGATTGGGGTTGGGGTATGGCCAAGACTTTGTTGGGTAAGTGCAAAATTTGTATTATTGATTCATTTTGACCACGTCGACAACTGCGATTAGAGTCAAATAAAAAACCCGAGGTGATTTTGATGTGTTGGGGGTTTTTTCTTTTGTTTCTTTTCTTTAATAATATCTAAAACAAGTTTAGAATTCTATTCACATAAAGTCATTTAAAAAAAATACAATCAACTAAATTGTGGAATTAAATAGAGCATTTCTTCTCTATCTACATCTATTTTCATAAGAATATTATAGTATATATTCTTATGAAAACTATAGTTTCTATATATAGTATAGAACAAGGCTATAGAGCAATAATTAGTTGATATATTGAATATTTTTAGTCAACCTATTGCATGTTTTTTGCCAGGGGATCGGTCTAATTTCAATATGTCATGCAATCTTACAACATTTTATATAAAGTATATAATATATATATATGTACATATATTGTAGATATATATCCCACCGATTTTGTAAAAATTTACTAGATTCAACTCTTGATTGGAGGTCGAGTCAATTTTAATGCTAAAAATAAATTCTAAAAATATTTTTGACCCGAGGCGCCTATGGCTCTAAGATCGGTCCTGTTTTAGATCTGCTAATTAACATATTTGGCAATAATTATTTATAAATTTCATTTATTTTCGGGACAGATCATTGGAGCTATTTTAAGGATAATGAATATAGTTGGCATAAACTAAGTAATGAGTCAAATGAAGAGACATATGTACATATTATACCTATTGTAGTATCTTTTTGTATATTTTTGAAGTGAAATCGTTGATTTAAGGTTCTTAAATTGTCTTGGCAATCGAAATTTAAGCAATTTAGGAGTAAACTACATATATCAATCTTGGGACCGAAATTTGGAAATTTGCCTAATTTTTCTCTTCGGAGTTTTGGCTACTGATTAACATGTACAGTGAAAGCTCTGGCCGCGAACTGAGGGAGTTCCTCAGGCGGACAACTCTCATAGCCAAAATCCGGCGGACGAAAATGTTGGAACGGTGCCTGGAGATTTCACTGTATTGTCATGGCTAGGCAGAATCTCCATAAAGGCAGAGAATAATAAAGAATATCATAAAATCAGGTTGATTCTCAATGAAATGAAATTCGTAACAAAAATATATTTGATTTTGCTTTTTAGTTGTGGTTTTTGGTTTGTTCTTCCTTGCTTTTACTTTGTTATAATGACCTTTATCTATAGAAAGCAATTAATAAATGCTTATATTATCAGCAAGGGAAACAATGAATAAATATGTATGAATGTGTATGACCATTGCAACAAAGAGAACGAGGGTGAATAGAGGAAAGTGAACCTTATCAGAGGACAGCAAAAGCAAAAAAACTCAAAACAAAACGCAGAATGTAATCAGCGAGGCGAGACGTGGACAGACAACAGCTGTCGGCTGGTCTAAATGGACAATGAGTGAGGGGCAGGAGGGGGGACGGGGAAGTACGACTGGTCGAGTCACCTGAAGAACTAGTCCTACTTCGATATGTACATGTGAAATGTAGCTAAAACACAAAAATATACCTATATAGACACGTACTAACTCTCACTCTCTCCTCGCTAACCCCCTGACCCATCATCGTACTATACCACAATTGTATGTGTGTCACTTCATTTGGTTTGTAATTGAGGCAAAGGTCGCGGCAAAAGACAACTCTGACTGTGTGGTGGAAGGAGGGGGAGCACTAAAGTTTTCCTTCTCTTTCATTCTAACCAACTTGGCCCTCCCCACAAAACAACACACACATTCCAATGCACGTAGTAGGTGCTTCTTTTTAATTCTTTTGCATGCCCGCAAACAATTCTCTGTAATTATTTAGTTTCTCAGTTTAAATAGTATTATATCCTGCTATTCCTTGTGCTTGCTCGTTTTCACTACTCCTTTCGCTTCTACCTGCTATAATTCGATGTGCGTGTGTGTGTTTTGTTTTTTTTTCGAGTCTGTGTGTGTGTTGGTGCGTGCGTGTTGGTGTGTTGATGAAATTCCTTGCTCTTTACCATAATATTCACATTATGCACAGTATTTACACTTATTTCATAATACACTTGGATTTGAAATTTACCAATTTAACAATGGATTTGTTTGCTATTTTAATTGTTTATTTGTTTTTGTTACTGCTACTTGGGCTTGACTTAGTGCTGGAAGCAACATCGATGTTTCCTTTTCCCCGATTTTCGATGTATCGGGTTTTCCAATCACGATATTCAATGCAACAAAATCACCGAACTCAATGTGGTATTAATATTTTTATTATAATAACTAACTAATGACAAACTAAAACCACGAAAAACGAAACAAATTCTATTAATTGCAATTTATTTGGTTTTAGAGTGACCATATAAATATTCGATAAGTTTTTCTTTCACCAAATCGAGATAGCCCAATCAGCATTTTTTTGCCAGTCTTGGTAACAGGTTAATCGCACATTAATTATTTAAATAAATTGCAAAAAATTTGTAAGCAACCGAAACAAAAACTTTGCTCTAATGTTTTAAGCGCATCAAAATACTTTCTAAATTCGAATGGAAAAGCGAATTAATAAAATTTTTATATTTTAGGAAATTAGCCCACTATTATTTAAATAGTGGCAGACTTATCGATATATAAGTCGATATGTGAATCTGAAAATAGGGATATCATGCAGCAGTACTAAAAATACCAAAACCCCGTTAAGTTTAAAATTTAAAAATAGCAAAATACCAAAATAATGTGTAATTAAAATAAGTTTAAGAAAGTTCTTTAAAAAACACTGCAAATAAATTAATGTATGCAAAATTTTAAAATACATAACAATTATCCCACATTTTAAATTTTTTAAGAAAGTTCTTAATAGTTTAAACTATTATTCTTAAGATAAGCCTATGTAAAAGTAACCGAAATGCGTTCAAAAATTTAAAATTTTCTGATGTTATGTTCGTATAGAATAACTAAATCAACGAAAACATTTTCGATTTCATAATGTTTTGTGGTACAAATCCTCACTTACTTTTAGAGATACGAGCAATAATATCTATGATAATGACATAAAAAGTGAAATTGCTTGCAATCATTTTACGCATTTCCAACGTGTTTGTGTAGTAGGAAATTATATTTATTTAAACAATTAATATACATACACCCGAAATCCACGACAAGCTCAGCTCAGTTCCGTTCGCTCTACATTTTATTGAGAGAGTCGCGCAGTTGCTGGCTTCTTGAAATTTCACACATTTTGGCCGGAGACTTTTTTTTGGTCTTGCAGCCATTTCTCTTCTTCTATGTAGGTGAGAACCAACAACTCGATGGAACTTGGCCCAAAGCAGAGCCAGCCAAAGTGAAAATTATTAAAATTTAATGTCGGACCCGTGTTGAATGTGCAGTCATTCGTGGCGCGGGCTTTGTACGCAGCGGAAGTGACATATCGCGAGGGATTACGACCACACAAATAATATAAGGATTAACCCAAAGGATATTAATTAAATATAATGCGTGTTTTAGTGATATATGCATATCTATTAACAAGTCTATTTTACTTTTCGGAAGGTAAAAGAAAAAAGTGCCAAGCAAACAATGAAAATCTGTATTGGGAAAATGATTTTCAGCTCACGTTTTGTTTTTTTTTTCTATTTTTTACTTCAAGGTAAGCCCTGTCCTGAAAAGACACGACAACACAAAACCCGCTGCGATGCCTACTATAAATGCCGCGAACTGTCATCCAACTCTCATGTCTGGGTGCCTACGAAATGTTCCGAAGGTCTGGTCTATGAGCACAAAATGGGTCTCTGTGTATTGCCTGGCGAGGATTGGGAATGCATAACACCAAGCGAATTGGCGAATCCCTCAAAGTCCGCAGAATTCCCTCAGGCCGATGCGAATATATTGATTGTGAACGATATGGCGCCATTAGCTCATCAAAATGAACAACTTTTGGATGATGACAGTGTTAAAATAGTGTTAGATGCTTCTCTAAGTAGTGAGGAATCACACGATCAAGAGGTTTTGGAGCAAGATAGGCGACCCCCGCAGGAGGATCATCATTTCGATTCCAGTGGGGATGGTGAACTTGTGGAATTGGATGGTGCATTACCAGTACAAAATCGTGAAAGTGATCCCGCAGTGGAGAAACTGAAAGCCGAACTGAAGCAAGTGCAGGGTGTAAGTGAAAGCTCCAAGCCAGGATCACCCATTGATCCCAATTTGACGGCTCATTTGCAAAGATTATCCCAGCTGATTGATGGACTACAACAAAAATATCAAAAGACAGATAAGCCTGAAGTGGAAATGCGGCCGGATCAATTGAATGCATTTTTGGCGCATTTTAAAATCAAAAATCACTTTGATCAATTGACACCCGAAGGCAACTACAAAGACGCCGGGGATACGAATGATGGAACTACCCCAAAACCCTTAGAGAGTACAACCACCAGCATCAGCAGCACTACAATGACAACCAAACTGCCAGAAGCCTCGCCAAATAAGACCAGTCTACAGGAGCATCTTAACAAGAATCGCATGCAACCGGAAACGAAATTAATGCTATCAAATACTTTACCCTTTTCCATGCATGGCACTTCCAGTTCCGGTTCAGGGTATGCCAATTCTCAGATTGTAGTGAATCGACCCGAGGGTTCTGTAATGTTTGCCCTTCCACCGGGGCCATCCTCCTATGGAATGAGCAATGAACAAAATATGCCTTCTTACCACACAAGTCAAAGTCATGAGTATAACGAACATAGTGAGCCAAAAATCTCGGAAGATACTTTAAAAACCGTTTTAGAGCTCTCCAAGCAGATGATAGCTGCCCAAAATGTACCCAAAGTCTTGCCCAATCCGGGCTACGCCTATGCTCAGCCCATTTTGCAGCCAGTGTTTATATCTCCTCATGGGGGAAATCCATTTCAACAATATTATGCACCTTCACCCATGAGTTATGCCCCGCCACAACACAAGAAACATGGTAATGGGGGCTATAGTAGTAAGCCAAGTACCACCATTATACACAATAATGTAATACCAGTTCATCTGTCTAGCACTAATTCGGGAGAGAAAGAAGTCTTGGATACATATGGCAATAGTCTGGGCATGTATCCCAGTTTGGATAAACATGCGACTGCGGACTATATGACCACGGCAAGACCAACTCTGTCCCAATTGACAACCATGGCCAGTCTTTATGATTCACCCTATGGCCAACAGGAATTCACTTTAACCACACCGCGACCCTTTGAACAGCAACCATCAGCGGCGACAGTTTCCACTTATTATACGCCCAGTCCGCATCTCAATGAGCATAATGTGAATCGCATCTTTCAATCGGCCACTGAAAGCTATCCTACTAATTTGAATCTGCCAAGGCCCATGATGGATATGTTTCCTAGTCAATTGGAACCAGGTCAAGTGAAGATACGACCCAATTCACAGAAAATCGAAAGCATGGAAGTTCTCGATGCTGCCGGAATGGGAAATGATGATATGATTAAGGCCAACTATATGAATGTAAACCAATCGCCTCACGTACTGACCTACAGCAGCAGCAACGGCGGCAGCAGCAGCGTCAGCAGTTCTTCAGATATTCTGGGCATGGGCCAGCAATTAGCACCTCCATCGAGCTCATCGTCGTCATATATGGATCATCAACAGCAGCAGCAGCAACAGCATCAGTTTCATTCACTTTCCCCCTACTTGGCCAGGCCAACACCAACGATAAGTAGCAGCATCTACAGCGATTCCGCCGGCAACATGGAATTAAATATGTTTAGCAGCAATCCGCAACCCACTATGAATCTCTATAACAAACTCAAGTATCCCAGTCAAAATGGCGGTGGAGGAGGTGGAGGTAGTGGTCAATTGGTCAATTTTAATGGCAATTTCATTAGTCTCGATGTCTTTCAAAAATCCATTTTACCCCTGATGACCAAGTCATCAGCGGCCATGTCGGAGCTGGGCAATGTGGAGGTAATCACCTGTCAAGCAGGTGTACGACAACCCAATCAAACAGATTGCACACGTTACTTTGTCTGCAGTAAAAAAGATGGCAAAGTCTTGTCCTATTCATGTCCACCCTATACAGGATTCAATAGCCAGACACGCATATGTGATGCCCAGACGTATGCCCAGTGCGGAAATATGCCCATATTCAATGGCTACTCCATCGATGCCAATAGACGTCTGCAAATGGAGACTCTCAAGATGTTGAGTGAGGCCAAGCGGCGGCAAGAGGCGGCCCTGAAAGCTCAGAGTATTGCCGCCCTATTGCAACAATATGGCCAAAGTAGTAGTCCCACAGTGGGGCCCAGTCTGGCCAGTTTGAGTATGATCCAACCGAATATCGAGCAGGATGCCATGGACTCGTATGTGGTAAATTTACCCGACATCACAACCACAACCATGCGACCCATTTTGCCGCCCATTAGCAATATTGGCAATGGTTCACCTTTGTCACCGTCTTCGCCATCCTCATCATCTTCATCCTCTGGCAATGTGAAGAAGCGTAAATACTATTGCAAAGAGGGTGACAAAATACCCGATCAGACATCGATAAGCAGCTATTTTGTATGCTATAAAAATGCTCAGGGTCAAATGAAGGGTCACAAGATGACCTGTTCGAAGAGTCTGCTCTTCTGCCCCAAAACTCTAATGTGCACCTTGGCATCGAAATGCACGGGCTGACCTAGGGTAGGCGGGGAAAGAGAATGTTTTTAGTCCATAAGAATTCGCCACATTTGCCAATTAAGTTATTATTAATTTATTTATTTTAATTTTAGTTCAACGACAAATATTAAAGAAAATGTATAAACCGAAAAGTTGTTCGTATTTTTTTTTTACTTGACTTCACGAGAAAGTTGTTTAAGGTTATTATTTAGGTTCTTAAAACCAGCTTGGACAAAACTGACCTTTATATGGTCACGATGTGGACGTGATATATGCCAGGCGGTCATATGGTTAAAGGTTTTTCTTTGAACAGGAGCGGAATAGCAACCAATTTAAACAAGTAAAATTAAATCAAAGGCAAAATAAAAAGCCTTTAAATATCTCTTATTCTTAACATCTCTTGACCTCAAGAGAGGTCACTCTTGAAACCCTTAAGGGCTTGTTTACCGCACTCCGCTCCTGTACATTTCTTTGACCAAGGTACCTAACTAAACTACCTTAATTTCACTTTTTTAATGTCTTTAATAAGCTTTTACTTCTTTAACTCCGTTTATAGTAGGTTTTGTTACTCATGTTACATGAAACAATTGGCATTTGCGCTAAAGCAAAGAGTTGAGTACTCAACAAAAAAAAAAAAAATCTAGTTCAATTATGATGATAATGTATAAACGAGATCTACTTTATTTGACAAAAAAAAAAAAATAGATTAAAACAAAAACCAAGTAAACTCTGTGATATTTATGTGGACTCACATCAACCGGTTCTGGTATTAGAGTTGATTTTTAATCCAATTCAAGTGCACTCGAAATTTGTATTAGCTTGTCCAATAAAGATGTTATATAGATAAAGTTAAATAAGTACCTCAATAAATGGCTTATGAGTTTATAAATGCTTAAGCCATTTATTTAAAAAGTTATGGCTTGAAAATTATGCTTTTAATTTAAAAAATTGTCCAAAATATGTAAATTTTGAACAAGAAGATATTCAATTGAGATTCATGAAATTAAACTCTAAAATTCCGCAAAATAACTTTAAATTAATTCAATTAAGTTCGCCCAAAAACTTTTTCATGAAGATCTCATTCGGTCAGTTTTTAGAGCTTTAAACAAATTCACTAAAATAAACTAAACTTTTTGCCAATCAAATTCATGTTGCAAATGTTGCTTTGGCTTTTATTTCTAAGGAAGTTCAGGCGAATTCGTTAATTATAAGGAGACTTTATCACATTTCTTGAGTAATTTGTAATCTGATAAGTACTCATAATTACTAATTAATGGTCGTAAATTACATTTCTCTTCCAACTAACTGAACGAATTTCTAGCTTAACATTTCTCATCTCTCTCTTGAGGGTCAAGCACAATTAGCTTGAGTTGTTCTAACAATCTTTTATGAACTTTTACTTTCGAGGAGAGGGTTAATTAGCCGCCCAATGTAATTGTGACCCTTTCTTTTTATTTTTGTCACCTGCTCACTTGGCACGTGGATCTCATCTAAAGAGAAAAAAGAAAATTGATAGTTTTCGTCTCAGGCAAATGCACTTTCTCCTTCAATACAAATGAGATGAGACGGCATGCGCCAACCCTTTAAATCATTTTTCATACTCTAATTAGTTGCTAATAATTGTTTACAAAATTTAAATGTTGGTGCACACACACACAAACACACAATAAAACACACAAATTTGTCACTCACGCATAAAAATAACTAAAACTCTCACTGTGAGAAATGTCCATACAGATAGAAAGACATTTGTGTACATTTCACATTTCACTTGGCTAATTTTTTGTGGCTTTTGTTATGCCAAAGCAAGCCAAAGTCAGTTTATCGGCCAACAAAATGGTTAATGTATCTTGCATAACTCCCTTTTGCTATGGGAAGAGTTCATTAACATCCATATGACGCCCAGACCACATTTCCACATACCATGCATGACCTTTAGGCGTTTGAATAAGCAGGAAACCCTAACAAAACGAAACGATATACAAAAAACATTTTGAATGGCCGCAAAGAAAGTTGTTTGACACTTATAGCACCGGTTTCTAGAAGCGTTAATTTTCACCAGTACACATAAATTGGTTTTTTGTGGCACATACCGGTATAACATTTCGTATACGTATTGCAAAAATTTCAAATTATGTACCAAACAGAATGCAGCCTCAAAAAGGCTCATCATACCTCAGAATCTTTAACAATAAAAAGGAATATCAATGTCATATTGAAAGTTGAATCCAAATAGTAGATTATACATTATGTCGATCCTGTTAAAAGTCGAAAACTGTTTTCAAATTAACCAAGTTTATCAAATTAAATCACGATCTCATAGAGGAATTCATTTTATGCATCCTGTTCAATGTGGAAAACATGGCTTAGTCCGTCACTGCAAATAAATATAAGTAAATGTGAATCGAATTAAAGTACTTTTCAAAAAAACATCAAATTAGATCGACATTTAGAGTCTTAAATAGTTAATTCTAAGTCATGGTTTCATTTTCTCTACGCGTGTCGCTAAACTTCTTGTTTTCGATTCATTTTCTATTTCCAAAATGGTTTTCAAAAGGAAATCAAAAGCGTAACTAACCAACTACAACGATTAAGAGAACTGATCTCTTCATAAACGAAAATATTTCCTGGCATCAATTTCGACTCTTTAAAAATGGAAAGGGATCCTAAAACATTAGAATATATCGGAGTTTCCGCAGAAAAGTCAAAGTTATCGAAACATTTTTTTCAATGTAGTTAGACAGAAATATTTGTTAGATTGATATATTCCCCAATGATTTAAATGATTATTTAAAAACTCAATTCTCTGTTATAACCAGCATAAAGTTTATGCCATAAATCTCATTAAACTTATTAAACATCGCGCCAAGTCAAGCGAGCAATAAAAATTGTTTCTCAAAAATTGAGAAATAAACCTTGAAATCTACTACTATTGTTATTATATTGTTCTCATTTTGTGAATAATTTTGAAACTGAAAATGGTTTAGGTTTGCCATTCAAATTTTCGATGAAACAGTGTCTAGAAGTCATACGATTTGATACCAAATCAAGAAGATATATCAATTTCCATTCCGAAATGCTGATTCCAAAATGAAAACATAAGGATGTACATATATATCATAAATAAAGAATCCAAGACTTTTTTTGGATCTTCTAAATGTATTCCTACTAAAATAACATTGTTAAGCCAAAGTAATTAATGTAAATAAAAATGCTTTAATGTTGTTTGCTATTAATTATTATTATTAAATTTATTATTTCACTTGATTCAGGTTAGTGATTTAAGCTTATAATCAAGTGTTTGGTTTTGTTTTCGTTTTTCATACCATTTATAATTTCAACAACTACAAATTCCATAGACGATTCATTGATTTGCATTTCAACAACATTTAAAAACTTTCTATATAAGTTTTGCTTATTTCAATATTGCTTATATATGGGAGATATAATGCCAAGGGATTCTCTAGTATATGTTATGTATACCTACATTATATTCATTTTATACTTAGTTGAAATGCAATATAAACATTTGTTCTTCGACTACTTAGGTATTGTATTGAATGTTTTTATGCTTTAAGATTCGATTTTGGGTTCATTTTCTATTTTGTTTTTTGTTTCTTTACACAGCACAGCTAACAATAAATACAGTTAGTATACAAATTTATCGGTTGATTTTTAATTTCTACACTTTTTTTTTTTGTTGGAGGGGGATTTAGGTCTGAGATTAAGTTTTAAAGATTTTTTTGTTACTATATACGATTAACTTGCATTAGTTTATAATACAATTATCACATTCTTTTTGATGATGATATATAATTCATTTTCATTTTCTGTATATATTTTTGTTTTTTGACTCATTTTAAACAATATAGATTTTTGTTTTTCATTATTATTATTATTATTGCTTTGGATTTTTGCTTTTTCTTTGGTTTGGTTTAAGCCTAGGACATAATTTTGTAGCAACAATCGAACATTTGTTCGATGCAACAAAAACAAAAAGGCAAAAGCATCTTTTATCTCAATTTCGATATTCATTCTTCCATTTACTGAATCACTACGCAGACTTATTAACTAGTTTATATAATACAAAAAATGACACATATAAAGCGCAAAAAGGAACACAGTTTTGCTTTAGCTGCTACACATGTAAATTTAGCGAAACTTAGCGAACAAATTTAGACCATTAGACCATGCCGAAGCCTTCGCTGCCCTCACTAATGGCCAAAAGTAAGGATTTCTCAAATTGCTCATAGCTCTCATAGTCTGGCAGGCAAAGTTGATTGAAGCTGCAGTGCAAATTAAGAGATAAGTCATTAGATTTAACGCAAAATTCTATATAAATTCCAGTATATACCAAGTGTGAGCTGTGGGCAAATTGCCAAATGTTGGTGCCGCTGTGATTTGAAATTGCGGATTTAGCTCCTGAAAACCTCCTGGTGGCAATTGTGAACAGCCTGTTGTGAATTGCAATAGACGAGCCATTTCGGTTTGACTAAAATTACTGACACCGGCCCAAAACCAGCCCAGAACTCGCCGAAATTCAGCTGAATTACCATTGGCTATGTGATGCGACTTGAAGTCACTGATTGAATACTCTCCAGTGCCGCACATGAGTAACTGCAAAGAAAATTCCATATAAATAACTATTAATATTGAGAAGAAATAATTGCTTAGCTCACCTCCAATTCATTCTCATCGAATATACTGAGTAGATTATCTGGAATTATGGAATTTAAACCTTTTAGAAAACTATCTACTTCATCTTTGACACTATTGCATAAACGTTGTTGGGCCAAAGAATCTAAATATTGATTCTTTGTGGCATTCGTTACACGAGTCTTGGCACCATTTGGTATAAGTTCAACGGTCTTGCTTAGCTGACCACTACCATCATAGACTTCCTCTACAAAATATAATTCCAAAGTATCTGTAGCATCGAGATCTGTGTCCAGAATATATTTGATTTTCGATAAATACAAATCGGGATCATCTTGCTCAAAGTACTGCAGAAAAAAGGGAAGGATAAAAAAGTCTTTATTGAAAGAGTTACTAATTGTTTCTTTCTTGATCCTACCTTATAGTGCACTCTCAGTCCAATTAGTTGAGCTAGAAAAGAGCGACTGAAACGTGCCCGGACTAATTGCCGATAACTTCCACCCAGAGCGCTCTCAAATAGACATTTGCCAACCATTTTGCCAGCAAATTCGAAATGCTTTAATTTCAATTGTGGTGGCCTTGTGGGATTTGGATGGACTAATGCCTGATGTTTGTCATGGAATGTACAGAAAAGGCCACCGCGTGCATCGAACAGAGAACTGCAAACCAATTCAAACCACTCACGTCGCAGGCCACCCCAATCGATGCCCTGTTCGCCTTGAAAGGTAACTTCAAAATTGCCACACCAATCCGATACTGAGAATCCTTTGGCTGCCTTCATGCTGCTCTCCAGTATCTTATCCCTTTGCACTTTCAGTGTCATCTTCTCGTGATAATAACTGGCATGGAATTTTCGCACCTCATGATAGAAGAAATCTTGCTTATCCTTAAATGTCTCCGAACCGCCAATGTTCTTTAAGAGAAAATGTGTAAAAGTTGCCGCAATTATATTGCGATCCTTGGAGGCCAATTCAATGCGCGGTTGTGCCCCATCATCGATAATGAAGACAGGTCCATGGAGTTGGGTTACCAAGTGTGGCAAAAAATGGAATTTGGTCGACGGGCAGAGACGGAATGTTGCTATACGTTTGGGTATAAATTTCAATATCATCTCCTTGATGGTTACCTGAAATATCAACGAATTCTGAGCCTCAACATTTGGTAGAGGGGTCAAAAGTGGAGTCTATTCCATTCCACTCACCTGCTTAGGTCCCACATAGCAAAGCACTTTGCGGGGTTTACTCTTAGCGGCACCATAAATGCTTAATAATTTGGCTTCATAGCATATGTTGTGCTTCCGTGAGGCAATATTCTTGTGCACCAATGTTGTGTCGCTACCTAAAAACACAATAAAACAAAAAACCAATGACAAGTGATGATAGATGGATAGCTAGATTCATTAGATGTCTGGACTTACTGCTTAGAACAATGATATCAAAGTCACCATTGGGCAGCTGTTGCTCATTATAATTGATGACAGCTCGCAGACAAATGGGTTCGGGAAATAGAGCTGTGACTGAGACACGAGAATTGACACGGTCATAGGTAAAAGTGATGGCCTGTTGAAGACTTGTGACCACAATGCCACGTAAATCATAGATGGACACCTGATAGCCCTAAAAACAGTCCAAAATAAGGCCCATAGATAAAAGGAAAAGATTAGGTAAATGTAAGATTCTCTTACCTGCAAAGCCTCATCGGACTGATCAAAGAGACAGGCATTGCCGAACTCATCTCGGGGTTCTATGTGCATCATTGTGGGAGCCCCAGCACAGCAGATGACCGTACTGGCCGGACGCACGAATCGCGAACGTCGTGCATCGATGGCGCCAGGCAGAAAATTTCTTAGGAATGGTGAGCCAGCTATGTGACTGGCTCCAATTAGGACTGAAATCTTATATTGTCCCGCTGTGCGTACTGTGAACTTGACCTTGGCTATATTCGCATTATTCGGATCTGTGGATGAGCCCAACTCGCTGATGGTAACCACTTTGCGTGTACCCTCGGTGACCTCCACAAAGAACTGATCTGTATCACAGATGGGATAAGGCTGGCCGTTGCGTTGAAAGAAACGGACCACAAAGCACATGGTCCCGCCGACACGGGCCGGATCCTTCCAATTCCATTGAACTTTGCAATTGGCCGGAAGTAGATACTTGCCGGTAACATATTGTAGTAACGAATGACGTGCTTCGGGGGCCAATGACGGTTGGGTCATGGCTGCTAGGGTAACCAGGCCGGCAACAGATACAGAGACTACCAACATGCCACCCCATGTCCACGCGTCCTGATGCTGACTCGATTTCACTACCGTTGACCACAGCTGGGCCTTTAGGGCGTCCAATTGGGCCTTCGATGTGGGTAGATTTTGTCGTGCCGTCGACCAGAGTTGCCAATCCTTTCCAAGTATTTTACTTGCTCGCGAATCCTCCAACCAATAGACGTCCTCAAGTGAGGCCACCTCGACTGCCAGCAATCGTTGGTAATGGTGTTGCATACGATGATCTTTCAACCATTCCCTAAGTATAAGTTTCTGCTGCAAATGCAAAGCGGCCCGTTGCAACCGTTGCTCATCCAAGGGTGGCAATTCTGGCAAACGTTCGGGATCCCCGCAGCTTGAAAGCGAAGAGATGCCTAAATAAAGAACAAAAGAAAATTGAGCAAAGATTCTTCACCTAAATTACGTTTAGTGAAATTTAATAGTTTTCCTCCTTTTTCGAGTGCCATTTCGTTGCATTTAGTTTAGTAGTTTTCAAAATACATTTCCAGTGGTTTTACCCACAAAATTAAAAAAAAAAAAAAAAAAAACATTTATAAACTTTTTGCGTATCTTTTGCACCGTTTCTCTCACTGGGACAGGCGTTTGGCCTAGATATAATAAAAGTTTGCTTGGTAATTGAGTTAAATTGTTAAAGTTTTGCGGTATGGTGTGCAATTTGAAACTTTCTGCTTTCTGACAGTGTATGCGGGTCCTCTTGTTGGCTTTGTCATCATCCATCAGGCGATGGCGATGGCAATGGCAATGCAAATATCCGTATACCCACATCGGTTGGTGTCTAAAATTACAACAGCAAACTAATTTGGCTCTGGCGACTACGTCAATATCGTCAAGCCGGCATTGCCGCCTACTTTCAACGAAAAGGAGAAAAAAAAACTTTCGTTAACATGGGCCAATCAATTATATTTCAATTTTTTATGACTTTTAGCCAAGGCAGCAGCGACTATGTACTATAGGCAAACGGAGGCGCAAGTAACTATATCCGAAAACGACATTTAATGCGTTGTTTGTCGCTTATCGTTGAATGCCATCATTGAGTGAAAATGTGGTGGCTCTAGTTCTCTAACCCGCATACGGTATTTTCGAAAACTCGTGGCTGACTTCCACACTTCTGCCCTTCCGCTCTCTTCATCAAGGTGAAGCGCTTAAAGGCTTAGCCTGTCTTTTCTGGTGGGAGGTCCTGCGCCATTGACGACCTACGACTGACTTTCGTTTTTAGTATTTACGTATTTTCTACTTTAACTTTCTGTTTATACTTTGGACTCAAAGAAAAGTTTGAGCTAGTATAGAACATTTGCGATTGGCCTTATTGTTGCAATAAGCAAAGTTTTTTGGTATTATTAGCTTACGCAAAATAAATGAGAACTTTGCATTTTAATAGCAATTTGGCAAAATGCTTGGCAAAACAAAAAATCTTTTAAATTATAATTTGGGTAAATTTTATGAAATTTACAATAGTTTACTTTTAGATTTTAATAGAATAGAATTTTTGCAGAATTGAGGAGTAAATTTAAGTTTGTTTAGAAGTTATTAATATTTACTCTTCAAAAAAATTTTAAAAAGGTATCATAAGGTTCCTTCCATAGAACATTTTATTACTTTATTTTTGAATCTCTGAGAAAATGTGCCTGATTTAAATTTGAATGCATTTCATAAGCTTGAAATAAGTCATCCATATGCCAAGCTATTGAAAAATATCGAGAGTGTTTCTAAGTATATTATAAAGTGATCCAAATTTGAAACGAGCTTACAAAAATAGTTTCAAACTCTTTTAAGGTTTGGATTGCATCAAAATAATTGATCACCTCATTAAATTCTTGGCAATTTTAAACTCTACTTATTCATTTTATGTTAAAACATTTAGTTTCTTGTAATAAACACCACATTGAACTTGTTTGAACTAACAATCCATTAGATAAACATTTACCAAAAAAAAAACAAGCCTAAAGTTTAAATCGAACCCGAATTCGTACCACAAAATGAAAACCACAAAACGAGTTACATGTTAGCCTAACTTGAATCCAAACTAAACCAGTCATCTAACCCCACCGCTTATGCGGTTTGTGGGCGTAACCCATTTAGGGGGCCCAACTGTACAAATAATCTACATAGAAATAGAAGGATATTGTATGTATGTAGATATGTACATATGTATCTATGAATAGGTATAGCAGCAGTAAGGTTGATGTTTGCGTGCCTGACATTCGAAAAACGATTTCATTTCGTTACCAATTTTCTTTTGTTTGCCGCCTCTGAATATTTCGCGCGAAACGAATAACTTCCGTTTGGATATTTTTGGACGTGCAAACAATGAGAAGTAACTTTTAAATTCACTTCGACAAGGAAAAAGAATATTTTTCTACCTTAACATTCTAGTATTTGTATAATTAAAGCATTTGTGTTGCATATTTAATGGCTGACCTTAACGAGAATTACTAATCGTTTTTAATTAAAATCCAAAGAAAAAAAAAACAAAAAGACGAATTGAGAAAAAACAAAAAGAAGGAAAAACGTAAGTCAAAAGGCGATAGGAAAAGGTACGAGTACTTTCCATGAAAAACACACGCACACAAATGGCTGATGGGTGGGCGGTGGGTGGCATAGAGGGCGCTTAATGAAAATGCCTTTTGAAGGTTAAAGCGCGCAATATGCAGTGTTGCTGATGACGACGACGGCCATGCTGATGATGAGGATGATGATGATAAATGTCAAGTGAGTAAACTTTTTTTGGGGGAATTTACAGCGGCTGAATGATGAGGCCGCTTTTTGACAGTTGAAGCAGAATGAAGTAGGCAAATGGGTAAAGGAGACATAGACAGAGACAGAGATTGTTGGGCTACATCAAGATAAAATGATTCCGAATCCGGTGTAGGTGTAAAAGGGAAATATATGTAAATGCCAACAAATGATAGATGAGATTCACAGATAATAATGACAAGTAACTAAGTAAAACCTCTTATAACAGCGGGAAATGACAACTCATTTAGCATAAGCAAGGTGTGTATTTTGAGCTACAACAAATGACAAACCTCTATATAAAATGTAGGCAATTGTTACTAATCGAAATCCAGAACGGAAGGTGGTAAGGGATACCACCTACGAGAATAATAACCAACTGGATAATCAACAACAAATTATATAAAATGTAAGAAATGTAATCAGAATTTAGAACAGAAATTGGAAAGGAATACATTCCTAAAGTGGCTCATCTAGAGCTGGAAAATAAGTGTAATTTGGCCCCCTAAAGTATGCAGTTCAGGATATCGCTTTTTTCAAGTTTGTCGAAGCAAATGGATTAAACAACTTTAATTTCTTAAATCAATTTATCTAACAAATATTGTGACAAAGTTACCAAATGCAGGTTTAGTTTGATAAATATAAACTAACAATAAGTTATTTAATTTACACAGTAATTAAATAGAAAGTGCAACAACAAAACTTTTGTTGTTTCATCAATCAAAATATGTTAATATTTAAACAGAATGAAACTGCAGAAAGTCTGCAGTCCTTTTGTCCGTATTTTTGTTAGGATATTTCATTTGCTCGAGGTAAACAATATGATTTTACTGTTTGCAGAGGCGTAACAATTAAAGGGGGGGGTCATAATATAGAAACATTCAGTCTAAGCGACAATTGGCAATGACGAGAAAGTAATACAAGAATTCTTATATTTTTCTATGAAGAAGTTCATATGTTTTTGTTAGTAAACCAAACTAGAAACAAGCAAACTTTAAACTAACAAACTATGATTCAATCGATTGTTTTGTATTCCAATAAAAGTCTTGGCAAAATTGAGATTTGTTTTGTAAAACAAGTTTGTTTTAATTATTTGAAATGCGCAGTCCTACTGGCAATCCCTGTCTGGGGATCTGCCACTGGCTAACTATTTGTTTGCCTTTCCTTTTGCCAAGAGTCGCCTTTATTTATGCTATACTTTTCCTTTTTCCCCCTATCTATCGGTGTGTGTGTGTGTGTTTGACTGTGTGTGTGTGTGTTTTATTGTTCAGCTTGGCGCATTGTTGTTTGTCTTTATCCTTTTTATCGATTGTTCTCTTCTCTCTCACGATGCAGACAAAACAAGTGAAAGGAGCCCGAGGATAAGAGACGAGGATGAGGCTGGAGGCTGTGCACAATACAAAAAAAAAAAAAAAATACAATTTGAATGACATTCGATCGCAATGTGTTGGACGGGGAAAATGGAAGGAGGTGTGGGTATAAGGGTATAAAAGCTCGAGGGTTGAGGAACGAGGGCTGGTCTGGGCGATTAAGGTTCGCACAACAAAGCCGCAACATTTTGCTCTTTCTCTTTTGTTATTTTTTCGTTTCTGCCATCATTTTTTGTGTTTGTTTACCAAAGTGAAAAATGATAAAATTGCCAGCTCCTCTTCAAGCGAGGACATCCTGTTTGTGAGTGTGTGTGTGTGTGCGGGTGTAAGTATGAGTGTGTGCTTGTGTATATATAAATACGTTTCTGCTTGTGTGCAGAGATGAAATTCTTGCTTGAAAATATTTCATAACTTTCACATCCTTCGCACAATCACTGGCCTCTGGAGATGAAAACTTAAGCGAGAAAATATAGCAACAAAATTTAGTACGGAATTTGACGATTGAAGACATTCAAATACCCTACAAAAAAATAAGTTAGGTTAACTCTCAAAATAACGTCAATCTCGCGTATAATGCCTACTTATTTAACTTACAATTGGGAATAAGTTGACAGTCCCAATTATGTCATTGAATAGACGTATGTAGTGGTAAAAAATCTTTATATTAGAGTTTAATTATTTAAGAAAAAACGAAAAGTGGATACAAAACTATAATCTTACTCAAAACCATTAAAAAAACAACAATTGCATTTCTTTCTTGTCCAGTTATAACTGCAGACAAGTTGGCAGCTTCGTTATGCCATGAAGTAAAAAAATCCTTAAACATAAAATTGATTTTATCAAATATTATGCAACCTGCCCCATTTGGCCTTATATACCCTAATAAATGAAGGTACTTTTGAATGGTATAAAACAAAAGCTTTAAAGGAATTTTTATGATTTCTCTCGCAAGCTTATTGCTCCGATAGTTTATCACGAACTCATCTCAAGGTCTGGTGCATTCGACAAGCAACAAATATTTCATCTGCTTACAATAATTTATGTTGCCTGTCTGCAGCAGACACACTCACACACAGACACACAAACGCACACATGTACAAAACCAAACAGATGCAGCAGCAGCGTGAAAAATTTGCATATTTAATTTAAAATAAAGCATCCTTCCACCCTGACATCTTGCCACAGCAACTTCAATCTGCTTCTTTTGCTTCTCTTTCGTTTTCTTACTCACTTGCCTCAAGTGGCGGCATAAATTCAAATGCCACTTTGGCAACAGCCTCTGCAAATTACGTATACGCAATGTGTGGCATACAAACACCAACACCACAGTTTATATGTATGTGTGTTGCTGTGTGTGTGAGTGTGTTGATGTTTCCGCGTTTATATGTCTACTTATGAGGGCTCCCAAGTGTGCGGCTTCTTTAGCTCTTTGGGGGCTTTCAATGTAAATTTCTATAATTTAGTAAAGAAATCTCTGAAAACATTATATTGTATGTTGATATATTCAAAATTTTGATATGTATTTATGGTGTGAGCCTACTGAATATCTTTTCTGAAATGTTTTTGTAAAGACAGAATTAAAAACATGTACAACTCTTTAGCACTTAAGCAAAATACTACTAAGATGACTATAGAATGGTGAGGCTTTTCTTTTTCCTTTTTCTAATCTCAGTCACTGTCGAATCTACTGCAGAAGTCTGCAGAAGTAAATGATACTTCACATCAATGTTGGTCTTACAATAAACTCATTAGAAACTATTAAAAAGTAATTGCCAAGAATATTGATAGGCTTGAGGTTTGAATTCAAAGAGAAGACATTCAGTTCAAACTCACCAAGTTCTCCAGCGGAAAAGTAACACAAACCGTGCGGAAATGATACTATCAATAACTTTCTTGATTGTATTATTTCCTCTCGGTTTATGTCACTTTTCCGCCGTGGAACTAGGTAACAGGAAATTTATTGATAGTATCATTTCCCCACAGTTTACGTCGGACAAGAATTTCTCTTATCGCTTTAAGAGTAAATATATAAAAAGTAATGATCAAGTCATTTAAAATAATTAAAGTGACCTATGAACAAGCAAAAGCTTTTTTCTCCCAAAAGCCTTTTGCCACAAAGAAAATTTAAGCAGTGACGTGTAAAGTTTGGAAATAGTTATATAAATTATATATACCCATTTTGAGGCTTGCTGATTGCTTGATTGTTGCTTCTCTTTTAGAACTAGCCGAGTCTCAATATAGTAAAGGAAAATGTATATATTTATCCTATATAAATATGATAGTTGGAAAGCGTACTTATAGTTTTAAAAGATAATATCTACTTATGTTCAATCTGCTAACCACCAATTTGATTAAACTTAATAAAAACAAATGAATTGATCAATTTTAAAGATCTCGAGGCTTCGATACATCTGTGTATGTTTATTTCTCTAATGAGTTGGAATTGTTAAAGAAATAAGTAAAGAAAATTGGTTTAGTTTAGTGAAATCACAGCTCTAATGCCACTGAAGGCTGCCCGTATACCACATTTGTTTGTCTAAATGAATGTTTAATTCAAGCACGCTGGGACCTTAGTTGGCACTGAATGCAGGTTCTTACAAAAAGATGTACATATATATATAAAAATATATATATGGATGTATATATATACAAAATAAGTGAATGCAATAAAATTTTAAACACTCACACTTGGGGCAAGGCAAACGTCTGGGACCGAGTCAAAGATTTGGCCTCGGCAATTGCCTGCAAACGATGATGATGGCTGCCACAAAAGTTGAGAAGACAAACTGGATGCAAGACGGAGAGATAGAGGGGGAAAGAGTAAGAGCTTTAGTGGAGAGAAGTAGAACTGCGGTGGAATAGCAAAACCAGCAAGATGACAACGTTGTCGGCATTCAAAAAATGTCAGGTGTGAGACAGACAAGGGGTAGGTTGGGCATTTAAGGAGGGACTAGACAGACAAGCTTGACTTGAAGCAAATTCTGTTTTTCAGGCGTTTTGAACTAACCCGCAGCTGTTGCTGCACTTAGCTGCCAGCTCTATCTTCTCACGGTAACCCGTCCCGTTCCTGTTCCTCGATTCCCGTCGACTGTTTTACATTTTTGTGTGGTTCCCAGCAAACGATGTTTGCGTGTGTGGCATGTGCAAGTGCGGGTGCGGGAGCGGGTAAGCATAGTGGGAACCACAACCCACAGGCCACACGGCAACTTTGGAAAGCAAACAGATGTTCGTCTCACCCCTTTCAGCCGTCACCTACATCCACTTGATTCCCGCTGACGTTGACATTAAATGTCGCTTAATTTGAGTGGTCCTGGTCGTCGGTCTGTTGGGGTAAAATTTTTGCTGCTGCTGCCACTGCTGCTACAGCTGCGGGTTGAGTTCGAGATGCATTAGCTAACCGCAAAAACCAAGCAAATGCAATGCATCAAAAGAATTCCTTCCACAAGCAGCTGCAAAGTATGCTATAAAAATATGCATTGAATTGTGTGTGTAGTCAAGAAAATGGTAGAAAAATAAATTATAAGAGAGTATATATATATATATTCATATGTAGGCACTTATAGCTGTGTATTGATTTGCAATTGTGTGAAGATTGATGAAAAATTGATACAATATTCAACACAAGTATTACTTAACTTAAAGTGCAAAAATAAGCATATTGACTTAACGATACCCTATATTGAAATATATTTGACTTGTTCGACTGACTTTTTAGTACATTGGAGACTAATGCAAAAATTTTGTGATTTAACTAAAAGTGTAGAGTTCATTCAAGTGCAGCTGTGGGCTACACTCCAACGTGAAAATACAACAAAGGCTCTAAAACAAGCTGCTACATAGATTGGTCGGTGCCCCCTATATTCGGAACTCTGTTCTACACAGGGACTTACATATCCCCTCAGTCCACAAGGAGGTCCTGAGATTGGGAGTTCGCCACCTCGGCAGACTCACCAATCAACCCAACCGGCTGCCAGCAGACCTGCCAAACGAAAACTATCCTCGCAGACTAAACGGATTAAACCCTCTGGATCTACCTTTCAGGCCTGATTCTGACTGGTAGGGCTACTCTCCTCGATTTCAGCTGATGCCGATGGCCATTTCTGCGGCTTTGCTTTTTGAGAGTACTTTTGTTAACACCATGTTTTATATGATTTATAATATAATACATATTGAAATCCTTTTTTTTTCTTTATTTTTGGGGGGGGGGGGGGGTTTTTTTTTTAAATATATATTTTTTTGGGGGAATCCCCTTCTGTCTTACAAACCAATTTTTTTATCCCCTAGGGTAAAAAAAGTTCATTTTGAAAATGGAAGTCATACTAAATCTATGGGTCTAACTAATAACTAATGCAAGCCGTTTAATATTACGAACCAAAATTATTTCCAAATGCATTGGCATAAATCTCAAATCAAAAATCAATAATAATAAGTTCAATAGTCGAAAATAATCTGAATTAAGAGTCAAATAGTTTAGGATTCCGAAACAGAACTATTAGGAGACTAAAAATATTAGATATCGACAAGTCCTGATTTAGATGCATACAATCATATATTAAAGTCCTGCAATATGCTTTAAATTAAAACAAATTAAAATCACCAACGAAAACTAGAAAATCTATACAATTTATATGGAATACAGTTGGGGCTGACATAAATTTGAATTAAACTATAAATTTCAAAGCCAAATTCTGTTTCCTGTGTGTTTCGTTATTTATTCAGGCCTGAACTTAATCACCGTTTCCTCTATATACAAAGCCTTTCCATGTGTGTGTGTGTGTGTGTGTGTATGTGTGGTTGTGTGTCGGTGTGTATGTGGCTTGAATAATTGCATTATATGATTTTTATTGTCAAGCTATTTAATTAAACTCTCGTTGTTATTTAAAACACAGAAAAACTCAATTTGCAACTATAATGGACATACACCCACACACACACAAACAAAGAGACACTGTCACACACAGACACAAACATACACCCACACCAACATAGTAAACCTCGAACAAAATCAACTAGAAAAAAATGGAAAGCCACTTTTCGGCTTGTTTTTGGGCTAATAGCATAGAGAACCTGAAATTGGGTTAAAACCATAATGCCAAAGTATTAATGTTGCATTTGCATTTGGCAGACGTCAGACGTGTGGGTGGGGATTGGATTAGGGGGCGGGTAAGTAGTAAACCGCAAACATGAACCGGTTTACCTTTCACTGCACATAACCCCACACAGACACACACACACAAAATCTGCCATATATATATAGGTGTCCATATGCATAACGGTTCGTCCTTTGCCAAGCATTTGCCAACTGCCAGCAAACTGCAATGGAGGCTTTGCCTGGCAATTAATGGCCAAAAAGAGAGATAGAGAGAAAGAGAAAAAGAGGCATGAATAAACGTGGCCAACATTGAACAACATGGAACATTTGCCTATCTTCCTTCATGTATGTACGTATCGTTCTCTCTCTCCCATCTCCTCTCTCTTTCTGGCATATTCTCAGTCTTACTTAGTTGGCACACATGAGGGAATTCGCATAAACAAATTTGCACGGAACGAAGCTGCAACACTTTGGCATTTGGCGAATTGAAGTTTACGTGTGCGTTTTGTATTTCTACGTATGTATATATATTTGTACATACATATATGCATCAGCTATGTGAAGGACATTATAGAGGCTCACAGTCGAGGATATCAGCTTACATATAGGCACATACCATTGACAATGTCATAAAACACTGTGATTGATCATTTTCTCGCCAATTAAAGAATCTTAAAAACATCAATTACTCCACTAAATGTTACTTCCTTACGGATTGTAATAATTAATTTGCCAGGGAGGGTTAAATGTTAAGCTCTTTTAGACAATTTTCTTATATTACTAGAATAAAAATGTATGAAACGGTTCATAATACAAGAAATACATTTTCAACCTCTTTAGAACCGAATCAAAATCCGGATGATAAAAAAAACTTTGACTACTTTGCAATCGATATGAAACAAAATTAAGTTTAAGATTCTAATTATGCAGGTTAACCCTTCACAAAGTTTTGCCTATGGTCATGAATGGATCAATAGGATATTTTCGTTAAATTTTCCTCCAAATATATCGAATGTCATAAATACAATGACTCTTATTAAAATGGACTTTACGTAAGCATCTAAATATGAAAATAAAAACCATCTACCAAGAACAAAAATTTACATTAAAATTTTTCACGACATTTCCGGTAAATAAAAATGTTAATTTTTACATGTCCTTAAAATAAAGACAAATATTTTTCCTTCAGACACCAGAAGAAAAAAAGTTTCAGTAAGAATAATTCATAACTTTTTGAAAAATCTTAATTATTTAAATCGTATTTTAGGTTCTAGGATTTCGAGTAAAGCATTCTGATAAGGAACATAGCACATCATGATTCTATTCAACCGACCACAATTGTTTGAATATTCACGTAGTATGTTCACATTTACCTAACCAGAAACGTATACATGGGAATGTTTGTTTGTATGTATGGGGGTTTGTATATACATATATATGTATGTACATATATGCGATGCCTATCATGTACCCCAAGAAAAGTTTACACATTACGTGCATGAAAGCACTTTACTGGCCATTTGCCATTTGCGTTTGCCTTTGCTTTTTGCATTTTGTGACTCGATTGCGAACGAGCCATTTTCCATTTGCCTTAGTTATGTCATAAGTGGTAGAGCTTTTCTTTTAATTATAAAAGGAAATTATGCATAAGCTTCAGTCTTCGTTTCTCAACGTAATGTTCATTCAAAATTCTCAAAGTCATACGAAAATTGCTATCTATCGACAATTTTGGATAGATTCTACATTAAAGACTATTTAGAACTTTCTTCTAACACCATTAAATGTGGAAATGACGTAGTAAAGCTACTACGTAAAAGCTACTGTAAAGATCCAGTGATTTGAATATCAATATTTTAAAGACCTTAACTTGAAACAAATTGGAAAACTGACTTCAAATCGTTGCTGAAATGAAAATTTTATCAGCTTAAGACTAAAGTATTTCCTTTTGAAAAGGGAAACTTGTTAAATTCACAAGAGGAACCACCAATATAAAAAATCGCAAAATGTGTTTGCATTTATAGCATAGAGAAGTTCACTTAAAGTTCCGAAATATACAATAACATTCAATAGATTAGCATTTGGGACTTTTGAGAACTTCAACTTGTACAAATATATTTTTTCGATTTCCCTATGTCGTCTGTAGAGTATTTCATGTGTGGTATAGATTAGACTGCTTTCTTCATATGGAAACTCACCTGACGATGAAGATTGCGAATGTCGCATGGTGGTGGCCATGGCAATGGAATTAATTTCCGACTCGGGTGACCACATTTTAAAATTATTATTATAGATTATTGTGCGCGTCGTTATTTATTACATAAATATTTTCATTTTTCGTATTTAAATTTAGTTAAAATAGCTTACAGCTTAATGGCTAAATCATGTTTTTACACTCATGACCAAGGCCCATTGTGATTAGTTTTAGTTAGTTTTCTTTTATTCTTGTCTTATTTTTCATTTAATTTATTGAAAAAGTTTTTTTTGCTTTTGTTGTTGTTGTTGCTCGTTTTTTGTTTTGTTTTTGTAGAAAGTTTTGACATATTTCATGCATAGCTGCCGCCAGGATTAAATGGGATATGGGGGGAAACTGGAGAAAGGGAACTCTATGGCGAGCCAACAGAACAAAATACACTTTTGTTAAGTTCGTTTAAATAAAATAAAAGAGAAGGAAAAAAGTTACCAGAATGTAAAATATATACATATATATAAAGTTGAATAAAACATCCACGGACCTCAGCCCCCAGTTCCAGTATCACAACTTAAGGGCATACGGATAAAAGGACTGTCAAAGGCAGACAGGGAGGACAGTGGGAAACGAACAAAAAATATTAAAAAATAGAGCAATGAGCGGATATAACTTTTCTTTTTCCATTTCCCTTTTGCTCACTTTTTGAATTTTTGTGAGCAATTGCCAAGAAAGCGTAGCTTAAATCAAAATAAGTAAAAGTTTTCATTTTTCCAAGAGAGATGCGCACGTGCAATAGAAATTGCATTAGGAATCCTTTCAACCGAATAATTTTCTCTTGCATTGTTATACATAATATGATAAAACTACATCATTGTTTCTTCATTCAAACAAGGAGAAAAATTGATTTCAATTTTATTAGGGCCAGATAAACTTTGACATTATTTGACTCAACAAAACTGGTTGGTAATTTTTTACTAACTCAAATCTTTCAAATCTAGTTGCCATTGATTTTACCCGTCAAATAGCCTAGAGTCAATATACAGAGATCCGGCCGTAGAATATTTCACTTTATTTCAAACTCTCAACAATTTTGAGTCATTCCGTAAGTAAGAAAAAATAAAAAAATAAGAATAAAATAAAAAAAAACTAAAAACACACTCTTTTCGAATCTAGTTGCCATTGATTTTACACGTCAAGTTGGATATGGTCAATTTATAAAGATCCGGCCGTAGGATATTTTACATTATTTTAAACTCTCAATAATTTTGAAAGTCATTCGGTAAGTAAGAAAAAAATTTATTAAAAAAAAAAATAAACTAAACACTCATTTCAAATCTAGTTGCCATTGATTTTACACGTCAATTTATAGAGATCCGGCCGTAGGATATTTCACATTATTTCAGACTCTCAATAATTTTGAAAGTCATTCAGTAAGTAAGAAAAATATATATAAGAAAAAAAAAACAACAAAAAAAACTGAAAAAAAACAATTTCCAAATTTGTTCTCTCCGTTTTCTCTAGCGAACTTTTTTCTAGGAACTTTTGCACTCTTGGCACTCGATATTCCAGAGATATTTTGTAAGGTTAACCAAACGGAGACTTGCAGTTTCACGCGTGTGGGATAAGGATCAAGACGCAATAATGCCTAGACAAAGTAAGCACCGTGAAGCCAAAACAGTTGAGGGGATGGTGCAGACCGGACAGTATGAAAATGCAGCTGACGTTCCTGGAATGGGGGGCGATGGAGACAACGTGATCCAGGAGCCAGTGCCGCCGACGCGTACACGCATTTTATGGAACGTAGGCTTAATGGCATTGTTGGGAATTTTTACCCTTGTAGGCGCTAAATTATACGCAGATTGGCATGAGAAGAAGCAACGAGAAGCAGAACAATCCAAATTTTATGGTTTAATATACTCGTTTTTCAAATAAGCAACGTGAATCAGAAGAACCCATAATTCTATATATAAATGGGTTATTTCTTGTTACTAGTTATTATATAGTTCCCAAACAAAAAAATGTTAAATTCTAGTTAATAATATAAAAGCCCCAAGAAGTTGTGCTATGCTTAAGAATCGAAAAAAATTCATTATATATTGAATTAAATTACCTCTTGAGGGGGGCTCTCTGGGTCTACTTAACTGCTTTTTTCTGATCTAATCGAACATGTCTCCATGTTGTAAAAGAGGGTATGTCTAAGTCAATATGATGGCCGAATTTATTTTAACTGATAACTGCAGTCGTTAATACGTCAACTATTTAACGCTCCATATATTCGACGAGGATAATTTATATTGTTCTATTGGCCATTAACAAATTGTCAACTCTTTAAAATCATCAGTATTGATTTAAGGCATAAAAGTGGATTAACAACTTACAGATGAGTTCTTATTTTCTACTTTGCAATAGTAAAACGTTGAATAAAATTCATTAAAGTATTTATTCAAATAATTTTGATATTACATTAAGTTTGACTTATTCTTTTTAATATACCAAGTTCAGTAACCATGTGGTTGAAAATATCATAAGTTTTTCGTGCCAAGTCTAGATATACAATAATATTTAATCGCCATTTTTTTTTAGGATGAAATATTATAGTTTTTTTATGAGCTGACAAAACTTCAGCAAGAAACTTCTTGCGTAACATTTAATAATAAAGGCAAACCGATAAACTCAGTTTTAATGGCATTAAAATATTTAAGTGTCTAACATAAAAACTAAACTAAAATCTATCCAATCACGCTGCCATCTCTATAATTTTAAGCTTCGGGGAAGCCATAACGAATGCCATTATAACCGCCATTAGCTGCCAACAACTACAAAGAAGCGGAAAATTCGCGTTTTCCCTGTTTCTTCCCTCCTCGTCTCCCAAAAGTTCTTACTCCCAATAAGCGATGCCATTTTCAAACATATTTTCAATGCAAGTGCACCCAAAGTGTGTGCCAAATGACATTTTCTTTTTCTCTCTGTATTATTATTATTTTTGCTTTTCTTTTTTTTAGCTGAATGTCTACCGCAAAAACTCCATAGAAGGGGGCCACATAATCTTCATCCTTGAACAGTTCCTTGTGCTCCCTAAGTGTGTGCCTGATAGCAGTGTAAACAAGTTTCGCCGCCTTCTTCCTTGTCTGCTCTAAATGGCTGTCATTAACTTGAAAATGCAACAAGAGCAATATAGAAACAACACACAAAGGCAACGTATGTTTTTGTTGTTGACCTGACAAGGACAACTATCGTAAGTACTTGTACATACAATATATATATCAGATACAACCCTACTTTTATATATGTATGTACACATGTGGGGCTCCTTAACTATGCGTTTGTCAGGGTTCTTTATATACATACATACATAGTTGGCTGATGTTTACATACACAACTGAGACTCAATTACATGGAAGTGAGAGAGAAATTGCTGAGAACAGCAGCTCAATAAAAACTACAAAACGGTTTACGCGTGCCGTCCTGACATGGCCAATAAACAAGACACAAAAACACAAAATCCGACAGTAAGCAAACTAACCACGAATTTTTGTTGCCCTTTTCCCCGAACAAAATTGTAAATCTTTACCAAGGATAACATATAAATCCTGCAACCTGGCGAGCCTCAGTAGAGAGAAGTCAGTAAAACTATCTCCACCAAGAATGAAATTTTTCCTCTTAAATTGCTATAATTTCGATATTCATGACCTATTCTTTTCAATATTTCTTTGTGTCTCAGATCTATGGACATTTTCTTGTTATGCGTCAAATGCGACCGTATTTATTTTTGCTCTAACTTAATTCTTGAAGGTTAGGCAAAATAAGTTCAAAATTTTAAGTAAAGCTTTAACATTGATTATGGTTTCGAACAGGAGCTTTTAAACCTTTTTATATAAGCATTTTTGGATTCATGCAAATAATAAGCAATTCAAAAACTGCACAAAAATCAATCCTGTTTAAGAATATAAAAAAGCTTAATCACAGTGCCGGATAACCGTAATAGCAGGTTTATCAAACGCAAAGTATTTTAATAGAACATGTCCTTCAAGTTAGAATATGTCCTTTAAACTGCTTTAACATCTCGAGAGCTAAATGACATCAAATGTCATTTTAAGATATGGAATATGGCTTTTCAAAAGGGGTTACAAATTGGCTGAAATACAGTCTGATAGATGTAGGCCTTGTGCTGGCTTAATCCGGCACTGCTTAATCCTTTACCAAGACCTAAAAAATTGTTATTTAACTTATTGTTAGTCAAGAACTTGAATTTACTTCTAATTCAATGCTTTCACGCCATTCGGCAATCAACATTTTACTTTATGTACGTAAATTAGACCTAAGGTAAGTAAGGCGAATGAAATAAATAAACCAAATTTATGATTTATGATTCTGGTTTTATTTGCATAGCTAGCTACTATGTTAGATCTATGCTTTGCCGTTTAAGTGTGTTTTCTCTGAATGTTGCTGAAAAGGAAAACTATATTCTCTATTATTATTATAGGAATTTCAATAAATTTAATTTTGAACCTATAAATAGTTACCGAAGTTAATAGAAAACCGTAGTAAGTAGCTAAAACGACTTTCAGCTCATATGTACATATATATGTAGTTCCTATTCTTCCTGTTTTTATGGATTTACAATTCGTATGAAACATGGTGAGTAAGAATTAACGATGAAGACAAACTTCGAGCGAGATCAAAGTATATATGTAAGGTGAAATTAAAGAATATGCATCACAAATATTTTTGTTTATTTCCAGGAATTTAAACTCCAAGTAAGCCAGAAATAAATCAATAAAAAATACATCGTTTAAATTATTTTTTTACGCTTTTCCGCTTAACTTTAAAACTCCAAAAAGAACTGAAATCAATATTATTTCAACTACTTTTTTGGTTTTCGAGTTTAGACCTAAATCATCTAAAGTCAATGGAAGCTGCTTAATATAAAGTTCTAGGTCATTAAATTGGTAGTTTATTGATTTGTCTTTGAAGCACACTTATATACATATATTTGGCTCTCATTTTGGTGATGCTTAGAAACGTTTGAAACATTTGCACAATGTATGTAGCTGTTGCCAACTTTTTCCAAGGCTAATGCTGTCAGTAGCTGTCATTTTATGGCATACACCTAACAAATCTTCACACACACAGACAAAGTTACACATTGAGGCGGAAAACTTAACCCATAGACAAACAAATATTTATTGATAACACTCTCGACATTGACAGTAGAAAAATGATGCTCTGAAAGTTATGCCCTGCCTCAGTAACCAGATGATGATAATGATGATGTGGATAAGGATGATGCCGATGCGGATGATGATCAAAACCATCATGGCCATTGATGGCGCCATTTTTGCTTTTGTTTACTCAACCAATATGTGAGTGTCCTGCTCCTGTGCGGTGTCTCTGTCAGTGTGTCTGTGTGTGTGTGTGTGTGTGTGTGTGTGTTTCTGTGTCTGGTAATGTGAGCTGACAAAGTTTTCTACTCGCTTTTTCTCTTTCACTCATTTCATCCTTCTTTCTCTCTTGCACATATACACAATGTCTGGCATTTGTTTGTGTGTTTACTGTCGGAATTTGTAATGAAAGTGAGCTGTTCATTTGCTTTAGGGTCGCCAAGTGGCCAAAACATACACGCACACACACAACACACACACACATGCACATCTTTCCGCCTTTGTCTTGCATGTAAAGTAAATGTTGCTCTACCATTTCTTTTTTCTTCCCTGCCTTCTTCATTTTTACGAGCCAAAAGGCAAAGTCAGGCCTAGCCATAACTTGTCATAATAAGTACGTAAAGGTTGCGAAGGATAGAGCACAGCAAAAAAAAAAAAAAATATAAGTCCAATATATACACACAAAAGTACAAACATACACACACATATATATATATGTATATATGATACTGAAACTTTTATGACTACAAATTTCTTTAGTGAAAAACGAAATAGAAGCCCGGGCAAAATGTTTGCTTTATGTTAATGCAAAAAAAAAGGCAGAAAAAAATATTTGACGACAAATGAGAAAGCTGAGAAGGGGAATGAGATTGAGAGACTGCGGCAAAATTTTTAGTTTTTCAACTACGGCAAAAATATCTTGATTTCGATTTATGAATGACCTATTTTTTTTATTATTCTCAATATTACACAATAAGCAACTGAAATTGGTGGCTTTTACGATCTTAAGTATATTATTATTACTTTTTTTATTTCTATATTCAAAATTGTTACTTCTATATCGTATTGAATAATTCTGAATGAATATTCTTTGAGATCTTTGATTGTAGAATTTTTTATTTCTAAACTGAAAACTTTTTAGAATTTGTTAAATATTTGACAGAATACTCAACCTCTGACAGGCTTTTCATGGTCAAAAGTCAATGCGATATATGGACGACCTTTTGCAGTAATTACAACATTATTTGATTGTCATTTGCATTTTGTGCAATAGAAATTGGATATTCTGATTGGCAGGCTCCTGAAAATTAATTGAGCAAAAAAACTATTGACTGAATATTAGAGTTAAATCTGTAAAAGATATCTGCCTTGCCTTTGAGTGGTTTCTACTAAAATTAAATTCAATATAAAGTTATAGATAAAGTCAAACCTTGCATTATAGCTAAAATGTAAATATTATTTGAAATATTTTATTTATAACATTTGCTCCAAAGCAACTGCAGAATTTAAACTCTAAATTCTATAAAAACTTTATATAATTTCAGAACTTTATGTTTTATATTCGAAACCTATTAAAATAAAAGAAGACAAAATGAAATTTTGTGATTTTGTTGATATGTTTGAAGCTAAAACATATTCTTTTGTTAGGGTATGAACAGATCGAACCGTTTGAATATGTAAAACGAAATGTGTACTGGCGAATTTTAAATTGTTTTTGCCTTTAATATAATATTTTTGGTTGGTTTGTTGTTATGCAAGTGGCAAAAAAATATATATTTTTGTACGTTGAAATGCGCAAAAAACAAGAAAAGTGTTTGCGCTTTGTTTTTTGTGTTGTCTTTTGTTCTGTTTTTTAGTTGTTGTTGCATTCAAGGACGAGAAGAAAAGGCACTAACAATACACAATAATTTGCGAGAAAAATGGGTTGGAGGAGCAAAAACCACAAGAGGTGGAAATGAGCGAAGAGAAGGGAGTGAAGTTGGATGCTGCATTATAATAATTGCGGCTGACAAATGCGACAACAACAGTTTTAGCTAGAAACAACAAAAACAACAGCAACAATGAGGAAAACAAAATGCCGTCAAGGGCCATGGTAAATAATGATAACTAACCGCTAAAGAGCGTCCCCGCAGCTACCATACAAAAACAACAACAACAGCAACAACTGAAACAATGGAATAACAAATGTCGAGCGAACAAAAGAGACAGAGAGGAGAATGAGTGAGTGAGATAGCAACGGAGTCTGCTGTCTGCCTATTTGCGTCCTTCTCTTCTCCAGCCATCTTTGGCCTACATAACAGCAAAAAACAGCGGCAACTGTTACAACACGAGCCCCGCATACCGAGGAGGGGGGGTGATGTATGTAGGTAGAGAGGCCCAATTTGGGGTGGCACAGTGGTGCACATCACATATTATATCTATGTATATTTTAAATAATCGCAACTTACAATGTAAAATGCGAAATAAAACTCATGCATTCAACTCATAAGATTTTAAAATATGTTTGAGTTATTTATAGATATAATCATCAACGGATCTACATAGGGTCGGATCGGGGAGATTCCGATCAAAATATCAAGATTTGTCACTCAGTGATATTAGTGATTTTTATCGAAATGGTACGACCTACTCGAAGACTTACTATTTCGGGTTATAAAGAGATGAACAAAGTTCGAACTTATACGAAAATTTTGACATTTTGAGGATGTTCAGACTCCACGGACTCCAACTCGTGATCCGTCCATGTATATAATAAATGCTTTGAAACATTCTAAACAGACATGTTCTTTTAGACACGATTTCCACCTATCGGATGAACCCCAAAAATGAAGATAAACAAATTGAAAAATTTCTATATATCTACAAGTTTCTTAACCTACAAACGCTGAAATATTTGTCTTTACCTTAGTTTAAACTCCAGTTAGTTTTAATTCTAAAATCGATTGGTCGATTGATCTTAAGATCATCTAGAAAAACTTGGGTTTTAAGACAAACTTCTTTAATGTTCTTGGTGTAGCTGTTAACACATTAACGGGTCTAAAATTTTCTAAAATAATTTGAATTGTAAAAGGTGATTTTGCATAGTTATTTTGAAATCTATCCGCATTGACTTGAATAACTGAATTATGAAAAGTTGTTATATAATATTTTACGGCTTATTGTTGAACCACTGTCAACAGGAAGAAAACACTGCAGAGAAGAGAAATTCATAGATAGAGAGAGTGTGAGAGCGAGAAAGAGTGTGAACGCCAGGACATACAATAGTTGGGGTTTTTTTCTTGTTATTTGCACATGTGTTTGTTTTGTTGCTGTTGTTGTTTTTTCTGTTATGTCGGCTGTGTTGTTCTGTCATTGCCACTTGTGTCATTTTTAACTGTTTCTTCCTAACCCCATACCGCCGCATCCTACCTACCTCTCCACCACCTCTCATGCGCCATGCGCCTGAACTGTCCACAAGATGAAACCTTTTAATTTGCTCAACCGCTTCTCAACTTTGGCCGCCGTCGCCTACACACAACAAGAGCAATTTCCTTTTAATTTCCTCACAGGCAAGCAGACGGAACCAAACAAAAAAAAAAAAAACTCTACAACAAAAAACAAAACATGAGACGGGGACCAAAAATAAAGGGGTCAGAGGTAAATATATAAGTAAATTGGAAATGCTTTCTTCTTTTTTTTGGCTGCTTTCGTATACTTTCTTCCACTTCTGTCGGACATGGCTCAATGTTTGCCAAACAATTATTTCGTGTTTTTCTTTCGTTTTTGTCGCACATAACTAAATGCTTCCGAACCGGACAAGCCAGATGAAGAAGAAGAAAGGGCCCTATACCTCGAGAATAGTTGTCGTTTGTTGCTTTTTTTGATTGAGCAAGCAATTTTTGGGGAAATATGCAAATATTTGCTTTGTTTGTTTTTTCCCCCATAACCTTTCTTACATTTCTTCTTTCATTTTTGGCCATTTCTATTTTTAGCCATCATAGTTATGGGGCCAAGATCGGTTCTAGAGCTATAAATATTTGAACTGAGTTCTCTGACAGCGGCCCATCAATGAGGTTCCATGGTGTAATGGTTAGCACTCAGGACTCTGAATCCTGCGATCCGAGTTCAAATCTCGGTGGAACCTAAGCAAAGACGTATCTTTTTTTTAAACTTTTCTTATCTCTGTACTTTTGGTATAACAAATCTGTTCACTTTAATGAAAAATACCTATTGTTTATGCAATAAGCTAAAGCATGCGCTTATTCACAACATTTTTAGTGATATACAGTGGCGGCAAAAAATTTAAGACATATATTTTTGTCTCTCTGATTTCATGCAGTTTTTATATAATGTTAGTGAAAAGTTTTGATGTGTTAATTTGTATCTTTGAATTGATCATTCTATTGAGATGATGTACCGTAAATTATAAGGGCTGTCTCTAATGTTTTTTTTTTAAGATGTATGTTAGTATACTATCTTAACCGTATACCACAAATTCGGAGCCAATTGAAAAACTCAATTTTGTATGTATTTTGATGGTTTCCCTATATAATACATATACATACATAATATGTACACAACCGACCGAAGATTTAAAAGCATAGATAACTTATAATCGATTACATCATTTAGATTTTTATCAATGTCTAGAATGGTTACATTTTTGGCATAAATCAATATTCAATGTTTTTTCTATGAGAATTTCATTTCATTCATTAAATTAAGTATTAAATACAGACTGATTACTGCAAATATTGAAGTGATTTCGAAAGGAAAACTAGACTAATACCATTCTAAGCAAGTAGATATAAAATTGTCATAATCTGTCTAATGTACAACTCAAGTTAAACTTAAAGTATTAACGTTTATATGCTGATTGATTTTTTTTTCTGCCAAACTTTTGAAGTGTTGATTAACTTGTTTTATTTTGCGTAACTATTCAAAGTGTTGGTTAACTATTTTAGTTTGTTCATTAAATTCATCCCCATTCAGATAAATTAACACCAACATTTTGTTCATTTAGTTGACAAGAAGGAATTATAATTCAAGATGATATAACATGATTTGGTAGATTACAACATGACGAAAAAATTTCTTTTTTGTAAATTATGGTAATAAACACTTGCATAATAATTCCCCAAATACCATTTTATGCATAATTGACCACATATGTACCACATGGATATGAGAGAACCCTTTTTTTTCATATCCATGTTAACACATTAATTAATATGAAGGTCGGAAAAATGAATTTGCAATCTGAGAGTGGAAATGGAAATGGGCTTGGACATTGGACAAGTCAACAGAGCAGTACGAATGAATGAAGAGTGCCATCAAAATTAATTGGCAATTAATTCTTAATGAGCTCAACTTGGACCAACACATATACGCATTTACAGAAAAAGAAAAACGCAGAGAGGGGGAAAAATGTACAGAAAAGTCAAGTTTATTTAGACAGGATAATGGAACCGAAAAAAAGAGAAGGCTTTCGCACCGTGAAACATGTGCGCATTGAAGCGTCAAGAAAAACGAATTTTCCTCCATGCCATCCTTTTTTTTCTGTTGTGTGCCCACACACAAACAATGAAAAATTAATATGCCAAAAAGTGGAAAATTGCTTGGCGCGAAATTTCGCTTAGCGAATTATGAGAGATTAGCTATGCATCATTAGGTTTTCAGTCCTCTGGCGACACGTGCACGGGATGCCATTCATGACAGCAGAAATGTAGGTTAGGGCTACCCAAAAAAAAAAAAAAAGAAAAAACACAGAAAAAGGAACACAATGTTGTTTTGCTTCGCTTCTTTTGGCATTTATCTCTGTCACGAAATATTTTCACACAAAAACAGTACGGAAAAATCAACAAAGGGGACAACCAACTAACTAAAATAAAGTAAAAGCAAACGCGGTTGAACTTTCGGCGCGTGTTGTTTTTATTAGAATTATTATTATTGTTTGTGTTATTTTGTTTGTTGTTGTTTTTCTTTTACATATGTATATTTATTTTTTTTTTTATTTTTTTTCTTTTTTTCTTTTCTGTTTTGTACCAAAAAACGAAAACGCGTTTGGAATGTAGAACCAGCACGCTACAAAGTAAAACCAAAACTAAGCATTAAAGGACATTTACGATTGATTTTATACCGAAAAGTAGGGACCAGAACCGACTCCGACTCTGACACAGAAAGATGATTCGTTTCGTCCTGGCGCGTTCGTCTCTTAGTTGGTTCGTATTGTTATGAATGAAAGCCGAAGGATGCGACAAACAAATCAGAGCCGAAGTTGCATTCGGAATGAAAGCTTTTTTCTTGGTCAAAACGAACTTGGTAAAAGTTTCATATTCCAGCAGGTTGTTTGTGTGCAGTGCTTGGGCGCCTTTTATTGAAATTGCCTTAAGTTGCAGAATAAGCCATATTTGTGACATTTTTCAAATACTCATGAAAATGAAATTAGAACTCAATGAGAATAGATTTACCTTAATCCTTTTAGCCAGACAGAGAGTCATATTTCGGGTTGGTTATTCACGTCATGTGGAGATAGTAAACCAATTAAAAGTTAACGGCTAGAGAGTTTAAGAGAATTTAAATTTATTCAGAATCTCAATAGATAGGGTCTCTCAAAGTCGATGATATATTTCAACGTAGAGAACTTAAGTTTTGTTTTCTGACATAGAAACAAGAAAATAAATTCTTTTCTATAAATAAATATGAATGTATAGATAAGCATTAGTTATCAACTTTCCCCCATTATAAATTGTGATGCTGCCAAAAATCTGGTTTTTAGTTAAACTGATCACAGGTTAACTACCTAGTCAAATGCGGATGTTGGATTATTATCACACAAGCTGCAAGAGCATCGGTGGTTCAGTGGTAGAATGCTCGCCTGCCACGCGGGCGGCCCGGGTTCGATTCCCGGCCGATGCAAACCTATTTTTTTTTGCTTGCATAAACCAAATTTGTTGGCTTTTGACTTATGATTTAAAAATTAAATCATAAATTTGGACTACAAAAATGCATCTCCTTAATAATTTTGAGCCTTCTTTAATTTTTATCTATTTAGTTCTACAAGTGTCAAAGAGAAAATTTGTGTTGATATTGCAAATAAGCAATAACATATGCCATTTAATATGATCTAGCAAACTATGCAGTTAGTTTATATAGTCATATATCCAACGTCAATACCCAATAACTTATTTTTCGCCCCCAAAAATTTATAACTTTAATGTAAACATCCGGTTTCTGGACACTTGCAATAACAATTGTCCCCCTCAAAATCAAAGCGTGTGAACGCTAAGTCATCATTAAAACACAGGCCAACAAAATCAGTTTTATTAATAAACAATTGAACACTTGCAATAATAATTGTCCCCCTAAAAATTAAAAGCGTGAAAACGCCAATTCCGCATTAAAATTCGGGCCAATCAAATCGCATCAATATCGATCACGCCACTGAAGGGCTCACAATTTAAGCCTATAAATATTACTATAAGACATTTTTGTACTTCAGTTTTAAGTATTCATCAAACGAATAAAGTCCGCGCTTTTAACTCAAATAAAACAATATCTTTTTTTTCCTTTTGGAAACTAAATAGAAATTAAAAATAAAAAATTGTCGTATATTTTTTTCTAAACAAAAAAAATACTATATTGCATCGGCCGGGAATCGAACCCGGGCCGCCCGCGTGGCAGGCGAGCATTCTACCACTGAACCACCGATGCTCTTATACGATGCACCGCCAAAAATGAGAATTTAAAATTTAAGAAGATGTAATTATAAATAAGTAAATACTTAAAATATCAGAAATCAAAATTTACAAATCAGTTATAGTTGCGTAATTATTTTATTAGTATTACTATATACATATGTGGTTTAATTCAAAGGATGGGATGTTTACTACTACAACTTATTAATAATAATTATCAGTTATTATCTGTAATTATAATATTACTAATTTAAAATTTTCTTCTTTGGCCGCACATAGTATAAGAGCATCGGTGGTTCAGTGGTAGAATGCTCGCCTGCCACGCGGGCGGCCCGGGTTCGATTCCCGGCCGATGCAAAATTAATTTTTTTTTTTATTACATTGCCTCACAAACACTTTATGTACTTTTCAAAAAGTAAAGAAGTCCAAATGAAATTGGAGATTGCTTTTGACTAGATGGAAAATACACAAAACTTAAATAACAGCATCTTATTGTTAATCAATTTTAAGAACGTAAAAAACAATCGGTATAGAAAAAAAAAGTGGTTTGCATCGGCCGGGAATCGAACCCGGGCCGCCCGCGTGGCAGGCGAGCATTCTACCACTGAACCACCGATGCTTTTGTTCATTCGATGACCAAAAGCCAATGTCTGCAACACGAAGTAAGCAGCATCTACAAGCATAGATTCACTCGTGATAATTAATATACGTATGCATACATTTGTTTATTCTATAACTTAATTTGTTGTAAATTAAATCACCGATTCACCCCTAAACAAATACATATTACTGCAAATATTACAGAATGCAAACAACAAATTACATAATTTTAATGACGACTCTAATGCAAAATGATTTGGTTTATGATTGCCTTGCACTGTTTAACCATTAGATTTAATTGTAAGAGTAAGAAATCATTGAAATGTGTTCTGTTGTTTTGTGGGGTATGAAACAGAATCTCTGCACTAGTCACCTTTCTATCTGTCTATCTGGCGAAGATGTTTGAAAACATTTGTCAGCCACGTCTTCAACGGTTCCATGGTGTAATGGTTAGCACTCAGGACTCTGAATCCTGCGATCCGAGTTCAAATCTCGGTGGAACCTGAGTTAACTTTATTTTTTAAACTATGCTTAACAATAGATTTAATAGCTGACTTATATACCTTATAAGAATTCAGCGCTTTTTCTTTTGGTTCAATAATTACCAAAAAAATTTAGTGAATATATAGACAGAAAAAGTGAGGATTAATAAAAATTGTAAATTTACAAAGATCATTCAATATGTTGTGATTTCTGGATTATCATTTTTGCCGTAATATTTTCGGCCACATTTCCAGTACGGTTCCATGGTGTAATGGTTAGCACTCAGGACTTTGAATCCTGCGATCCGAGTTCAAATCTCGGTGGAACCTGATCGAAAGTTAACTTTTTTTAATGTTTTGTTTTGCTTGGGCCGAAAAATAAGGTAAACTCAAAATGTGTAAAAAATAATTTTGGTTTGCAAAATGCTACATTTCTTTGTTCACGGATGCTTGAATAACTGTTATGTAAGTAGAATTCAATATACAGACTCATGATAAATTTAAATTAAATAAATTTTCATATAGTTTAAATAAAAAAAAAATTCTCATTAGGTTCCACCGAGATTTGAACTCGGATCGCAGGATTCAGAGTCCTGAGTGCTAACCATTACACCATGGAACCACGCTGATGGTTTGGCCAAAATTATATGGTCAAAAATATTTCAAGATCAACCAAGTTATTGTGGATCCATCTTTAATAGTGCAGACTTAGCAGGATTAACTCACATAAATTTAGTAACAAATTCGAAAAATTTAAAATTAAATTAATTGTACACCGTGAAAGTTCAACATTAGGAAAAATGTTAAGGATTTTGAAGTCCAATTGACGAAAAGTTTAGAATATTTCGATTGGTAAAAAAATAGTTCTGTTCATACGTACATATGTACCTACATATCTATTCATTTATGTTGAAAAATTGTGTGTTAATTCCTAAACGAATACATATACATATGTAATTTTCGTACGCATGTAAATTGAATTCTAATTTACCATTCTCCATCAAAAATCCTTAAAATATAGTGAAGCAGATACACGAAACAGCAGTTAAACGCAACACTTTTGCGGTCAATGAAATAATATAAAGTAATAAATAACGAAAACAAAAAAAAATAAATCAAAATAAATTTTTCTTACTTAGGTTCCACCGAGATTTGAACTCGGATCGCAGGATTCAGAGTCCTGAGTGCTAACCATTACACCATGGAACCCTGAAGCAAGGGATGAGCAAAGTTGTATTTGAAGGCTAAATGGCATTTGCTTGAAATATAACTCATGACACCAATAAAGAATTGTTATTCACATTTTGTTAACAATTACTTATTAATAATCCATTTGTTTGTATTGTTAACTGTTTTGCTTGTTCTCTTTCTCTACATTCAATTATTGCCATTTATATGCAACTGAAAGGCGAGCTTTTTGAGCTTTTAAGCACAGCCAGCAACAGAGCGCCAAAACTTTTCGCACACGTGAGTGAATGAAGAGAAATTGTGTTGGTGTAAGTCTGAATGGGGTTTGGCCGGGGAGGGGGGGACTTAAGTATAAACAAATGAAAACAACTTTTTGACCTACGATAAGGTGCTTTATTTATGAACAATTAGAACTCACCTTTATCGCGGAATAGTTGCTTGTATTTCGACAATTGCACTGAATCCAGCCATTCATCCACACTGAGTGCTATGTCCTCGTTGTTGTTGTAGTTATAATTATTGTTGCTGTTGTTGTTGTTGTTGTTGTAGTTGTTGCTTGTTTGTTGCAACCAGGACCAAATCAATAAAACAATCTTCACCAAGGATATTGTAAACATTAAACTCAACACAATGGCAACTAAAACTTTCAACGAACGTTTCAACATAATCAAAACAATTCAATTGACACATGTAAATGTAAATGCGAAATTGCTTTTCTTTTTAAATTCTATTGACAACTAAAAGGAAAACAATAAACAATTCGCGTACTTTCGATTAGAACTGCAGCATCCACCAATGGCGAGCATCCCCCAAGCGAATTTTTGTTTAACTTGTGGCACAATCAATTCATTCCGCTCATTTGCATGCAAGATGCAATTCAATTCAAACTTTTGTTATTCTATTTTTATATATGTATTTTTATTTATATTAGAGGTGGGAAGTCCATAAATAAGTTTTTCTTATCGCTTTTATCGAGTCGAGCTTTCAGACAGCTCCCCCTATTTTATTCGCCAACCAGTATTTCATGCACGATGCCGCCAATTTCTGAATTTGAATATGTATAGCATACTTTTGGACAGATGAATTGCACATTGCAAAATTCATTTGCAAACATTTAATTTCTTACCGCGTATGTCATAAATTGTCCTCAAAACTGAAAGAATTGCGCTGAAGCATATAAAGACATTTCCATTTTGCTTTCAAATTGTCTTGGTAAAGCTTGAAATATTTCATCCAGAGTTTCTAAAGCATTTTAACTTCGATCACCTCTTTGAGATCCATACCAAATGTTCTTAAGCAAAGTCGATATCAATAGAAAGTTATAATCTTTCTGCCATATTTAACAATAAGATTCTAGACATCTTAATGACTAAATTTTCTGGAACTTTTTTTATATCTTGGCATAATGCATAGTCGAATATTTTTTAATAAATATATTTAAATAGTTTGTTTTCTTTTTTTTTCAAATATGACTATTTATTTACAGATAAGTACATTTAACAAATTTTTAGGCATAGATCTCTTAAATATATAAATATATATAAAAAAAAGAAAAAGCTAAGTAAAGAAATAATTTTGATTTTTATCGGGAACATTTTCCAAATTCGTTATAATGGAAAGAATGTTGTATGAAAAAAAAAACGAAGTATTTGACTAAATTCAAGTGAAGTTAATGGTTTGTTCTTTTCTTTTTTTTTTTAATATTTATGCCCAGTTTGTTTGGTTTTTCACTTAGTAACTATTACAAAATCAGCTTAATTATAAAATGCTTAGGAAGTTCCATTTAAAAATGTCCAAAAAGGATCCATTCAAATTACTTAAGTATTTTAATAAAAATTTTGACAATGGAAAACTTGTTTTGTTGTTTTGTTAGTTGGTTTTTGTTTTTCTTTTTCTTTTGGGGTAAAAATTGTTTGGTTTCACACATCTCTCGTCTAAATCAAATATCAAAAGAACTCAATCAGAATGAGGCTTAAAGTTTACCAAAAACAATTTCAATATTCTAGCTAAATTAATTATACCTTAGAGTCATAGGAAGGTTAAGCTTACGCATTAGGATACACTTAAAGTTAACTTAAAGTATAGAACAGGCGGTCAGAATAGACGAGAAGGTAGTTTAGTAGTAGTTTAGAGACATGGGGGAAAGAATAGGAGAAGGATAGTTGGAAGAGAAGATTTTTTGTAGAGTAGAGTAGAGTAGAGTAGAGCAGAACAGAATAGCGAAGTGGGAAGCTTAAACCTGCAATCGAAATTTAGTTAGTAACAAAACGAAAAAAAGGGAAAGAAACCACATAAAAAACTCTGCTAAGAAATAGGCTCAATTTAGGAATTATCGATGGATTAGTCATAGATTATTTTCTAAACTCCCTTACTAAGCCACATTCTAAGCCATTTTTTACAGCTCTTTGGGAATTGCAAGTACATATTATTAACTTCCATTCAACAAATTTGCATTCCTTTCGAGCTGTAAAATCAAAACGATCTAAAACACAAAATACACTCTCTGCTGTGATTACGGTTACAGAAAATAAATTATAAAACTACTGGATCTTAAATGGTTTTAAGATTTCTTTTCCGGTGCAGCGGCCTTTATGGCGGCGGCTCTTCTGTTGCCCACCTGTTGAGGCGGTTGCGCCTGACCGCTGCCCTCCTGGGAGCCACTCTCAGCATCCGAATCCTTCAGAGAACCGCCTTCCTCATCGCCAACCAGAGCACGATATTTCTTGGCTATGGCCTCCCAATCGGCCACATTTTCAATACGATTCTGATTGGCCTGCGAGAAGCTGGCCTGAGAGCCAAGCGGCGATAGATGAACCTGCGATAAGGCCACCGAGTCTAATTTGTAAGAAGATATATAGATATTAAAAATTTGATACAAATAAAATTGAAATTGAAGTCAAATTGTTTGAAAGTTTTGGAAGTTGGAAAATGTTAAATTTTGAGCTAGAGCGAGCCAATGTTTTCAATAGACACAGATTGATAGAGAGTCAGAGAGAGAGAGAGAAAGAGAGAGACAGTTGATAAAAAGTCTTACAAGTTGATGACAGTAGAGATATTTGAGAGAGTGGGGACAGAGGGAGACGCTGTTAGCTACAAAACTCTTGCACTTGACCAACATTTGCTCCAGGAGTGTTGAGTTAGTTAGTACATACGAAAGTTCTGCCAGCGATACATACATGTCTCACCTTTCTTGATCTTCGATAGCCATTTGGCGCCTGCTTTCGTACGTGGACTGGCCTGACGTATTCCCATCATCTGTACCAGACTTGGACGCTTCTTTTTCTTCATGCGTGCCTGTTGTGTTGTGTTTTTTGTTTCAGTTTTTTTGTTTTGTTTAGCATTTTGATGTGGTTTATTTTGTTTTTTTTTTTTTTTTTTTTGGTTCAGAGGGGGTAAGACACAGGACATTTTCAATCACATACAAGACAAGAGACAACAAATACAATTATAATTACATATAGCCATCAGCATTTCGTTCAGATATATATTTACAAAAAACAGAAGCACACAATGTTTGGCAAAGGAAGTGCAAGAGACTTTAGAGAAATTTAAATTCAATATTTCTCATACTTTAATTTTACAAGTTATCAATATGATTAAAAAATGGTTTCTCGCCTTATTTGTCATTACTCAGAAAAATAATGAAATCTTATGTATTTTATTCGATCTTTCTTTAAGGACTTTCAATAACAGTAATTTTGAAATCTCCTTCGAACAAGTGATCAAACAACTTATGCAAATTGCTTTCTAAAATTTTGTGAACTCGAATCACAAATTTTAGAAAAACTCAAGATGAAGAACTTTAATCGGTATTACATCCAATTATGCTTAAATCTAAAAAACTAAATTCTGATAGAAAAAGAATTGAAGTATTTTTGAAATTCAATTAGTACTAAATGAAGTATCTCAAACTTTTTCATAAAAGTAATTAGGAATTTCAAATCGATTGATTTCCTTTGCCAAACACTGAATAACTAAGCTAGTTAAAGTGCCAAGTGCATATTATATATGAAGGTATATATATCACAGAGAGTGCTCGACAGGATGTGGTAGGCTACGACAGGACACAAGACAACACACTTAAAGCATTCTGTTAAATAAAAATATTGTGGATTTCATTTAGTTATTTATTTTTTGCGGTTGTTGCCAAATTGCTTTAAATGGGTTGGGGAAAAGGTCGTTGTTAGCAAAACTACAAACGTGTCCCGCTGTTAGTTATAGTTCATTAGATAGAGATAGTTTTGGATAGTTGTTTCACTTTTTTTTTTTTTTGATGGTTTGGATTGTTGTTTACCTTGACCTTCTCGACGATCCACATAAACCAGGTGGTAACTAAATTAAGCGGCGATGGCGCTGTTGTGGTGCGATGCATATTGCGTATAAGCTTGGACAGGCCAAATTTCCATTCGATGTCGGATTGGGCCTAGTATTTCATAGGTTTTTGTTTTTGTTTTCATTTCGTACATGTATTATGATGCAGATGAAACATGATGAACAGATGATGATGTTGAATTGGGCGATGAATGGAGACGAAAAGAAGTAGAACAAGAAACACAAATAGACGCATGAGTTTTGGCAATGAGTTGAAAGACTTTGACAATATTTTCTTGTAGTTTTTCAGATACATAACTTAAGCGCTGCAAAAAAAAGTTGTTTTAAAATGGAAATATACAAATTTAGTCGCCTGTTTTGGATGGCAATTTCACAAGAAGAATAGAAATTGTTATACAAAACCTGGCGACATTTATTGGTATATTTTTTTTTGCAATAGACTTAGCCTAAACTAAACACGCACAGACAAATATTTATAAAATATAGAACACAAAAACATGCAGGGATTTTTAGGGATTTATTTAGTTTTTTTTTTTTTTATAGCATGCATATTACTTAGTTAGTCAACACTGAGCACTGGAACATTGGCACATTTGTTTTTCAACACTGGGACACAAGAAGCTGTTAGTTTTGGCGCTGCTAATTGTTATCTAAAGCTAAGCATAAGCTAGGCACTGACTATAAATTAATCGTTGTCAATCTAAACTAATTAAAAGGTCACTGTGTATGCTTCTATCTTGAAGATACAATTTAAATCGATTGTATCTCTGAGATGACTACATTTTGAGAAGTTCTGAAAAAACCTGGAAGTTGCAAGTCTGGGCAGTTGATGGATCTACAGAATGTGCCACAAAGAACGAGAATTATTTATTTTAAACAGATTTCGCATGGTATGATAAAAATATCTCAACAGATTCTAATGGGGAAATCCAAGGAGACACATGTTAAAATTCGAGATTTTTCAATACTTTTAAATATTATAAAGTCCGTTCAAGTGTTGGTTAACTAGATTTGTTGAAGGTAATCAAATTTCCTAGCTTTAAACTTAGAGAAATCAGAGTATGAACTGTTGAATTCAAATTTTAGATGCAAATTAGTGATTTAAGTAAAGTTTGTACATCTGAAGTGCTTACGTTTGCCCCTAAAAGTATGTGATAGTATTGTATAGCCTGACAATTTGTTTTCTAAAACTCATAAAGAACTTTTCGAATGTCTATAGCAGTACAAGAATTTATAAAGAAATGCCTTTTTTTTATTTAATTTCAAAAGTTTCCTGAAACATAAAAAAAATTACTAGATGAACTGCCTATTGCATACTTTAGAGGACAAATTTTCACATTTTAATCAATTTCACAATGAACTATTTTGGAAATAGGAATTCAAATCTTCAAACAAACTTGAACGGGCCTTTCAATAGCTTTTCATCCTCTATTTTGTAGCCCAAAATTAATAATCTTGGATTAAACTTAATTAGCCTCAAAGGAGTTTTCATAGGCATATATATGATTAATTTATCTTTTTGCTATACATACATATATATGTATAGATTTTAATCTAAATCTTTTATCTATAACTATAAGAAAGTTGTTTTTGCTGAAAAAAGACTTAATGATTAATATTAATAAGGTTATATAAATACATAAAGCTTATGACTAGAATCAGAATTATTTAGAGCAAAAAGTATATGTATAATATATGTTTTTTTTTTTTTAAGATATTATTTGTTATATATAATTGATAAAGCGTCATTAGCATAAATACTACCTGAATACGTTGATAGGTGTCTGACATCATAGCAATCAGCAGATTAATGAGCACAACCACCGATACCAACATGTAAATGCCAAAGACAATTTTGAATAGATACTCAACCCAATATGGTTGAGTGGGCGTGGCTACATTTTTGATTTTATCAACTTGCGTCTGTTCGGTCGTCGTCTGACCAAACACGGCGAAGAATAATAACTCGAATGAGTTAATCGGATGCATGCGCACTGTGTCGTCGTGTCGTTTAAACGTTATTAACCCGAGCCACGAGTCAAATGCCAATGACAAGGACACAGACACACAGACCCAAGCAACAGGACACCCCCATACACACACACACAGCACACACAGCAAACACAACGGATATTTATTTTGAAAAATAAAAAGATAACGGACGCCCATTTGGAATAGATTGCGGGTTGGTCAATCCAAGTCCAACCGCAGAACAGGAAACACACGTTCAAGTTCGATTCCGCCAATTGTGATTAAAAATTTTGTTAGTTTGTCGGTTTCGTTGGGGGTTGTTGGTCATCATCAAGTATTTTTATATCGTTTATAAAGCATAAGAGATTGGGAAATATGTTTGGGAAGAGAGAAGCGAGAAAAAACAAAAACAAAAAAGAAAAGGAAAAAAACACACACAAATAGATTAGTTGGCATTCAATCAATACAAACCTGAATGCGTTGATAAGTATCCGACATCATGGCAATTAGCAGGTTAATTAGTACAACCACAGACACTAACAAATAGATGCCAAAGACAAATTTGAAGAGCACCTCGGTCCACTCGGGACGCAAGTGTCGCATGGGATTGATGTCCAGAGTGGTCGTTTGTCCGAAAACGGCGAAAAATAGACGCTCGAAAGCCAAAAATGGCGTCATGGGTCCTAACCGAAGGCCGAATGTGGCACAGGCGAACAATTTTGGAATTGACTGAATTAGTATCGAAATACATATACACACATACATACATATATGTACATAGCTATACATAGGGAGTACGTACATACATATATAAATTTTATTGGCACAGGCGTGTGTGCAAAAAGTTGATAACATTTAAATATTTGTTTTTGGGTGAATGGTGCTCTCAGCATTTAGCAGCAAACACGTTCGCAATTTGAATTTGATTTTTATTGGTTGAATTGAAATTTCAATGATTCGACATCGTGTTCGATTCGATTCGACTGGTTTCATTGGGTTTTGTGCAGAGAATTTCGGTGGATTGTTAGGCAAGCGGCGCAAGCTGAAAGCCGCTGGCAGGAGCGAATATATAGGTAGCTGATTATTTAATTGAATTTTTTTTGTATTTAGTTTTAAACATCAACATGCAGTAATTGAAATTTAGTTGGGTTTTTTACACGTTGCTAATGGGAAATTTGGTTGATATACACATCGATAACAAAAACTTAAAATATCACAAAAGAAATACAAAAAAATATACATATTTTAATTAAACTATCACATTTTAGCATCTCGAATTTGAATCATCCCCATTTATAAACAAACAATTGAAGACAAATCAGCAAATTGGGCAGCTCATATCGAAGCGCCGAAATGTAGGCAATGCTTTATCCCAATAGAATAATTTATTTCTAAAACTGTTATTGTAACTAAACATTCTATCAAGTTGAAAAGATATAATATACATGTGTAGAATCATCTAATATACAAATATATTAGCATAAGACTCAGTGCTTCAGATTGCTTAAGGAATCCTTGAAAAGAAGTCATTATTGTAGAGAATATCTGAAGTCAAATTGAAAATTATGTAATTCCTATGAATTGAAAATCTCTAATCGTTTGTAACTATCATTTTCCATTGTTATGATTAAGAATAACAAGAGCTTCTATTTCTCTTGGGGAAAAAACTAGTAAATGACTTTCTTCTGGAACTTAATCAAGAGAAAAACCAATTTCGTTTTCCCTGAAAAGCCAAAGCTAAATGTATTTAGATACTTATAAGCTATGAAAATGAAAACTCCTAAAAATATCATATCACATTTTAAGCTTCCTATAGCTGGTGATAGACAACTCCAATGATCACCTTAGGGTGATCAAAAAGAGATAAATTCGTATAGAAGCACTCAATTCAATAGCTTATAGTCTGATAAAAAGATTAGTTATTAAGATTTAACCTTAAGAGATTTAGTTACATTCTCTTTTTTTTTTTGCCAAATCCTTTTTAATTTTTTAAAATATTCACACTCAAAAATAAAGAAAATAGCCTTGAACTGTGTCAATCAAGTGACTTTGTGAACAGATTTCTTAATAGTATTGAAAAGTACCTAAACTAAGGTTACGACAACATTGTCCTTTGATTTTATATATACTTATCTATAAAACTCTTTCCACTGTTAAAAATAATAGCAAATTCTCTAAGTTGTTGTGGCAGATATGTCCCTTTTGGTTAATAGCCGACACTGTGGCTCTATATATGGCTCTTCTGAAATCATAAATGTCGCCAAATCTTCAGAATGTTGAGTATTTTTTCAAAATGTTCATATATACATGAAATTTTCCCTATGAAAATAACTTTTATGCAATGCAAGGCATACGTCTGGCAAAGCATAAGCGATGATTTCGAAAAATTAGTAGAATTTATCATTATTCTAAGCTGCTTGACTCTGGTCTAACTAAAAAATCCTTTTTGACGTTTGTTGTTGCAAATAACCGCTATGTAACAAGTAGTTTAGACCAAGAATTGAAAATTGGCATATATACAAAATGCTATTTTTGCTAAGTAAATCAGTTCAAGAAGGGCTTATATAGAAAATATTATCTTTGCTGTATCAAGTTTCAATAGCTATTAATTTTAAAATCTAAATAAAATGAAATTAGGAAAACGTAATCTATAAATAGACATCTAAATAATCTAGAGAAGACAACTATTCTAAGCCATAACAAAAACTGGTTAACGAAGTCTAATTTCTAAGTACCTAATTCTATCTTAAATACAAACATGCTTTGAAAATACAAAAACATAAGAAACAAATAATAAGAAAACGAAGGAAAAAATCATTAGATTTAAATGATAAATTTAAACACATGATACCTATGTATATGAAAACATTGATCCACAACATCAAGGATGCACAAAACTTAGGACTTGAATTATTGGTTTATTGGGTATTTTTGTATTTTGTTGCCGTGGCCATCATGGTAGAGTATCATGCCTCAAAACGAATAGAACATAAACGAGCAAGGCTTACAACAACGGTGGTTAAACGGATGGGTGCGAACGGGTTTGGTTTGTCTTGCTTTTTCCATTAGAACTGGAAAATAAAATGGTAATACGAGTAGTAAAACGAGTATTTCTTTGGTTTTTTGGTACGCACAACATTGAAGGCAAAAATGGTAAATAGTAGGAATATGCTGTGTGGTGTAATCCACCAAACAATTGGGTAAGTACGGGTAAGGAGTAGCTAGTAAGTTGAGAGCTGACTTACGATCATCTTTGTGTTTGCGACGAAATTCGCTGAAGCGATTATCGACATAATTCTCCACGGGCGGAGGTCTGGGGGGTGGGCATATCATCTGGATGGCATATAGAGAATTTAATTAGTTAACGAGCACGAGCAGGTGGTGAAATATGGCAGGTGGTGGGACAAGGGGGGCGGAGGTGTTTGGACAATGCGACATCAAAAAGGATTTAGAAATTGAGGGGGTCGGATTGGGATACTGATTTTTGGGTTTTCATTGTTTGTTTTTGTGGTTTTTTGGTTGGAAGGTTTTAATTTGTTTTTGTAGAGCATGCAATTGTTGTATTTTGTGGTTGTATTTCGATTTGGTGGAACATTGAGCGTAAACACACACACACACACACACACGTACATACATACACACACAGAGGTGTCATTTATATAGGCATTGATTACAGATACTTATCAAGACACATTGAAAACTTTAAACATTCCGAAAAACAAATGAAAACAAAAACATAAAAGATCAGAAAAGAAAAGCCAAGCAAACGTCTGGACTTACCGTCACTGAAATAGCCACGATTACGATTCTTTTTCTCAAAACTTCTCAGATCCTCGGGTGAAAAGTTGGCAAACGATTGATTCAGCGCCACTATGTGCATGGAAAAGCCAAACACAAATATGGCCAGCACGGCCAAAAAGCGAGCCAAATCCTTTAACAGATCACCAATGATTATGGCCCACGGTCCAAATAGATGATGGAACGACAAGAAATCCAAAATCTGCACACATGCGAGGAGAAATGCCAAGGCAAAGCATTGATTCCGGCAATAGACCAATGTGGGCCAATACTCCTTGGAGACAAACAGAAAGGCCGAAACATGGACACCAACTCCAGCCATTCCCAGCAGCAGCACAAGGACTTTAATCGAGCCCAGGCCCGATTTATCTGATGGATTTGTCAACTCGAACAAAAGTAGACCACTCAACCAAATGAGCAATCCAATTTCATACCAATACGGCACCAGACTGAGACGTAACACTGGATAAATGGGCGTTATGCCCACAATGCTCAAGTGTATCATGAGGTAAATATGCGAGGTGAGGTAAGACATAAATTTGATAATCGGCACCTTGTTGAACTTATGGCCCATGGGAAAGGTGAAGCCAATCCAGACGGGCGGACATACAATGAAGGCCACCAAAAGCAGCAGAATCTTCCATGAGGCCCAAGTCAATGAGCCATGCCAGAGTTCCTAAACATGGAAAGGAAGATCAATTAGAGATGCTTAAAACGTGGCAAACGAACAGCACAATCAGCAGAATAGAGCCCAATACCCACAAAGCCCACACACACACACACACACACAAGATTTAAACACTATTCTGCTGAATGCACTCAAAATTATATATTTTGATTACACACTTGAAGATAACGTTGTACTACGGTATGTGCAATAACTTCCTTTTGCTCATTCTCTATCAGAACATCGAGAAATTCCACATTTCGTTTATCGGTGGCTTGTAGAATTTTTCCAGCTGAATCGGAACCAGCCGCCAGGGCCAATAATTCTGTGGCCATGGCCTCGCATTGTTTACCAGCGGCCACCAGATCCTTGGCTCGCTCTTTCTCCTACAAGAAAAGAAAGTTTAATACATATAGAATGAAATTCATAGTCTGGGCTTACTTTTGTGGAGAGATTAATATAGATATTGGACAATTTGGCTGCCGTATCGACTGGCGCTGGCGATACAAGAACAAATTCTTGTATGGGCTTATTATTGTGATTTTTGGACACAACCATTAAATTGTAAACAAATCGTTTGTCCTCCATTAAACCGTAGGTATCATGCTCTTTGTTCATCAGATAGCGCAGGACTTCATTGTGACCCTCGGAGGCGGCAAACCAAATGGCAGCACAACCGTAATTCGTCTCCGATTTGGGTGAGGCTCCCGCCTCACACAACAGCTTGACCACATCCAAGTGACCGGCTTTGGCAGCACAATGCAGTGGCGTCCAACCGTTGCGATCGGTTGCATTTATCTCTGCGCCCTGACCCAGCAGAATCTCCACCATCTGGAAATGGCCGTGCATGGCAGCAATATGGAGGCCAGTACGGCCATTACGATCCGTGGATTGGAGGAGTTCCGCCGATCGACTCAGAAGCAAACCAACCACTGACATGTGTCCGCCGAAGCAAGCCAAATGGAGCGGATTGTAGCCCTAAAACAAAAAAAGTACGAAAAAAATATAAATTATTTTTAATGCTTTGAAGAAAAAATATAATTTTGCATCGGCCGGGAATCGAACCCGGGCCGCCCGCGTGGCAGGCGAGCATTCTACCACTGAACCACCGATGCTCTTATTTTTGACCAGCTAAAATTGCAGAATTTAAATTAACTATTAATTATATATTTATAACGGCTGAAGCTTGACAATTTTCTATTTTAATTTGGTCAGTCGGCATCTCTTTATTATCTTGAAGAAAAATTTTAAGAGATAAGAAATTGATTTATTAAATATGGCAATTGTTGAGTCAGATTCTTTAAATAAAATATATTAAAATGTAAAGATAAAAAATGAAAGAAAATATTATTTTGTCTATCTATCCTAAATTATTGCTTGGGATGCTTCCTTTAGGTACTTTTAATCTCTTCTTCTTTGACTTTAATACCAATATAAAATACACTTGTCAATTTATAAATATTAGCCTTAATCAGTTTATCTGACATACCAAATAGAAGTTAAACTGTTGAAGCCTCAAATTAGATACAAATTGCAAATTCAACAAAATTATAATTTAAATAAAGAGTAAAAATGGTAAAAATAATGCATTTATCAATTGAAATTTTCGTTTAGGCTTTTCTGCTTTGTGAAGTATGAAAAACGATTTAATGATAATGTGATAAACGCATAGATGATTTGTATAAATAATTTTAGTTAAAATCTCACGTAGTTTATAACTAGCATGCTTAATCTATATCGGCTTCCCAAGGTCTGTTGTCGTATTCTTCTTACCTAATCTACAATGGGATTTTGATACGAGCTAAAGAAAATTGATAATACATTTAAACATATAACAATTTAAATATGACAACAAATTGTCAAACTATCAAAAAAAATCATAGTTCATTCAACTTTTGGGTTAATGTAAGCTCTAAATTTAAATTGACAATGTCTAAACGAGTTAGTATAAGAGCATCGGTGGTTCAGTGGTAGAATGCTCGCCTGCCACGCGGGCGGCCCGGGTTCGATTCCCGGCCGATGCAAAACCAATTTTTTTTCTTTATATTATTTTTTTGGGGGACTCACGTTTTCAACGGTTGCTGCATCCACTTGTACGCCCGCCGAGTTGAGAAGCAGCCGCACCACATTCTCGTTGCCGGAGAATGCGGCAAGATGTAGCGGCGTCATACCAGATTCCGTGCCCAGTTCGCCGAATAAGCTCTGACCCGTTGGAGTCTCCGATTTAACTGTGGCCGGAACACTTGTGAGGAGCTCGCGAACAGTGTCCGCTTGGCCATAGTAGGCAGCCACATGGAGAGGGGTGAGACCCAATTTCTTGCTATTGATCCTTAGAGAGTTGGTGCTTTTCAGTACGTCCAACACTTGACCATGCCCATTTTGGGCAGCCAAATGTACGGCGGTGAAGCCAGCCTTATTCTCTTCCGTACACGATGCTCCGGCACGTACCAGGGCCTTGACAACATCCGCATGCCCGCCCTCGGCAGCTAATTGCAAGGGCGTGGCATCGGTCAACTTATTTCTAGCCGAGATCACGCCAGATCGATCGAATTTCATCAGCTCCTCGATCACTTTCACCGAACCCTGCATGGCAGCGATATGGGCGCAGGTATTGCCATCCTTACTCGTGGCATTCACCAGCGATGGATGCTGTTGCAGGAATAGTTTGGCCACTTCAGAGTAATTGTTCTGTGCTGCGACATGTATGGGTTTCTGTCCCAAATCGTCGGTCGCATCGATATTTGCCCCCAGTTCGAGTAGAAGTTCGCAAACTTCCATCTGACCGCTGGCAGCCGCCAAATGCAATGGCGTTTGCTTACGCAGCGTCAGGATATCAATCACCGCATTGTGGTCCTTGATGAGAAACTTCACCAGATGCGTAAAGCCATTCATGGCAGCCAAATGCAATGCGGTACGTCCCACTCTCGACTTGGAATTGATGAAGGCCTTGTTAGTCAGCAGGGCATCGCAGACATGCAGATATCCCCGTTCTGCGGCCAAATGCAGGGCCGAACGTCCCTCGGTGTCGAACACATCGACTCTGGCATGATTCGCTAAAAGATTGTTGACCAACTCCATGTGTCCTCGATGGCAGGCAATCAGCAATGGGGTCCAACCCACCGACGATTGTCGATTCATGGCCTTCTGTATGTCAGTGGGATTCATGTGCGAGATCATCTCCATAAGCACATCATTGTTACCTGCCACGGCGCAATAGTGAAACGCCGTTTCCAATGCGTTCTTCGTTTGCAGCGTAACATCCGCTCCATTTTCCAGAAGCATACGAACTATTTGCTTATCCGATTCGGGTATTTTCACCTCCTCCTTGGTAATTTGGCATGTGTAGTGCAGTGCTGTGGCACCATCATCGTTTACGGAATTTATATAGGCCGTGGCCTTATCCGGACCATGTTTCTCCTTCACCGCTTCAATTAGATGTCTCACTATCTCTGGATGACATGAACGACAGGCCATATGCAATGGAGTTTCCCCAGTCTACAATCACCAATAAAAGTCACATGAAATTCTTCGAAAATTCAAGAAATTAGACTTACATTTGATTTGTACAGCGGATCGCCTTCATCTTCAAGCAACTGCATCAATGTGGCCAAATTGCCATGCCTTGCGGCCACATGAACGGGTGTCAGGCAATCATCTGTCGTTAGATTGGGACTGGCACCCGATTTTAGCAACATGAGAGCACAACGATCGCCATCCTTAACACGTGCCGCTATATGCAGTGGTGTTTCCCTCAGCTTACCGCCACGCACATGAACATCGGCACCGAAACCCAAGAGAGTTTCCACCACAGCCGGCTTGGCCGACTCAACGGCTATATGGAGTGCCGTGTAGTTGTCCTAAAGCAAACACATGTTAGTTTTTATTTGAAAGATGGTTAAAAGAATTCCTGAAATGTTTTTTTGTATCAAAGGGAAACACTGACACATTTGAGCCATGTTGTAACTGTTGAGAAAATCTTTTCAGTCTAACCTTAGCTTAAGCTTTAAATTTATATCTCTGCAGTTTTACAAGGACCAGTTCCTCAAGGACCAGGATTTCTCGACCGTTTCAAACTTTTGAACGTGGAATTGTTCCTTTAAATCTACCATTTTCATCTATCAAGTTAGTTTTAATAGTTTTTCTTTTTTCCTTTTCTTGCTTTATAAAAATGTCATTCATGAGCTTCAACACGTTTCTACGGAAAAATTACAAAATGGGAATTTATTTTATGAATTTATTAGGAACCGATTTTCGAATCGGATCTCCCATTCTCAATTAACTTTCACTTTAGCCAGAAAAAAAGTAACTATTGAACTAAGCCCTAATTTCATGAAGCTCTGGAGTATTTGAAAAATTTATGTCTTTATTTTCAAGTTAGAATAATGTCCATTTTTTTGTTTAATCGGTTTAAAATAATTATCTAATTTTGCATGAGAAATCTTATATATGGGCTTTTGAATTGCGACAGGCCTTGCTCTGGCTTCAACCGTCACTGGAAGTATGTATGCTTTTCTCGCTCTTCATAAGAAAAAGTGTAGAACCAAAGAATCTAATTTGATAAAGAGAGTTATTATAAGTCATACATCTGTCAATCGCTACGATATTAAACACTGTTATTTCAATCTGTAAATGGCTTCCTAGAGTCCTTTCCAAATACTTTACATTAGAGATTTTAATTGTTTTTTTTTGAGACACTTCTGCTACTTACATTGGTGGTCACATCGACCTTTTCACCCTTCTGGAGTAATGTGTTGATTATACCCGTGTGTCCATAGGCGGCTGCTGTGTGTATGCTACGTGCTCCATCCTTATTGGGCATATGCAGATAGACACCCTTCTTGAAGAGCATAGTGGCGCACTCAGCATGGCCATTGAGTGATGCAATGTGCATCAGTGTGCTGCCATCCTTGGTGCGCTCAAAGATGCTCGCCTTGAATTTGTCCGCCAGTATTTCAATGACATGCGCATGTCCATTCTCGGCGGCCAAGTGCATCGGTGTGCGATCTGTAAATAAGTGGAATTAAAATGCGAAGCGAAGGACTAACATGTTAGTTAGTTTACCTTGATTGTCCGCAATGGACGCTGAGGCACGCACGCCATAGAAGTACTTAAGTAGCGCCTCATCACCTTCGGCTGCGGCTATATGCAACGGAGTTTGACCATCCCCATTCTGTGTATCCACATTGGTGCCGTAATCAACCAAAATACGGACCATATCCACGTCCCGCCGTCTGGCGGCCAAATGCAAGGCCGTGTCTCCATTGGCCGTCGTTGCCTATATAACAGGGAAAATCCGTTTAGAAGTTTATTTTTGCAAAATGCAAATGTTCTTTGGCCCCACACCCATTTCCATTCTTAATCCCAGTTTCAAGTGGCAGTTGCACAGTGGCTTGTTAGCTTGAGTTTTCATCTCGAAAATCAATTTAATCCCTTAAGAGTTCGTATTAAAAATCAAATCTTAGCGAATTGTAGCATGTATGAAAACAAACAAACTAATAAAATCCTCAACATTTTGAATCCTGAACAATTTCAAACAAAACTTTATGAAAACCTTTTGCAAAATTCCATAAGGAATTTTTGCCAAACAAGCCACTGTGAGTTGTTTAAAGCTGCAACACACACTGACCCAAATTTCATTGGCCGTCTGGGGCCATTGCGTGCCAAGCTCAAAGTCAACATCCAACAGCAACTTTAACTTTAACTTTAACCCCTTTTTGGCCCCTTTTTTTGCACTCGGTTAATTTAATCAACACGCATTTGCTGCACTTGAGAAGTTGCGCGAGTTCTGAGTTCTGGGCTCCTCATTTGTCTGCCAGGCAAATTGAAAATTGCGCAAAAAACTTTGTCAATGTCGCTGGGTCACACTGTTGCACACGCAGAGGAACTCCTCAACTCTGTTTATGACACTTCCGCTGTGCGTAGTGAAGGGTTATTTGCATTTTTGAATTACACGCAGTTGACAGTTGACAGTTCGCGATGAATGGCTTGAAGATTCCACCTAAAGATAAGTGGCCAAAAATAAATTCTAAAAACTTACCTTAAGTTGGTCTGCCGTTTGTGCCGACAATAGTTCTCTGCACATTGACTGATTGCCCGACTCCACGGCCAGTAGCAATGGGATTTTGCCACGCTAGGTGAGAGATAGGTTAGTTAACTATATAATTGCTATAAAGATAAACCCTTACACACACACACACACACACACACACCACACACATAATCATAAATAACCAATTAGCCAATTCGAGCCTTAAGTGTTAACGGCTGCATGTTTGGCTTTTCTATGGATATTTTTAGCCAAAAACAAAAAAAAGTTTCGCAACTTTTCGCTCGAACTTTGAACTGGAGAAAAGTAAATCAAGTTGTTTCATTGTTTCAACCCACTATACTCAATATATATGTATATTTGTATGAACCTCTCTCTGTTTGTTTGGATGTATGTAGGTATAAATATGGTCGACTTGACCCCCTTTTGGTTTTTTATATGTACCTATATTTATTTTTATTCATTGCCTCTTCCTGACTTTTCGGGTTGTTTATGTATTTGGAGGGAATTCTGTTGTTGGGCAACGAGCAGAACGGCGAACCGGAGAACCGAACAAGAAATACGGGAATTTTGCATGTGCGTGCCACTGTCATTGTTAAACCATTTTGGGCGCTAGTGTGTAAAAAAAGAAGCCAGCCAGCCGAATCGAAAGCTAAATACTTTATCCAGCTAATTTTCCTTGACAGTGCCATTAAGTGTGCGGTGCGGATTGGATTGGAATGGCTTCAATGGCTTGGTTGTGGCGGGGGGATGGGATGTTTTGGTCTAGGTGGAACGAATGGATGGCAAGTATCTAATTGATTTAAATCAAGTTGCCGTTTGCCATTGCCACAGCTCGACAATCGACATACAATCGTGAGTTCTCTCTTTCCATCTCTCTCTTTCTCTTGTCTAGACAATCAATCGGCAAATATCTGGCTATAGTCAATTTATCCCATCCGCCACCCTCGAAAGTAAATTTATGCGCCTCGGTTTGCGTGCGTACTGGAAATATTGCCGTGCATTTGCACCCATGCACGTGATGCGACAAATAGTTCCGGGTTTTTTTTGGTTACTTCTATTTTTTTTTTTTTTGTTGTCCAAAATGAATGACGACTTTGTGGGTGGGAGGAGGAGGAGCTGGAGGCAACTGCAAGTTAATCAGACGAGGTGGAGAAAGGTGGAACAATAAGTTGACTGTCTGAATATCTTTTGGGTAAGTGTCTTCGTTGTGCACCCGGAGAAACTAATATGTCTCTTTGATTCCAAAGTAAAGACAAATAGGTAGGCGACTCTTCATATTTTGAGCAGTTTTTGTGTAGTTGGTTTTGATTTGTAATCGGCGAATTCTAAAATTTATTAGGTAAATCTTTAAAGTACTTTGGCAATTTTGAAAAATCGTCAAGGTCACGAATGCCCTCCTCAAAAATCTCTAAATATTCTAACAATAAGTCAAAAATCTAAATTTTTCGATCGGACACCCCCCAAAAATATTTTCTAAGTTCGTCCATGATGCATCTCACGAAATAACTTCTCCAGATTAAAGCTAAAGTTATCGATATTTTCTGACATGTATTCTAAGTTGGAACTATCGATAAACCAAAAGATCTTCAGATAATTACAATAATTAGCATTTACTCTGATAGAACAAGTTTGAAGATTTGAAACAAAGTTTCTCTATTTAGTTTTTTTGTTGACCTTTTTTGTTAATCTCTTTTATGTGAATGTCAGGAGATGTGATTCTATTTCACTCTCGAAATTTCTATAATTTTTTAAAGTGTATTCCTATTAAATAAATAACTTTTTTTCTTTTTTAATGGCTTTCTTAACTGTATTTAGGTATAAATTCCATAAATGCATTTACCCGCGAACGGATTCTTTTGCCTATCGATTTTTCGTACAGCAATTTTTGTTTGCTTTATGCTTCTGGCTGTTGTTTTTGACGTTTTTCCCTCAATTTTTGTGTGTTGTTTTCTGATGATTTTTTATTAAACCTTTGTTTACGTTGGCACCGCCTGGCACAAGTTTCGAGTGTACTTCAGCAAGAGTGCATAAACTTAGCCAAATCTACACATACGTATGAGAGAGAGAGTATTGATAGAGAGTTATGTTTAAACTCAATAAGATAATATGTATGTGGTTTGTGGCGCAACACTTGTGGAGCAACACTTGTGGGCCAAATCAATGCAATTGTGTTTACTTCATTCACACATTCATACACCTGGTCACACTTACACCGTCCGCTTTTATACGTATATCCTTGCCAGCAGCGGCCAAAAGAGCTCGCAATATATTTGTGGCAGTTCCAGTTTGTCGACTCGACACCAAATGCACTGCAGTTTGACAACGCGACTGCAACGAGATACAAAAATTTCATTATTAATTCATGATAGTCATACAATGGAATGGTCACACTTTGGCACACACGCACTTGGCGTTTTGGTCACACTTTTTTCTTGTTTGTTTTTTGGTTTTTAATATATGCTTCGCACCTCAAAGCCAACTGATTGCCATTCGCTTCAAAATTCAAGTTGCTACTGAATAGGCGCACGGCTCGTTTTTGCGTTTATAAGCACATTTCGTGTCACTCTTCTTTTTATTATTCCCCTTCCCCTCCCACTCCATTTGCCTCACCTAAGCTCATATCACAGATTGACAGCACCCAAAACTAAAAGAAGGAACACCAGAAAAGGTAAAAAAAACGAAAACTAACACTGACAGGCCGTTAGGGTTGATGGGCTAGAGAGGTTAGGCGGGTGTTGGAGCTGGCTAGGTGTTGGCTTTGGAGTTTGCCACGCACACTCGTACACCCACACACACACCCACATCCACAACAATTTGCCTACACACGCCAGCACAACCAACACTTCAAACTTTTGCTCTGTTGCTAAAACAAAAGTTTCACATCTGTCTATGTGTGTGAGAATTATTGCCATCTTACTTGCTTCTACAAAGTTTCCCCATGTCTCTCCCTCTCTCTCTCTCTCTCTGTTTCTCCGTCTAGTATTTGGTGAACTCTCTTCTTCCGATAAACATCTGTAATTTTCGTAAGGAATACGCCCAGGCAATTTATATAGAGAAATTTGTCCTGCAGTTGCGGCAAAAAAAGAATTCTAACACGAAGACTAAGGCAATAAAAAATGGAGTATGACAAGCTAATGCGGCTAATGTATACCCTCGAAGAGAGTAGTAAATTAACTATAGCATACTTTAGGGCAGTCCAGTTTCAAATCATCTAAAGTTAACACTCTAAACTAATAAGTTGTACTGCAGTATCAACAATATAATGGAGATGGTCATATGGTTTGCCATCTTCAGTTAAAACCTTTGGTTGGACAAGAAAGCCCACCAAAAACTAAGGAAATAAATCCCGAAAATGAGCTAAAAATTTTATTACCCTGTGAATCATTAATCATTCGATTTAACTTAAAACAGGTGTTAAATCTCGTGCGTAAAAACGAGGTTAACGCTTTATTTAAGGCAATCAAATTTGTATTTTATTGCTTTGAATCCTTAGGTCCAAGAATTATAGGTATATTTACATTTTGTCACCTTACCTAATAACCATAAATATAGAATCCCATTTTACTTTGCCATTTCTCTCTCATTATGGTGGAATTTATATTCTTTATATTAATGTAATGAAGTTATTTAAGTGGAAATTATTCGTAGACAAATATCAAAACTAACAGATATAAATAAAAAATTCCATTTTATTGGCAAGAAGCAAACACATGTCCATTACGAATTTTAATGAATGCAAATGATTGTTTTGGGAGTTCTATCGAAAATGGGAAAATATGAATATTAGACTTCTTTTTTATTTCTAGCTGGAAAAAGTGGCATTACGGGAGCCTTTTCACTTTCTGTACTTATTTGGCCAATGTTAATAATAATATTTAACTTGTTTAAATTAAATAAACTGACACCAAACACGACCATTTAAAATTCTGAAATTGGAAATAAATATATAGATTATTGTTGTTGTATTAAGTTTTGTATCTTTATATATGTAAGTTCCAATCAAAAATGTAGTCAGAAAAACAACTACTTATCCATAATTTGCATTGCAATACAAAAATGACTAAAATTTCTACCATTCTTTTGCTGTTAGAGCTCAATGATGTTCCGTTTGCACTATATAAAACGTCTTAAAACTCCATTCAGGCTAATTTAAACCCTTAAAGTATGCAATACAAAGTCTAAGATTACATTTTTTGTGATTGGAACTGTTCAAAAAAAGACTCTTTAAAAGCCAATTAATGGGCTAGGAATGGGGGGTCACCTCACTCTTAACACTTTAAGTTAACCTTGTCGCCAGTTAATTGCCGGTCCTCGACAAACATGTTTTAGCCACATGCAAGGACCGAAGTTGCATCTTTCTTGAGCCTTTTTTTGGTCTCTGACCTTTGCTTAGAATGCGTTTATATCACAATTGTTCTACTAATTGCTTTTCAAATGCCGCAAAGGTATGCAATACGCTTACATTCCAAACTCTTTGAGTGAGGAAAACCCGCGCCTTACGTGTCAAAGAAATCGAAAGAAGAATGAAGTGCCTGGATTTGGGGGTGCTATTAGGGAAATTTCTCTTCGTCGTAATAAAAGTGGATATGCATACATATATATATATAGGTATATATTGATATACTCACGCCACCAGTGGAGAATGGATCAACGCCACGTTTTGTTAGCAACAATTTGACGACATCCTCACGCGAATACATTGCCGCAATATGTAGCACATTATAATTATCCTGCAAGAAAAAAGAAAAGAAAATGAGTTTCAATCAATTGCAATTCATTGGTAAAACCCTCTCAGCTCAATGGGTCAAAGTCAACTTACTCACTTTGCATGCGAGTGGTTTAGTGTTTTTTTTTTCTTGGCTTTTGGGTGCGGTGATTACTTAGCCACAATCTTGCATGCAGACTTTCACTTTTAGCCTGGCTGACCAGCAACTCTTAATGGCCGCAGCCACATGCAAAAGTTGCATTGAAGCCAAGGCTAAAAATGACCCTGACCAAATCATTACTTAAAAAAAAATGCTTTAAGATAACGTCACAAGGGAACATGTTTCGAATTATTTTACAATCAGTGACGGCGACAACTAGAGCGTAAATGACTCACATGAAGTGAATCTGAATTAGGAAACGGAATTTGGTATTTGGACTTGGAATTTGGGGGGTCTTATTTATTAGTTACCTTATGTAATAAGCCATAACGCAATATGTTACACATACGCCCCGTGGGTCGGCTTAATTTATAACCAACAACAGCGCCTAACGAAACCACAAAACGGAAGTGAACTGCTTTTATTTTTATATGCATATGTATGTACTTATGGTTGCGAGTGTGTGTGTGTGTGTTGCCTTTGCAAGTGTGTGTGTGTGTTTTCTTTATTGCAGAGTATTGAATGAGGTTGCCAACATAAATCCGTCGAAAAGACTTTTAATAGAAAGAAATTATTTACAATGGGAGAAAAAAAGTCGGTAAAAATACAGTATAAAATCAAGCGATTTAGTTAAATAATATTTCTTTATCGCATGCAAATAAAATATTAGAATATGAAAATTTCATTAAAATTTAAGTCCCTTTCAAAAATTTATACTTTTTGTTTTAACGGTTTAAATTGAATAAAGTAGTTAAGTATATTTTAAATTTCTTAAAACTTTTTATCTAAATTACGTATACATGCAGCAAAATAAGTTAAGTGTTAATAAGTTAAGTGTTAGAAAATTTATGCTCTATTAAAATTTTGTGATCTAAGAGAACTGCGAACATTTCTATCTAAAGGACCTATAAAAATACTCCACTGAATAAAAAAATTAAATAGGAATAATCTCCCTATAAACAGATTCGATGGGTGAAAATAGTTATAGGACATACATAGATATAATGATTCTTAAGCTGTCATTGAAAATGTGTTCGTTATGTATAATCTTATACATATATCTTACAATTGTTTTGTGCCCATCAATATAGTAATAAAAGTTTTCTAATAGTTTAATGGTTTGATGTGATTCGAACTCACGTTTATGCATTGTATTTTAGTTATTTATATTTGAGTTAATTCTACTGAACCTTCGTAGTGAATTCTTTTCGAGATATATGCCGAAAAGTATGCTTTTATTTACAGTAACAAATATCAAAGCATTAATAGTCATGGGCGGATCTAACAATAAGACTGTGAAATGGGGGAAATTGTCTCCATTAAGTATGCAATAGGCTGAAAATGTTCAATATTTGCAAAAAGTTTATAACTTTTCGTATGCTTTGTAGCTTAAATCTTGTGTTGTACACAATTTTAGAATTTTTAGAATTTACCAAAACTTCATTATTTGTTTTAAAAATCGAATTCTTGGTCGGCTTATTGCATACTTATGGTAGGAAATATCCGCCTATGATATTAGTAAAGTTTTTTAAACGTCTTAATATAACAAATGTTTTATTATATATTTTTAAACATGGTCAATTCCGTTATTTGTCCAGCTAATTAACTTAATTTTTGTTTCAGTTGAGGCTAAAGATATATCAACTTGACTTATCCAAAACATTGTGAGACACTGTCTATTCCAAGTATTAATTAACATTAGAATCATTTTTCTTCCTTGACGATAAAGTCTTAGACGAAATTATAATAAAAGAAGAGCACAAGCAAGAACAATTTCAAAAATAGTAACTAGGAAAAGTCATCAAACAAAATCAGTCGGAAAATGTATGATATTAAATAAGTTTAACAATACTTTACACATTGCGATCCTAGTGCCTAGCAAAAAGAGATCTTTTACTGTTTTCTGAAATGTAAATAGTGATTACGATGTTTACTAAAACATATTAAAAACAAACACTTTACTTCTGTGAATAGAATTGTTTGCTACTTAACTAAAAATAAGTTGAATTACGTCAAACTCTAGGTACTCAACTTGAGTATAACTTGAGATAGATGATAACATCAGAAAGTTACATTGGAAAAACATATAATTAGATTGTGTGAACTCTTGAGAATAGCAATTTTTGCAGGGTAAAAACATTTCGTTAGCTTAGTTGGTCATTGAGAATTACTTTTGCGGGTTGTAGTTTATTTGTGGCTATTTCTGGCTTAAGTTTTCTCTCTCTATATATATTTTTTGTGTGTTTTGGTTTTGCTTTAATTTGCATATGCGGCAAACGGCATAGAAGACCGAAATGAAGTAGGCGAAAAACGCTTAGGTCGACGTCTTTGACACATGTCCAGGCAAAGGCAACGAAGTCAAGCGAAGGACTTTTGCTCCATGCAATTGTCGGGTCGATGAATGGAAGACAATTTGTGGTAAAGGAAAGCAATGCCAACGAAACATAGAAGACAGATAATATTTCACTCTCCTGTTTTGCATACACTCTCACATAGATAGTTTTCACCTGTATCTATATGGAAGATATGCATATGCTTCAAGCCTTTATAGTTGAAAAAAAAACCCTAGTTTGGCTCGCAACGGAATGAAAGCAAAAACCGGAAACAAAACAAAAACGGAAGCGTAAAATTTTCCAGCACATTTTTTCACTAGCCGTAGAAGGAGTTTAGCTAAGTGAGGGCTGGGTTGTGGGTGGCTGTTGGTTGGATGGTGTTTTGGTGGGTGGCATAGGCGACCCAGATTTCGTTTAGAGTCAAAGAAAAGTTGACGCCCCTTTTTTGCAAAATGAAGTCATTTTGAGCAACAGCAGCAATTACTTTGCATTGTCACACACCTTCTTCTTCAAAAAAATGTAAGTACTATGTGTAAGAATGGTTGATAAATTTGATTATATACATAATACAAACTGGCAAAGGAAGACGAACTGATGTCAGAGTTTTGCATGTGACTTCGCATATGTTTTGTTAATTAATTCAGTTGACACACGCACCAAAAAAAAAAACACAAAAGAAAATGCTGTTTGATAAATTAACTCGAGAGATTTTCACGCTGTCATCGGCTTAGTGTGCGACCTTCGAAGTACTTCAAGTCGGTTTTAATTAAAATTGCATATTAATGACGCAATTGGCCATAAAAATATAACGGAAGTTGGCATGCTCCAAACACGACGCCTTCGAGGTCCTTTTGACTTTTGACCAAAAAGGTCAGGCCCCACTAGAAATTCTGGGCGTATTTCGGGGAAGTCATGTGCTTGATTAATTGGCTTTTAAGTTGCAAATGCAAAATGCTACCATATTCTGCTACCTGGCTAAGTACCGCCCCATCAAAATGACATGGCCATCCCATCCTTATACGCCCTGTAAAATGTTAATTAGTTTCTGCCACTTACATCATCTACTTTGGCTCAATTTTACAATTTGAGTGTGTTTCGTGTTGAGGTAGAATTAGTTTAGTACCAAAATTAAGGATATTAAAAAGAAAGATATATGTATATTCATATAAATAGGAACTTGAAATGCTAAGGTCTAACTGGGTAGGTCATTATTTTAATTCATTAAGTTTTGCAGATCATAAATGCTCTCAGCCATGTGATAACATCTTTTAGGTGAGGCGGCATTTCATTTAGCTTTACTTTTACCAATTTGCTAATTACGCTTAAAAGAATTAAAATTATAGAAATAACAGCCAAGACATAATACGTTATGTATTTGGGTTTGGCCCACCAAAAGCAAATGCAAAAAACCTCCATACATTAGTCAAATTGAGTTTAAGACTTGACTATTACATTAAGAAATTATGGACCAGAAAAAAAAAAACACCAAAGCTCTCAATAAACATCATGTGAAATATCTCTACCCTTAAAGTAAGGCATTCATTTTTATTGCACAAGTTTTTTTTGCAGTTGCAAACAATGTAATGCACTTTATGTGACAATTTAGTGAAAGTTTCAGTTACCCAATGTTAACCTAACTTTGAATACTCTTACAAATTAGCAAGCAACTATTTTACTAACTGAAAAATACAGAAATAGGTCATCAAAATATGTAAGTTAAATCGAAATGGTCAATATTGTTTGTAGACACTTGAAGTAAAACCTAAGCCTAAGCACCCCATAATGCTGTCTCCAATTTATTTATACATAGTTTAAAAAAATGGAGGGAATAATCGAAACTTTTGAATATCCAAGTTGTGATTCTTATGATGATTCTTATGATCCCTTTAGAAAGTTAATATAAGGGTCAACGTCTAAACTTTAAACAAAAAATAAAAAGAGTTTCAAAAAATAGCTAAAACTTTTAGGCTCAATGAAATTGCAATCTTTATTGGTTCAAAAACAAAAACTAGAAAATGGTTTTTTCTGTTTCTCTACAAAACTTGGTTCTACTATAAACTGCTCTTTATACCATACACCCATAGGGTGAAATGGTATATTAAAGTCGCCAAAATGTATGTAACAGGGAGAAGGAAGCTTTTCCGACCCCATAAAGTATATATATTCTTGATCAGTATCAACAGCCGAGTCGATCTAGCCATGTCCGTCTGTCCGTCCGTCTGTCCGTCTGTCCGTATGACCACCTAGATCTCGGAGACTATAAAAGCTAGAGCCACCAAATTTGGTATGTAGGCTCATGTAGTATGTAGAGTGATCAAGTTTATTTCAAATTTTTGCCACGCCCCTTTCCGCCCCCGCAATTCAAAAAAAACGATTATCTCAAAAACTATTGCAGCTAGAGACACCACATTTGGTATCTATATTTGCTTAGTAAATGCGTACAATTTGTATGTATAAAGATTTTGCCACGCCCCTTTCCGCCCCCCGCAATTCAAAAATTCAAAATTCCCGTAATTTTTTACCTTGTGCAATCAAATTTGGCACACTTAAATTTGATACTAATACCGAGCAAAATACCAAATTTGATCAAAATCGGACAAAAAACAACTGAGTTATTCTTATAAACGTTTTTGCATAAGGCCGGAGACGGCCGTTGGCCGTGGGGGCGCTAGGGTGCTATGCATAAGTGCGCGAGATATTAGGGTATGCTTGTAAAAAGCATGTGAACAGAATTTTTTAAAATCAGCAAATGCATTAGTTATTACAAATTTGAAATATTTGTTTTACTGGTGTATGGTATACCCAAGTCGGCGAGACGACTTACTTACTTCATTTTGAATTATCGAGACTAGGCTGTATTTCTTTTTCAAATTCTTGTTTTAACTTTATTAAAAGACGCTTTCTTTATTTTAGTAGAATAGTGTGCCGACTTTCTAATCAAATATGACAACCTATTTTTAAAGTTAACCCTTTATAGAGTTATTCACACAAACTATATAGGGAAATAAGTAACGTTTTGTGCGGAAACTAAAGACATTTGCTTGTAAATCGTTTTACTTTTACTTTGTAAATGTTTTAAATAGCTCGTCTATTCTGCTAACTTTTAACCGAAGTTAAAAAATTATGTCCAACAATTAAGCTACTGTTAATAAAAAGAAAAAAATATATTCAAAAAATGTGCAGCCTCAAAAACGTTGTTTTTCTTTAGAACTTGTTTGCTCATTGACGTTAGTCTTCTCTAATTAGGCATAAACTCAAAAATACGTAATTAAAAAGATTTTAACTGGTTTTTTGTTTGTTTTGATACACCGCCGAAATGTATTATTTGGCCAATTAAGATACCTAATGCATGGCTAGACTGAATTGACTGATAATGATTGATGACTTGATTATAGTTATTAAAGTTGCCTAACCAATCACCTCCAAATGCATCTTAAAGTGAGTAAATGCGTAGTAGAAGGAACAATTGTTGAAAAATTTGTACGGCTTGTCGAATTGTCGGCTTTTTTATACTCTAACAATAATATCAAATGGAATAACTTGAAATTCATGGATCTAAATATCCTCAAAATGGAAACAAACTTTGAATCTTATCTCTTAGCAAACTCTCAGTCCATGACCAAGAATATGTATTCTATGTGGTTTTAAAGGGCTTGTTAAAGCATGGAAAGGGAATTATTAAATTGTTATTAATTTGCAAATTAATTTCACATACAAGAAAAACATTTAAGAACTCTACTACTCTACAGATAGAGTATAGCAACGAAAAAGAATAAACAAAAACGAATTACTTTGACCAAATCTTTATTTTCTTCAAAAATTACCTTTAACATTTCCTGCACACAGCCATCTGATTTTGATTTACTTTGACTTCTCTTTTTTGGCTAGTTTTCTGTGTTTGTTTTGGTAATTTAATTCGCCGCTCGTCTGGGTTTTTTTGGCAACAATTATTTTGTAATTAGGTCAAGGATTTTTATCGCATAGGTAACACACACACACACACACAAACACATATGCTATATGGTCAATTGAAGTGAAATTTTGCGCTAAGTAATTGCGGCATGCGAAGCTAAAGTCAAAGGCCATATCTCGCAATGGCCAACTAGCATTGCTTATAAAATAATTAAAATAGATGTAATAAAATTGTTTAGTTTCCTCATTAATTCATTTGTTATTTTTTTTTTGTTAGGATTCACAGTTTGCAATCTAAAAATAACTCAAAGTGACAAAATCACTTGAAGGGACAATGGAATATGCCTTGGTCAAATCCCTGATTAATATGTTGACGAAATTCCCCTGCTGATATGTGCGTGTTGTGGTCTACACCCAATAACAACTTAACTTGACTTAACTCAATTCGACGACCATTGGCCAATCTCAGTTCGGTTGACCCAGCGTTTTTTCCCGCCTTGTGCCTTTTGGTGCGCGTGCGGCAAGCAAATGCCTGAATACCATTGACGCCCCCGTATGAGATTTAATTATGCGGTTTTTATTGATTTGACACAATTTTAGCGGTGTTTTATCCCCTCCACCCTACACTCCTCATCCTCGCAACAGCGATTTCTTTAATATATTGCGCTAGTTGGAGGTTTCTTTAAATTCTGGGGGAGTTCCACACATTTTTGTTTGTACTCACATTATTTCTGGCACCCACATCGGCACCCAGTTCAATCATGCGATCCATTATGGCGGTTCTATTGTCCTTGGTTGCAAACATCAAAGGGGTCATGCCGGTATTCTACAAAAAAATAAAAATTAAATAATTTACATATCAACATAAGATCAAACTAGATCTGGGAGGGTGGCTTAGGCATTGTTTAACTTAATTTGATGACATCCTATCAAGTGAAATGTGAAATGAAATTAAATGTGATAATTGCATAGAGTTCTTATCTCTTATCTCTTTAAATAAGGTCTACTTTAGTTCGAAACTGTTAACTGAAAGTCATTAAATACTCTCTTAATGTTTCGATTAAAAATGCTTAAAAATATAAAACCTCAAATCTCATGTATTTTTACACTTAATTTTTCAAGTTGTCTGCTATAAAAAATTTTTGTAATATGGCAGTAACATTAAATTAATTTTTTGTTTATTGAATTTCAGTTAAAATATTTAAAAAATGATGTGCGAATATAAAAAAAAATGAGGAAACATTTTTAACATTTTTCTAATTAATTCAAATTTCAGTGACTAAAGGGCAAACGATTCGAAACTTCGAAATTGTGTCGGAAAAATTTATTCTACATAAATCGGAAATTAGAACTGGTTTGTTTATATTTTAAAAAATCTATTAATTTTGGCTAGGCGCATAAAAACATAAGAAAAGGGGCTCTCAACTAAAGGTTGTTCAAAAATTTATAAATATTTTTACTATTTAAAGACTTTAAATTTTAAAGAATGAAAATATGGTTGATCCTTAATCAGTAGATACATATTATCTAGGTAAATCTGTAGCTAAAGCTCGTATTACAGGCAAATGTAATTTCCACCAACTTTAAAATAATAAAAAAAAAACTTAAAACCATCAATGTAGGTTCCACTCGTTTTTAGACGTCAATAGAGATTTTATAAGTCCCACTCTTAGACCTGTTTTTTCATTTAGATTAATTGGCTATTTCTGCCATTTCTAATCAACTATTAAAGTATCTAACTCTATGTACATATATTGAAATATTGAACATCAATTTCGCAAAAACTTATCAAATTAGAAGATTACAAAATAGTGGACGTTTTAGCTTAAAGACTTGAAAGGTTGTGTCCTTGGTGAATAGGGATTCCCGGTGAGAAGGGGTGCATCTGATTTGGTGAAGCCAGTTCAGACGAACACGATGTTTATTCATAAACACTGAGTTCACTAGATAGATGTAAAGGATACTTGTGTTAATTCGGAATTTAAACAAGGGACTATTGCTGCCACATAGTATAATAGAACCAAAATGGAGTCTCAGGAGTCTCTCACATGGTTAAGATTGAATTGACTTCGTTAAAATACAACTAAATTCGAAAATCTAACAAAAATGAAACTTTTTGGATCAATGCTGTATCAAAATATTCAGTTTTACTTCTTTCTTTATTTTTCCAATTGTTTTTCCTATATGGAAGTTTACAAAAAGTAAACTAAAATCTACATTTAATCAAATTTTAATAATTTAAAAATACCATGTACTATATAAATTACTATAAATTAAATGTCAAATGAATAGAATATAAGAATAGGAATACGCTCCCAAACTAGAATCTCTTTTTCTTTAACTTATAAGATTTCTGTTTTTAAAGATTTCTGTTAGAAATTGTAGAAATTAATTTTAATATTAGAAGATTTTATTTGAATTCCCAAATCTGAGTGCTTTAAAATAAATAAAAGTTCTATTTAATTACTAATTATTCTCTTTATAGTTAAATCAGGCCTTCAAATTCTATTAGTAAATAATAAAAAAAACAATAACAAAGAGAACTAAAGAAATTCTCTTATTGAAAAACCTTGTAACCCAATTATCCTTAAGTATAATCATCATTATTCCTGCATTTTGCCCATGGCCGTACCGCATTCTTCTACATATTTGAGCTGATAAGCTCTGTGGGTTAAACATTTCTTCACTCCATAATCGTTTGGGTTTTTGTTCGACTTTGAGGCAATTTTCATAATTATAACCGAATCAAGTACACAATCATAAAAACATGGGGCCAAAGGGGCCCTGGAAAATGATTCTCTGAAAATAAACTAGAGGCAAAAATAGCTTCTAACATAGTTTGTGGGCTATATTTATGCAAATATCTAGTCTAGCCGACACTCGACAGAACTTCTGCAGGAAGACAGAAAACCCTTTCTTCTCTTCACTCTGCTACTACTTCGATGATTTTTTTGTTTTCCAATTTTTTCCTTTATTTTCTTGTCGTCTCGACTTTCTTCTTCTTGCATTTTATTGCCATTTGTGTCTATGCAACGCTAATTTTATGTGAATGACTTTTTTCCTTCATTTTCTCCTTTTTTTTCTGATATAGGTATATTTTTTTATGGTAAATTGAAATCGAAGCGCTTCAATTTCGATGTTTTTTATGAGTTTATCGCTACTAGTAAGGGGTAAGGGGTAATGGTGGGCGGGTTAGCAACTTGTGGCAGGACTTGGGCGCCTCATTGCCTTGGCAGCGAAACATTTGGGACGCGCTATCAAATAACTAACTAACATTTGGCTACTGTTCCGTTATTTTGGTTGGTAAACAACCAAATATGAAAATGCCGCCGCCGCCGCCAAGCGACGTTGATAAGGGCGACATACAGTGGTGTAGGAATGATTTGAAATTGTTCGAAATATCTAAGCAGAATTCCTTTCTTAAATAGACACTTAAAGAAAGTAATTTGAAATATTTCTAAGGGAACATATTAAAGTATAAGTTATAGAACATTTTCCAATCAAAATAACTTTACTTTTGCTAATGGTAAAATAATTCTTATATGTTTGTAAACTTTTAACCACTGTGCTCCAACTATTGCCTTCGCCTTGTACCTGTACCTTGTTTTATGTTGGCTCAAAATTGATTTTACAAACCAAATACAACTTGTACTTCCTTTTTGCTCCAAAGAAGTTAGTCATCATTTACTTACCATATCATGAATCCCAGCCAATGGAATGTGATTGCCATCCTCACCCACATTGGCCACATATTTCTCCAACTTCTTGAGTTCCGCTTCGATGGGTGTCCATTCGCTTTTTGTGGCCAGGCCGAGCACTTTATTAGCCGTATCCCGTATAGAGGCACCGGCACTTGGCGGTTTCGGTGCTGGAAATATATCCGTATCCTTTTTATCGCCATTACTGGAACTATCATCCTTGGGATCGGAATCAGCTTTGCTGGCTGGTGTAGCACGTTCGCTGGGCGTTGTGGAATCATCGGGTGGGCCGGTCAATGAGGATGGCGTCTTACGTCCAACGCCAGCACCACCGGCACCGCCGCGACTACCACCGCGTCCGCCGCGCGGTTGAGACATGTTGCCGCTGGTTCTTCAATGGACTTTCTCTATGCAAGTCAGTCCATTACACAACACACACACACACTCACACAACTTAAAATTAAGGAGGAGTAGAGCAGATTTCGCAATTTGTTTTTGACGTGTTTCAATTTGAAGTTTAGTTTTGCTTTTTTAATTTTGTTTATCTTGGCATTTTGTTGAATCCTTGTATTGGATTATTATTATTGATTTCGCACGTGACTCGATCAAATTTTGTTGCATACTTTCGGGTTGTTCGCTTATTTCGCACATTCTTTTGGCCTCCGCATTTTTACCAATATTTGTTACCAACAATTTGCATTTTCATTGGCAACACAATAACAACAAAACACACAAACACTACCAAAAACTGGTTCTTCTTTTTTTTCTGCTGCTGCTGCTGCTTTTGCTTCTTCTTCTTTTTTCAGAAGGTTTCCTTGGGCTTGAGCCACATCCACATCCGTTTTACCATTATAATTCCACTTTGATTCTTTTTTTTGCTTTCTTCACTTTTACTACACAAAAATTTATATGTTTGGCCCTTCTTTATGGTTTTTGGTTGCGTGTGCGTTAACGGCAAGAATTTCCCTCTTTACTTTGCTTTTGCTTGACTTTGCTTTACTTTACTTAACTTTAACTTTCTATTTTGCTTCCCCTTGTTACACCATTGCTCTCAGTTAGCACTTCTATGCACGGGAAGCTCGCGATTCTATACAACCGTCTGCCACGAGCGTCTGTGAGTTTCTGATTTGCCAGCTGAAAACTTCATTCTGCCATTCTGCGAGAGAAAAAACCAGAAACTAAATACCTTGGCAACCTGACGAAAGAAACTTTCCCGATGAAGGACGCCAAAACTTCGGCGCAAGCGTTTGTTTACAATTGTTGAATCCCCCATAACCCATCCCCCTCCGACAGAATTTGACATAGTTTTTGGCGCCAAAAAGTAAACAAAATCTGCCACTAACTGACTAACCCAAAATATACTCTTTCCATTGAACATTTTGTTTTAATTTTTTGTTGATAATTTATTTCTCATTTGCATTCGATGATTAGCCAAGGAGATATATGCAAAAGCTAAGCAAATTAAACGATCAAACTAATTAGCTAAAATACAGTGACTCCCAAAATACTCAAACCACAATATATATGCTTAAATAAATGCAGAATTTAAGTTCATATCAATTTCTAAATAAATCCCATGTTTTATTCGCATTAACTAAGTAATTGATGCAACAACCAGACATAACTTAAAGTTTTTTATTGCCATAGCTTACTCAATCTCAAAGATTTGACAATAATTTCAAGAACTTTAAGACCTTATCTACAACGGGTTTATGATATTGATTTATCTTCTTTTTTAGCCAATTTTTTGATTTGAATCAATCATTTTTTATTGGGCTGGCTTGTTGTCTTTAAAGTAAGTGTATATATCTTGGCAATAAACATTTCAATTATCTGTGCAAATGGTTTTTTTTGATGATATAACAATTGATGTCTAATATGATGGGTGTTCATGATCAAATAAAATTTCATTCTTAATATTTTTGAAAAAAGACAAAGATTTTTATTTATTCTTGTAGTTGGTATTTAGGAATAACTCAGATATTTTTAACGCAAAGAAGGAGGCATTTCAGACCTCACAAGCTATATATTTTCTTGATCAGAGTGAGAATCCAAATCGACATACCCAAGTCCAATTGCGCATATTTGTTTGATGCCTTTAATTGGAAGGCAAATTATTGCATAATTGATATCAAGCTTGATACTTTTTAGAATCGGACATGTATAACATATATGTATCTGCTATATAAACCAGCGATCGAAAAATCATTTTTATTTACATATACCTCAATAGAAATATGAAAAAATAAAGGGTGCTTAGTGATAATATCGTATAACATCCAAAATTTGATAAAGCAAAACTTATTCAATTAAAAATTACTGAAGGAATAAAAGATTTTAAAATGACCTGTACCATAAAGGGTATATAAACTTCGGGGTAGCCAAAATTGGCTACTTTCTTGTTGTATTTTAATACCATTTGTTAATATTCTTTGTTCATCTCTCTCATAAAATATATTTGTAATGGTGAAGTTCGTAACTAAATAAATGACAAAAATTACATAATGGATATTTTATATAGATAAAATTTGATTAGTTAAAATTGCACATAAATACATACAGAAATAGTTGGAAAATAATTGATAAAGAATTTAGCAATAAATTAACTTTTTATAAAATTCTAGAGTCTTGTCGAGTTTTTTAGTTTTCAAATCTTTGCTTTTGCCGGCTCTAGGTCCAAAATAAAAATAGCTCGGTTTTAATTTTTGATTTCCCAATATATTTTACTTTTAACGTGTCGTCTAATTTGTCCAACACGAACAAAATTAAAATTAATTAAAGTTGTAGTTAATTTTTGTAACTTAAAGTATTAAAAGTTGAAAAACTACATAAAAGTATACAAATTTTTAAATATCAAATCTTTTCTATAGCAGTCTTGGAAAAAATATTAGCAGCAAAAAAATGAGCAACTTATCTGTAAGCAATATCAAGAAACGAAATCCACGTTCTATCAGAGTTGCCATGGCCATACCATTCCAAAGCCAAAACAAATGGAGAATTACTTCTAAAATTTGCCATAATTATTTTGCCATAAACATGTGCTGTGTTAAAGCTTGGAGATAAAGAGCCTCGAGGTCATTTTTTTGAAGATATCATGGGTTTGGTTTATGTATTTATTAGGGAACTAACTTATTATCTGATAAACTAAAAAAAATACTGGAAAGTTGCCAATTTAGAGTACTATTAAAATTGCAGATCAGTCTGGTGTGAGTAATCGAAGATTACACACGTCACACGCGCATCATCTACGATCATAAACCAAACACGACCAACAAACCGTTTCAAAGTCAGCAATAAGCGACAAAGTGCAGCTGCCGTGATGTCGCGAGTTAAAAGAAAAAAACCCAACAACGCAGACACCGGTCAGCGCTCAAGCGAGCGTCAAAATTACTTCGCCCCATTGCAGACTTTAAACAATGAAGAAATTGATGACAGAGAAAGTGAAACAGAGCAAATCTGTGAAAAGACAACAAAAATTCGGGTCCCCCCAATAACTGTTATAAAATGTTCACTGCAAAACATTCATGATTTGTGCAGCATCACGAAGATCACCGAATACTCTATTCGAAAAATCTCAATAGGCGTTAAACTTTATTATACCCTTGCAGAGGGTATTATAAAATTGGTCAGATGTTTGTAACGCACAGAAGGAGACGTTTCCGACCACATAAAGTATATATATTCTTGATCAGCATGAGAAGCTGAGTCGATATAGCCATGTCCGTCTGTCCGTCCGTCCGTCCGTCCGTCCGTCCGTCCGTCCGTCCGTCCGTCCGTCCGTCCGTCCGTCCGTCCGTCCGTCTGTGCAAATCAACTTCACGCTGGCATCTTAAGAGCTATCGGAATGAAATTTCATATTTGAGCTACTTTTAGCCGGGAGATAATAGAGTATGAAAATTGTCAGGATCGGACTACTATATCATATAGCTCTAGAACAAAATTTTTTGCAAAAATTGGAGTATCGCCATGAAATTTACCAATATAATAGAATTTGATATAAAATCTCAGATCCCAAAATTTGAGTTTGATCGGATAAATAGAACACAAGTTACAGTCAATTCAAATCGGTTCTACGTCATCAGCAAATCAAACAGAGCACATGCATACGCACACACAGACGTAGCGCTACACGTATGTATGTATGTGTATGCGTGTTGTGCCTTGCTTAAAAATTTGTAGTAAAAAGAGAAATAATTTGAATGTTTTGTTTGTGTGTTGATGAATTGAGTTGCAAGGAAAGAAATTTCAAAATGTAAAAAAATTATTGCCAAGGACTGCAAGGGTATATAAACTTCGGCAATGCCGAAGTTAGCTTCTTTGATATTTGTGCTCATAAAGTTGACTTCGACAAAGCCTGCGATCAGCTTAAGACTAGATTCGAATTTTTCTCATACGCCACAAAAGATGAGAAACCGTATAAAGCCCTGCTGATAGGGCTTGATAAAATGGATCCTTCGATTGTTAAATCGAAGCTTACTCAAATGGGCCTTAAATGCAGAGACGTCAAACTGGTCGAACATAAACGGCAGAACAATACCACCTTCATTTTGTACGTGGTGTATTTTGAAAATAAATCCATCACGCTTAACAACCTTAAGCACAATTACTCGGTTATTGATTTTGTTAAAGTTAAGTGGGAATTCCAAAAACAAAAAATCCAACAAAATCACACAATGCTACAAATGCCAAATGTTTGGCCATGGATCTAGTCGTTGTGCAGTGAATACCTACTGCGCGAAATGTGCTGGAAATCATAGTACCGAAAACTGCAATGTGACAATTTTTAAATGTGCCAACTGCAACGGTCCACATAAGGCATCGTCACTTGATTGCCCTAGCCGACGCAGCTACTTAAACTTCAGAGAACGAGAAAATTCGAGACGCTCAGTTCACCCGGGCAGAATAAAACCTTCTGCACCACCTCAGTTTAATTCGGGCGCATTTCCGAGGCTTCATAATAGCAATGTTCCAGTACTGCAGAGCGTTTGGGCGACCCCCCACTGTCCCAGAAGCCAAGAGCGGTGATCTCTTTTCCATGGAGGAAATTAAAAGTCTAATGTTTGATTTAATTAAGAATCTTAAAAATTGCAAAACCAAAGCAGATCAGTTTGAGGTTATTACCTCATTAGCATGCAAATTTCTTTATTAATGTCGCACTTCATGAAAATAATTACTTGGAATGCCAGAGGCATTCGAAACAAAAAAGAAGAAATTTTTGACCTTTTGTCCGAACAGAACATTGACATTTGTTTACTAACCGAAACCTGGCTAAACAGTTCCTTGTCAATAAAACACCCTAACTATATATGTTATCGGCTCGACCGTCCAAATTCCAGGGGGAGGGGTAGCCATTCTCATAAAGAAAACAATTCGCCATTCACTACTACCAATCCCACAAACTAATATCATAGAAGTTATTGGCATTCAAACTGTAAACGTCTGTGAATCGACAAGCATCTACTCCTGCTATTTTCCAGGAGGCCAATCGAACGATACTAAAAAACAGCAGTTTGCTGATGATATTCGGAAGCTTACGTCTATAAATGGTAATTACATCCTAGGTGGCGACTTTAATTCCAGACACCGTGACTGGGGGTGCATTCGCGCAAACAGCTGGGGAAATATTTTGCACGAAAAATTAATGTCGCTACATATTGATATGTCCTACCCCGCTAGCCATACTCTAGTCCCTGCCAGCCTTAGAGGCCAAGGCTCTACTCTGGATATCTTCCTCTCAAACTGCTCACAGGTATTAACTCAGGCCACGGTATTAAACCAGTTAAGTTCGGACCACCTGCCTGTTAAGATTGAACTACACACACAGCCAATATTAGAAGAACCCTCAAGATTCAACTATAGGCGAGCTAACTGGACGCTTTATGCCAGCCATATTAGCCACAACCTCCAATCAAACCTGATAGAGACCATTACTCAACCTCCACAAATAGACTCCATGATTGAGAAATTCACAAGCGTAATCAATGAGGCTAAGGATCGTTGTATCCCTAAAGTAAGGACCCAATTCAGCACAAGGCCTCTGCCGGCCCACATAAAGCTATTAATTACGCGCAGAAATAGCCTCCGTCGTTATTGGCAAAGGTCCAGGAACATAGCCCACCTAGTAGCGTTTAAAGAATTAAACCGCAGTATAAGCGCAGAAATAGTAACTCATCGGAACAAGTCGTGGAACACGTTTCTGTCCAACTTGGATAAAGGCTCCTCCCCCTTTTGGAAAGTGGCCAAAATAATAAAGAAAAAACCCTCAAATATCCCTACTCTTGTCATTGGAACTGATCAGTGTTCCACTGCAGTAGAAAAATGTGAGGCTCTCGCTGTGTCATTCTTGGCGAATCATTCGAGTACCCAGGCCTTAAGTTTTCCTGATACTGAACACGATGTTCAAAACTATGTAGATTTACTAAATACCATAGAGATTAACCCCGACGTAAGTTACCTTACAAACTGTAGCGCCGTCTCGGAAATTATTAAAAGTCTTAAAATCAGAAAAGCCCCAGGCTTGGATGATATCAACAACCTATGCCTAAAAGCGCTTCCTAGTAGCGGTATTCGTTTCCTGACCGCTATTATAAACGCTAGTCTCCGACTTGGTTATTTTCCACAAGTCTGGAAAACATCTAAAGTTGTCCCAATTAGAAAGGCAAATAAACCTCCCGAGTTTCCATCATCATACCGGCCTATTAGCCTTCTGTCTTCAATCAGCAAAATATTGGAAACGATTATTAAACAAAAAATTACATCCTTTGTAGATGATGCCGAATTACTCCCTAAGGAACAGTTCGGTTTCCGTAAGGAACACAGCACAACCCTTCCGCTAGTCCGAATCAAAAGATTGTTAAGCAGAATTTTAATAGGAAAAACTCTGTTGGAATGGTATTAATGGATATTAAAGCAGCTTTCGATTCCGTTTGGCACAACGGACTCATTTTCAAGATGTCAGTCCTTAATTTTCCTACGGAACTCATCAAAATAGTTCAAAGCTTTCTAAGCAGGCGTTCATTTTTAGTTTACATTGGAAGAGCTCATTCTGCCCCACTAGATATCCCTGCAGGATGCCCCCAAGGGTCCTGTCTTTCCCCACTGCTTTACAATATCTATACTTCTGACTTTCCGAACCTAAACGGGTGCACTGCCTCAATATTTGCCGACGATACTGCAATTATCTCCACGGGTCTGTTACCAGCGGAAGTTACTCAAAACTTACAGGAGGCATTTGACACTATCCAATCCTTTTTAACAAGGTGGAAGATTCAGGTAAATTCCGACAAAACTCAAGCAATATTTTTCTCCAGAAAAAGATCGTCCAGGTATCTTCCAAATAGTCCCATAGATCTGGATGGCACCGATATTCCCTGGGATAAAAAAGTTCGCTACCTGGGAGTCATTTTAGACTCTAAAATAAACTTTAAGGACCATGTAGGGTATACTATAGACAAAATCAATTCCCTTACCAGAATTCTATATCCCTTTATTAACAGGAACTCCCGTTTATCTATAGAAAACAAGTTATACCTGTTCAGGTCAATATTCCAGGCAGTTATGTTTTACGGAGCCCCAGTGTGGTCGGATGTCGCCAAGTGCCATATTAAAAGGCTGCAAATAGCCCAAAACAAACTATTAAAAATGATATTCAAACTCCCTTGGCACCATCCCACCTCAGACATTCATAACAAAGCTAAAGTCGAAATGATAACAGACAGATTATACAGATTGAATGCCGACTTCAATGATAAATGCAGATACTCAACCTATAATCACATAAACGAAATAATTATGTAAATATAGATGTAAGTAGTATTAAGTTTTATCTTAAGTAGGATGGGGGTTTTTCTTGCAAAGTTTTCCCCTAAATTTAATTTATTATGATAACAATCAAATTGTACAATATTAATATCCCCACATATAACATAGCTGAAAAGGTCCATAGACCTGAACTCTAATGAAATTGTATATTAGAAGCATACTCTTATTATTATAACAAACATATGCAAAATAAATAAATAAAAAAAAAAATTGCAGATCGAAGTCTTGAATCGAAATCGAACTTTCGTTAGCTTAAGAAATAAATTGTTGTTTTTGAAAGCAAAATATTTCGTTTAATTATCTAATTCCGCAAAATTTATCGTTATTTTTTGTCTTAGATCTTTTTTTAGCCCTCTAAATCTTATTTCAGCAAACACTTTTCTATTTAGTTTAAGTTATTTAGTGAAAAGCTTAAAATGATTTAGTTATCAATAAACAAAAAAAAATTATCAAAATTCGTTTTTTAAAATTTTACAGTCAAGAAAATTTGAAAGAAAAAGATTTCCAAATGAGGGCATCATCGAAAAGATTTTCGACGCGAAACTCATCGCGAGCTTCTCGGCGCTCCAGGTGGGATCGTCCGAATGAAAATATCGAGGATACCTCACAATTGGAACCGCCAACTGCCTGCCATTGTTCCAATTGCAAGATGCATCTGCGAAAACCTGTGGAACGCAGCAGTCTGAAGATGCTAAGAAAATTGCGGCAAGTGCTGTCCGAGATCGATCAAACAACTGACAAGATCTTTGAGGAACTGGAAGAGTATGTGGCCATTAAAACCATTTCATCGGATGTAGAGTATATGACGGAAAGCTTGACTGCCTTGGATATGGTCCGTGGGCGTCTGGAGAAAATGAAATTTTATGTAAATGATTATACGATCAATTTAGGTCGTTCGGTCTGCAGTAGTGATCCCTTGCAAAAGGTACTCTTTGCCGAATATTTCTCATCGCCCACGAAGAATACACTGCTAATCTATACCTATTTGGATGTACCGAAGGCCAAGATGAAGGATGGTTGGCTGAGTGATCCTTTCGAGTTGAAAGCTGATGATGGTTTTCTCTATGGTCGTGGTGTCTCGACGGGTAAGGGCATGACCGTCTGTTGGCTAAATGCCATTGAATGTTGGCTAAAAGAGCATCATGATTTGCCAATTAATGTAAAGATTATAGTCGAAACTCTGCATGAGATGGGCAGCACTGGGATGCAGCAATATATTGACATAAAAAAGGACTTCTTTCTGGATGTGGACGTAATAGTCTTTGGCAACAATTCGTGGATGAATGATGATGGCCCTGTACTAAGTTGTAGTCTGGCAGGTTGGGCCACCTTTGGAATCGAATTGCATGGTGCAGACAAGCATTTAGAGGGCGGTCTAGCTGGTGGTTTGGTCTATGAACCCATGACCGATGTCTGCCAATTGATGGACAGTTTGGTAGATAATCGTCAAGGGTTACGCATAAGCCAAATCAATCAAATGGTCAAGCCCTTATCGCACCACGAATGGGAACTTTTGGAATCGGCTAATTTCAGTGAATACGACTACAAGGATAAACTGGACATACGGCGTCTTCGCTATGAACTGGGCAAGGCTGAGCTATTGCAGTATCGTTGGTGTCACTCCAATATCACAATGCATGGCATCGAGAACTGTTTTAGTCGTCCTGGCTCATCGACCATGCTGCCAATGAGTGTTATAGCAAAATTTACAATTAAACTGGTACCTGATCAGGAGCTCCAGCAGGTGCAGGCCCATGTCGATGAGTATTTATATAGCAAACACACACAGCTAAAAATGGGTACAACTCTGCGAACTTATGTTTTGGACTCTTGTGATACATTTAGCTGGCCTTTTGATAACCGATTCACCAAGGCCACGATTAGGGCCATTGAGAATGTGTTTCATTTCAAACCAGAGCTAACATCGGGCATTGTCACCTGTCTGCCCATAGCAAGTCTCTTTCGCAAACATGTTAACAAACCCATCATACTTTTGCCCTACACTCAACGCGTGGATTGTTCTGATATCATCAATGAGTCCATACCGTCTCAGTGTTTTGTAAATTATGTGAAAACCTGTGCCTCTCTCATGCACGAACTGTCAATGTTGTCAGCGAAATGTAAATGTGATTTGATCTACGAGTACTGCAATCGACGTGGTAATGCTGAAATTTTGGAAGATGCTCGGCCAACTGCGGTGCCATCTGGCACTCGTAAAAATATAAAACTACAAATGCCAAAGTTATCACAATCCACCGACAATGCCAAAGGACCCGATGAAATGGAAAACCCATTGAAAAAGTTCCTATGCATGCCATTTAGACGCAAGAAGAAAAATCAAGGAACACTCGGTACTTCGAATGAGAGATTTTAAATACAAGTTTACTCATCTCTGAATTGGCTTTCCTTTTTACATTATTCAGTATTTGATCTGTGACTTAGTTTTAGATACATTCATTTCGATTCGGAATAAAACGAAACAATTTTCCAAATTCCAAAATGATTTGTTGGGGTGATCGCAAGAATTGCGGCATCTTTGTGCCCGATGCCCATGACCGTAAAAATTGTAATTGTGAGCGTGACATGTGCATCTCGGACTTACCCCTGGAAGATCGCCGACCTGTGGCTGAAGTCGATCTGGAGGAGGCTCAAGACCATATGCACATGAGAAGCGAAGAGTTCCTAAAGGAGTTGAGTAATATGATACACGTCAAATCGATATCCAGTGATGCACAATATGACGACCAGAAAAAGCAGATAATTGATCGCTTGGCTCAATACCTAAAGGAACTTGAATTTGAGGTCGATGTGGTTGAGATTAAGCCCAAGGATAATGAAGAGAATTTACCCAAACAATATGTACTTTTTGCCAATTATTTCTCAACACCAATCAAGAATGTAGTCTTGTTATACGGTTACGTAGATGTTCCAGCCATTGAGGAGCTAGAGAAATGGAAACATGATCCCTTTAGATTAACCATGGAGAATGACATACTCTATGGCCAGGGATTGGCTACCTCAAAAGGCCCTATATTGGCATGGATACAAGCCATTGATTCGTGGGTCACCAATACCACCGATATTCCAGTCAATGTGCGTCTGGTGATCGAAGTCGATCATTATCAAAATAGTCGTGGTTTGCGGCAATTGATAGACGATCGTCAAGAGTTTTTTCGATCGGTGGATTTAATTCTTTACTGCACTAACTATTGGATAGCCGAAAAAGTGCCAATGCTCATTAGTAGTTACAGTGGCTATGTGTATTTCAGGCTGAATGTATATGCCAAAGATTCAGATACATTAAGTACGACATCTTCTGCATTTCCATCCAATCCTATGTCTGAGATGTGTCAACTTCTAAACACGTTAATGGACCCCAAAAGGGGGAGTCTGGTGAAAGATTTGCATAGACATGTCACACCTGTGACGCAAAACGATTGGAATATCTTATGTAAAATGGAATCAGGTCCCATGGAGTTGAAAGAATCCCAGGATATTCAACGACTACCCCATGAGGAATCGCGTCCACACTTTCTCAAGCATCGCTGGTGCATGCCAAGCATCTCAATACACAAAGTGAAGACCTTTCATTCCGATAGTTTGCGCACCCTACGAACTCCCCGTCACTGTATGGCCGAGTTTTCGGTTAAAGTAGTTTGCCAGCAGAGTCTTCAGTATGTCATATATCTAATTCAATCCCATTTGGATGAAGCTTATCGCCAATTGAAATGTGTTCACACTGCTGATTTACGTGTGATTGATAAGTTGGCGCCGTTGAATGAAACGCGAGGGAATCCCTTCACAGAGGCCGTCTGCAATGCCTTTAAGCGAGTCTTCAATTGCAAAGCGGCTGTACCTGATAATTTAAGTGTTACTCTGCCCATGGTGAATGTAATGCGTAAATATTGTATGCCTGGTGCCTTCTCCGTGGGTGTGCCCTTTAGTTCCATACACTCGCCACCCGGCAAGCCGAATGAAAGTCTGTCACAGCAAATGTATCTACAAAATATCGATCTTTTTCTGAACATTATGTATGAAATTTCCCATCGGCCGCCCAGCTGCAAGTGTGATGTGATCCCAGATTTTTGCTTTGAAAGAGGTAACTACACTGAATTGGACTTTCTGGCCATGATAGCACATCGTCATCCATCCATTACCATTGACATCCATGAACTGGATGCCTGGGAGGAGAAGCAGAAAATGTTTACAGTGGAAGCCAGTAAGGAAAGCTCCGATTCCAATTTTATTCAATTTGGAAAAAAGGTGGGCCGCAAACTTGATTAAAAGTGTATGGTTTGCTCAATTCTCCCAATCTCTCAATTAATTTTGCCTTCAAAAATCATTCTCAAGCAATTGTGACATATTTTTAAACCAAATTAACCATATACTTAACTTTCATGCAAAGTTTATATACCCTTTTTGTTACGAAAACTGACTTTGGAATCTCCATATCATAAAAGAGCGAAACTTCTATTGAACCAGCTGAAAATATTATTAAACTATAAGTAAATTAAATTGTTATGTCAAATTGTAATATGTAATTGAAAGCCCCTAAAACACAGTGTAATTAAAAATTATTTCGAATATACAAAACGAATATCTGCATGGGTTCAAATTCATCATATTCTTAAGTGGAACATAACTTTCAGTACATTCATTTGAATGTATCACAAACACAAAATTGAAATTACAACAAATGAAATAAGTTGAGTAATTTGACAAGACTCTAAATTCTTTGAGAAATAAATTTCACGACGTTTTCAAAATATAAGACAAATTTCGAAAAATTACCAACTAAAGTGTTTGAACTAAAATTTAAATCTAAAAATCAAATAATTATGCTTTAGAAATCAATTGAAACATATTAATTCTATTGTCAGAATTCTCGGGATTAGTTTAAAAATTTCTAAGAAATACCTATGAAATTTCAATGAAAGTTTCTATTTTTGGTTCCTTCTTGGTGAATGGGGAGCTTATTTTATATTCACGCCAAACATTGTTAATTAAATTCGACGATTTGATTTCTTACCAACCGCTACCCAATCACTAAAATACTCATTCCATTAGGGTAATCAACATTTTTGGTTCACTTTCGCCTCAGAGATAAGAGCACAAGTTTAGGAATGAAATACATATAACAAGTCTTGCAGACTGATTCGTAGAGCTGTTTGCCGTTTTGCTGATAAGATGACAAATAAAATTGCGTTAGGTCCAACAAAAAATATGTTTTTTTTAGGCAAAAATAAAATAAAGTTTGACTAGATCAACACTCTATAGATTTATTACAAATTTAAAACTATAAATTATTGTGGAAAAAATTGTGATAATTTATTATGAGTGAAAGACTTGAATAAAATACGTCTTTCATACATTTGTTAATATGACATTTTATTTAAATACAAAATTATATAGAAATGTCATCGATATCGTAATTATTAAATTTGTTGCAAAAATTCATATCTATAAATTGCTTAAGTAGTGCATTTTTAAAAGCTGTTTCCGGTTGAATCCGGTTTCTATTGTTAAATAATTTGGAATCACCCTAATTCTAACGATGTGAAGAAAGCTTTTGCTCAAACATAAAACGCAAACTGAACACACAAACGAGTTAGAAGATAAGGTCAAGACAACGATTGAGGTATACCCTATAATTGATAGATTTTAGAATTACAGAGACATAAATACTAATGAATTTTGCATATTTTTTTTGGCATATTTTTGATTAACATACAACGACCACCAAAATGTTTAATAAAATTATACTTATTTTTGTGGTATTGCAAAAGGAATCCATCGAAATATTCGGTTTATTATGTATAGACCAAATAATTAATATCAATTAATAAGATTTTGTCTTATCTTATCACTTTTTATTAATATCGAAGGCAATTACATGGAGACAATTTGCAACTATTTTATCTATATCAGTTGTCCAATAAGTCAAACAAAAGCCAAAAATGGGTTAAATTAAACAGATCCAAAAAATTTGCCTTTTATTCCTGAAGTTTTTGAATAAATAAACGTATTAATAGTAGGAATTAAATCATTTATTCATTTGAGAATTATAAAATGTAATTATGTATGTATAAACCAGGTAAATATGATTAAAAATTTCTCTTATCTTATCACTTTTTATTATTTGTATTCATATGACATAATGTTGAACTATGCCAATATACCTCAAGATACTCTATATAAGTAGACGGCGAGAAACAAACAACAAAAACACAAAAGTAAAAAAAAAACAAATAAAATGCCGCAAAAAAAGGCAAACAGATGCCGGGCCAGCCGAAACCATAGAACCAACCACACGTGCTGGCATTAGAATAGGCGAAACAAACCGAATGTTTAATAGAGAATAACAACAAATAGAGAGAATGATAATAGAGAGAACGAAAACAAAACGAAATTGAGATAACTTTGATCATGATAATTGTTTCGCTCTCAGCTGCATTTGGCTCAGTTCGTTCTTAAACTTGGCAAACGTCGCATGTGCTCCTGGGAATACATACTAAGATACAAGTGCAAATATTATGCCACATAATTAATAACTAATCGAATAAGGAAAATAACTCTGGAAGAAAATACAAAAACTAGTTGAAAAACCATTGAAAATGTTGAACAAAAAACTGGAATTGGTGGCCAAATATGCTCTCAAGCAAGGAATTAGGCTAAATGCTTTACGCAGGTAAGCTACAAATGAAGTCCTTCAATGTCCCTGAGGCATCCTCGTAGAATAAAATTATCAAGATGGCAATCTAAAGTTGAAGTGATAAGCGTACAGATATCTTAATACATTAATTAAGTATCTGATAACGCTGAGAGGGGGCGGTGGTGGAGTGACCAAGTTACGTAATACATCCAATACACATACATATACCTATGTACATATATATATGTGCGTTTCGAGATTCTAAATTATTCCATACTAATACGTGGTACAGTTGTGCAAAATTTCTACCATTTCACCATTCATTGACTTTGTTTATGTGCCACGCCCACAATTTATTGTAAAGTGTCAAAATTATAGCCCAGCAAAAGGTGCAAAATAAATTATCAAAAAATTAATTTCTATAATCGAGATTTCTGTTAATAAATGCTGGCCATCTAATTAAAAGAAAAAAGTCAAAAAAAATTTCCGTTCTTCAAACTTGACAAATATCATGTAGCGATAAGAAAACCTTTCAGATTTAAGGGCTTAATCAACGTGTTTAGACCTTTTGCAAAAGAAAATATAAAAAAAACACACACAAAAGATATAAATAAAACAATAACAATCTGTTATTGTTACACAAAAGTTTCATACATACACAAATACACGTACAAAGGTTTTGTTTAATAATTTAACGACAAAGCTTATGGCCTGAAAATCTTAATTTAGCCAAGACACCAACCATTCATTAGAATAAAAGCAAAGACACAAATATGGGAAAAAGATCTGGCAACGCTCGATTTAAATTTAATACGTTTTTATTCAAGTGAAATGAAATAAAATTTAGAATTTACTTAAGAATTGTAAAATGAAATCAATTAAAAAATTAAACTCAATATATTTTACGAAAAAAATTAAATATGATTAATATTTTCTGCATCTGAAATAGTTGGAAATTTATCGAACATCAAAATTTTGGCATCTTTCAAAAAGTGTTTTTTTTTTTTTAGTTTTTTACAGAAAAGTAAAAATTGAGAAATTAAGTTTACCTTATTGGGTTTTGGGTTAGTTGTTTTACTTTGCAAAATTTACTTTACGCTTTAACTTTTTTCCATTTTTTTTTTTTTACGTGGCTAAGTCGTATTGAATATGACAAAAAAGTTGAGCAGATTATCCATATTGTATGATAAAAAGGGCGCGATATAAGAAAAACCGTTTAAAAGACGTTTTAAAGAACAAAATATTTCAATATTTCAAAAAAATAATTTCAATTGAGATGTGGAAAAAATTAGGCAAATGTTGACGAAAGATCAAATAAATTGTTTGGCAGCAAAATATCTTATAAAGAATTGTTGGCATATTCCTAACTCTCTTAATCTTTAAGAAGGAACCTTTTAAATTAAAAAACAAGTATATCAAAGGAATAATTAAAAAACGACTATTTATTTTAATATTTATTAAATATATTCAATCAATTTCTACATAGGTCTTATTCCATGTCTATGATAGAACCTTCTGATCTTTATTTATATCAAATATAAAATTTTAATTTTTAAAACCTCCTTCTTTTAGTTTATCTACCACCCTGTCTACAAGCATTAGCCACAAACATCATGTGGCTAAGGAACCGTTGGTGTATCGTAATATAGGCCAGGAATTGGAGTTGACTGTTAGTAAATATGGCGATGTCGAGGCAATTGTCTCCTGTCATGAGGGCAAAAGATATACATTCAAGAGTCTTTTGGCTGAAGTTGATCGTCTAGCGGCTGGCTTTCGTAAGCTGGGACTGCAACAAGGCGATGCTGTGGGTCTCTGGTCTCCAAATTATGTGCACTGGTATCTGGGCATGTTGGGAGCAGCTCGTGCTGGTCTCACATCGGTGGGCATTAATCCTGCCTTTCAGGGTCCGGAGGTGGCCTATTGCCTGAACAAGGTAGGCATAAAGGCTATTGTGGCTCCAGAGACATTTAAATCGCAGAACTATTACGAGATTCTCCGTGGCATTTGCCCAGAAATAGCCGATGCCGAGCCAGGTAAAATTAAAAGTGAGAAATTTCCTCACTTGCGTTCGGTGATCATAAATAGCGAGAACCGCTTGAAGGGTGCCCTGCGTTTCGATGACCTCCTGGATTTGAGTAATAGAGCCGAGCAAGAGGAGATTGGCAAGTATCAAAAGAAAATCAGTCCAGAATTGCCGTGTAATATACAGTTCACATCGGGAACCACGGGCAACCCGAAAGCTGCATCGCTCTCCCACTACAATTTTGTAAATAATGGCATTCATGTGGGCAATCGCAATCAGTTGGAAGGCGAACGAATTTGTGTTCAAGTCCCCTTGTTCCATGCCTTTGGCGTGATAATCACAATTATGGCTGGCATGTCGAAGGGAGCCACATTGGTTCTGCCCGCAGCTGGATTCAGTCCCAAGGACTCACTGGCCGCCATTGTGAAAGAGAAATGCACTGTTATCCATGGCACGCCCACAATGTATGTGGATTTGGTTAGTGCACAACGTGAACTGCAAGTACCTCTGGGCAAGATTAAGAAGGCCATCACTGGAGGTGCCATAGTTTCGCCCCAGCTCATATTGGACGTGAAGGAAGTGCTCGGAGTTGAGTCAATGCGCAGTGTCTATGGTCTGACAGAAACAACTGCTGTGATATTCCAAACTCTGCCTGGAGATCATGAGGAAAGTGTCCTTCATACAGTTGGCCATCTGCAAGATCATGTAGAGGTCAAGGTTATAGATGCCGATGGCAATTGTGTGCCATTTGGGCAACCTGGTGAGCTCTGCGTTCGTGGATATGTCACAATGTTGGGCTATCATGGTGACGAGGAGAAAACCGAAGAGACAATTGGAGCGGATAAATGGTTGCGCACTGGCGATCAGTTTGTATTGCAAGAGGATGGCTATGGTCGCATTGTAGGTCGTCTCAAGGAGATGATCATTCGAGGCGGTGAAAACATATTTCCCAGAGAGATTGAAGACTTTCTCAATGCCCATCCACAGATTGTGGAGGCTCACGTAAGTGAAAACTTGATTTTTATAAACTTTATTTCACCAAAATGTACTTCAGGTTATTGGTGTTCCCGATGAGCGTTTGGGTGAAGAAATCGTTGCCTTTGTCCGCCTGCACAATGATGTTGATCCCAAGAGTTTCACAGTTGAAGCTTTGCGTGCCTATTCCAAGGGTAAAATTGCCCACTTTAAGGTGCCAAGATATGTGGTGCCTATCGATGCATTCCCCAAGACTACTTCCGGCAAAATACAGAAATTCAAACTCTCCCAAATGTTCGAAAAAAACAAAAAAAACTAAACCACAGGCTGTTATCTAATCTTAAGTTGTAGATTCTATAATAAACTCTTTTTTTTAATTTTCTTACAAAATATTAACGAGTTTTTTTTATATAAAAACTTATTTTCAGCAGTTTTAATTTGAGAAATATGAAACAATTTAAATAGAAAATACTTTATTTACTTGGTATTATGACGATTCTCTATGGAGTGTATAAGAAATAGTATTAGATGTTCCAATTGATTCCATAGAGCCAGATAATGCTTTCAAAATGTTTTGGTCAAATTCATTCAATACATTCACGAAAACACATTGGTTCCTATTCATATGGATGGTAAATCAAAGAAGTTTTCAACTAAGTCGATTCTTTAGCTGAATCATAATTGCTAAGTATTGGTGTTAATGTTATTTAGTATGGGATATAGTCCAAAATTGAAGCACCCATTGGAGATTTGTTTTGGGCATCTTCAGGGTCCAGATTGGATCCGATAAACATCCCCAGAAATGTCAATTGAAACCTTTTTATTTCATTATATCCCAATTGGTGAGTCTTCAAAGTAGTCGTGGAGTGAAAAAACTCAGCCAAACATCTTAATTTTTTTGATCGGACCCTAGCCGAAAATATTTTCTAGATTTATCAATGAGTTTTCTATCCATTCGGGGTTTTTTTTTTTCCAATATTTATAAATTTGTACAATCAAGAACTTTAAGCAGATACAATTTGATTGCTTTATCAAAATTAAGTAAGAATATCAAACGATTTGTTAGACTTAAAACTTCTCGGCGGCAACAAAAAATAAATAAAATATGCTTTTTACTTATTCACCTTAGGCCGGCTAAGAAAAGTTTGCATAAAACACCAAAAAGGTTTCAGAACAACAGAGTAATTATAGCGAAATAATGGAGTTTTCAATGTTGTCTGGATTTGTGTCGACCTGTTTCAGCATCAAATCGTATTTCATTTGATAGAGTTCACTCCCTTTCAAAAAAATCGTTGTAAAAGGCACTAAATATTAAGAGTTTTAGAAATTAATACAAACCGGTAAGAGATATACTTTTCTTTAGATTTCAAAAAAACCTGAATGCCAATTATTTAAAATCCACAATAAATTTTTAAATGTTTTCCATATTTTTTTTCATGATTTATGAGTTATTTATGCCATCCCAAATCATTAATAAAACCATCTCGACATTTAGTTTTTGAAACAATTACTATTTTTATTTTAAGTTTTTGAAATTATTTAGCAAAAAATATTTGATAGGGATCTTATTTCGCTGCTTCAAGTTGTTTTTAGTTTTCTTACACCCCGCTTAAACGATGCCTTTCTTTTTGTGGGGGAATCTTTTCACACACACATAGTTAAAATAAAGAAAACAAACAGAATGAAAACAGAAGATAATATAGTAAGTAATAATAACATCGCTTAAAAGTTAATGACAATGCTGAATGTTAAACAATTTACACTAGCAAAACTAGCATGCTTTCCTCGTGTTTTTAGATACAATCTTCAATTCGATGATATAACAGAAATGTAATGTGAAATAAAAAAAAATTAGATATCTAGTAGAGAAGGTAACATAATTTGCAACTAAATTTAGATAGACTAAAACTAAGACAAATATTTATATATGTAAACTAAGAACTAAGTGTAAGAAGACACGCATACAAATACATTTATATCATTTCATATTGAGTTATAAATTCTTAAATTTTAACACTTTTATGAGGGGGGCGGGCGGGCAGGGAGCATCTAAAAACTAAATAATAAATACGAGTAGACAAAATTAAAGCTTAAGTTATTTGACAATCATCTCTAAATGTATATAATATTTGAATTATTAATTAGCGGGCTTCAATTTAAGGACATCAAGTGAGTTGGAGGGGAGGAGAGGTCAGAAAGCAAATTTCATAGAGGAGATGATGGAAGGGGCAGAAAATCTATCATCAGCGAGTTTTGCGGTTAGAGTTTACAATATTTTGGATATTTTTGTTGTTCATATTTATCGCTAATCAATACATTTACATACACATATATAATATATATATCCAATGTGTTCTTGGTATAAGTAATATAATTTTCTTTTATTAATATTTTTTTTTTTTTTGTGTTTTTGCAAATATTCATACTGTTTCAGCTAAATGCTAACCATTACTATAAATGTATAATTTGAAACATTTTTTTTATGTTTATTTGTATATATATATGTATATATGTAGATAATATATTTTATATTTCGTCTCGACCCTAAACTTGGTTTAGTCTGGCGTTCATTTTACTTCATTAGCAGCTTCTTGGCTTGCTCTTTGTTAAAAAATTTCTCATTTCGTTATCTTTTTGTGTTATTTTTTCTGTGACGGCTCCGCTTGCTGTGTGCTAAATTTTCCATTTCTCCATGAATCGTTCATATGTTAAATGCTAAATGCATATTATTTACATACAGAAACGCGTTCTGTTCAATTGAAATCAAATTTTGTTATAGTTACTTTCATTTTCTTTGTGTCTGGTGTATATATATGAATATTTCACCAATTAAATTTAAACCTCCACGCTTTAAAAGCTGTCATCATTTTCAAAATCATCACCGCACTCTTTTTCCTCTTGTAGAGCCAATTCCAACTCCAACTCTAAAACATCTTCATCCCCGACCTCCTCCTCCTCATCTTCCTCATTATAATCATACGCAACCGGCTCCTCTTGCTGGGCATAGGCGTCGGCGGCGTTAAACTCGTAGGCCTCTTCGGCTGTCTCGGCTATGGCAATTTGCTCGATAACGGCACGTTCCTCATAGCCAACACCCATGCCGCGGCCTCCTCTTAATCTGTGGGCATCGCCTGGTGGCTGTCATGCCCGCACAGCGGCTGGCGTTGCTCCGGTGCTATCTACATCGGCCGCATCGGCAGCATCCTCGGACCAGCTGACTTCCATCGGTGTGCAGGGTAGAGCTTCTTCAATGGACATGCGTGAAAGCGGTTGCTTGGGTCGACCAGCATCGCCGCCGCCAGCACGACAACCACCGCCATTACCCGATGTGGTGCTCGATGCTGAGGAGGAGCGCATCATTTCCTCCGATGAGGCTGAGCAACTTTCATCTTCCGAATTGGCACCAGAGACCATGGCCTCGCCAGCAGACTCTTGAATCTCTTGGAACTTTTTGGAAAGTTTAGCATCACGGGGAGTTAGTTTTATGGTGGAGCAGCGTGGACGCATATCCGTTTGATGTTTTGGTGAACTCGAGCACAAGATATCTGCATTCCATTCGGGCATTAGCAGTTCCTCATCTTCAATGCACTGACGATGACCATTTTCGTTTTCCGCTGCTGGTGCGTCCGAAGACGAAGGGGATGGTGATGAAGCTCTGATACATACTGAATGGGATCTAGTAAGAGATAATGGTTGACCAACGCCATTGTCAGTGTCGCTTGAATTGGAATGATCGCTACGCAGCATAGCCGCCGCCGACACGCTTTGGGAGAGTGGAATAGGTCCAGCTCCAGAGCCTCCACCTGAGCCATTGTGTGTAGAATGGTGGGCACTGCCATTTGTTGTGGCACTCTTAGACAATTGTCGTCGCTGGGTGGGGCTGCGTTCGCTGGTGTTGCGCAAGGAGCCAGCCCGACGTACAATTTTGGGTGCTGGCACTTTGGGTACATCGTCATCCATGTCCAGAATCCAGCTAACCGATTCGTTGCGTGCGATCACACCCTTGATCACAGGCGACGAAGGTGGCGATGGCATCGCCATCTTCAATATTTCCAGAGCTGCGTCGCATCGAGCAGCGGCTATGGGAAAGACCTAAATCCTGAGAGACCTCATGCAATTTAGCCTCGACCTGCTGCAGTCGACTTGACCGCTGCTTCAGATGATATTCCAGCATCTCTTTGTCACAGGTAAGACGGGATCGTTTGATATTCTCATGATCGTATGCCTTACGCATCTCATCCATTTTCGTTCGCAAGAATCTGAACAGAGAGACAGAGAGAGAGTAATGAAAGGTAAATTAGAAATCATTCAGAGGGAATGCTTGAGTTAAGACCACTTACTTTTCCTTCTCCGCCTTGTTGTCCAGATCGGTGCGCAGCATCTCATTCTCGGCTTCAAGAAAAGCCACACGACTGCTCAGTCTCAAGCGCTCATCATTCTCCCGCCTGAGATCCTCATTGGCTTTGGTTAGTGTGGAAATGTCTGCCTGCTTCAGCTCTAATACGCAACGCAGACTATCAGCCTCGCTGGTTAGACGCTTCAGCTCGGCATTGGTATCGGGCAGACTGGTGGTTGGACTACGTCTCTGTGATGTGTGTCTCAGGATCGATATCTCATCCTCTGACAGGGCCAAACGATCTCTCAGTTCCCGTTCGTTGCTCTCTTTGCTGGCACTCAGCGAGCTCAGCTCTTGGGTGAGAGTTTTCAAACGTTGCTGCAGTTCCTCCTCACGCTGGGCACTGGCTGCCAATTCACTGGCATGGGTCTTCTCCTTTTGACTAATTTCATCACGCAATTCCTGATCTTGAGTTTGCAGATTTTGTATGCGTTGCTGTAGCTTTAATATTTGGTCCTCGGCGGATGTTAATTGCTCCTGCTTGAGATTTAATTTATAATTCATCTCCGTATGATAAGCCTCTTGTGCTTGCTTAGTTTCTGCCTCTTTAAAAGCCATTTGGGTTTTGAGTTCTTGAAAACGTTCCTGGGCAATCATTTGCATTTCCAAAAGTTTCTTTTCACCTGCAAAAATAGACATAAATTAATCTCCCTGCCTCTCTTTCTTTGTCTCTAGTTATCTCTACTTACATTGCTTTAATTGATTGCGCTGCAGATGATCTTTTTCCTGTTCACGTTGCGTCCATTCTAGACCCTTGTTGTGTAACTCCTCACGCAGGTCCTTGTAGTTACGCTGCGTCTCTTGTAACAAAGTAATTGTATCATCTAAAGTGGCACGGACGCATTGATCTTTGGTCTCTCTGCAGGCAAAGGCATCCAGCTATAAATAAATATATGAAAAATAATAAAAATTTAGTTATTACTTTTACCTGTCAAACATTCTCAATTAAAATGAAATATTTTTCGTTTTCAAGTGGAAATCATTTTTCACAAAACAAATGAGCATTGGGAAATTCCTAATTAAAACAATGGACCGAAGGTCACAAACCAAGGAAATTCCAAATCTCCTTTGCCTTTGCCGTTTTGAGTACCACCAACTTCTTCTCAAGTAGGCAAATTTTAATCATTTTCATACCTGAAACTGTGGATAGCCCTGATCCATAAAATTAATATTAGTCGGCGTGCTAGGCACTGACCAAGTGATTAAATCAAAGTCCATAGTCTCGGCCGATATATTCTCGTTGGTAAAGACAAGATTCTCAAACATTTTGACACAAATTTTTGTTCTGCTCGCGCTGATGTGTTGAACACGAATACTTGAAGTAGACTGATAAGTTGCTAGGACTCGGTAGAGGTTTTTATAGCTAGCAGGTAGAAGGACACCTCACTTAGGTAGTCAGCATCCTCATGCAGAGAGGATAGATACTAACAAAAAGGGTATAGAAACGGATATACTGCCGCCCCAGCGCTTAGAAAAAACAAAAGGCAAAGGGGGTGTGGACTCGGCCATAGAGGGGGCGTTATTGGCTGCCTGAGGTTACGCCTTACGAGATTTGAGGCTTCTGGCAAGGCTTAGTGATCTTTTTTGGCCAAGCTCATGTGGTTTCTGAACATTTGGTCACGCGCGTCTTTACTTTGCCTACTAGTTTCCTTTTCAGAAAGGGGGGCAAAACGGGGCGTCTTACTCTACATCTTTTGAAAACACTTCAAATTTGCAGCCCACATTGAAATATTTTGGGTGTGGCGCCTCAGGAGTGTCGAGTGGTGGAACGAGGAAGGCTAATTACAATACAGACAAATCTTACTCAGTCGGCAACCGAATCAATCTGTCAGACCACGCCAAACTGTCCCAAACTGGATTAATTGTTTTCGTCCGACAATTTCTTTTTTGGGTTGACAGTCGGTCGGTCTTGACTCTGTCTACCTGTTTCTGCAAGCTGATGAGTTGAGATGGATGGATGGATATGGTTGGATGATGGCATTGCAATTAAAGTGTCTAGTGTAACTAGTTTTACATTGCTTTCTGTCTGCATTAAATCCTTTTTTAACTGTATGACAATTTTGAATTGCCTCCAGCAATAGTTACTACATCGTTTGACCTTCACCTCATAAAAATATTTGAAGGTACACGCGTGCGAGTCCCTGATCTTTTTTGTTGGGACCTAAGTGTGTCCTTGTAAAATACCTTACACACTTTTCTTCCTTCATTGCCGTCGGTTTTCACACCAAACTGCGAAATCTCACTGGATCACATCTAAATAAATATTTATGCACGACAACGTCAGTTTAGGCTTTTAGTGGGAAAAAATATATTGAAAAACAAACAATTCCTTGGTTGCGCGATCTTTGAAATTCCAGCGAAACAAATCCCTCAACATCGCATACATAGTAGCGCGTTGGTAGCTTGTTTTCTTACTACTGCAAGTTACCCAAATATTTTTATGGATTAACAAACAATTTGGTTTTCCTTTTAGATGGTTTTATTTCCAATATGGAAAAATTAAAAGACCCCAATGAAATGTGTTTACCGTAAGAAGAAACTTTAAGATAGATAGATTCTAAGCATCGTTTCAAGTCAACAGGTAAAATCTAAACGGGCTCAAAGAATTGTTGTGGAATAACCAAAAATTGAATAAATAAACTATATATCTCTTAGAACAAGATTACTGAATCACATTAACATAGGGAGACACAATTTGCATGTGTTTTGTTTGGACAAAAATTGATAAACTGTGAAAGGTTTTTTATTTTAAAACAAAAATCGAGATTAGAAAGAGTTTATCTTTGGTTTGACTAAATCTGTAAGCGTATTAACTTATAAATATTTACGAAGTTTTCGTAATTCTAAATAAAAAGTTATTCCTTAATTTTATAACATAACATGTCTTTCCTGTTTAAGAATCTATTTTCCAATTTTAATGAAATAAACACAAAATAAGGAAAATAAATATATCATTATTATTTTCAAAAATTGGCAAAACTGTAGATTCCAAATTATAAATTTGATTTGATTTTGAGAATTTTTCTAAACCAGACTTTTTAAAGAAGTTTCATTAGATTACATTTTGGCCAATTGATTGCAAAAAGTTATATCTCAGTTTTTGTGGAAATTTAATTCTTGGTATAGCTATTGATTCATCAAATATTTAATATCTAATAGACATAACCATCATAGATCAAGTCAGCTAGACTTCTCACATTGTACACCTTTGCCTAGAACAATTGATGGGGTATTATAAAAAACAAAAGGAATTCTTCCAAATTTGGTAGAATTTTTCGTCAATGAATGTTAAGTAGATAGTTGCTTGAAAGTAAATCTATTGTGTGTTATTTCCGAATATTGTGTATTATGTAAGCTAAATCCATAGAGAAATACCAGTTAGTAGCTTTGGAATTTTCAATAGATTGTTCTTTTCTTCTCTGAATTTTTTTTCAAATTGCATAAATCTACACTGCAAATGACGTCGTTGGACAATGCTCTAAACAGCTGCTGCTGCTGTAATACACTGCAAGGATTTAGATTTCGCATTCTTGCATCAAGCAATGGAAATTCTTTACAGAACAAAGCCAATGGATTTACGCAATTGTCACGAAAATATTGAAAAAACAAAGGTAGATTGGAAAAGGAGAAAAAAAGGAAAGTGCGAAACATTTGCTACCTATGTACAGACACTTACTACATGTTGTTATGTATGGAAGATGAAGCACTTTGGCGGAAAACATTTTGTGGTTGAAAAGTCAGGAGACGGAAATCGTAAATCGATTTACAATGATGTCTCGAGATGACTCCGCCGACCCATTACCAAGTAAAATGGTTATATGCAAATGTTAAAATAATGTTTTGTCGCGAAAATTTTATGATCTCGTTTATTGAATTTTAATAGGGATTGAAGAGAGAGTAAGGTGAGGGTGATATGTCTGCGAAGGTGTGGCAGGTAGATTGGATTGGATTTTATTATTTGTAAAAAGATATTTCTTTTTTGTTCTTCGTTAGTTTTAACCCTAACTGAAACGTAGACAACTGCGTTAAATCTCTCACCTTATGGAGAATATAGTATTTGAAACTTATGTTAAAATCCATATGCCTAGAATAATGTGAACAATTAAAATCTCGTACCAAGGATCACACCCTTTCATTTGATGCCAGAGAAAGGCTTTCACGCAGTTTGCCAAAAATTTTCAACATAAAGACACAAAAAGGAAAACAGAAGACTCTGAAGCAGCTGCTGCTGCTGTTGGTCTTGACCATCTCATTCGTGCCATTTCAGTTTTTAATTAGGACAAACAATAAGTGATCCCAGGTGGCTTAGGACATTCTGTTACAATTAAACAAAATTAGCTCAAGTTTAAGCAGAGCTTAAGACAAATATCTTCAAACAATGGCACAACGAAACCTTCCATTGTAAATTATTAGAGCAGGTGACCCTTCCGTATACCCCCGAGAGCACATGTGTGGACAACAATGGCCATGTGAACTTTCAGTTCATCAAAAAGGCTGCAGCAGACACACACACAACAAGCAAGGAGTCTAAAGGTCTATCTATCTATCTTAGGTATAAACCCCTGGCGCCTGTATATAGTAAAATAAATCCTACCATTGATCCTTCTCTCGCTTCTCACGCTTCCTTACTCGCTACTCGTTACATTTTTTGTTACTCGCTTCAACTCACCTTTTCTGACATAAACTGCACTAAAATAGCAAGTCCCACAATATGACGATGCTCATCGATACGCTCAGACTTGTTCAATTCAAAGAATTTGGCTAATCGCTCAAAATCGATCAGACCATTTTTAGTGAATGGCTTGAGGGCGGGATATTGGCAGGCAACGTCCCCAGAGGAATGAAGGTAATTCTTGGCAAGCATCGGTAATGTATTGTGAGACATTTTAACCAAGCCTCCGCCTGGTGCTGGCGGCTGAAAATAAAAACAAATAAAAATCAAACATAAATAAACATGAAAAATCAAAATTTACAAAAAAATATGCAAATCATTCTTTGAATAATATCAAACCTCTTCAAAAAACATTATACCCATTTTGGCAAATCTACCGAAAATATTCATTTTAAAATGAAATTTTAGTGACTATAACTAATTTGCACGCAACACAGAGATTTTTTTTACGAAATTAAAAATATTTAAAATAAATATGTATGTATGTATAAAGATTATTGTCACAAAACACTTGGCATACTATTGAATACTATTGTAAAATGGTTTCATTTATTTTCAATGCATACTGGGTTTAGCAATTCATCTCCGAAATACTATTTCAATGAGGTGACAGGTCCAACCATACAGGGAACATACTTCTTATTTAACACATCGAGTATCGCTAAGAATCGGAATATCTCCTGTGACGTTATCTCTTCAGAACTTCTTGAATATATATCAATTAATTGCGTTCTCGGTGGGTTACCCAACAGTTTAATATTCCTTCTTTTAAACTGACTCTCTTTTGCAAAACCTTTCTCATAAACCAATGAAATTTCTATAGGAAAAACGAGTACTTTTCCGTAGAATAATTGGCAAAAGAAATTAAGGAGATATTTAATAGAAACAAACCCATGGACATTTTGATAAAAATATAAAATATGATCTGATTCTGAGAATCTCTCACAAGATTGCCTAGTGTGGGTATAAAAGTCCAGTAACATATTCTCTTAATTAACAATTTTTAAATCATCAAATACACCAGATATTGCTGAGATATTCCGAACCAAGCAGTTAATTATAATAGTTAATTTAGTTGAGATCGAACACAATGACTTTTAAAAAGTTTCTTCTTAAATGGAGTTACAAGTTTAAAAGACGGCGACGATCTTTGAGAAAATGAGATCTATGAAACATCTAACTATATTCAGAAAATATAGAGAAAAACATTGGCTTTTCTAATCGTTGATCTCTAAAGAAAATCTAAAGGACTTGAAAGGAAAACCTTATATTTTTATTGATCTCGCATCTAGGTAGTTTCTTACCTCATTTGTACTAGTATTAAATTGTGAATCCTCCTGTAGAATTTCTGTATTCTTATCATCATCATTATCATTATTGAGCTGTATGTTTTCGCCTTCAATGACTGTTTCTTTGGGCGGTGTTTCACATCTCTTCACCTTGGCTTCTGTCTGGAGGCAATTGCAACCGACTTCTGCACCACAAATGCAATGCAATTCATTGCTGATTGAAGCGCGTTTTGAATCTCTTGGCGTTGAGCTGTCATTTTGTTGTTTAGCTGGCAGCAGCTCTTGCAATTCGGTCTGATCCACGCCAGAACGCAGGGATTCTGCAAAAGAGATAAAACAAATAAGTATTTTTAGATAAATATGACATAATCATTACTTTATATAAGGGGAAAGTTTTGGTGTATCTAGCTAGGCGTAAGACTCTTGTCAGTAGTAACATCATGCTGAGATGATGAGCCAACTAACAAAATGACTTATGAGTCATTTACAAGTGAATGAGTAATTGGCAAATGACAACAAGAAAGAAGAAGATGAAAACCGCAACAAAAGGGAAAGCATCGCCATCATCATTATCATTATGATCATTAGCAAACTTCACGATTAGCTGTAAGTGTCGGAGTCCCACCCATAGGTCAGAGAGGAGGCTGACAACTAACTATATGTCTTCAATTAATGAATGAAGGATGCGTTGTGGCCAAAACAAATTGGCCTTGACAAGCTGTAGAGCTTAAAACCAGAAATCAAACCGCAAAACTCTCTTTTGGGAGCTTGGAAAGAGTTCAGTAACCGCTGATTTGTTGCTTTGATCGAATGTCGGACCATAATTTATACAATTTCCTCAACAAGTTGCTGTTGTTGCCGTTGTTCACTGATGTTCACGATGATGTTGTTGTAGTTATTGTTGTTGTTATTATTGTTGTTGCTGTATTTGTTTGCTGCTGAAGACCATAATCAATGCTTTGCTTCTGGTTATGGCATAAAATGTTTTATATACACATATAAAAAATTGTCACTCTACCCATGGAGAAGACAAATACTGTTTGAGGTGCGTTTTCTTCCGGCCTGTACCTGGGCAGGTTTTACTTTAAGGATTGGGCGGGTCTGGGTGGTGTTTATTTTACCAAACAATCGCCTTTTTCATGTAACATTTCAAATGATTTTTCAAATAGCTTTGAAAAATGGGAATTCACTATAAAAAATGAAATGCTGCAAAGTTAAGTTATTGCTTCCTGCTACATGGCGAATTGCATGATTTTCTTAGATTTTAATCATTTCCATGAGAGATATTGATAGCTTGATAAAGTGATAATTTAGGGATATTCAGTAGCCGAAAAAGTTAACTGATTCCCCAAAATGATTTAGCCTAGGACTCTTACGAAATTATTCTAAATGACTATCGCAGAGATAATCTAATAAATAATATATATTTAAATAGCTGAAGCCAACTTATCTAATAAATCAAAGCAAATCTAAGCGCAAAATATTGGTATCAGTCATTTTTGGAGATGAAAATGATCTGGAAAATGGCGACCCCCCTACCGTTTGCCAATATAACTCGAAAGTGAGAGTTCAAATAGAGGTAAAAAACATTGATATTTGTAAATTATACTTTTGTTGTTATTTTTTGTATGTAACTAGAATTTTCTAAAAGAAATCAACAACTGAGATTTACCTAAGAGGGTTGCTCCGTTCCCTAGAACCGCATAGGTCAGGATAAAAAGGATAGAAATAGCAATATTTTTGTAAACACATCCAACAATAATTGTACTTTTACATTTTATGTCGTTGCACAAACTACAGTAGAAAAGTTGAACTCCGATTGCGCTATAAAGTACCAAAAGTCCTGTTAGGGTCCTATTTTGATTCTTAAGGGAGTTTTTTAAGCTAAAAACTTTTATTTATTTCGTTAGTTGAAAAAAAGATAACCCACAAAGTGTAGTGTAAGTAGTGAAACTGTAAGGAAAGAGTCAATTTTTTCAAATATTTCAATCAAATGAATAACATTTGAAATGAGTGAAAATTATGTTAAATTAATTTTCTAAATCATTTATAACAAACTAGAAGTGGTTATATCTTATGGCTTATATTGGTTAAACGATCATTTAAGCAACCTTTTCTTTTGCTAGTTTAGATTAAGAAAAAACATATAAATTTGTTAAATCCAATCATTAAAATCGAGCCGTATCAATCGACAGATCTTAACAAATCTTGGAAAATTTGTTGCATCTATCAAAATGTCATGTAATCCCACCTGTTTTGTTTTCATCTGCAAATTCAAATCAAGTCCATTAACTCAATTAGCGTTACACGAATGGCTTGACAATTTGGCGACAACCGTTGAATGAAACTGGACTTGGTTAAAACCGCTTTACCCACAAATTGTGTAATCTTTAATGACTACAAAAGACACAAAAACAAAGTTGATCGGATAGTTGACTTGTCTTGGTGCATAATGCGTCCATACACCGATTTCCTCATACTTTTCTTATATAATGCAATATTTATTTGTTTATTTTCCTAGTTATAATTCCGAGAAGCAATTTTTTGGCAATTATTAATAAAAGTGAGACAACAAAAAAGGAAAACCTTGGCCCTGACACACGACAGCAGGTGAGATGAGGCGCGTCTGGCACACGACAGGCGGAAAATTTCCTTTTCTTTTTGGCAATTAGGCGATTAAATGACATTAGCTACGACTAATTAATTGCAAGGCCAAAAATACTCTACCAGAATACAGAATGAATCCTCCTTCTCCTGAGCAGAACTCGCACTCTGCAATGTGATTTCCCATTTTCGATTTTCTCACGACCTCTGGCCAACAAGTTGTCGCTTTCGCTCTCTATCCCACTCCCTCTCTAGGGGTTAGGTGGGAAAGGCATCCTCACAGCAAGTGAAAATTTTATGAGCAACGAAAACCGACCACCTCAGTAGTTATAGTTTCCATTTTTCTCTGCCTTTTACTACTTTTGCCGGGATTTTTACGACCCTATGGGGGGAAAAACTCAGCTTAGCGGGTGTTTTCATTGAGAACATTTCGGTTTTTCTTTTTCTCTCTCTTTTTTTTTTTGTGTTTTTGGTGTGAAAAGTGTTGTCAGGGAAAGCGCGTGGATTTTCCCAAAAGAACAAAAAAAAGAATACGATTTAAATAGATCTAAGAAAATACGTCCAACTGATGACCTGGCTTATTCTTCAATTTGCCATTGAGGTCTGATAAAAAGTTTAATGAAAGTGAGTATTAAGTTTCTGTTTACTAGTCTTTCTTTTGAAACAAAAAATGAAAGAAAATGCTTAAAAAAGTGAAAAGTGAATTTGGGGAATCAAAATCATTTCGAAATTACCTCTCTTCGTTCTTTCAAATTTCATTTCTTAGCATACTTGGGTTTATAATGTTTCTTATAAATGTATTCAATTAAATATTTATTTCTATATAATTTCTGATAATGCTTTCCTTTTTAATATTTTCTTTCGGATAATTTTCTATTTCTTCTACACTCAAACTTGGTACTTTACCTAAAATGAACTACATATTTGTCTTATCAGATTGACTGGAATTTATAATATACTTAAAAGTCAAATGTATATATGTATGTATATAACATCTTGAGCAATTTAGCTGAGATTTGGATGTGAACCACTTGACTTGGTTTATTGACGCCTACAAACAGAACGTCTTCTATCCTTCCCTCTTTCCCGCTTTGTAACCTACTGATCGTAGCCAAGCAATTTGCAGTTAAATTGCAATTAAAGTTCAACCTAAGCGTCAAACAAAACAGACACATGAAAAAGCGAGGAATGAGGGGGAAAAACTATGTCCATGTCCAGTTTCAAGTGTTTTTTTGTTATTTGTTGCTCGCATTTAATTGAAATGCCATTTACCAGGCGGACTGTTTTTATTTTTTAGTTGCACATTTTTTTTAATTACGCTTTTTGGGTCGCCATGGGTTAAGACAGGTTAAGCCTATACCAAAAAACAACAAAACAACTTCCAAACGCACACAGAGAGGCAGATAGAGACAGACATAGAGAGAGAGAGGGAAAGAGACCTGCCTAATGCCAAATATGATATTTTGGAATTTCAATTATTTCTCAGTGCTGTCGCCCAAATGCAATGCTCTCGCCGCATGAGTGCACAGTGAACGCTTGGTCCAGGCATGGCGGTCGGTGTCAGGCATCTTTCAACCCACTGTGCCACAGCTACGAGGTTGTCACATGTTGAGTTTTTAGTTGAAATTGAAACCCAAGTGCCAAAACCCAAACTCAAACCCAAACCCAAACCGTCATTATGAGCTCTGAGGCTGACCGAAGTCCGAATTCATTGAATACATGAATGAGTGAGTGAGCGAACAAGTGAAGACAGTGAGGAAAACCCCACAGAACAATTACCTAGCTTAGACTTGGATTTTTTGTATCATTTTGAGCCTGAATGTTTTCAGAATGAGTTTAATATTTTTATAAAAAGGTAAAGTTAGATTGAAAGGCATTTGGTATGTACATATGTATATAAATATGTGAAGAATATCGGATCTTTATAGTCTTAGATCAAGCAATGCTTATTTGAATCATTTTTTTTTAATTTTATAAAGAGTATTTTCAGCTAATAAAAAATATTAAGTATTGACAATGAGAAAAATGTCTACTAATCTATCACAGACTTTATCAGATCCTGTTAATCACATCTCAGGTAAATTTTTGGATTGATAAGACTCAAAAAAGATGTTCTTTTCTTTCTATCTTTTGAAATTTAAATACACATCGAAAGATAGTTACATTTTCTACTCATACCTAGTAGAAAATAAAACTTTTGTCTAAGTTTTCAATTTATAAGAGATACAACTTTGATCAAAGGTTTTATCTTTTCAACTTGTTTGTTATTTGAAGCACACCCCTTAAGAAATCGTATTTTCGCATAAATCATCAGAAAATTTGTTATTTTTGTATAAATTGTTCTCCATTGTCTGCAGCCATAAAAATTTCTTCAATAAATTTTCAAACTTTGACAGTTTAAAGTATACTTAGCTACCAATCCATTCCTTATTAAACTGCATGTTATGTCCCATATATGATTTTTGTGTATATAAGAGAACTTAAATGCAACCGGCGGCAGGCATTTCGATTATCGTAAACAAAATTCACATTGTAAACATTGACACATAAAGAAGAAAAACTAATAAAACAAACGGGAGCCAGCAAAAAAAAAAAAAATGAAAAATCAGGCCAGAGCCCATTGGGGAGAAAACTTTTTCGAGGACAGGATGTATATTTCATTTATGCCCCCATCGATTGATTCTGTTGAATGTCAATCACAAAAACAAAAGGCCAACTCTTTATGATATGCTCGAGATTCTGTTGAAAGACACGTATCAAAGGACGAGCCGAATGGTCTATAGTATTCAACTCGAGATACACACACACACACATACGTAGTATATGAAAATGTTGTGAAAAATGTCTCTTTTGGAGAGACTTTTCTCAAGGTCAGTGTTGCCGCCTGCTGTGCTTGTGCTTGGCGCAATTTTTCATTTGTTTTTCTTATCGTTGCTTTTTTTTTCATTTTTGTTTTTCACCGATTTTTTTTTTGGCACAAGTTCTAATGCTTATTTTTAGATAAATTGTAGACCAAGAGTAGCGAATGTGTCTATTGGGTTTTCATTTGTGTATATATATTCAGTATATTTTTCTTTTTCGTGCCCACAAAACATATTGACTAAACCAAACAAGAGGCAATTGAATGGGATGATGCACTTTATTGCATATTCAAAATATATTACTTAATGCAAATTTGCAGTGTGCTATAATAATGAATACATTTAGATTAGGTTGGACATTGTGTTTTATGGTATTAATTATTTTAATTAAGCAATTTTTTACTACAAATCTATGAAGACTTAGCAAAAGTCTTAATAAATTTATACATGAACTTTTTGTTAAGCACTAGACTTTAGTCTAGGGAGGGACTATGAAAGAGAAATTCATGACAAAAGACCATTTTGCAATTGAAAGATAATGCCAAATCATAAATATTAACAATATATATTCATACAAATAAATAAACCAATATAAGAATATAATTAATCTATTCCAAAGAAAGTAGTGGGTACGATTTTGGCATTTTTTTATATACTCAAAAAACTAAAAATTGACCATAAAGTCTGAATATAAACAAACGGTAATCCCTTATTTTGCGAGTAAATTATAATATTTTTATTGCTGTCGATAAACAAACGTAAAAATCCTATTGAACTTGAAATAACTTGCCTTACATTTTTACATTTTTTACCCTTTCATAAAAGATTTAGTATGAATTATACCTCATTTGAGGTAGAGTAATAAAGTATCTAATGCCAAAATAATGTTTTTTGATGTGTGGCAAAAAGTTCTAGGTCATACGTCATCCAACATATGAACATATGTGTTTTTCTATGTGATTTTGTGTAGACGTAATGATTATTAAGTAAGCTTAAAATTGAAAAATGCGACGCAAAATGCTGAACAAGTTAAAACCGGTTAGAAAGTCTTTGAAGATCCGCACAATGCATTTTTGCCAAGAAGAACAACAACTCACCGCCAATGCCCTCATCGTCGGCATTCTCATAATCACAGGTCTGAAGAAGAAACTCATTAGATGAATTCATAATTTCATTTTCCAACAAATCAATATTTACGCCGCCCACTTTATGCTCCATACTAACGCAGAAACACAGACACAGGGTGACTCTTAAGTGCACTTCCGCTCTATTTGTTTGAATTTCGCACACACACAGGGCGACTCTTTCACTCAATTAACGACTGCATGACAATTCGATTTTAATTGCTTGCGACAATCTCACTTGGGGCATGTTTAATGACCTCTTCACGGGTTAATTTCTGCACTGCGAAACATTTTTCCTATCGAAAATCAATTTCGAATTCTATTCACAAAACAGCGCGCCGAAAATGACAACGGACGACCACAAAAAACTATGTGTACGGACTCACAAAGTTCTAAACATAAACTGTTAATGAATTTAATTTTCAAAAAAATACAAATAAAGGGGCGCGCGATCTAGACAAAATACGACGAGCATTTTGCTAATTGTGGCGTCGATTTCACCATATGGTGGATTAATATCACGATCGCCAAAGGCAACAAAGAGGCATATACACTGAAAGAAAATCGTTTGGGGATTTCCAACATGAATTTACTTATTGTCTTTTTCAGCTACACATTTAAGAAGTAATTAAAGATTAGTCTTCAACTTTTGGAATGAATATGTGGATCCATAAAAGATTTTACTATATAGTCGTATATATATCTGGCAAGTATCTCGAATAGTCATCAAGTTTCACTTAATTTTCTGTTGCTAAACCTAATACTTATTCTAAAATCTATGGGAAATGTGATTTTGGGTCTATACAATTGGCTATAAAATATGTTTGCAGCTATCAAAATATATAAAAAACTATTCGTAAATCTTTCAAAATCAAAAAACAAAACTTAATTAATTGAAACATGCTGTGAGAACAATCATCCTAGCGTATAATAGAAAGAAACTATAGAATTCAAATTGAGTTTGTGGAAATTTGATAGTTTTTATGATAATTTTTTTTTTACGCAAAAATTTTGATTAATTTAAACATAATTTCACAGTGCTTTGTGTCTTAAATCTCAAGAGAAGTCTCTACTCCATGGAAATTTCCACTGAGGGCAAAATACAAATCATTATTGTTTTGGCAATTCACTTTGTTACGGCCTGGGCATAGACAGAAACTTCAGTAGGCAACCCCCCGCAGTGGGTTATAATTTTAATAATAATTCCATGGAATTGTGCGTGTTGGAAAATTGAATAATTTATTATTACTTCTCTCTCTAGTCGGACTTGTATTTGAGTCTTTCGCCCATTTGCCAATATGTGGCGACACTTCGTGCTTGGACTCCGAGACGATTTAACAATGTATTTAATTTTTACAAATGTCCCCTCCCCTTTTTCTCTGGCCTGGCTACCCTGGCTGTCTTTCTTTCTACTTGCCCACTTGCGGACGCGCAATTAACACTCGTTGACAAGTTCACTAGGCCATGGATGGCATGGCCTCATAAGTATAATAATTATTTATATATTATTACTATTGTTGTTGTTGTTGTTTCGAGTTAAACCAAGAAAATGCGTTGAGTGCGTTGTAACAGTAGCAAAAACAACAGCTGGCTATGATTTTGTGGTAAGCATTAAATTTTGATTTATGTTTGGGTCATTAATTTGACAGAAATACACACATATATTTACAACCCACTCACTCTTCTCTCTTCTTATTTCTCGGTTCTCTTTAGTTGGTGTAAATTATAATATTACGCATACGCCCCCTTCTCTTGGCTGCTTGCTATAACAATTAAGTGACCTCCTCTTTGGGAATGCTTGGAATGACAGACTCTGCTTCGCCATATTGCATCTACATGTCGCCATAAGATAGTCGATTCTTTCTCTAGCTGACATCATACCTAAATTTTCTGATTTTCTTATGGAAAAAAACACTTGAAAAATACTCAACAAATATGTAAAACAACATTCAAAATAATATATTTAGATTTTTCCATTTTGAATTTTATTAAAGTTTAAGTGAATTTAACTATGCATTTAAAAATTTAGTTTACTGAAGTTAAATGTTGGATTTGTTTATTTATTTATTGCTTGTACTTAATTGTTGTTCGATTTCACAACGGCACACTTTTAATGCAAGCAACAGGCACACGACCTTAATTATGACCACCAAGCAGTCCAACCAAGGTTGCATACAGTTTGTTGTTCACTTGTTGCAAGTTCAATGCAAGTAGCTCAACAACATTAGTCCCAGTTTGCTTATCTCTTTCGATATGCTAATGTGATTGCGCTAGCCTACGCCCATTGTATGTTCGAGTGACCAGCAGCAATCGGATAAAACTTGGCCAGCGGCCAAAAATAATCACTACAAGTTACACTACACAACAGCAGCAGCAACTTGAGACTGAGAGGAGTAGTCAGAGTCAGTTGAGTTGATCAATCAAAAATTAGTCTGCCGCTTCTCTTCGATGCTTCCCCAACTTGTTGCGCTTTGTTGCACAAATAATGCTGCGGCTGCTTGAGTCTTGCATTTGATCTGAATTACCGTTAACACAAAGAGTAAGTCTGCACTTGACTTCATTAGCTGCAGCTGCTGACTGCCAAAGGCGTCTGCTACATGTGGTCACAGTTTGTTAAATTCAAAGAGCTCCCAGGCAGGCAAGCAGCCCCCATATACCGTTAATTAACGCAACTGAGAGATTTAATTGTTTTTTGGTTTTTTTTTTCGCTGATAGGCACATAAATGTATATTTTTATATGCGCAGCAAAAAAGGTCAATAAATTGAAAATTTTCGAAGCAAAACCACTTGAAATTGCCAAAAAGCAAAAGAAGAAACAAAAACCAAAGGGAGGAAATGTAAATTAAAATTATAAACTATATATGTATGTACATATAATATTTGCATACACAACGGATTTGTGATCTATAAAATATGCATCTAAAATAAACTCATTTGTGCTCTATATAAAATACTAAAAAGAAAAGGAAGTAATCCATCAGATGAACACAATTTTTCATACTGTTTAAAATGGAATAAATCCAAATATAAATCGTTTAATGAAGCTGCAACCTTCTGTGAACCTTCTGATGAATCATAAGTGAAGATATAAACTGAAATTGTACATTTTTTCATAGTACAAATAAAAGTTTAGTCAGGCATACATTTTAATCAATTTACGGAGTTTTTACAATGAAAATTTGGTTTAAATATGTATATAAAATAATGTAGATCTTTACGATTCGGAAACTCCTACATAAATCTCTGTTATTCAAGCGTAGGTTTCTATTTATGTTTTGATAAATAATAAAATACTGATCATCGCGATCTTTAATATTATAATCAATGATCTATTCAGTTCTTTTATATCAAATGCAACATAGTTTTAAACCGAAGTAGAATAATAAGTGATAGCTTACAAATACCTAACATGTTTTTCCTCCTTTTTTGAGTATATTCAACGCTAACCCAACCAAAAATTTAATCAAAGTCTCTAAATAAACAAACAAATTAAAAAACTAATTCTGATTCTAAAAGGTTCATAATCTAATTTACGGTTTGGGAGTCACTGTAAACAAGCAGTGTATAACAGTTTTGAATGAACTGCGCATGTTTGTCTCTCATAGTCGCTTTCTCTCCCTCGCTCTTGTGGGCAACTAATGAGTGTCAGTGTGTCAAAGGACAAAAACGATGCATGATATATACAACATTATGCAACTTTTATGCTATGCTACCAGTGAGAGAAAGTGACTGAGAAAGTCGAATTGTTGTTGTTGTTGTTGGGGTAGCTCTGGCGATGAGTCATTGTTTATTATTGTTACATTTGTGGAAAGGGAGGGCGAGGGGGTTCAGTTGGTTGACAACAGCCCCCAAATAGAGCACCAACAACAGCCATCCAATTGTGGCCAAGTACAGACACACACTTGGTAAAAACACGCATATTATGATGAGAGACATTCTAAAAAGAGCTTTTGTAGACGGTAAAAATCAATATGTACATGGTCCATTCGAGTGTGGCACAGGGGCCGGCAAACAAGATACACATGTCGTTGTCTCTTCTGAATGGACTAGCCATATTCTTGTTGCGCCTAAAAGAGGGACATGCGCAGAATCCAAAGTTGGGAAAGTGTCAAAAGACTCTTGATTATTCAAATGAAAATGACAATATGTTAGCTTAGCCTTATCTTAACAGAAAACTTTGCTAATTTCAAATGACAAATCATATGGACTAACACTACGCAACACAAATTGCAAATAAAAAATGATATTCTTCATTGCAGACTGCCAATTTAGGCCAGAGATTTTGCTTAATATGGATTCCATAAGGTTTTAGTATATTTAAATTGAGATGGATACGAATTTTTAATCATAAATATTATTAATCAAATTAGAGCAATGTACTAAAGCCCTATAAACAATCTCTTGACTTTAAGATTAGTTTTTGAAACAGCTTTGTTTCAATTTTTTGAGTTTTTTTGCAACGACTGAAGCTTTTGAATTTAGTTAAATTTGGAAAACTTGCAAGAGTAAATGATAATATATGATTAGTCAATCCATTAAGAAAATTACGATATAGCCAGCGACGCTCTGATCAAAGATAAATATGATCCAGATGAATGTATGCTGAAAAAGGACTTAACAATTAACAATTAACCATAAGGGATTTTCTCCTATTGTGGATCGGGCAATCGACTTTTCATTGAAATTGGTAAGATTCTAATTTTTAAATTGAACATGAAAAGAAAATACGTCAAACCTTAGTAATAGAGTGTTCTCCATCTTAATTAACTTTTTAAAGATAGATCTAAAAACTATTTACTAACTATACTCCAAATAGTTCACAGAGTTCTTACCAATAAAATAAACTAATCTTTAACTGCATTAAATATTATTTTGCATCAATAAAGATGCACACAATTGCAAATTACCGTTATCCAAGCCGTACAATTAATTAATGTTTTAGTTTTAGTTTGATGGCTGGTAAATAAATATTTTAACTCTAATTTTGTAGCTGCTAATTTTCAAACAAAGGTTTTTTTTGTTTTAACATAATCTTCTGGCTAACTACTTTGGAAACAAAATTGTTTACAATTAATTGATAATTGCAATTAACTTTATTTAAATGTACTAAAAATAAATGTTTCAGCTTAGTTTATAATTAAATTGGCTCAACTTTCAATCACAGGCAGTTCCATTCCATTACCATTTTCTTTGTGTTACTGAGTATGGTAGACTTTGGCAAAAGAATTGTTAATTTGATTGGGAAACCAAAAGAAATATCAAGTGTCTGTGAAAAATTGCTGATATCTCACGTCTTTAACACAAATGACTTGCGCAAATTACAGAAAAGTTTTGTAATTAAGACATAGATTGCTCCTATATGTATGTTTATATAGTGACTATATGGGTTTCGATATATAAATCTGTTTCACAATTTAGCCAAAAAGCCATTACTTGACAAAAATGAAGCTATAAATAAAAATCGGCTTGTATCGAGGTAAAAGCAAAAAAAAATAAAAAAAAAATAACTGCTGATCATTAAACAAAACCATGTTAAAATCTTTCAATTTTGGTATTAAATAATTTTAAACAGTTGTTTAAAAAAGTTTTCTGCCTAGGGTAATAGGTCAAGCAAAACAATTTGAAAACTATCCCAAGATTCGCATCTCTCCCGCCTGCTCTATCTCTTTGTTTGTTGTTAATAAGAAGTTGGCTTCCAGGCATTAAAGAAGTGTATTCCCCCACATTGTTCTCAAGAAGCTCTTGAAATGGGTCAGAGTCAGAGTTGGCTATGCTGATGATAATCACGACGAGATGATGTCTAGTCAGAAAGATAATGTGTTTTCTCTCTCTCTCTCTTTACAGCGAATTAGCAATTTATGGCATGGAGAATTGATTTTTCCCTTGGCTTCACTTACCGGCGGCAGCAGCTACTCCAGCAGATGATGATGCAGCTCCTCCTCCTCCACCCCGTTTCTTATGATCTAACAAAGATGATTTCTGTTTACGTGGCAAGCGAAATGAGTTCCATAGAAAAGATGATGAATTCGTGCCGGACGTTGATGTTGATGCCAAAATGGATGTAGATGTTGATGTTGGGCAGCAAGAGGAAGAGGATAATTTTCTGTTATATGAACGATATAGATCCAAATCGGTGCCAGTGGCAGCTGCCTTCTTAGTTGGTATCCTTGTGACTGGCATCGCTTTGATAGATTTTCCACTTAAATTTTTGTTGTTTGCATTACTGTTATTATTGTTGTTGTTGTGATTGCTGAGCAACTTTTTGACGCCGACGCCGCCACCAGCACCACCCACTCCAATGCCATTTCCACCACCACCACCTCCTCCTCCTCCGCCACCTCCACCAGCAGCATTTGGTGTTATAACATTTTTGCCATATTTCACTTCATTTGGATAATCTTTGTAATTATTATATTTTTTGGTTTGTACATTATTTTTATGATTTTTTAACATTTGCAAACGAAACTCTTCCACATCCGCGACACTCGGCAATGAATATGTTGATATGGAAGCCGTCTTGGAGCCATCTAGATTTTGCGATGAACCATAGAAAAGTGAGACAAATTCGTTAAGACCCATTTTTAACAAAAACAAAATTGGCGAAAGAGTACGAGCGCCTGCGCAATAACAATAATCAACCACCAGACAGTGCTTGTCAAACTAGCCACATATGTATCTCTATATGCCTATATCAGACACTCTCTCAACTGTTATACCCCAAGTCACATCAGACACCGCACACACACGTCCGTTGGTTTGAAAATGCGGCGCGCGACTAACTTTACAAGCCAAAAACAAAAAAAATGGGGGGAAAACCACACAAAAGATCGGAGGAAACGGCAATAGCCAAGAGCGACTTCGACTTCAACTTGAAAGCCACCACAAAGTACAACACCACCAGACACAAAGCAAAAGCTTCATACACAACTTATGTAAAGTGAAATGCGAAAAAAAACTGTACAAAAAAATATATATCCATTATATATCTTTCTATCTAAGCAAAGAAAAGTTGGCACAATGAAAATATAGATGGGTGTAATTATGGCAAAAAGCAAAAACAAAAAACTAAATGTAACGCCAAGGCCTACAAATCGTGTGACAGACTAACATAGAAAATGATCATCATTACGGAAAGTTAGCACTTGAAACCTATTTTATTCAAAAGACACAACAAATCTATAACAATTTTTAAAATAATCCAAAATTTAATACAAAGAATGTCTTTAGCGTTATTTATCCGATTTTATTATCATTTTCTTATCAAGCTATGGAAAATCTATACATTTATTCAACTCTTCTCAATTGATATAAAACTTCTATGAAGATCTCGTCTAAAATTAAAAGGCACGTGTTGAATTTTTGGTCATGGTATATTACAATTATACCTATTCATTTAATTGTAAAGTTGGTGAAGACTTGATCTTTAAAGAAGTGTTAAGATTTCGATAACTGACTTTGAAAGATCCAAATTGAAGTGTAATTTTTCTGGATTTTGCTTGAAATATGACTTAAAGTGGACATAGTTCTTAGACTATATGTAACATGTAAAATATACAGATACAATTCTTATAATATTTACTTTAATCTTTAAAAACTTCATAAATTGTGAGTAGATCAGTTCAACAGTTCAATAAATATAAAGAGAAATCATGTTGTTCCACTCTGATGATTCTCACAGTTTGTGATATTCTTAGTTATGTATAAGACACAAGACACAGAAAAATCCACAACAGAATTACGCAATATTTGTGTTTACCCAATGAGAGAAATAATAATATTGCTTAATTAACAACAAAAATAAAGAGAACTATTAAATGCATTAACAGCGCTTTTTGTGATTGTCCCACATAAGTTTTGTATAAATCAAATTGTATATATCAGCAATAAATGTAAAAATTTCACAAGTTTAATTCGCATGACAAACACAAAAGTTAATACATATTTATTATATATATGTATATACCTATGTAGATAAATTTATGCAAAGAAGCCAGAGCACACGAAACTTTTGACTTAAGTAAACCAACCAAACACAAAGACAAACTAATATAAAGAAAACATTGCATAAAGTGTCTGAAGTCTTTTTTTTTTTGGGTCTTTTTGCTTGTGTAATTATTTTTTTTCTTTTCATTTTTGAATATTTACAGATAAAGCGTGAGAATTGCGTTTTATGGCAACATATTTATGAGTATAGGCGGAAAATTGTATGGATTAATATTAAGGCAAAAACTTTCCAAAAATTTGTATTTTTTTGGTAGCTCTTATATAAAAGAGACGCCAAATATTCCGGAAGCAAACAACTATAAAATACTTTTGATTATCCTCGCCCACAAAGCCAATGTGGCGAAAGTCAAAATGACTTAAATTTCTTTAACTGTTGGCAACTGGCAGAGTTTTTAATTCACTATTCTGAAAAAAATGTACTTGAATTGGAGTTCAATTAGTATTTAAATAGTTTATTTTTTGTGAGAAACTTATAGGAAATGCATTTAATGCACAAAAAAAAAAAAAAAATCTTTTCCGTCTCACTTGTTGGTTAATGGTAAAAAAAAAAGTAATCCATATCCGACATTATTCATTGTTTGTCATATTTTTTGCATTGAAATTTTTTCTTAATCAATTTCAAATCATATAATTAATGAAACTTTGTGGCATTTATTTGGGTCAAAGTGGTTTATATCTAGTTTGCCTTTAGGCATTTGAAAGATTTGGCTGTCGCTTGGTAAAAATTCAATAAAATCTCTAAACTTGGCTAGCCATAATTATACAAGACGAAAAAAAAAAAGCAGCTTGATAAAACTTTATAGTGCTGGCTTCTTACTGGAGCGTGGCTTTTAATGAGCAGCAGCAGTTCTGTGTTTTCTTTTTTTCGGCTTTGCTTTTTTTGCATACTCAAATGGCCAGAGCTCTTTTTTTCTTGGTTTTTTTTGCTGGCCAAGTGTGACGCGAAAGTCTTAGAGTCTACAATTACCTACGCGATGTGGCGGCTCTTTTTTTATTTTGTCAACGTCTTTTAATATTAAAAAACATAAAACAAAGAAATTGCAAAGACCGCCCCACAAAATTGCAAAAAGAAATTGAAAGGGAAATCGCAAACAATAAGTGAAAATTTTAATTAAACACAAAATTAATTTCAACGAAGTTTAGTTACTCTTGCTCATAAATTGTTAGAAGGCTTTTTATTTCTTTCTTTAAGTCATTTTTATAAGTGGAATTTAAATTATAATAAAATGAGCCCAAGACAAAGGCTCGTTAAGATTAATGCAAGTTGACGGATTTTCGGTTTGGTCTATTGGAGTTTGGACTTCTTTTTATGCTTTAAACAATTGGGATAGTTTGTTTTTTTGTTGGAATTTGGTGTCTCAATTATAATTTCTTATGTGACAAACTGAAACTTAATACATAATATTAATATACCTTTCATATTTATAAATATACAATAAATAATAAATCTGTTAAGCTATTCAATACTAGCTCCAATTTTTCTTTTGTCTTCCCTATTGAATTTTCTAACTTTAATGCTTTAATTTAGCATTTCTATATTGAAGTTTCAAATTCAAAATTCATAGCAAACGGGTGAGTCCTAGAAAACGTTTCAATAATACCTTTTGAGTCCTGCAAAAGCTTTACTACTTGAAATTGTTAGGATAAAATGTTTTCTTCTTAACTTTATGTAATTAAAATGTTTCTTTAATATTTTGCTCACTTCCCCCCTTGGATCACACTTTAATTGTGAAAACTTATGAATGAGTATATATGAGTATATGACCCACACTCACAGGTGGTTCTTTGAACTGTTTGCCACAAAGCACTTGCATCTACACCTAACCCTCTCCCCATCATTACTTCCCCCGCCTCTTCATTTGCCCGCCCCTCTGCCCACGCTTCGTAATGTCACAACTTGTTTATGCCGCTATACGCTGCTTGGCGCTTTTTTACAACATTTTTACTTTGATGTTCAACGAGTGGTTGTTGGTGTTGTTGGTGTTGGAGGTGGCGTTTTATTCTGAGCGTGTTGGTGTATGCTCCAGTGCATTCCCCCTCGAATCAGCCCCCTTAACCGCACCATTCAATTTTGTTGGGCTTATTTGATGTTAAATTGTTCGTTAAATGTTTTGAGTGTGGCCCACATTGGGCGCCAGAGTTTTCTACTATGCAGAATATCATCAATACTACATATATACAATATTTATGACTTTCACACCGTCAACTTAAGAGACAATCAATTAAGTTGTCATTTAATTTTGATTGTCTTCCCCCACACCCTTTTTCTTCACCAAAATGACAACCCGCATCTAAAATTTTTTTTTATTCGCCGTTGATACCCTACAGTTGGAACTATCCCTCGTTTGTTTGGTATATAGGTTTCTCCATTTACTTAATCGATTATATGTGGCTAATAAGGAGGAAGTGTTCTTTTTTCAGAAGATAACCTTTTGGAATAATGTTTTACTTTATCCAAACATTACTATCGAATGTGGAACTGATTGTGAGACGAAACGTCACATTGACACAAAGTGTGTAAAAGTTAGTTTCTAGTTATTTTCAAAATGAATATGTACAACAATAATAAAAACAACTGTAATTAAAATAAAATGGTCTACTTTGGCGAGAGTTTTAAGCTACCTTTTGAATTTAAGTGTAAATCAAATTTATTTCTGAATGATTTTACAGTTTCAAATTTGGAGATATTCATTTTCTAATCGAAATATTTGATTTTAAAATTGATATGTTCTCCTAATTATTTTAATAGTTTTCTCCATCATAGGCTTTTAGAAATAAAAGTGCCTAACAAAATTTAGTGTAAGTTGTTCAAATCAATTCAAAGCCCTTTCTTACTTTTATTTTCATCAAAGTATATAGTCAAAAGTATTTATATTCGAAACTATGGAATTGGCTTAAAGCTCAAGTTTGAATAAATCTGAAAACTATGTATAAATTTATAAAAAATTCACAGGACACTAAGTTAGTCGGTTTCTTTTTTTTCCATTAATGATTTTTGTTGTTGTTACAAACGCCAACACTTTGTATGTTTGGTGTTGGGTGTTTGTCTGTTTGGTTGGTTGGTTAGTTGGTCGGTTGTCTCTTTGGCTCAAGCCTTGCCCATTATTTTGGCGGCTTGTTTTCACTCTAATTTATTGCCTACACACATCAAGTTCATTGATTTCGTTGTCGTTTCGTGGGCCCCCCATCTCTTTTATGGCCTTTTTTCACGCTTTTACTCAATTAAATTGACAAAACAATTATTTATTTATTTATATCTCTACATTGTATTTTGTCAATGGCACGCGTCAAGCTTGATTTTAGTTTTGTCTGCTATTTATTTATTTTTTTGAGTCCCATGACCCGTTAATTGTTTTGTGAGTGTGTGTGTATAATGCAAAAAGTTAATGGCCGAATTGTGGCCATATGTGAAATCAAAAACTCAGGCCAACACCATCAACACGCACCTTTCAGTTAAACACTTTTACTTCTCCATCATGCGTAACCAAAAAAAAAATGGAGCGAAAAAACAACTACAACTACAAAAGCCAATATCGTAGGGGATATTATGATCATTAGCATTGAGTTTGCAATTCATTTTATACCCCACATGCTCCATTGCATTGCAAAAAGTGTGGCAAGAAAGAGGGAAAAGTACATTTAGGTGCCCCTTTTTGCGTCTTTGACAACGTGTGTGGTCCCCTCCCAATGGGAATTTGATAACATGTTTGAGATGAAATGAACACTAGTCATTGACTTTGACAATGTCTTACATTAATCTAAATAATTAACATAACGCTCTAAAATTGATATTTTCATTATTTTTCCTTTCCGAAAGATATTTTACCCATAAATTTCAAAATTTTTCAATCAATGGTCATACAAAATGTAAAAGTTAAGATAAACATTTTAATCATTCATTCCTTTCTATCAATTCAACATATTTCATATTTTACCAACAAAAGAAAAACCTTAAAAAACTTTAGTTATTAAAATATAGATTACAATTAAGCTAGGAAATCGATCATAGTTTGAATTTATTAATAACTTTAACAAATTACAGGTTTAACCCACTTTAAAATAAAAATCAGCTGCTAAAACTTTAAACATGGTATGAATATAACGAATAAATTGCTTGAAGGATTGAAATTGATTAAATGATTTACTTAATCTAACTTACTGAACTTACTTAATCTTAAGTATACTAGAGCAATGTACTTCGTAAACAGCTCAGCTATAAAGCTTCGTTTTCAGATCTAAGAAACGTAGAATAAACTTAGCTTTTACTCCTTACAAGGCTATTTTTAAGGGATTCGATTCTGACAATTCGTTCGTCTCGTGGAATAAAGTTACATTTAAATGCAAATCCTAAATCCTGAACTCAAATTCAACTTTTATTTGTTTTTAATTCAACATCTGTTTTCAAATATAGTTCTTTTATCAGATTTTATAGGCATTGCATTCATATTTTCATCGATTTAAGGGAGCTATACCAATGTGTAATGGAGCTATTAATCGTCAGATTTGAAATCAAGTCTGAAAAATTGCTTTTTATAAGATAACTTAGTTGGTTTAACCAAACAAGAAACTAATTTTACGAAGGCAATTATGAATAATTTCAATGAATATGAATTCTGACATAATCTTATGCTTATTACTAAAATGCTAATATGGCCTCAAACTTAGTTTTCTAAATCACTTCGATATCTGATTGAATAACACTGTAGATGCATAAAGAAGTCTATTCATGAAATTGAAAGTCTTTAATTAACATTAAGGCACTGTCATTAGATTTGATTTGGCAGTAATATGAATTAGTTTAGCCAGACACAAAACCCATTAGCATGATATCGGGACATACTTTAATGACTACTTTTTGTGGCAAGTTTTATCCCTCAGAAAATTGAAGAAAGGTTTGACAGAGAAGTTGGAAATAATAAATATGCAATCATTAGCAAAGCTCTCGGCCACAAAAACTATTGAGGCACGTTTCTGTCTAACTGAATGTAAGTTACCCAAATGTCTAATTAGTGGCATTAATTTTAATTATCAAAGTTCGTTGATGCAACTTCACCATGAAAAGTTTTGCCAACCACACAAAAAATGTCCCCAAAGAGACAGAGAGAAAGGAGGAAAGGAATAGTGAGAGGTAGTTTAGGTAGATAGCGAAAAAGTGACTACTGATTCGTTGCGGATTGAAACCAATTGATAACAAAAGACTCTTGGGCAATGCGTTAATTCGATTTGATATCAAAATATTGATCGCTCTTGAATTTTATATGCTTTCACTTTACTATGTATCTAAATGTTTTTAACTTACCTTCAGATATGCCCGCAGTCCGAGTCAAAATTGGTGTAGAGTTTTTAATCGTCGTCGATTTCAGTTTGTTGGACGTCTGTGGTTTTTGTTGTTTAGTGCTCTGAATTGATTTGTTTGCATTTCCCTTGGGATTCGGTGATATTATAGTTGTTGTTGTGGCTGTTGTCAGCGGGTTACTGTTTAAGCGTTTCTCTGCAAGAGACAAATAAAAAAAAATTAAATTAGAATAAGAAAATTAAAAAAAAATGTAAGAAAGGCAATTAAAAACATGTAAAATTCGATACCAGAAATTGCCTATATTGTGAGCCTCATCAAATTCGCGGGGGAATTGTAAAATTTCTGCACTTTTTTAAACAGCCTAAAAGTATGCACCCAATTCGCAACTTTTAACAGGCTGTTAATGCGCTGTTGGTATTCAACAGAGTTGAATTTGATACCCTGTTTTCTTAGTGGATAAATTAGTATGCAGATGCACTTGAAACGATTACTCACTGTATAAATAATTTGTGTTCTTGCTGCTGCTCATTTCTTTATTCGTTGTATCACGCATTGAATTGCGGCCCAAATACGTCTTGATAAATTTTCCGAAACCCATTTGCTTACTCACTGTCTCTTTTTATAAGATACAGCAATCACTTATTGGTATCAAATATGATAAAAATGTGGAAAAACAAACGCCACGGTGTTTTGCTGGCTTTGATATTAAAAAAGCAGCAGCATCACAGCAAATTTCAGGCTTTGTTGGGGTTTTGTTTATTCGTTTAGTTTTGTACTAATTGTAAGTGAGAAGTTGAAAAGACAAAATATACTAAGCCTTCTATTTCAAAGTTGTTTTTTTATTTTTATTTTTTTTGCCATCAAATCGAGTGACGTCACGATTTATTAACATATTTTGTGGTTGCTTTAAACACGATTTCTAAAGTATTATTAACTTTATTTATTGTATGAATTTATGTATATACAATACTAAAACTGGTTAAGTAATATTTGGGAGCAGAGCAGATAAATTTTTACTTATATCAGAAAGTGTAGTGTATCGAGAAATTGTAAGATCGATCTTATTTAGAATGATAATTGTTTAGAGTTTAAGCCTTTGCCAGATGAAATGACCATCTAAGTTTATTTAGTGGATTTCTTTGATTTTCTTGAAACAAGTTGGGTTTTGTTTCAGAAGGAAGTGGCCATCAGAGTTGTCTTTGAGGATTCATCGATATCCCAGCAAGTGAAATCGATAAATCATCATTGCTATCATAACTATGGTAGCATTGACTTTAAGGCCAAGGTTTACTATTCTTATATCCTTCAAAAATAAGTAATTGAAATATTCTTAGCGAAAATAAATAGAAATCAAACTATTTAATAAGTTTTTAAACAAAATTCAGCGATTTAAGAACTAAATTTAATACAAAGCGACATTTTTGGACGTTTTAGACTAATTCCTTGACTACATCCCGTACCAAGGTATCCATAAAATTCCAAGCTTGTGTCTTTGGTTTATCAATGCACTTGACTTTCCACAAGGCAGGGAGCGCAGCAAAAAGAATACCCCAACACGAACTTGAACATGGAGTCATGTCATAATTTGACCAAATTAATGAATTCTCAGACTGAAACCAGTTTCCAGTTGCTGGCAGCTGGCAGGAGCTTTAACAACGCGAGACAACAAGACACAGAAAGCACCGAAACAAGGTGCAACATTACCGAAAACACCTGTTTCCATTATTATTATTATTATTTGTAATTAAAGAGAGTGCACAAAAGAGAAAGAAATAGAGGGGAATAAGTGAGAACAAAATCTTTTTCTTTCTCTCTGACAAACGATCAGCTTAAGAGTAAAACTCTTTTAACTTTTGTTTTCTCTTTGACTTTTCTATCTCTCGGATGGCGTCACTCTGTGCTTTAAGAGAGATAAAAATACAGGTTTAATTTTTTTTTTTTTTTTTTTTTGTGATAATAATTAGCATAATTTGGTAGTGCCTTTTGTTTGCTTTTCATGCAACTTTTGTCTTTTGGGCCAAGACTATTTGCCTGGCTGCCTGCCTGGCTGACCTCATGTTTGCCTTTTTGTCTCTGGCTTTTAAGATAACTTCTTCCCCTGCTGTTGCTGCTGTTTTTTCCTCTTTTTTTGCAAGTACTCGTGCCTGGTTTTCAATGCTAACCGCAGCAGCAACCAGAAGCCATAAATGGCTAGTACAAGTCTAGTCTGAGGCGGCAATGTCTCTAGATATATTCACTTCATGCCGAAAAAAGACTTACAATGTTACAAATGGCCAATGCCAGAAACGTGCACTGAACCTTGCAACAACAAGAAAAAAAAAACTCAACACAATGTTTTAAAGTAGGAACATAAAAAAAAGACACCGCTAAAACTACTCAAGGGCATGAACCAACATTAAATAATTGACAATTTCCATTAGAAAAGACTATTAAAAAAATTAATAAAAATCCATTTGGGAATGTTATTGAAGTAATAACATTTTATGTCGTATTTTTAGTGCATGAGATCATACATTACCTAATTTGTTTTCCATTTTCTTGATAAAAATATTAAGCTCCATGTCATAAAGTGAAAAATAGAAAAATAGAACTTGACCTGCAGTCGGTGTTGGTATTTAAAATGAAATTTTGAACCAAACTGTTTAGGGTGGAAATAATATATTTTAAAAATATTTTATTTGCGTTTTAACTAAACGCCGACTTTGTTATTATGATTTTGAGACACGTCAAAGCCTTTTTTGTTTTCATTTGGAATTTGTTGAAAACTTTTGTTATTAACTTAAGTGCCACTAACTAACTATGTAATAGAAATGTTTTACTTTAGTCTTTGTAACTGTTAAGTAAAGAGTTTTACTTAATAGCCAACATTTTGAAGCTATTGTTAGCTTAAATTAATTTCAGTAATTAAAACAAAATCACATTCTTTGCTCTCTTTGTTTTCATATTGATAAGCAATTACCATCAAGTTAAAGCGCGTAACCGGATTTCTCTCCTCATTTTGTCCGTTTCATGAGTGGTGTGTGGGTATTGGGTAAAGGTGCAGATTGGCTTAATCTTACACAATTATGCCAATAATATCGCGGTTTAGCAAAACACTTTTGATGACAGTGAATTGAAGTGAAGCCTTAGCTTACCTTAGTAAGCGCCAGTTGGACGTGGGTTGGTCAATTGGTTGCTTAAAGATATTTATCCACTACGTGGGACTATTTCAGACACGTTTCTGGCCATGGTCTATAGAGTTGAAGAGGAGTGTTGATTGCCAATTATGTGCGCTACACCAATACATATGTAACGATTACGCAATGTAAGTTGATGATCAGTAAGTGACAACGCAAAGAATTCTAATTGATCGAGAGGTAAAACCTGTGTCACAATTGTCTCTTCTCTTATCTCATTACTTTACTTTACTTGCGATAAGGTCAATGAACGCCCAAGTACAGACAGCTGACAAGACAAGAGTGTCGAGCTGTGAGTGGAAGAGTCTTCGCAGATGTTTAAGCTTTTGCAATTGCTGGATTAGAAGCAACATGAAACCACAAGCATCGGTGGTTCAGTGGTAGAATGCTCGCCTGCCACGCGGGCGGCCCGGGTTCGATTCCCGGCCGATGCAAAACCACTTTTTTTTTTAAATTTAATAATTAAATCAAATATACATATAAAATTAATAATCAATAAGTTAAAATTGACGCTAGACCTTTCCTTGCTTACTTCTTCGTAGGCCAAATTTTTATTTTACTCATTGTCAGTGGTTTCATTCTAGAAATTGAAAACAAATTAAAGGTTCTTCGTGCCAATATTTATTTTTCTATTTTTAACAGCTCTTCGAAGTTACTATAAAATTTCATCAATTTGCAAAGAAAAAAAGGGGTATAGATTTTAACCCCTGTTTGTGGCATGGATCGTAATTGTTACAAGTTTTACTTTTAACATTAAATATTTTAAAATAGTAATATTTTTTGGTTTTATTAATATAAATCTTATAGAGATTGTTTTCCAGCTAAATTGAAAACCTTATTCTTTAATTCTAATTTGAACTTTATTAAAAATTTTATATTTATTTTTAAAAGCTTAGAGTAAAATCATATTTTATTAAGCTAACACTTGATTCAGTAATTAATTTTGTTCTAAAAACTTTAATCGTTCCATTAAATGTTTATAAAACAATTATGTATTTTGTGGATTCAGTTTAATTTTGCAATTTCTTTTGGGATGTTTAAAAACAATTTTCACACGGAAAGTATTTTATTACTTGATTTTTTTTTAAATTTAAAACATCAGACTTGAAGCAAATATTACAAAATTTTACCAGTAACTTAAGCAAAAGGAGCCACTGTGCATGGGTTGTTTAGTGATAGAATGCCAACTCACATTCCTTCAGGGTCAATGTCTAATCGTTGTAAATATTATCTTTTTTTTTTTAAGTTTTTCACACATTCTCAATACTTTATTTACATGTTTTCCCTTGTTGTTGCTGCATAAAATGAGAATGAATTCTCTTTGGCATTGCCATGATAAAACTTGCACACAGAGTACACAAATTAGTTTTAATAGGGAAATTCATTGTGATGAAGTTAAATTGCAAAAATGTATCTAAATTATGTCGTTAAGAGAATATGCTTCGCCGCCCCTTTCCGCTTTACGTTTCTTCTTATTTTTTTTGTCGCGTCTTTAGTTCTCTTGCCCTCTGGGTTATTCTATACATACACATGTATGTACATATATACATACACGAGAGGGAAAAAATCAAAAGAAACTAATTTAAATGTTTTTTGCCCGCAAGTCAACTGATCTAAAGTGAATGCAAAAATGCGCGCATGCTTATTCAGTTACTTTGCATATGAATGAGAGAAAAAAAACGGGCAGAGAAACGTGTTTTGCATATTCAAATGCGCCAAAAGTTATTATTGTTGAACGAGCTCACGCTCATGTTGTGTCTGGGGCATTTCTTTTGCGTGTTGGCAATTTTCAAGCAATTAAAGACATATTACAAAATACCATAAAAAAAACTCACAGAGCAAAAAAAAAAAGATACAATTTGCATCGGCCGGGAATCGAACCCGGGCCGCCCGCGTGGCAGGCGAGCATTCTACCACTGAACCACCGATGCTTCGTTGTGGTTCATTCGCCCGAATGTCTTGACAAGATTCTTCAACCACCAACATTTGATTTTTTAGACCCACTGTGCATCAGTTTCTGGCCCACTTTTATGAGATTCATGAGGTCATGAGAGAGCAGTGAGCATTCAGTGAGAGATATGAACGACTAATATGCCAAAAATATCAATTAGATAATGGAGTTTTGTTTTTCAACAAATTTTTAATTGAACATGTGGCAACTTCTCTGTAAAATGTTGTTCCATCATATACAACAATAATTTATTGAGTCACTTGCCAAATAGTAATGAGATTTTGTATTTTAAGATAATTGCAAACATAAATTGATCAAAAAAATAACGTTGATCTGAATATTATTTGGTCATAAATTATGGAGCTTCTAGTGGAGTCGGCCATTACGAAATTCTTGTTTTTTAATTCAATTTGTTTTACTTGATTGGAATACAAATTTATTCCAGACAATATGAAACGATCCCTTGAGAGCTTTACGAAATTTAGGAAAATCTTTTTGAAATATTTATGGCAATGCTAGAAAAAGCAAGAAAGTTGGCAAACTCAAACTCATCTCGATTGCTCCTTTTTATGTGACCCATCTAAAGCCAAAATTGATCGTTTTTGCAATGTATTGCACCAAAACATTAAAACTTAAGCTTAATTGGGCTTAAAGAACTAATAAATAGATTTCAGTTAGAACTAGAATATAAATTTTTATAAAGCCCTATAAAAATCACGTACTCAAGTCATGTTTTTACAATAAGCAGAAGAACTCTTAAGGTGGTCAAATAAAACCCACACACATTGACTTCTTTATATTGCGATTGTGATTCCTTTATGTTCCTTTAAATGCCTCCTCTCACTTGAACTAGATAACTAAATTGGTTGTATAGAAAACTTTTATTACTTTATCATAAAAATAAAAGTGCTAAATAAGTTTTATATTTCTCTTAGAATTCTCTTTTAGAACCTTCGTCAACTTGTGACATGCATGTCCCGCACATTAGATTTTAAATAAGGATTTATTATGAGGGCAAATTTTGTTGTTACTATGTCTCTGCTACTGGAAATACTAGATGACTCATGTGAATGAGTCAACAATACCAAAAATAAAGAAAAAAAAATAAAGGAAAAAAACGTTTCCAACATATTTCGCACAGATTATTGTTGTCTGGGGCAATGGCCAACTTGATTTTGGGGCATGCTGCTCTGCTCTGCGTGGCCTGGAGACAAAGTAACCGCCAGCTGTTGGTCCACTAAAGAAAAACTGTGGGAATAGAGTGAAGTGAATTTTGTTGAGCTTTTTTGTTTTCTCTACCATTGGAGCCTGAGATTTAAGAAAAAAAATAGGCAAGGCCCCATGCTGGGGGCTCTATTTGGCAACTCATTTAAAGTGAGAGAAGGTTTTTACAAATTGAATAATTTCCCATTGCTATAGTAAATATACTGAAGGTCAACGTGAGCTTCATTAGTGGGCACAAAGCAGAAGGCTAATTAAATTTGTTAATTTCCAAAGGCTAATGCAATCAGAAGAGTTCTTTTATTTTTGCATCCAGAGGAAGGCAAAATACTTAATACGAAAACTATGCTTAAATAGATAGTAGAGATATCTTCTTACATCATTAGAGTTTTATGAGAATTCAATGGCAAAAAATAATTCAGCGCCTCTTAGATATTGGCCATTGATATTTGTGTTGTTTATGAAAAGACTCACAAAAAGATTCTTTTGTTAGGTGAACGTCCATAATGAATAGCACAAATATAGGCGATAAACTACTGTTAACTAGCAGTATTTCATTGCGGGTTATTAAGTTATTTGGGTCAAGCAAAATAGTTTTCGCAAAAGAATAACCCAAGTGCTTATATCGATGCAGTGACTAGTAAATCTTTGAAAATAAGTTAACCCAAAAGTAAAGGCCGTAGGCGAAACTCTCATTGCATCGCAGATCATCCGTTTGCCTTTGGTTCTATTGACAATCTTCTTTTATAGGCTCGATTCAAAAAATACACTTTTAAAGTGATGGAATTTAGGCTTATTTTGAGTTCAGGCCAGTTTCGGGAGAATTACAATGGTAATGATTGAAAGTTACACTAATTTTTTTGTACCGACAACAAAATTGTACAAAATTGTATAAAGTTATAGATGCCTTAAGAAGGATATGAGCTAAGCCAAATTAACACAATTTTGTTTAATAACTCTCATCCATTTGAAATGCAATTCCGTATTATTTCTTCAACTAACTGAAACTTTGATTTTTGAGAAACGATTTCATAGTTTGATAAGATGTTCCTCTTAAACAAAGGATTTTCACGAATTCTCTTTTGAAGGCAACTTATTTAGAAAATGAAATTTAATGACTACCTAACAATATTTCGCTTCAGATGTTAAACTAAATTTTCTTTTTTTAAGTTATGGCATGCAAATTAGTTATAGGTTAACGGTTATGAGTTATGCAACTAATTTTCACTTACGTAGTGTTGTGGGCGTGGCCGCCAATGACGATGACTTGCTGCGTGTCGATTGTCCCTTTCCCGTCTGTTGGGTCTTTGGTGGCGGTCCCAGATCTGTCGGTGATATACTCAAATTGCGCACATCACGCTTTTTGGCAGCTCCTGCAATCGAGACAAGTAAAAAAAATATATATAAAGAAGATTATAAAAGTGAAATGGAATGCCATCAATACTCATATACTTCATATACTTTGGGAGGGTATGTCAAAATAATTTATGCGGCAACACGTTTGGGGCTTGGGCTTAAAGTTAAAGCGATTTTTCTCTTGTTTCTTGATGGGTTGGGTTTGGTACATAAACAGACAAACAGGGAGAAACAGTCAGTCAGTCATAGGTATATTCCATTTAATGATAACTCAAAATGTTTTCTGTAGATTAAAGCAAAACATTTCCATAATTGAACTGTTTAAAGTGGAAGAGGGGAGGAGGAAAGAGGTAAAATTAGATGAGCATTATGCAATGGCATGTTCTTCACCAACAATTAAAGCCCTCCTGCTGGGGGGCATCTTTGCAGATGAAAGAGAGATACAGAAATAGATTTTAAAAATTTTATCTTATAATTGCATTTTTATCGCTTAAATACTAAAATTAGTTTTCTCTTCGTTTCACTTTTCTGTCTAGTGTAAGCCAACAAAAGTTTTCCTTTTCGTCCTTTCGAATGGTCACTGCGTGATAAGCCCCCCTTTTTTTTAGCGTTACGTGACATTGTGTGGCAATCTTGCCCCTTGATAAAAGTTTTTAATTTTTATTATTTGCTAAAGCCGCGTGCAACTTTTGCCCCTTGCCCCATTAGCCTGTTTTCTCATACACATTTTCATTTTTTTCGTCTAGTGCAATTAGCTTAGAGCTAAAAATAAAATTTATTAGATTTTTATGCAGCTGTGCGGCAACCGCAATGGGAATGCATTGTGTTGGTTTTGACCGTCGACGAAGTAGTCTCAACTTCTTCCGCTTAATGTAGACATCGTTTAACACGTTGTTGGCCCCCTTCTTCTTACCTCTTAGACAATACGATGTGCGAAAAAAAAACAGAGAATACAAAAACTATTGCCTCAAAGTGTTGATGTTGTAATACGGAGCAAATTGTAAATGCAAAGAGTTCGCAAAGATGTCTTACTTAATCATTCAGCGAATTATGATAAGATCTAACAAGGTCTATGATATCCATTTTTGGGTTTTTACTGACCTTTAAATTGAAAGCGATAGTTTTGTTAGACTTTTGGTCACTAGGGAGTATTATAATTATTTAAGTTTATACTATAATTATTTACTTTTTTATCATTTATTATTATTATTGATATTAGTTAAGCTGAAACATGGTGCGTATACGTTATTATCATCCAGATAATGAAAGCCAATAAAAGGGGCGAATAATTTCAGCTGCTCTCGTGCGACAAATCCGCCACTGTAGTATTTATAGGTACAATTTAATGATATTTATATAACTTTTTAACATTATAAATTAAAGCCAATTACTGTATGGTGTGGGCTTTTGTTGCAGAGTTTATTATAGATCTCACCCTGTGTGCAGTTTTCTTTCGGATTGTCTCCCCTTTCAATCAATCTCTTTGGAGACATTTGGAACTCACCTTTTGTCGATGCTTTTGATGTACGTTTGCCGAAACTGCCAAAACGTTCACGTTCGATCATTTGGGTATGAATATATCGCTCGGAATACGAACGCGACAGTTTCTCCTTGGAACTGTGTGCACCCATTTTGTGATTGTAGCCTTTTAGTCTTTTACTCGGTTTACTCTCTATCTTTTGAGATAGTTATCACAATATATTTTAAATTTCACTTTCACAGAGCAGCAGCAGCAGATGGAAGACGAGAAGGGGAAGGAGAAGCTGCACTAACAACACCCGCGCACAACATTCGCCAGACGATGTCGGCAAATTTAATTTGATGTTGTCGTCGTCGTTGTCGTTGACAATTGCCGCATGAATGCATTTTCTATTTTTCCTTTTTCATTATTTTTTCCTTTTTTTTGTATTATTTTATATTAATATATTTAGTTTTTCTTGTCTTGTGTCTTGGTTTGATTTAGCTGAAGGTTGACATTCCAAGTTAGTTGGAAACTGCAGCTAAGTGACATGAAATGAATTTATAACTCTTTTAATATGGATTCAGTTAATTAGCCATTAAACCAATTTAATTAGTCGCCTCATAAATGCCACCCACTGAAAATCAAGGAAATCTAGTTTAATGCCAACAAATTTAATGGCTCTTTCAATAAAGAAAGACAGTTTTCCTTATTTTTTTATAGTACCCACAACCTAGACACAAAATTTGCCGTCAAAACAATCTCAATCTCACAATTTTTAGTTCCCCGTGTCTTTTGGGATCAAAGGGTATATCAGTGCTCGTTTCCTAATTGAATTTACGTAAAAAATCAAGCGAAAAGTAAAGAAAACGGCAACTTTTTGCTACCTCAATAAAACAAAGGCTTAAATAGAGCAAAAACGGGAAACTAAGATTAGACAGATCATTTGTTAATCATTTAACGCAATGCATTTTCACAGGGTACTTCAAATGGCTGCATCTCACTTAAAAAAATTCTCTTCTTAATGCGTATTAACTTCTAGAGGAATTTCGCAAACGAAATATGTCTTGAGCATTTTGATAAATTGCGGCCTCGTTTTTCTTTTTCATTCTAGCAGGTGCTCCTATATCCCAGCCAAGAAAACTATTGCCACATAAACCAAATAAATCTTCCAAGTGGAGTGAAGAAAAATTTATAACGTGGCTATGTGCCGGCCCGCATATCCCCAACTCAACTGACTCAGACACACACACACACTGGGACAACATTTCCTCACACCAGATCTCCTCCTGCTTTGCTGACAGGTTTGAATGTCATCATAACTTAACAAAAGCAAAGAAGTCTCAAAGAAAAGACAACGAGGGAGAGAGGAAAAAAAAGACCAGATGAAACCCAAAACGAAATGAGCTGACAAATTGCGGGCTATGATTTGTGGCAGCATTTGGTTTATTGGGAACACTTCGGGCTAACAAACAACTAGAAGAAAAAAAAAGAGTAGGTACGTAGTCACAAAAAAAGGGAAATTAATGCCGGAAACAGTGGGCCAAAAAGCTTAATATGTGGGCAAATAATTGGAACAATACTTAATATAATATTAAAGCTAGAAACATTACATTGCTTTAAAAATATAAATTGTTTTCGAAATTATTTCTTAAAATTCAAGTGAATAAGATTTCAATTTCAACTAACTGAAATATTTAACTTCAAGCAGTTTATAACTTGAAAGTAAATTAATGATTAAATTTCTGTTAAAGCGTTCCTGGAAGTTAACTTTGTCACTTACTAAAAAATAAGTTTAGGTGAAAATTTTGATAAAATTTCTTATCTAATCCCCTTAATACCTCTTTATTTTTGGGTAAACGCCCCACTGTATGAGCTATGCACGCATACTAACACAGAAGGAGCGCAATCTCATGGCTAAAAATACTTTTGGCGCCCTCTTTTTTGAGTCAGCAGGTTGGGAAAGGGAGACGGGATGCCGGGGAGTGATGGGCATAGGCAGCCCTGCAAATGTCATTTCTCGACCAGGCCAAACTAAAATTAGCCCCCATGGAAAAGGTGTCAACTGTTCGATGTTAAGAGGAGAAACATTATCTCTCTCTCACTTTTGTGTGTTTCTGTTGTTGTGTCTCTGTAATGCTCTAAATTTAATGACAGTCGATTGGAAAAACTTTAAATAGAGAGCATAATTAACATGCTTGGCACATGATTGAACATGATCCGCCTTAAATGCCGGAAGTTTTTCCACACCAAGCGGAAATTGTGGGCCGCCCTCAAGGGCATTTGCTGTCATTCATTTGCGGCTGATGTTGCTGATGTTGATGAAGTTGCTGTTGCTGCTGCAGCGACTGCTGCTGCGGGGCCATTTAATTTAATATGCAAAAATTGAATTTGACTTTCAATTAAAACTTGGCTCCACGCCCACGCAACAAAAAGCGAAAAAAAATGAAACAAATACAACAACAACTGCAAGTTTTTCCTCCACCTTAGCTCAGGTGGAGGCAAATGTGGCGCTGATGGCGCTGAAGAAAAACCAATTAATTGAGAGACAGTCAGGCGACAAAAGGAAGTTGGTAGAAGCATTGAGCAGGAGCAGGTGAGCATAAATATGCATAATTTAATGGCAACGGTAACGGTAACGTTAACAACTCTCCGAGTAGAGAGCGAGTTGAGTTTGCAGCAAGTCCAAAGATGGTTGAAACCCTTTTTACATGGAAAAGGTGTGGAAAGGTGCAAATTGCAGCAGTTACTAAAAATTAAAACCATATAAAAACGCGCATTTCCAGCTGTGGCTTGGCTAAAACTAATTAAAAACGAGGGCATAAAAAAGGGAATAAATAACCGAAACAGTTAGATAGAAGAAAATCTTCTGAAGCTTAATTTAAAATGCCCTAAAACCAGTATAGGAAATTTATTTATTTCGGTTCTTCTTAAAAGTATCTGTGGTTTATTTTAACTATATACATTTCTCTATTATAACCGAAACTTAACCTACTATCGCAATCATTTCTAAAACCGTTTCTCAGCTTGAAGCATGACAACAATTTTTTTGGGTTTGGATTAGTCTCTCGTCAATCAAGTATTAGTAAAAAACATAAAAACTCATCGAATTTTTATCAATCAAGTATTAGTTAAAAATTCTTTAAGTTTCTATGGCTCCACCAAAAACTCAAGTTTTTTAATCATCTTCAAAACACTTAAAAAACGTATTCAAATTAAGCTCTAATTATAAACTTATGACTATGGTTTAAGTTAGATTCATTACTCTTTTTAAAAACATTTCGACTATTATTTTCTTTGTTTTTTTCTTTTAAAACAAGTACAACTAAAATATTGTTACCATCCTTGAAACTGTCAGGTCAATTGTTATCATTATCGCATTAAAAATAACGTTTTATTAGGTATTTCGGTTATTCTGTCAATGGGGGATCCTCGAGTATAAAGGAGAACCATAAAAACTAGTAAAAGTAAAAGAAAACTCAACTGTTTCTCCGTTTAACCGTTTAAAACCATTAAAAAATTGATAATCGAAAGGCCCATAACGAAATTGAGTGCCTGCTATAATCGGTTCCGCCTAAAACTTGAAATAAATTGTATAATCTTTAAATTCCCATTAACACAAAGCTTAGGAATCAATACAATATATTAAGATGAAAATTTCTGGAATTTAAAATATTTTTCCCACACTCTTCGAAATCTTCAAGAAAAATGTGTAAAAAAACACAAACTAAAAAAAAAAAAAAAACGATATATATTTTTATGTCTCTTTGATAACCATAATGAAAATTGTGCCAAATAGCCATAGACGGTTTCTTTATGTTCTGCGTTTTGATCTATTTAATAGTCCGATTTATGATCATTCTTTTTCTTTTTTATATGGCCTATAAAATCGCTAAAACTATTGCAAAGCCATAAATCAGAGTGAGTTCAGTGCACTGCAGAGCTGGAAAACTTTAGACAATAAAAACTAAATTTACCAATTAACATGGATATAAAGGTGGAAAATGTGCATTTTAATTAATGTGCCGCAGATAAGTATATACATGATGATACGCCTTCAGCGCCCTCTCTTCTCTTCTCTCTTCTCATTAACTCTAATGCAGGTCGGTGTCCGGTCTGGTTAATGGTTGCTAGATTTTGAGATAAACAAATCATTAAACCGAACTGAAATGGCTGGCCAAACAGGAGGAAAACTGCGAAGAAAACTTCCCCTCAGAATGTAAATGCATGTAAATGCATTTTGCAATTCAGCCCGCAAATGATGTCATCGAAAAACTTCCGCTTTTCTTTTCTTGTTGTATTTTTCTTTATAGCATTTCGATCCAGTAAATTTAAGAAAAAGGGCGCTCGGCCAAGACAAATTTAGACGTTGACATAGATTTGTGTGTCATATTAAGTGTACCCATTTAATATGAAAATGTAAATAAATCGGGGCATATTGGGCACATTGATAGATATAGAAATGATTAGATTTATAACGATTAAAGAGAATGTGAGAGTTCTTTGCCAAAATTAAAGATTGAAAATAGTTAAAACAAAAGCTTTCGACTGAACTGTCTAAATTGACGCTCCTTGTTTGTTTTCACTTAGAAGCTTTAGTTGTTCGCTATTTTAAAAATAAGGATTTTTAGACGTTGTGATATAACAAAATAAGTGAATAACCTACGATAGGGGCATTGGCCTACTGATTACTCATATTGAGGTATTAGTGACAACTCTTTCGGCAGAGAAAAAGATTTTGAAAGAAGATCAAGAAAGGTTGAGTCTTTATTGGAATGTTGAATGAAATGTGAAGCCCAGGATTTCTTTACATTTTGCATTTGAGTTGTTATTATCAAAAATTCAATAGATTCTAAGTTTTGTAGCCACAAAAAACGATTTCCCATAGTAAATCCATATATGGTTCACACTTGGCCATAAAAATGAATCGAAAATTCAGATCTTGCCAACAAATTAAAAAAAATTGGTTGAGATAAAAGTTCTTAATAGATTAACTGACGTTGGCAATGTTGAAATATAACATCAGATATATCTAACATTTCCATAATACACCTCAACACACCTATAATCAATAGCCAATGCTATATTTTAAGAGATTTGATTGCCAAAAATTTATTCCAAGGTACATCCGCATTCGAATATAAGTAAATTAAAGCTTGCAAGTTGTTCTATGTATCCGAAGAAGATAGAAAAAAAGGGGGCAAATGGCACAGACAAATGCAAATGCGCTCATAATGCAATTTTATTTTTAAAATTTTGTCGTTTTCACCACTTTGTATACATAGTTAAATATATGTGTTTATGTTTTGTGTGCGTCTTTTGAATATCTTTTTACTTATATCCACATTGGCTTTGGTTTGTGGCACACTTTTCATCTAGGAACAGCAGCAGCAAGTGGCGGCAATTTGTTATAGAAAATATACGAAATATTTTCTATACAAAATTTAAGTAGATTTTTTTTTTTTTTTTGTGTTGTTTCTTTGTTTTGCCGCTTCTGTGTGAATTTGTTAAGCCAACATATAGCAAATGTTAATGCTAATGCCATTCTCTTAGTCTTTTGTGTTGAAATGAAGACAAACAACCTCATTTGATGTCTAATTGAGTTAGTTGTCGTCATCGCCAAGTTAAGGCAAATTTGTGGAAAAATGAGGTTGACAATTCTATTCTCATTATGCCAGGCAGCAACTAAGAAAAATGTTCTCAAGACAAATAGATATGGAAAAATGCTCACAAAAGATGTTGTAAGAATTATGTAATTAGTTGACTTGGGTAATTAGTTGAAAGGAAATAAATATACACACAAACTTTTACTATATTTAAGTCAAAAGAAAATTCCACAAATCGTACACGAAAGCAAAAAAAAAAAAAAAAATCGAAATTTATTTATTAAAACACTAGAAACGTAAATAAGATTTCTATTACTTATGTGTGCTTAGACCCTCTAATGAATTGTGACGACAAAAAGCAGAGGCCAAGCACTAACTTAATGCTTCCGGTTTTTTGGTTGTTCGTCCAAAAGTAACAAATTCATTTTCGGTTTAAAAGACGACACGTGCCAGGCCGAGCACCGCACTAACTTTATTTTGGGCAGTTACTACGAGTGGGTCATCAAATTACAATATGAAACAATTGCTTTGTAGTGGGGGCCGTACAGGAAATTGCGCTCTGACTTTAATGACACGATTAATTTATTGCATATGGCCCCATGACTTGTGGTGGTGGGGTGGGTTAACTTCACTTAAGTGCATTTTATGGAGGAAATCCACTTGTAAAATATTAGAAGACGAAGAGGACCACCACTTGACTCACTTACTCACAAAGTCAGTCCGACAGTCACAACTCTAAAAGCATGCAATGGCTCATTTTGATATGCAAATTAGCCGCAATGCATTATTCGTTCGTGCCCAAACATAAGGCAAACTCAAGACGCATAGGTGGAGGAGACATGGGTCTCTCTCTGTCTCTCTCTCTTTCTCTTTAAAGTTTAAACAGATGAGGCTCAAGATGCTGGGAGCAACCGTCAACGGGTCTTTTGAGGGGTGCTTTATCTCTCATTCAACAACTCAACAAACATTTTGATGCCCACAGCTGTGGGTTTCGGCTCTAACTGCTTTGCGATCAATCAAAGCTAACTGAATGCAGGTGAGACTAAGAACTAGAGACTAAATGAAAATCACTTAATGACTATTGTATACTCTTTAAATTAAAGTTATATATAAAATCTGCAAACGAGTATTTGTTTTAGAAAAAGGTATCTTAAAAGTAGCCAAATGTTTTTCTTTTAATAGCTTGAGTCACTTCAATCTAACAAGAGCTTGAAATAACTTTAACAAATATTGAATAATCAAATTTTTTTCTTTTTAAAACTAGTGGTGATTCATTCATTTCATTATATTATGAATGAAAACTTTGACTATGAAACATATTTATTTGCTTATAGCCAAGTGTATTCAATATTGATATGATTAAATCGATTTTTTACATATGTCTATAGATGTTATGGTATTTATTGTTATTAATTCTCATAGTGTTATTATTATCATTGTTTTAATATTATATTGTTTGATATTTCATCCTAGATTTCATAACTAAATAACTTATGTTTGAACGTTTCAATTTTGCATTAAAACAGGTCTAAATAACCCAACGGAATATTTTTCCTAGTCGGGTCGTAATATGCAAGTGGATTACTTTACAGTTTGAAAAATATTCTATTTAGATGCACACATTTATAATTATATAGAAATCATGAAATTTTATTGCTTTTAGATACAAAAACATTTAATTTTTTTGGTTCTACATAAATTTGATTAGACCCTAAAAAATCATGTTAAATAGAGTGTATGGAAATTGAGTTGGATCTCAAACAAAATGCCGCTCGTTAAAATGTCTGTGGCGTTTTTTGGACACGCTAGAATTGAAATGCGATAGAAATACACGCAGCACACACACACATAGGCTTACACACATACATACAGACACTTATCGACAACAATCAAAGCCGTCATCGTGTATTTGGATTTTGGTTCAGTGACCAGTGAAAATTTGTTGCTATATAAATAAACAGCTGATGTGGTCCCATTTTGTGTTGTTTGTGGCCTGTTTTGGTTTTTAGTTTTGTTTCGCTGTATGTTGTGATTGGCGTTAGCCAACATATTCATGGCATATAAGCGCTTCATTATGGCAAAAATGAAAAGTGTTTCCATTTTCAATAAACGAAAGCAGCTCAGACAAAAAATTATGCAAAATATATATATGAAGAAAAGGAAAAAAAGAAAAGACCCAACGCCGCCTCAGACAATACAATTACATAGCCGTGGTACCTACTGCTGCATTCAGCGGATATTTCTTCAAGTGAAAGTTGACAGCGATCTAGTTTTCCTCTTTTATTTCGAACTTTTAAACTAAACTGAGTTTTTGTTAGTTCCTGAGGTACCTACAATAATGAGAGGGGCTAGTTTAGTTTTAGTACAAGGGCGTCAATTATTGTGATTATGGGTAACAGTTTGATTTTTTTTTTTTTGCAATTTCCCTGAAAATGTGACTATTACGATAGGAAATGCATCCGAATGACATGGAAAGCCGCTTGTAAACGGATGTGAGATAAGTTTAAAGTTTTTGTTACCGGTTTGTTTACCTGTTGTTGTTCCTATATGTTTTTCCTTCTGCATTACAACCGGCAACATTTTGATGTTAGATGTATTCTAAGAGACTATTGATATAGAAATGACAACATTTCGTTAGCTTTGCTTTGCCAAATTGCAACGATACTCGTTGATATACATTGTAATATCGTTACGGTATTTCGATTATGTTGAAATTTGCAACATTTATGTTAACGCTTTATGATTTCGGTTACCCAACTTATACCCCATACTAGATATGAATTCTAACAAAAATGAAATGAAATAGGTGCAAAGCTAACTTTCCCAGCAAATAATCGTACTTTGTCTGCCAATTCATGTTGAAAAATTCCTTTCTTTTTTTTTTTTTACTTTCTGTATTTGTGCAATAAAGTTTTCCATGCATTTTCTTACTTTTTTTCTCTTTTTAATATCAGAAAAAAAAAACTTAACGCCCACAACACTTTCTCGCATAGTTAAGCAGTTGAAAATGAAAAGAAATAATGGAATGAATGTAAAAGATATTTCTGTCTAGCATTATTTTGCAATTTCTCACATAATTATTAAAAAAGAGACAGACAGAGAGAGACAGAGAGAAACCGAGATTGCAAAGCAAACAAAAGCCACAAAACTCTTGTCAGATAGGCAGCAAAACGCTGAGAGAAGAGTTGGAAAAAAATGCAAATATGATAATGATAATGTTGGAAAAACAAGCACGCCAAGTGAAAATTAAGAAAAAGAGCACAAAAAAAAAAAAAAGAAAAAATAATAAAAGAGGGGAAAACGTCATTCTTCTTCTAACGTCAGTCAGTCACTCAAAGAGAACAAGACGCAATAATAGAAGCAGCTCAGATTCAGTCGTAAGCCCAGAGGCACTTCTAAGCCGCATCAAAGACAAGGACCGGAAACAGGTGTCGTCTAGGCATTTCGTGTAAAACATTCTTACATAATAATCATTGGAAAAATGGTTTGGTTTTAACAAATTTGAAATGAAAATTGTAAGAATTATAGCAAGCCAAGGCAATGAAAATACATAACAAAATACGTATCTAGCGCCGCAGGATATTAACAGTGAATTTTTGATTTGGTTTATTATGGTTAACGGTTAGTGACTTTACAAGTCTGACAATTTTGGTATAAGAAAGTGTTAGTAAGGTGTTACCCAAAGTGACTTGTTTATAACAGAGGAAATCCTTCTAGGACATCCGATGATCTTTTGTTTTTCCAAGTCACTTTGAGTAACACTTAACTAACACTTTGTTACTTTTAGAAACATTTATGAAATCAGAACCGGCCTGTTCCATTCTAATTCAGTTTTACAACAATTTTATCTTCTAATTGTTTTGGAATTGCAAATTGTTTTTAAAATATTGATGATTAACTAAAACGTTTCAAAGGAATAACTAGTAAACTGGACTATTTACTCTGAATGGAAAACAAGTTTGGCTTTAATATCTCTGTTTAACCCCCTTAAACGTGTATAAACTTAATTCAAGGGTAACTCAAAAGTTAGACCACTAACCATAGAATACATAATAGACGTCAAACTCAAGATTTTTGATTACAAACGCTAGCCTGAGCGGGAACCCCAGAGAACTTCGGCAAACCGAACAGCGTAGAACCCCAGAGAGCGGCCACAGCGAGGCGAAAAACATTCGCTCGCAGCAGTGTCGCTACGCATCGACTACCGAAGACGCAGGCGGCTCTATGTCGCTGTCATTTCGTTCTGTCTATGTATATGAGCATGTACCGACGAGTGTACATATACAGACGTTTTATAAACACCTCTAAGCTCATTTTTTTAAGGATCAAGGCAATAGCCAACCATCTCAATTAAATCTACTTTATTTTATCATTTTCGATTGTAGTTATAATCAAATTAGAATTGTCTCTGCTTAACCTTATTAACTACATATATGAAAAAAATCAATAAAAATGGAAATTATTAGGGGTTTATATGGCCTTTTTTGGTAGCAGGAAATATTTCATGACTTGTTTTTTTGCCTGCTTCGCTAAGCCCTCTTCATTATAATGAATGTTGGGGTTACATTTTTGATCTCAAACTTTGAACAAGAGGCACGTTTCTAACTATAGGTAAATGAACTTTGGCGCCCTTCTAGCCCTCTTCCGCTACTCCACCACCCGCATCTCTTGTTTCTGCTTACATTGGCTAACAAAACCTAACGGTATTGCCCAGAGTTTTGTGCAAAAAAACAAAAACTTTCGTGAGAAAGGCAAAGAGTAAACTGTAACAAAATGATTACGCTCTCTCAGGGGGCCGCCAACATAATTTATGGCCCAAGAACACATTTTTTTTTTTGCTGGATTCCCTCATTGTTTGGTCGGTGTTTTTTTTCGTTTCGTTTGGATTGGCTGAGCTCTCATTGATTGATTGATTGAGCGTTTTACCTTAATGCGATTTTCGAGCTTGAGGTTGAATTTTTTTTCTGTTCATTTTGCTTTGCTTTGCTTTTTGGTTATTATTCATCACACAAACTCAACAGAGAAACAAAAAACACCTTCAACTCGAGGCACATTTTGTGTCAACACCAAAAAAGGCTTTAAAAAGAATTTGAAAAATTTCAGAGCAGAAAAAATTTAGTCAAAATGTCAATACACTAACAAATAAATGATTATTACAATATAGAAATTATTTTTTTTATTAAAATTAAACAAATTCATTTAAAGATTTGGTTTGCTAGTCTCTGCTTCTCTTTTATTGTTTTAGTTACATTGAAATTCTCAACTAGTTTAGGCTTGAAAAATATGTGTGGCTACTGCAATCTCTTAGGGAAAACTAGATACTTTTGCTGCTAACAAAAAAGAAAATGGGATTAACAGATGACTTTTCATTTAACTATCTATCTAAAGGTAAGTATCTATGGGTAAACATCATTCAAAGAAATTGGAAGATGTTTTTTATTTCTTTCCAACCGTTTTGTTTTATAAACTTCATTTTCAATACACGGGGTTTGCTTTTATTTAAGTAAAAAAACCCATTGTTTTAACATTTCTGATTACAAATTTTAACTACCAATATTTTCGGTAACTTGAAATAATTTGGCCAAAATAAACGATGAAACCATGACAACTCAGTCTAGATACTTTTTCCAACATTCGGAAAACACATTTCACCCATAGGAGCTTTTAATGAAGGGCTTCCTTTTTGTGCAAATTGTTTGCGAATTTTCTTGCTGAATATTAAAGTTACATCCAAGAGCCGAGTGACGTCTCTCAGGGGAAGAAATTGTGAATGCAAGCAGCAAAAGGTGGTTAAATGATGGTTTCATTTTACAGTTGCTGAATGGTTTTGGTCGTGGTCGGTGGTCTTGAAATGCCAGACGATGCTTTTGTTTCAGTTGAAAAAGTATTTTAGACAAAAATATATACAACAGCAGCAACCGCCGGCATTCTATTGAAATGAAAACCTGTTTGTTTCGCTCAGATATATATACATACATATTGTACATGTCAAAAAGAAATACAGAGAAATCAAATTAACATTAACAAGTTGGCATAATTAAAGTGGTCTGAATGGCAGAAAGCAAAATTATAAAATTCCCTTTAATTTTGCTTCATGATTCATGCATTTTGATCTTTTGAACCTGCAATTGATTGATTTTCGTTTTCTCTTTATCACATTATCATTTCATAGCTTTCACACACACGCACACAAACACTTAAAGCATTTTGTACAATTTCATGGCCAATTTTGGTGGGAAATTTATATGTATTTTCTTTTTCTAATCAAGATCACGATAAAATACACGAAGAACTTTGCGATAGACCAGCGCAACGGAACGGCACGACAACATTGAAAACTCGACGCCGACTAAAGAGACACATAACAAACAAAAGCAGCCAAAGTTGAATCCAACAAACGTTTCAATTCGTGTGTGTGTGTGTGTGTGTGTTGCTGTTGTGCCGTTTTATCGATTCAGATATATTTGTATCTTTGTACCTTCATAGAGAGTGAGAGAAAATACTCTTGAATACAAAAGAAAATCTCTTAAATGGTCAGCCAACCAGCTGGCCACAACAAAAGCCGGTTCGCGGCTTTAACTTTTCTGGGGTTCTGCATTTTTGATCTACGTTTTATACTTATATATCTGGTTTATTTTTTTAGTCTCTCCTGAGAGAAACAAGTTTCATTTGTCTCTTTAAAAAAATGTTGCCGCAACATTGACTGAAATGCAGAGAGAGCAACAGAAAGTTTTTTTAACTTGAAAAAAAGCTTCGCTCTTTGAGTTGCATACTTTGCAGCGGAGTTGAAATTGTTTTTCTTTTTTTTAAGTTAGCGAGCGCCCATTCAAAATTCAATTTAATTGAAACCAGAGGGCCGGGGCTAACTTTGACCGCGTCAAAGTTTGTATACCCTTGCATCTTTTTTGGTAACTCTTTCCTTACCTATACCCATCAAAGGGAAAAACGTTTCATCCAAAAAAGTGCGAAAGAATGGCCTACAATCTTAGCGTAGGAAATAACGAAGTTGTTAAAAGTCACTGTTTTTCACCGCTCGTTTCTATGGGAGCTATATGATATAGTCACTCGATCTTTATTAAATTCGTCATAGCCGTTTATAGGTGTAATATTAAATTTCACGATAATAGCTGGGAAAATAACGAAGTTATTGAGAAATGTCACTATTCGTCTCTAAGGGTTGCACACTGCTGACCAAAATTAATATACCATTTTTTTGCAAGGGTATAAAAAGTAAAGCATGAACTAAAGCTATAAAATATTTAAGAATGCAAAAAGCAAAACCTTACATAGTCAAATGAGGTTTACTATTTTTGGAGTAGTCCTTAAATTGACTTGAGTTAACTTTTTGGTGAATTTTCTGTAGTACCAAAACTATAAAGTTTGTAGCAAATCATTTATTTGTCGGAAAAGGCAAATATATAAAATTTTGAAGCTCCAAGTTGTGTCCTTAGCTGCTTTGTTTTGTTGTGCACTAAATAAAGAAGACTATCGACAAAAATTTTAAGTTTTAAGGCTGAAATTATGTGAGTAAGTTGTTTGACTTATAAGAGTAAGACAGAGAGAGAGAACGAAAGATCTTAAAGAGCTAAGATCAGGATACTCTATTAATGCAAGGGCCTACAAGTTTTAAAAAAATGGCTGGCTGACTGGCGTACAAGTAACCAAAGGAAATAAAGGAGCCCGAAAAAGACATTCTGTTGTTATATTTAGCACAAGATTGAAAAAATGCGATTAATATAAGTTATTCAGTTATATCATCAATAGCATAACCGAATCTAGTTAAATGGCAATAACAGATAATGCCAAAAGCTGTCTAGGAATTCGCTTTTGAAAGCAAATGATAAAATTTTTGAATGTCATGTTTCTAACAAATAGATTGCGAAGCAAACATTGTTTATGGATAAGTCGCATATTAAAGAGCATATAAAGAGTTCCCCTTCAGCTTTGACCCAGCTCCGATGCTTTCTACATAAACTTCCAATTTAGTTGGGATAAGAGAGCCTTTTGTATTAGATGTAAACATGTCCAATACCAAATAAATTTCTCTTAATTTAATTTAAAATGTAAATAATGTAAATGTTAAGTAAAATGTGATTAACTTACGCAATGGAGCCTTAGCCAATTGCTTTGGATAACCGCTGCCAGAGACCGATGAAGATTGTGTTGTTGCTCCTGTGGCAGTCTGTGACGTTGAAGGGACGTTGCAAAGTAGACTCAATTCGCTTTGTGAGCTCTTTTGACTCTCCTTGCTATACGATCGACCACTGCAAGAGATAGAAACAGAAATAAATCAATTGTAACAATTGTAGCATACTTTTTGGTGGCACAGAAAAAGAAAGGAAATCATAAAAATTAATACAAAGTTATTCGCATTTAATTATATTTACGACCACTTTCCCAATGCAATGTGAAAACTTTAAAGTAATTTCAAATCTATTTATGAGCCATCACTTAAAAATGCGTATTAACCAGACTTCAAGCCTCGCTTGGCAAATCATAAAAAATGTAAGGAAATCATAAACAAAAACAAAGAAGAGAGGTGAAAATTGAAAAATCAATTGAAAACCCCCAACCCATCCCGAAATGACGAAAATTTATGCTCTGTCTGGGCTATTTGTGGATTGTTAAGTGGGTGAAATTTCCTTTTCATTTCTTTTCTTATGAACGACTTCCGTTCAATTCACTAATTGCAAATGCAATGCACCGAAAAAAAAAGGAATTTTTCAACAGGAAACGAAACAAAAAATGCAAAAAAAGACCAAATTAGCATTGCCAAGTTGCGTTTCCGCTGTGGCAGCAAGGCGACATAACTGTAATTTTTATTGCAAAGTTGCTTGTCAACAATTTGCACAAAAGACATTTTTCATTTTTTCAGGGGCAACAGAAAAACAAGTGGGAAAACCAAGTTGAAAAACTGACAACTCAACATTTAATTCAATTTCTTAAAGCATAATTAAATGCAATAATTGACATTATTAATGCCTCGAGCGCCGTCAAATGAGAATGGAGTTATGGGTAAAAAAGACAAAGAAGCGGGTAAAAAAACTCACTACAATTATATGGGGCAGGAGTGGCTAGAATGAGGTAAAATGATTATAAATTGAATTTTTAATGATTGGGTTCCGTTATACAAAAGTATGAGGCTCATACTATGAGCTAATTGGTTTGGGGTGTCATGTTGTAAGTATATCACATTAGCAACTTGAGATGAATTTAGTTTGAAGTTATTCCCTTAAATATTTGTCATTTTTAGTTTATAAATTCGATTTTATAACAATTTAAAGAACTACTTGAATAATACCTTTAACACCTTTACGAGGCTAAACTTTTAATACTGCTACTTTAAATAGGATTTTTAAGATAGGGGAAATCTTGAATTTATATAGAAATTTGTCAAATAAATGAATTTTTCTTTAAATTTTTACCTTTTTTTTTTTTGAGTCTTGTATACCAATTGATTTCTTAGACAAGAATATGTAATATAACGCCTTTCTTAATATTTTAATCGAACTTTAAGCCGGCTGGGCTTATTTCTGACTTACTTAACAATTGAAATTTCCAAAAATTATATAGCCAAACTTTCTTTAGCATAAATTAAGGCCTGGACAAAACCAGGACGGGGGTCCAGGAGGTCTGGAGCTCCAAAAATGTCAGTAATTTTAAAAGGATTTCACTTTTTTCGCCTGTTTATAAGCCCAACTAATCATTCTTTAAAATTGACGTGAATAAATCTTCATACTGACGAAATGACGTTATCGAATATTACTAAAATTACTAAACCGAAAATATTTTTTTTTCTTATCCGTCTATTTATTTACAGACTGTAAATAGCTGTAATTCTTAGCGTAAATTGTTCCAAAACATCTTCGACTTAATTTTTTGAACATGAATTCTTGAATTTAGTTTTAGGGTATTTATTTTTTAAAGAGGTGTCTGGTTCTTTATAAAATTTAAAAATATGATAAATGTAGGTCAAGATGTACCCAAAGACCAATGCGCAATTCATTGGCAGAGTGCTCAAAGTAATTAGTTATTACTTTATATTAAATTTTAACTAATGCCAAATTAGCTCAAGTAATAAACCACTTTAGGCTCTTTTTTTTTTGTAAATTTTTATAACAAGTTTTCCAACCTATAATAAACTTAATATGGCAAATTATTCTCTAATTTTTGCAATAAAAAAACCATGTTAACTTATTTCCCCAGGTAAAAGCAATCCGCAACTTATTTTATGGCCTTTCTTCGACACGACATTTTCACTGTCAAGGTTTCTTCTTGAGTTTTTTGTGTGTGTGTGTGTGTCACCCAATTACCTTTTAAGGTGCCGCCTGGAACTGAACCAAGCCTTGCCATAAATGCAATTTACAATGAAAAGTTTTCCGCCGCAGCAGCGACTACAATAAATTTCCGCATTAAATATTTGTAACAAGTTCATCAATTTGGACTAGGTAAAACTAAGTAAATAGTTTAAGCTTCAGCACAATTTCAAAAAATGGCAAGTGAAATAGAGTGAATGAGGAAAACGAGGGGCTATTGACCGGTAAATAGATTTAATTATGCAAATGTAAAATGTTGAGTGACGAACAAATTCCCCTTGGTCCAACACGCTGCAAAAAAAAGTGCACTCAAGCGTTAAGCATTTTTGCGGAAATTGAACGAGAGAATCGAAAAGTGGGAGAATTTGAGATAAAGAGCACGAGAAATAAAGAGAGTATTCACCTAATTTATTAAACCAATTTCAAAAGGGGGAAATGCGTAAAAGAAAATATTTAAAACATGGAAAATAAATACAGGACGGACTTCCCGATTTTTTTTTTTCATTTTTATAAATAAAGCAAATAAGCTGGAATTCGAATTTGTAGAAATTTCAAGTTTTTTAAGTTCTTTAGAATTTATATAACAGAAAAACCAATAAGTAAAATGGAAAATCTCTACGTAAAGCAATATTCTTCAATATGAAGACCGATTGAGGATCTACATATATTTCATATATTTCTGTGGGAAATTTTTCATAACCTTTTTCGTGAACTAAAGAAATTTCCAAATTGATCTATCCTTAGATTTAAAGTTAAAAAAAAAAATTCTTTAGAAAAGTTTTTAAAGTTTTACCTTGGACTGAATTTAATAAAGGTTTAATTTTTTTGTCGTTGCCTTAAATCTCTGACGTTGTTATAAATATTTATTATATCATCACAGACAAAGTACACGAACTCGTAATTAAAATGCATTATTAATGAAATGCAAATGTCGAGAAAATTAATGTAAAATGCAATAGACGATGCAACACTAGCTGCTACTCAGTTTCTCCCTCCGACTCTCCCCTGCATTTTCCCCATGAGACAATTTCACCCTCTACTCATATTAAGCTAGTCAGTCACATTTGTCAACCGTTCATGTCGTCGGCAGCTGTCACTCTAGTCGTCCTCCTTGCCCTTGGCCACCTTTACGACGAACCTTTTCGTTGTGGATGGGTTGGCCACCATTTTGAAGGTAAAGAGGAAATGTATATATTAGTGCATGTTTCCACCCGAGACCCATAATTAACTTTAAAGCACGCAACCGCTCCCCGATCAAGTTATATTTATATCAATTTAAGTTTTCGTTTTAATTTAGACCTTCAAAATTATACAGTCTGTTACCTATAAATGGTTTTCAAAAGTATTTTAGGGCATAAATTCAATCATTAATTTCTTTAAATGTAATTAAGTTGTAAGAATAAAAACAGCTATTATTATGGAGTTTATCTTCAAATCTTTGGTATAAAGATTCATAAAGGACAATACTTTAGGTTCCATCAGATAATGTTGTGGTTAGATATTTCTAAATTTATTCAAATTTTCTGCTAAAATTTTATTTATTACTTGAAATATTAAACAAATTTAACAACCAATTGAAACTAAATAATTAAGACATACAGTTCTTTTCTATAAGTATTGATTAAAAGTGAGTTTTGCAAACACAACACTAAAAGCAATTAAAGTTTAATCTTCGTATTTGAGTTTTATTTGGTCTGTGGCCTTTCATTGAGAATTTATTGAAAATCCTGTGTGATTTATCACTCATCAAGTTAAATGGCTTTTGTCTTTATGTGTTACATCACTTCTAACTAATGCTTTCCTTCGAAACTGTTTTTTTTTTTTTTCTGCTTTCTCCTGTCTAAGCTGCTATACACACATCTCTCCCGAAACCCTTTCTTTTGCCCATCCATTCAAATTGCAATCCGACAATTGTTCTTTTTTTTCGTTTATTGATGCCACAGGCAGCATTTTAATTGCTGTCATGTCGTTTGATCCGAGGACATTGAGAATTGAAAAGAGAATATTGTCACAAGGCCATAAACACTATGGATTTTATGGTCTTATGCCCATTTGACCCTTGCTCTTTACTGGGGTGCTCTTTACTCTTTTTATTTATTTTTTGTATGACAATTATGTGAGTTCCGCTTTTGGTACTTGCCACTTGCTAGGCAGCTTCCTCAATAACTTCAACAGTCTGAATGAGAATGAGATTTTTGCATATTATGCAATTGTGTGCAAAATTTTCCATTTGGCAACCACAACTACTCCGTAGCTCCATTACCCATGGTCGCCTTTATGGTTCTTCTACTGCTGCTGGTAACAATTCTTGTTTTCTTAATGAGCTTCCATTAAACTTAATTGCAGTTGAAACTGTTTGCTCAGTACCCGTGCCCCCTCTTCTCAGTGCCTCAGTGCTTCTGGCTCCACTTCTCTTGTTTGCTTGGTCAGTGACGGACTTGGGATCGCAGACCAGGCGGGGCTTAAGAATTGGCACCGAAACTTTATACAACTTGTGGTTAAGAAGAAAGATTCAATATACCAAACTTGTTAATCATACATAAACTTAAACTATTTCGTAAAGTTGATTCATGTAGATGTGAGGCTAGAGCAAGTGATGAATGGTATCTCTTTTTAAAGTGGGCCCATTTCTTTTAATCGGTTAGTCCGCCACTGATTGAGATTATGATTGCAATTTCTTTAGTTTGTATGCACAAAGCAAACAACTCTGACGGATGATGAGATTCTGGATGTTGATATCTCTTATGACTCCCTCCTTTTTCCAAGGGATTTAATTGAAATTTCGCCTTAGCCAATTGCAATCGGCAATTGACTGGCTGGATCACTGACTCTCTGAATGGCTGCTGGTTTTGTGAAATGTCTTTTTTGAAGTTGAAATTTGAATTGTATCTATAATTTAGTTTCATGCTCTTTTGGACTTTCACTTTGTTCGCATTGAAGTCGAAGCCAATTGCTTTGGCTGGCCCATTAACCTCAAAGCACTGCAGAATAATTAAATTGTTCACTTCCTTTCCACAATGAGTTCTTCATTATGCGGATTTACGTATGCATATATATTTTATTTCTCTCGCCAACTTTTCTGTGGCTTGTGAAAATTCACATTAATCAATTCTTTTGTTCTGGAAATAACTAGGTGACCTTTGTTTTAAATTTATGCACTTGCTCCTATACTAATTAGCAGTTCATTCGAAAAAAAAAAAAAAACCACAGAAATGAGAGAGGAAAATTAGATTTTGATTAATTTATTTTAACAAGTGTGAGAAAGTAGAATAAGGGTATAAAAAATGAAAATGAAAAATTTAATTAAATGAAAATGGAAATGATTCGTTTGTTTTTCAGTTCTTGTTTTCCGCTGTTGACGCTGTGCATTGTGTCCTCATCAATTTGCCCATAGTCTATTTCACAGAAAAGCGCATTGTCTAGATGACAACACACACATAACCAGACGAACAACTTGAACCACTCTTGCGGTTTAGATGGAGAGAGAGAGAGAAACAGCGAAAGAGACAAAGAGGTAGCCAACCAAACCAGACCCCGACCCATCCATCCATCTATCCATCCATCCAACCATTCAAACGACCAGACCAAGCACACGACACTTTTGTTTAACGCATGAGTTATTAATGAACATTAGCAGAATTTTACGTCAAAATGAACCACAAAAGAAGCATCACATAATGGCAAAAAGCACACAACATAACAAAACAACACAACACACACACACACACACACATGAATAAGAAGAAGGGCAATCCGTATAAGTACTTTTTGAAAGAGCTAATATTGATTTTCTATGGGGTGTTGAATTGTTGTTAAGAAGCATTTTCTCTGCTGGTAGTAGTTCCGCCTTCGATTTAACACGTTCATAATTTTGTTTGCTTCTTGGTTTCAAACCAGTTCAGTTTGAAATAAGAGTAAAGAGTGTCTTGAAAAACTATACTTACTGAAACAATTTAGAATTTGGAATAAAGCTTCCAGAGGCAAACATTACGGCCATATACAAAATAAAATCGAATCTTTAGCAAAGATTCACAAAGCTATAGAAAAGAATCTAAACAGAATTTGTCAGTGCGAACATAACTGTTATATATATTTAATGGTTAATTAGAATATAGACAAAGAACGTATTCCCTTGATGAATTATTTATTGCGTTAAACAGTTCAACAGTTCATATACTTAATTTGGTTTCTATTCGTGGCGTTCTGGATGTCTCATCTCTTATTTTCCTTTCACAACTTTTTTCTATTGATAAACTTATGATTAAGTTTGAGTATTTTAAATCTTCTTTCAAATTTTGTAAAATTGATACCTATAGACAACATTTAAAGGGTTCTAATAATAAAGTCTTAAATCTAACTATATTTATTTTGATGATTTTTCTATTCTTTCATTCTATGCATTATATTCAACTCCCCCTGGCACACTTGAATGTCGACACTCTTTCAACTCAAACATAATTGGCACAACTGACTGCACCTGCTCATACTGATACTCATGCTTGGCTTCGACTGCTTCTACACTTTTACCCATTTAATCATATATGGAATTGTAATTTACACTATGCTTCGATGTCGATGACAGTTGACAGCATTGAGGTTAGGAAACCATTGCAAATACTGTTACTGCAATTCTTAATGATGGCACGCTATGATGTTCAGTCATAGATATAAGTTTATATATAATATAGACACAACTTCACAAAGAGCCGACTTTAGAGAGATGAGAGAGCGAGTGGGTCTGTCTATGTGTAAATTGAAATTGTTGAGGCGATAAGAAATGTAAATACTCGTATGTTGTTGTTTTCATTTTTGCCTATGGCGTCATTTGAAAATGCCTTGGCCGCTGCCGTTGGATCGTTGACTGAATTGGCGGTTTTCTGTTAAGAAGACTCTGTAAGACTTCGTGCATATTTTCATTAGCGGCATTGTTCTAATTTCCCTTGAATGTGGAACAATGGAAATTTCAGAGATCTTTCAAATGAAATCTTTGTGAGCCACAAAGTAACAAACTAAACCATTTACATATGCATATTAAAAGGCCAAAACATTTGAAAGATAAAAGTAACCAAATTTCTGTTATCAGGTCTTTGGCGACTTGAAATATTTATCTAATCTAATAGTAGAGTGTATTTTGGCATTCTTTTAGCAGAGGTCGCAGAATATGTTAGTAAAATTTTAGACTTAGATAAATTATGAGATAACTTTGGTTTACAATTTTTAAGGTAAAGCCAGTTGGATAGTTGACAAATACTTTTTAAGTCCTTAAGTAACTCTCTGATAAGATGGCCAGTTCTTTTGCCTTTACTTACCACTTAAATTCTATAAATTAGAATTATACATATTTTATGTGGTAAATTTTAGTCGTAAAAGGAACATGATACTATGAGCTTGAAGTGTAGAAAAATCGTACAAAAGTTCATTGATCGAACTCTTGGAATCTTTCATGCTATTCTAATCTCTCATTTTCTCTTATCATTAGCTATTAAAATAATCAGCACAGTTGGAGTTAAGATGCCAGCCATTCGATGGCAGAACAAGCCAGCAGGTGATAACATTAGAAATAGACTCAATTATAGCTTCTTATATAGATCTGATTATATATTAAATACTAATTATGAGAAGCTATAAAAGTAGTCAAAGGCCAACAGATTTATTATTCATTTGAGTATTTCAATCAATATTCACATTATTCCCCAAAGCAAATATTTCTCAACAAATTTGTTTCATATTAGCAGAGAAAATTTTACAAAATATTTGTATATTTTCGATTTCCATTTGCTTTTCTCTCATGGGAAGAAACATTCACTCAGTCATAACAATTAACGCAGCGGAAACATTTTATTCCACAGATTATTTCATTGTGTAATGATTTGTTTTTCGAAATATTACAAAAATTGTTCGCATTTTTGTCAAAAAATTATTCGAAATACATATTTTGAAGTAAACAATAAACGAACACACATTTGTGGTAATATTTCTTCCCCAGGGTCTTGTATTTTCATATGATTGCCAATAGCCCATTAAAATCAAATTTACGTTACAACAATAATACTGCTATATGGAGAATATTGTATGTATATTCCATATTCAAATTGCGGTCAGCATGCAAAGGCAAAAGCATTTAACTGTATAAATAGCCACTCGAACAAATAATATTTATTTTTCTCTTCCTCTAACAGAGAAGAACATTTTAGATAGCTTTGGCAAACAAGAGGCACATATAACCACGATGTTTGAGTCGCCTCCAATTCGGGGTGTAGATAGATGGATGGACAGATGGATGGACGGATGGATGGACAGATGGATGTATGGGTGTGTGTTCTATTTTTCTGTGTTTTCGTTTTTGCTACATTAGCGCACTCGCCTGGAACTTCAGAGAGCGGAAATATGCTAGCGAAAAGTGTCCATTAAACAAATGCATAAATTTATTAATTTGAAAGTCGGCATTGGCGTCGTCGTCGTCATCATCGTCATTGTCGACGTCGACGCTTGTTTTGCGAAAAATGAAAAGCAGGAAAACAACAACACCAACTCATTTCCATGAAGATGTGGCACAACCACAACAATAAAAACTTTTAGCGAAAACCCCAACAAAAAAAAAAAGGCTGAATCTTAATTGATTCTAGGCCTTAGCAACCGGCGTCGTTCTGCTTGAGCAACCGTTAATCTTTTTCAAACCGTGTACTTTGGACGTAGCTGAGCGTAAACATTTCGACAAGTTTTTAGCAAAAGATAAAAGATCAAAAATGTGGATTTTTTTACCAAAGTTTTCTATTTTATAGTTTTTGACAAAGAGACACATTTACATGATTTCTATGACTGGGGTCATGGGAACATGTGTGAACCAAAAAACAGACAATAAATATTGTTAAGTTATTATTATAATTGGTCTTAGATTACCGATAAATACAGAATTGAAAATTGAGAGGGAGATGTTTTTGGTTTAATTTTTCAGATTTCTTGGCTGAGTTTCAACTGACCAGTTACCTATTATTCCAATCAGTTTTAAGATTTCTTTATTTCTTTATGTTACTTGGAAATATATTTTAGAAATAGTCATTATCTTCGTTAAAACATTTAATTACATCAATTTTATTATAGTATTAGAGATGAATTCTAACATTGTTCGAGGGTAGACCAAGCCTTCAAGTTATTATTCATTATGCAATTGTAATTTGGTTGCAAAAACTAACCAAAGGAACAGAGAGAAATTAAATGAAGTAAGTAAGTCGTCTCGCCGACTTGGGTATACCATACACCAGTAAAACAAATATTTCAAATTTGTAATAACTAATGCATTTGCCTATTTTCCACAATTCTGTTCACATGCTTGTTACAAGCATATCTCAGTATCTCGCGCACTTATGCATATAAGCACCCTAGCGCCCCCACCCGCCAACGGCCATCAAAGGCCTTATGCAAAAACGTTTATATGCATAACTCATCTATTTTTTGTCCGATTTTCATCAAATTTGGTATTTTGCTAGGTATTAGTATCAAATTTAAGTGTGCCAAATTTGATTGCACAAGGTAAAAAATTACGGGAGATAATCAAGTTTTTCAAATTTCGGGGGCGGAAAGGGGCGTGGCAAAAACTTTATACATACAAAATGTGCGCATTTACTATGCAAATATACATACCAAATTTGGTGTCTCTAGCTGCAATAGTTTTTGAGATAAACGTTTTTTTTGAATTGCGTGGGCGGAAAGTGGCGTGGCAAAAATTTGAAACAAACTTGATCACTCTACATACTACACGAGCCTACATTCCAAATTTGGTGGCTCTAGCTTTTATAGTCTCCGAGATCTAGGTGTTCATACGGACAGACGGACAGGCGGACGGACGGACGGACAGACGGACGGACAGACGGACGGACAGACGGACATGGCTAGATCGACTCGGCTGTTGATACTGATCAAGAATATATATACTTTATGGGGTCGGAGAAGCTTCCTTCTGCCTGTTACATACATTTTGGCGACTTTAACATACCATTTCACCCTATGGGTGTATGGTATAAAAACAACCCATATATACATAAACAAATTCAATTCGACCTTGAAATATCAGGACTAACCCAGGCAGAAAGAAATGATTTGCTACTTCCGGCCTTCTCGTAAAATGATTTTAGCACTTAATGTCTATAACACCTTATTTGACAAATATAATAAAAATTAAAAATTTTCAAAAAAGACAATAAAAAACTTTTCTTAGGTTTAATAAACAGAATAAACATTGTAAATTCACTTTTTTTGGTTGGTTAAAAGTTTGCCAAATTTATAAAATTTCTTCAACGAAAATGGCTAAACTTAAAGCAAATCTGACGTGTTCATATAGAAGAGAATGCATTCAAAACGAATTAGAGACAAGAAAAATACTTAAAAAGTTTGAGAGACTCTTCAAACTTGGAATTTCATTTAGACAAACTTCCTCTGGTATAAGTTAAAACTTTAACAAATATTAAAACACTTTTATGTAAAACTTTAATAATGGCAACACATTGAAATTTAACTAAACTTTTTTCTGGAAGATATTTATCCCATAATTTATCTCTCATCCATGAACAAAATATTAGTCTGAGATGAAAGTTTTGAGTGCTTGTGTTATACTCTATTTACATTCTTAACCTTATCCCTAAAACAATAAGATTGTTATTATTAATGCTAAAGAAAACAGATGAAAGGTTTGGTTTTGCAATGACTGATTTAGCATTACAATTATTCAATTTTATAAAATTTTTAATAGAGTGAAAAGATAACAATAGATAAATTACACTAACTTCTTAACTATGAATCCCAATAAATGAACATAGAAAATAAGCTAAATTTAATGTACATATGCATTTTATTTATTATTTCTTTTTTGCTTATTTTAGGAGTAAATAGTTATGAAAATTGTTTGCTTTTCCACCTGTGTTAGATGTATTTGTTGTACCTGTCAAACAATGTTGCCATAATGTTGCATCGTGGCTGAGTCAGTTGCCAGCAACATGAATTTTCTTCGTGGTTAACCAAAAGCGAAACAAGTGTTTTCCACTGGTTGCGCTTCGTTTGGGAAAACTGCGGCAACATTTTGCCGGCAGTCCTACTTTTAATTATAGAATTTGAACTAATTTCGCTTGTTTGCCCATTGCTGCTGCTGCTTCGTTCACGAAGTAGCTGATTTAGCCGGGACCGATGGAACCGAGCGAAAGATATTGGGCAAAAATAGAGTTTTATATGTATGTACATGTGAGTGAGTGGTGTGTGATCTACAATATTTCTTTCTTTTTTTCTTTGGTGGGGGGATTTGTATGATGCCCCGACGGTGTCGTTTTATAAATAGGCCATGTGATTCATGAGTTGTAAGTGTGCCCTGTGTGTAGGACAAGATTTTGTAAGTATATTTTAATAAGACGAAACATTTCTTGACACACGAGCATATCTCATAATAGGCGTCTAAGTGGCTGCTCTGAATCTTAGGCACTTTGCTATTTGCTTTGAAGTGAGTAATACATTGAAATCTATACGTAGAAATGGCGTGGGCGACCAAGTGAAATTGTATTGGGATAGGCATTGCATTTCGTGTGTCTGATTGTTACACCAAATACAAAAACTGATAGCTACAGAATGAAAGAAGAACAAAAGGAAATATTATTTTGATAATGATAACGATTATGAAAACAATTATATTAGAGATAAAAAAAACACATCAAAGCCGGAAAAACCCCAGCAATTTATTAAAAGTTTGAGTAATTTTCTCATAAGAGCTAAAAGGTTTATGCAATAAAACTTTTAAGAAGGTTTAAGAACAGGTTACATACAAATTATAAACAATTAAAATTTTCTAATATAATTATTTAAACTTAAAATAAAACAATTAGAAATGGAATTGTTTTTTGTAATTATACAATACAATTTATAAATAATGCAGGCAAAAAACTATTCAATAGGCGCAGAATTTGTATTTATGCCTATCTATAATCTTACAGATGAGAGTTCAGTTTATGACTTAAGGACTTAATACATTTTGACGTATTAAAAAACAAATGTTTTTCTCTCTTTCTTCATTGAATTTTCTTTCTGATATAACAATATCCTCATTATAATCATTAAAAAAATGTACTTCATAGCAGTTTAAACTTAAAATTAGATTGACAATCTATCAATGACTTTCCCCAATTGATAATTTCCACACACACACACACACACACACATATATATAATCAAATTACAATTCAATTTCCCTTTCACTTAGAACCACACACAGAGCGAGCATCACATAAGGTCTTAACACTTTTCCTTTTGGCCTAAAGCTTTCACAATGCTCTCTTACAGAAAAGAAACCAAATCACTTAAGCTCATTAGTTAATATCCAATTTATTAGAAAAACTGAAATCGCCTTTGTGCTGTTGCACAAACAAACATTAATCAAAAATTAGAGGAAAAACACAAACAGAGACAGACTGATAGAGCGAAAGAAAGATTGAAGAGAAGGAGTAAACGAAAGAAAAGCAACATGAAAATTTCAGTCACTTGTAAAACATTTTCGAAACAACGGAAAGCGACAAATTAAAATAAAAGTTCTGCCGTTTTGTCCGTCTGTCTTGCCCCCAACCAAAAAAAAAACCGATTGCAACACGTCGGCGGCAGAAAATGCTACGGAGACGGTGGAAAATTCTGTGTTGACACATTACGAAACGTTGAGGGGAAAAAGCCGGCAAACGATTGAAAGAGCAAAATGTGTTGCCAAAGCCAAAAAATGCTTAAGTACAAAATCAATAAGCGCCAAAGGAATAAAGACAGAAAGCACACACAGACGAGGAGAGAAACAGGCAGAAAGGAAAGCGAATTGGAGTGAATTTGGGAGTCAGTTACAACTGACAGATGGAAGTCAAGGAAGTTGCCAACGCGTTGATTGCATAAATGTTTGTTCGTGTGACGCCTTTGAGACATGGGGAACGAAATGACGTAATCTGTCGAAGGCTTATATCTTCTTTGAAAGCCATTAGAGATGACAGCGTGACTGAAATATCTATCCACAATGTGGAATTATTAATAAAATGCAATCAAGAAGGTAATTTAAGTTCCTGGACCCCATTATTAGTTTTATTCGAGGTAAAAAACATTATTTTTTAAAGCTGAATGTTTCATTTTATAATGTGACCTTAAGCCCAAGGCAACCAATATCAGGCAAAATGAAAGGAAATGGTAAGAGACAATATTAATTTATATCCTAGGGCCGCACGAGTATCTCAACTCTCAACAATCCGAATTATCTCCGTGAAAACCTATCAAACGAAGAATTATCTTTAGCGGATATTGGTTGCCGTTTAAGAGGCTTTTTGCCCTCTTTTAAAGACTAAAAGCAAAAGGTTGAATTTATCAGTCTCTGGCACATTTATTATACAAAAAGTTACGTCACAAAGATAGAAACCGAAACGCCATAATTCTGATTAAAATTCACTACTGTGATTGTTATGCAATTCGATTTCATTACTCTCAGATTCTCAAGTCACGTTCTCATTTCTAGGCGTCCATTGCAGGTGTTCCTTCAACTTACTTGATGTTGATGGCCTGTGACAAATTCATGATTTGTCATCGATTCCTGTGCGTGCAGTTGCTCTAGTCTAGTCTAACAGATTGTCCACCCATCATTTAGTAGCTTCCCCCTACCACACACACACACACACACACAGAGACAGACACTATATTTGGTTGCACGAGCAATAATTTCCCCATACGGTAGGCAATTTGTTTGCCACACACACATAAATTTATGTATTTTTTTTCCTTTTTCCCGACTGAATTGCCCTGTGGTGCAAATGTCGCCATGCGGTGCGTATTTGTTTTTTTTTTTTTCAGATTTTTGTTGATGATGGCGGCGATGATGATGATGTTGATGAGGCCACTGAATACGTGGACCGCAGCATTACTCAGCTGTTCATTCGTTGGCACTTAAAATGCCATTGGGCACGTGGGACTCTTTACATAGAGTAACTTACATTTTTTGTGAAGACAAAAAAAAACTATAATCATCGGTAGAGGAAAAAAAACTACAGATGCTGCAGACTTTAATAGAAATTTGGGTCATTTGCTGGTTAATTACATATTAATGCTCAGGTTAAGCACAAATGTTTGCCCTTAATTCAGTTAGAGAAGGGAATGACAAATGTTCCTACACAAATGTAAATGTATGTATGTATGAGTATGTATGTATGTATGAGTGCAGCTCAAAAAGGGGATTTAATATCAGATTCATTTGTATTAATTATGTCATTACATAAATAATGTGCTAGGATTTATTTACACTATCCATGTGAAAACTATTAAATTTGCATTATTTTAAATGTCAATGGAAGTGTAATTAAAGCGTATGCCTAAGATTAAACTTAGTTGAATAATTACAAATATTTAATCATTATTTCAGTGCGTATCCCATTTGACTATAAATTTTAAAATTGTTAAATTTAATGAATGTGTGAATAAATTACTCTACCTTAAAGCTATTAGTTTTCACATGACTTCTTCGACTGCTTTTTATTCCTATGAAATAATTACTTATTTATTTGGAAAATTTAAATGTCAAATACATATATAATTAAACCTTAAAAGGATTTTGCTTTGGGGCTGAAAGTTTATGACCTTTTACTCCACTTAGCGAATAAATAAAAAAAAACTAATCATAGGTAAGTCTACTTGATTCCTTAATATTATTTATATGGATTTTAATGACAAATTCCTTCATCCATCGTAATGATTTTTTTTTCAAATATTTTGGGTCTTAAAGAATTTCAACATTGTAACTTATAAACCAAATATTGCTCATTTATAACTTTATTTATATATTACTTAATTCCCTTAATTAAACTCCATATTTAATTATTGCTGAAAGAGTAATGCTAGAATATATATTTATGTGATCTTTATTTAAGCTTTTGTTGCATATGTCAATTACATTTGTTGATTTATTGCAAGTTAAGCAAAGTAATTTTTATTTTTAAATCCATATGTATTCTATATCGATTCCGGTTATCCAAACGGAGTTATGCCTTAATTTGTTCGAAAATTGCTGGATTAAAATAAATGTCACTTATCGTTTTAAATGCATTAATGTACTTAGGATGAATATTTATATATGTATACCAAAGTATGTACAGGTGATACCTGTTATAACGATACAGCAATACTATAGGGCATTAACCGTACTCATGAACATTACCTACTTGTATAAGAACCAATCAAGTAGTCGAAAATCGCTATAAGTAGCTCTTACTTTATGAGACTAACTAATATAAGGAGTTTATTAAGTTCGGTGTAAGTCCAAGTTATATAGTTTGTATTAGTAAATAGATGGCTAAAGCTTGCTACACATATTAAGTTTTTTGTTTATAATTTCACTCCCCATTAAAATTTGCCCAGAAGCTCAACATGTCATAGAAAAGTAGTCGAAATTTTTAAAGAGATAGATCTTTTCTTCGAAAAAGTGTCTATTAATCTTAACTTAAATTTTTGGGTTACCCATAGAATTGTTTTATTATTAAGCAAATTTATTCGCGTTTTTTACTGTTTTTTTGGGGTGTGACCTTAAAAAAAATGGTGAAACAAAAGTTATACATTGGCAATAGCCTTTAGAATTCTAATGAAATACAATAAATCTTCAAGTCAGTCAAAACGACTGACTGACTTATAACTAGTTTCATTGAGCCAATCATTACAATGGGGCACGTTTTCTGAGAACCTAAACTCAAAAGTTTTAATAGAGTGTTAGCTATGGGTCAGACAGCCTGGTTTGGTTTGCAAACTGGCTCATTCAGCACTCCCTCTCTGAATCAAATTTTTCAAAAACAATTTTTTGTTGATTGTTGTCCGATCAATGCAATTCGTTTAAGCGTAACCAAATCAATTGGTCAAAAGCGCTTAATGAAATTGTTAAATGCAAATGCAGTCAATGTTCAATTTGTTTTTTTTTTTTCATTCATTTTCAGATCTCTTACTTTTATTTTCTGACGTCAATTAGCATTTCATTGAGACTGCCACAGAGAGGCAGCAATGGCAACGCCTTTAGAATTAAATTTGCATTCATTTTACTTGCCACACAAGTGCCACGGGAGGGGGGAAGGGTTATGAACTGCCGCATTTGCATCGACAATTTATGCCAATTTGGGCTATTTTTTTTTAAATATTTCCCACTCTGTAATTACAAGTGGCGACTGTCGAGTTTACTGTACTTAGCTACACAAAAAATTTGAAATTATAATGAAGTTTGCACTTCGGGAAAACTAACCAAAATGCTAGAGTAAAAGTAAACTTCGTGGCGGTAAAGTTTAGTGACAGGTAAAAGAAAATTGTTTATTAGCTTGTGGCAGGCAAGAAGTGCTAGAGCACACAAAAGATAAGTGCGGAACAAAGTTCTAAGAGCCCCAAAAATTGTTATAGGAATTAAAGTTTAATAATTCACCTGGCAAGCAGGTTGATTTACAGTCCTTAAGAGTTAGGTTTAACTTTGGTAATTCTCTAAGAGCTGAAACGGAAATTATACAATCAATGAAATTTCCATTTCGACTCTGAGCTAAAAATAGTTTATTGAAATTGAATTGTTCTTAAGACTTGCCGGATTTTATTTAATGAGTTACTTAAACACTTTGGGACCATAAATCAGTTGATATTTGAATTAGGAAAGAGACCTTCTATTGTGCTTTGGCACAAATCGATTTACACACAAGTATAAAAATTCGTCTCGGAGTCAATTAAATTTGCAATTTTAGCCGCTGCTTGATGACGTTTTACGACTCGAATTTACTTCAAACCGTTGATTGTTGGAACAACAAAAATAAGAAGACTAAACTTTCCATTCCATGTGATAGTTCCGCGGTCAATTAAAATACACTTTAATAGTTTTTAATAGTATCGGCAATTTAGAGATTTTATTTAATGAATTTGGTAAGTAGGTAACAAAGAAACCTAAAAACCTTTATTAAATATATTTTTAAAAGGATTATTTCCACTTATACCTGGAGCAAAGAATTTTGGACATCATTTTTTTTTTATTATGTGAAAATTATATTGTTTATAATGTTAATGTTGATTGGGGATTCGCTGAGTTGAATATTTAATAATGAATGCATTGGCTTTATATTGAGTATTTTTTTATTTAATTGGTTAAATATTATGGAAGAATATGACACAATGGGTTTTTGACAAATTATGTATTGATTAATTTATACACACACGTCGTTCGTCTTTCGTCGTTTTCTCTCGCCTCTCCTGCTTTCAACTCTGGCTTGCCACTGCGTCTTCTGCTTTACTTGCCACTTGGTCTTTCCTTGCCACCTCGTTGATCAGCTGCTTCGGGAGTAAGCCTGGACTTACAGTGCTCCCATACCATCCCCACAAAAATATACTTTTATATCAACAAAAAAAAAACCCATTAAGAAACATGAAATTAATAAAAAATTTTCACTCCAGGACTCCTAAACTAATCAAAAACCATTTAAGTGGGCGCCTATTCGTTACTCAATCTTAATAATAATAGCTGTGACGACTTTGTTTATAAATTGTTGTTAAAAGCATAATTAACTAAAACAAAAGAAACAAAAAAAAAACTTGTTTGTCAAGCGCCTAAAAAGCTCTCTGAACTCAATCCAGTTTGTCTCACATTAAAAATGTTTGTGTATCTTAATCTACTTGGCCGCACGGCATGGCAATGTCTAATTTAATATTTATAAACAATTTTGAAAGAAGCCAAAAACGGCGAAAAAAAAAATATGTAATTAAACATTTATAAATTCACCCAGCTGCAAAATGCGAAAAATTGTTTATTAAATATGTAAACAAATGGCGGTCTACAAAAAGAACGACTCTGGCAATGCTCGAGGAGCTTAACGGTGGGTTGCCTTTTTCGTTTTTGGTCCAAACATGTTTGGCTTTTATTTTTGCCATTATTTTCACATTTTCACACAATTTTCTTCTTTTTTTTCTTTCAGCGCGGTCTATCTTTGCGGGGAAAAAAGGAAAATTGTGCATTGGACTTGTTACGGTTTTTAATTTTAACACAAAAACCAAAAAATGTTGCATAATAACAAAATGAAATTGACTAAATGAGCAAAACAAGTGAAAAACAGAGCAAACTGGTTGAATATTTTTAATTACAACGTTTTTAGTGGGCGTAAAATGGTCATATTTTCATATTTCACATGGTATTCTGTTATTCTCTTCATTTTAACCCCGTTGTATGGTTCATATTTCTCTTCTTTTTTTATCTGCATTTAACGTGTTGACAGCTCTCAAGACACTTGTCAAAACAAGAGTTGTCTACTATGACGTGACAAGTATTTGTTAAAAACAGGGTCGGTTTGGGAAATTCAAGAGGATAGGCAAATCTCAGGGGCTGCTATAATCGGAAGTGACCACACAATCGGTAATGTATCCAGACACGAGACGAGCCCAGCCGAAGTTAAGACGAAGTAACTTTCTATCTTGTTTAGTGAAAGAGGAAAAAGAGAAATCAGAAAGATTTACTTCCTAATTTGAAACGCGCTTTATACACTACCCTATGCAACTCTTATTCCGCCCCTGCTATGAATATCATTATTATTTACAGCTGTGCAGATAAAGATGCCAAAGTAAAATAGTAGAGAGTGGAGTGAAGAGTGAAGTGAAAACCGACTGAATGATATGATATGGCTTTATTAGCATTCACATCTGAATGATTTCAATTGAGTATGATGGGCAACTTTTATTAATAACACCATGACATTTATAGTTTATCAGAGTCAGAGTCAGACAACAAACGCCATCATCATTAAGCGGCTATAGCAACAACCACATCATCATAGACAAAGGTCAAAGTCGTAAAAACTACGAAAAAAATAGGAAAATGTTATGGTCAATTACAGGCCAAATGAATATCTTAAAGATATTTTATAGTTTTCCATTAAATTTTTACACATTTTATGATGATCTTTGTATTTTTATTTATAGTCAAAGTTAAAAGAAAAACTAAATATTTGGCCTAAATTGATTAAGAGAACGGAAATTGCCAAATGAAATGAAAAATGTAAATTTGATCAGGAATCACTTTTTAAACAACTAGAGCATATACATACATCTTTCTATTTTTACCAATTTGAATAAATTTTCCTTTCCTGTTGATTGAAAACCTCAAATTAACAACAAGTAGTTTTCAGCATTTTTCGTTTTCCTCTTTACTATGGGAAAAACTTTTTCCCCACAGCCAACAATTTGCACCGAAACCTTAACATAGAAAACTGTAAACTGCAAATTTACAGGAAAAATTCAATGTAAAACTTATCTACAATGCCACGCCCCTTACAACATTACCTCTCTCTCCATCAGTAAATAATCCCTTTTGGCATACAACATGGTTGAAAAATTCCCAAATTTGTTAAGCTTTTTATTTGCTTTTGTAATTTGTACTCAGTAAAAGTAAAATCAACAAAAGAGTTGAAACTTGTTTATTAGACTCTTTGTTTCAAATAAGGTGTGGGGTACATTCACTTGGATCAGCAGTTTGTTTAAATTCAAAATAATTGTACATCCATTTAAAAAATTAAAACTTTCATTATTGATTTAATAAGTTGAATGAATTAATAAATGATTAAACCTCTTTTTCATTTCTGAAGCAAAAGAGTATACAACATTTGACAGAATTCTTAAACTTGTTGGGTGGTTTTGGTAACATTTTGGTTTTCGGTTTTGTTTTTGGTAAAATTGGGATAAATGTAAATTCCATCTGAGTTTGGCTCCATCTCTCGACCCTGAACTTGCCCCGGCATAGCCAATTAGGCGTTGTGTGAATATTTATGCGATAATCAATGCGTATTATACTTATATAGGTATATTTATGGGCATGTTTCCAATGTTTTTTCAATAAATTGCCATGCAAAGATTTTGTCATTAAGATTATGTATTTTGTGTGTGTTTTTTGTGTGTTATTTAGGGTGAAATTTATGCGAGGCTTCTCAACCTTTGACATATTTCATATCAAATAAACTTCACCCAAAAAGAAGAGGGTTTACTTTGATAAAGAGTTTTTAAGTAAAATAAATCATTTTCAGCATGACAAGCCTTAAGCAGAATACAAAAAATTTATTTAATAACCATTTTCTTTTTTTTTATCATTTATTGATTTCTAAAGTTTGCAAAAACCATTGATGGATTTCCCTCCATGTTAACGTTAATTACATTGCAATTAATTATTATTATCAGAGAAAACTTGATGAGTCTTAACTTATAGGACAACGACTTTATAATACTCATTATGAAGTAAAGTTGGAAATTCATGGAAGCCATCTTTAGACACAAACATTTCTTATTTATTTATTGAGAGTAGAATTTTAGATAAAAGATTGTTTTAATTAAGTGCTAAACCGTAATTGAGACAAGGTTCTTTTTTAAGTCATACGATTTCAAATTTTCCATACTTAATCCAGGCATTTTAAATTTATATGGCAATAACTAGGCTCATTAGTTATCCCCAAGTTTAACAGAGCTATTGGAATTATAAATTCCATTTTGGAAGAATTCTCCGAATCAATTGAAGCAGATAAAGAACTAGAACTAAGTATACCTATTTATAATAAGTCCTCCATAAAAATATTGCTTTTTGATCTCAACTTACACAAGATACAGATAATCAAATATTTTATCCTCGTATAACAACATGATAAAACCTACTTAAAATTTGTTTAAAAATATTACTTATGAAGACAATTCTATTTTTAATCGTTGTCAGTAATCACCTTTAATAATATTATTAATCAAACTATCAAAACTTTATTAAGTAAACGGAAATTGTTGACTACTTTTCTCTTGCCACAAGTTTGACCTCTATAATTACAAATTCTTTGTTTTAATCTTCTAGTTTTAATTTTTTTTCTCTGGAAATTTTTAAACTTTAAATTGTTAAAAACATGTACCGGCTTTGTCTGTGGAAAAGCCAAAAAAACATTAAAATGAAACAAATTTATGGGAGATTATCAATTTTCATATAGATGTTCTGCTGGAGTGATAGATCTTCCATCTATTTCTGGACAAAATCAATATTTGCATTTGTATTAAGTATAAATTTTGAAAATCTTCTTTATGCTCGTTGTAATTCTTTGTGCGTCTCTCTTAATTGCTGTTATTTTTTGACCTTGTACAAAAATTTATGTCTGTTTGGTTTAAGTTTTAGTTTTCGCTTTTTCTTTTTGTTAGTTTTTGTTTATCTACAACTTACACACACACTGAGACACGTTTTGTATGTTTTTGTTTTCCCCATCCGCCCCCTTCCCGTTTGGGTGATAACATGTGTTAACAAACGACTAAGCCAACAGCAATTATTGCTTTTTTGGTCGTTTTTTTTTTAAGTTTGCTTATGTTTCTGTTGCCGTAAGCATTTTTATGTTTCCGTATCGAATATTGTTGGAGTGTCTATGGGATTCTTCCATTCATAGATTAAAGTTCAAATAAATTTCGATTTCAATGCATTAACATTGTCATTGAAACTCTGCTAGTTTAGATATCAAAACAGTAAGTTTATCTCTATAGATACGAGATTTATTATTGCCAATTATTAAAACGTTTTCATTTTCATAAAGTATTTGTTGATAAAAGTATTAGAGATAAGGCAGATTAGTGTGCTCTTTGGGCCATCTGTTATCCGTCTAAACAATCTGGCAAATGCTCTTTATTTAAGAAAAATTAAGAATAGATCAATTCATTACTTAACCATGTATTCAAGTAATATTTCTCTCACAAATCAGTTAAGCCATGAAACAAGTAAACGTGTTTTATGTATTAAATGTGGCATTAAATTATTTTGTTTAAACAACATTTGCATTCCGAAGGTTTAGCTTCAATATGTCAAACAAAATTGTGACGTCATATGCATATGCTTTTGTTAGCACACAAACAACTCACTAATTGGCCACATTGGCCCACCAAATTGCCTTTAATAATGAGTGTTAACCGTACCGCCGCACCTAGGAAGCCCCCTAGACGCAATCATCATCATCATCCTCACGTAACCTCATTGAAGGGTAAACACAAAAACTGTGCAAACTAAATGCCAAAAAAAAAAGTAAAAGACGCACATCGGAGGCAACTTAATTTATTGGACCCGTGTCGTGTTTATTAAACATCATGCGTCTGGTGCGATTAACTTATGGTCATTATGGGAGCCAAGAGGGGCAGGGACCATGGAATGAAACACGCCTAGTGGTTGCTGCTTAATTTCTTAGTAATTCTTCTGAAATTATTGTTATTTTGTCATGTGAACTGAAATCGTTGAACCGAAATCCAACAAAAAACAAATGAATGAACTTTGACAAAACGCCCTCAGCAATTTTTTTGTTGTTGTTCATTTTGATTTTGTATTCTGAGGGTCGCGTATTTATTTTTATTTTTACTTTTTACTCTTGTTGTAGCTTAACATGCAAAACATTTTCCATTAAAAATTTTCCACATCGAATGGCAACAAAATAACAACAAATACTCAACAATTGCAACCACAAATTAGCAGTTGAGCTTGTCTCACACTCTCTCTCTTTCTCTTCCTCTACATGATATCATACATACATTACAGCTCTATAAAAATTCATTAGATAAGAGACAGTGAGAGATTTTAATCAGAGCTGAGCTCACGTTTCGTTAGGAAGCTTTATCAAATGTCAATAATGTATGCAGTTTCAACGAGGCACAAATTATATAGACAGATCTCTCAGGTGATGACTAGACACAGTAATAGCAAACCGCAAAAAAAAACCGGCTAACTTTAGTCAAAACAAACCAATGTGTTTATACCCTAAAAATTTCAATTTTTTGAGATTGCTGGAAAGTTTTTTTCTTACTTATTTCAAATATTTGTCTAGGTTTAAACTAAAAGCTTAGATGACACTGGCTAATATCACTAATATCTTCTAATACAAAAATGTGTTATTTAGGGTGAAATTTATGCGAGGCTTCTCAACCTTTGACATATTTCATATCAAATAAACTTCACCCAAAAAGAAGAGGGTTTACTTTGATAAAGAGTTTTTAAGTAAAATAAATCATTTTCAGCATGACAAGCCTTAAGCAGAATACAAAAAATTTATTTAATAACCATTTTCTTTTTTTTTATCATTTATTGATTTCTAAAGTTTGCAAAAACCATTGATGGATTTCCCTCCATGTTAACGTTAATTACATTGCAATTAATTATTATTATCAGAGAAAACTTGATGAGTCTTAACTTATAGGACAACGACTTTATAATACTCATTATGAAGTAAAGTTGGAAATTCATGGAAGCCATCTTTAGACACAAACATTTCTTATTTATTTATTGAGAGTAGAATTTTAGATAAAAGATTGTTTTAATTAAGTGCTAAACCGTAATTGAGACAAGGTTCTTTTTTAAGTCATACGATTTCAAATTTTCCATACTTAATCCAGGCATTTTAAATTTATATGGCAATAACTAGGCTCATTAGTTATCCCCAAGTTTAACAGAGCTATTGGAATTATAAATTCCATTTTGGAAGAATTCTCCGAATCAATTGAAGCAGATAAAGAACTAGAACTAAGTATACCTATTTATAATAAGTCCTCCATAAAAATATTGCTTTTTGATCTCAACTTACACAAGATACAGATAATCAAATATTTTATCCTCGTATAACAACATGATAAAACCTACTTAAAATTTGTTTAAAAATATTACTTATGAAGACAATTCTATTTTTAATCGTTGTCAGTAATCACCTTTAATAATATTATTAATCAAACTATCAAAACTTTATTAAGTAAACGGAAATTGTTGACTACTTTTCTCTTGCCACAAGTTTGACCTCTATAATTACAAATTCTTTGTTTTAATCTTCTAGTTTTAATTTTTTTTCTCTGGAAATTTTTAAACTTTAAATTGTTAAAAACATGTACCGGCTTTGTCTGTGGAAAAGCCAAAAAAACATTAAAATGAAACAAATTTATGGGAGATTATCAATTTTCATATAGATGTTCTGCTGGAGTGATAGATCTTCCATCTATTTCTGGACAAAATCAATATTTGCATTTGTATTAAGTATAAATTTTGAAAATCTTCTTTATGCTCGTTGTAATTCTTTGTGCGTCTCTCTTAATTGCTGTTATTTTTTGACCTTGTACAAAAATTTATGTCTGTTTGGTTTAAGTTTTAGTTTTCGCTTTTTCTTTTTGTTAGTTTTTGTTTATCTACAACTTACACACACACTGAGACACGTTTTGTATGTTTTTGTTTTCCCCATCCGCCCCCTTCCCGTTTGGGTGATAACATGTGTTAACAAACGACTAAGCCAACAGCAATTATTGCTTTTTTGGTCGTTTTTTTTTTAAGTTTGCTTATGTTTCTGTTGCCGTAAGCATTTTTATGTTTCCGTATCGAATATTGTTGGAGTGTCTATGGGATTCTTCCATTCATAGATTAAAGTTCAAATAAATTTCGATTTCAATGCATTAACATTGTCATTGAAACTCTGCTAGTTTAGATATCAAAACAGTAAGTTTATCTCTATAGATACGAGATTTATTATTGCCAATTATTAAAACGTTTTCATTTTCATAAAGTATTTGTTGATAAAAGTATTAGAGATAAGGCAGATTAGTGTGCTCTTTGGGCCATCTGTTATCCGTCTAAACAATCTGGCAAATGCTCTTTATTTAAGAAAAATTAAGAATAGATCAATTCATTACTTAACCATGTATTCAAGTAATATTTCTCTCACAAATCAGTTAAGCCATGAAACAAGTAAACGTGTTTTATGTATTAAATGTGGCATTAAATTATTTTGTTTAAACAACATTTGCATTCCGAAGGTTTAGCTTCAATATGTCAAACAAAATTGTGACGTCATATGCATATGCTTTTGTTAGCACACAAACAACTCACTAATTGGCCACATTGGCCCACCAAATTGCCTTTAATAATGAGTGTTAACCGTACCGCCGCACCTAGGAAGCCCCCTAGACGCAATCATCATCATCATCCTCACGTAACCTCATTGAAGGGTAAACACAAAAACTGTGCAAACTAAATGCCAAAAAAAAAAAAGTAAAAGACGCACATCGGAGGCAACTTAATTTATTGGACCCGTGTCGTGTTTATTAAACATCATGCGTCTGGTGCGATTAACTTATGGTCATTATGGGAGCCAAGAGGGGCAGGGACCATGGAATGAAACACGCCTAGTGGTTGCTGCTTAATTTCTTAGTAATTCTTCTGAAATTATTGTTATTTTGTCATGTGAACTGAAATCGTTGAACCGAAATCCAACAAAAAACAAATGAATGAACTTTGACAAAACGCCCTCAGCAATTTTTTTGTTGTTGTTCATTTTGATTTTGTATTCTGAGGGTCGCGTATTTATTTTTATTTTTACTTTTTACTCTTGTTGTAGCTTAACATGCAAAACATTTTCCATTAAAAATTTTCCACATCGAATGGCAACAAAATAACAACAAATACTCAACAATTGCAACCACAAATTAGCAGTTGAGCTTGTCTCACACTCTCTCTCTTTCTCTTCCTCTACATGATATCATACATACATTACAGCTCTATAAAAATTCATTAGATAAGAGACAGTGAGAGATTTTAATCAGAGCTGAGCTCACGTTTCGTTAGGAAGCTTTATCAAATGTCAATAATGTATGCAGTTTCAACGAGGCACAAATTATATAGACAGATCTCTCAGGTGATGACTAGACACAGTAATAGCAAACCGCAAAAAAAAACCGGCTAACTTTAGTCAAAACAAACCAATGTGTTTATACCCTAAAAATTTCAATTTTTTGAGATTGCTGGAAAGTTTTTTTTCTTACTTATTTCAAATATTTGTCTAGGTTTAAACTAAAAGCTTAGATGACACTGGCTAATATCACTAATATCTTCTAATACAAAAATTCTATACTATGTGAGGATTCAATATATAAATAAATAATTGAAAACATGAGTGTGAATATCTATATACAAAGTGTGAACTAAAATACTTGACTCTGATTACATGATACGAATTTGTTTCTTTAAGGTACTTGATGATACGGTCTCTAAAAGGCGCTGATGTATTTATTTATCAAACATTTCATAGGAGAATAAAGAAAATTATTATTATAATCAATTTTTCTTTAATAAACTTTAGATTCAAACCATTTTCATTACCTGCAATAAGAGATCTTTAATCTATCCCTAACTTAAAATTACCAAGTAGAAAATTATAGAATTTCTAGTATGAAATTTTCCATTTTGTAAGATAAAGATGACACAATGGTTCAAATGGTTTAAGTAAGCTGATCAGAACATTGTATATATCGAGATTTGAATACTTTACTGCAATACAATGCTAAACACTCTCTGATATATACATGCACTTAAATATATGCTCATTTTCTTAGAAGTGAATAATTATTTATTTTTGTAAGCCAATAATGATTGTGAATAATAAATAAATAAATATAAATATTGTGTGTGAGTGTGTGAAAAACGCCCATGATTACTTGTTAACTAAGTCTCTATTTTTTTATTTGTTTATATTTTGCTTTTTGCAACATGTTAAAAAAATCATATAAGAAATGTAATTGCTTTTGCTTGTTTTATCTATTCACTTTGAACTTGAATTCATTTAATATATGTATTAATTTGCATATTATACTTTAATAAAGTGAATGAACCGTAGCAGTAGACAAACAAAATGATAAGAATTGAGTCAAAAAAGTTCTAATTATAACTTGAAAACAAATGAAATCATATTTAATTGCAATTAGCAGTAGAAGCAAAGAAGTTCAAGTTCAATTAGAGTGAATATAAATACCCTAACGCCATTCATATACGAGAGAATCTCGTTGTCTCGATTCGCCAAAAACAATTTAAACATAATTTTATCTGCCATTAAAAATCATTATGGTGCAGCAAAAAAAAAAACACAACTATTCATCATTTAAACTTTAAGTTTTAACATTTTGGTCAATCATAAGATAACTAATTAAAAAAAAATAAAGAGTTTCCCTTGAGTCAAAACTTAAGAGGCTTGCCTATCAAATATTTGGGTGACCCTGAACTCATTATTTAATTTACAAGCAATGTGCCATCAAAACATTTCGATAGACCTATCAAAAGTTTAGAAACTGATACAAAAGAAATCAATTAACTGACTGATAAGGAACTTGGGAAGAGGGAGATAAGTATGGAATGTCCACCGATTGATAAGATATGCAAAAAGTTTGGGCATTGAGAACTTACCGATTGATAACCGCCGCCTGCTGCTGCAATCTTTTGGCTGGCGGAGATGTTGGCGTTGTGGGGGATTTCACCAGAGACGTTCTTCCATTCGCACCACTTGCACCACCACTCGCACTAACTGAGCCTTTATCCTGTGGCTGCCGTGCCAATGCGAGCGGCGGAGGCGAAGGTGTGGCAGTTTTGCTTGGGCTCCGCTTGACGACCAGCGTCGTTTTTGGCGAGGCTTTGGGCGTAACCGAGGGCGAACGTCTCGATGCTGGCGTTGTGGTGCTTCCATTAGTTGTTGTTGTGTTTGTTGTTGTCGGTGACGAGGTCATAGCACGTGTGCTGGACACTTTTGATTTCACATCATTGTAATTGGTTTTAATTAGCGACTTGTTGCTGGCTATTTTATTCATAACGGCATCCCATTTATTGGGTGTATGCGATTTACGCGTTACTCCGCCAGAAGATTTTGCACTACGCGGAGTTGATGGATGCGAGTTTAGATTATTGTGGTCTGAATTCTTATTTGGTTTTTGAGCTTTACACGATTTTGGTGAGGCGGCAAGTGACGACGATGACGACGCGGACGACGATGTTGCGGTCGAAACTGAATTCTCTACTGCAGTACAAAGCGACGATAGCGATGAAGCGTGCGGACGCGGCGATGCTCTAAGTTGAACTGAAAGCATTGACGATCGCTGGGGCTGATCGCTGACGACTCCAACATTGTTGAAAGCTTCATCGCAAAAGCTTTTAGTGCTGCCACCGTCAACGCTGCAGTAGGAGGTGCGATTCGAGAGAGTGGTGGCCGCTGATGATGAGGAGAGGCAACTGCTGGGAGGTCGCTGCTGTTGACCTTGACCACCTGCTGCTGCTGAAGTGGCTGGGATGGCTGCCTTACGCATTGTATGATTCGAATCTGATTCAGGTGACATGTCAAACTCCATTTCCATGGGTCGACGCATTTCCTCATCACAACGATTCTCAACATCAGTGAAAATGCCAGATGATTCCATGCAAGAATCCTCCAGCTGGGGTACCGAGGCACTTGGCTGCATAGTTGGCCCATAGAGTTGGCCATCAATCACTTGAGCACGACGATCTCCGCCACGACCATGTAGCACATCATCGGCATCAGATTCGGTAAAGAAATCGGAGTCGGTCATTGGGTCTTGCCGTCGCATTGGTATCGGCGGTGGAAAACTTGGCTGACGACTCACTCGACCCAATTGGGGTCCATTGCTGGGCGAATGGTCGCAGGCTCCACGTGAGGCAGGACGTGACATTTCACCATCACCTTGATAGCCTGTATCCAGGCTGGTAACACTAGTCACACTGGTTATAAAACTATTCGATTGGGTATTCGTATTACTGCTGCTGCTGATAACTTGATTCGATTTCTCAATTTTCTCTAAAACTTTTGTTGTTGTTGTGGTTGTTGTTGTTGCTGCTGTTGCCAATAAAGATGTTGTTGTTATTTCGACAGGATCTAAGGGTAATTCCTCTGGCGATGGTGTTTGCTCTAATCGCATTTGTCTACTTTGTTGCGCGGCCAATTGTAATTCCAAATTATGTGCCGAATCCAAGAATCCCCTCATTTGATCGGGTGTCAATATACCCAAACTTTCATCCATATCAAATGAATGTTGTTTTTTGAAGAATTGCTGTTGCTGCAGATGTAATTGTTGCTGTGAGGAGGAAAACGAATTATCCACCAACTCGATGGAACAATCCAAATTTGTGTCTGGCAAATCTAAGCCAAAACTATAACGTGTACGTCCATTTTTAGTGATCGCACTCGATGGTATTAGTGTGCTATCGAGCACCATTTCGCCATCGGGTGTTCGAGTGGGTAGACCAAAGTCACAGGGCGACAGCAGATGCAGGGGTTCCGGTGTCTTTTGACAACCCAAAGGACCAACGCCATGTGGTGAAATTCCTGGCGATTTGGGACTAAAGCATATCAACGAATGTTGCGGGGTAGAGCGACGATATACCGATGTTCCAGCATTTTTATGTGGCGATGCTTCCATGAATTCCCGTGTCAAATTCAAGAGCTGTATATGTCGAGCTGGTGAATGGAGACCCGTAATATTAAGCAAACGTTCTGTGTTCAAAGTGGAATTCAACGGCAGTTTCATATTCGACTTATCCGGAGCCAATGCCGTCAAGGTGGCATCGAGTGTGGAATCCAAATCTTCTTCCACTTGATCTTTGCCAGAATCGATGGTCTTTGTGAGATTTGCTGGCTTACTGTACACTTGTGTTTCTTGTAGTCCATGCGAGGTGCCACTTATGGTTTGTGTTACATCGTTGTTGCAAATCACTGGCATTGTTCTACCCAAATTGGCGTTCAGTGTTTGTGTGGCATTCATTGGGAAATCATGTGCGGTGTTTTCACTATCTTTCGGTGACTTTAAAGACGTTAAGGGACTTGTATTAAGTGTTTGTGTAAGATTATTATTATTGTTGGTATTATGCATGAGTCTTAGGCCCGATGGCGGTGTTTCACTATTGATTGATCTTGTCTCACTTGGAGAACCTAAATCCATAGTACGACCAAAACTTATGGCAGAAAGACGACATCGACTCAATAATGTATCCTTTTCCACAACTTTCTCCGTCTTATGTACATTTTCCTGCTGCTGCGCCTCCTCTTCCTCCTCTTCATTGCATACAAAGGTCTCGGAACGCATTAATGGCATTGGAGTACTACTGATCATTGGTTCATTCTTTTTGAGGACTGTTTGTTTGGGCTTTGGCTTGGGTGTTATGGGCACAGAAGTGGTCATTTCGTTTCTTTTCACAGAACTTGCAGCTTTGTTTTGCGAAAAATATTTCTTGATTTGGCTTACGGCATTGTTTAGCCTTTCACCGCTCGCACTACGTTTGATGCTAGAGCTTAGTTTCTCCAAGGAGGCTTTCTGTGTGTATGAGCTGGTTGGGCGTGGCTTAGGCAGAATGGTTCCCCCTGTGGTTGTTGTTGTGGATGAAGCTGGTGCCTGAAAAATTTTTGTTGCCCTTAGAGTTGCTGTATTTGTCGGTGGTTTTATATGCGAGGTTGTGGTGCCAAAGCTCCCCGGTGGTGGTATACGCGATGGTCCGTCCAAGCGGGGTATTCTAGTTGTAGCTGGATCCTGCAAGAAGAAGAAAAAGACGAGAACAAAATGAGAATGAGAGACATAAAGAGATTCCTGGCACATAAATTTTCGTTGCGTTTTGGCGCCTGTCTAGGGCACATCCTTTATGTACGTGCTAACTTTTTTTATCTTTTTTACTCTAAGTAGTTCACTGGGGCGTTGCCTTTTGCCGCCCAATTTGGCACCAGTTCAACGCACTTTTTCGTATGAGGGTTGAAATTCTTCAACTACTGATGTCATCGCAACTTCTATGCAGTCACATGCTGAAGGGTGGTTTGAGTTTGTTTTTGTTTACCCAGAAGCTAATTGCAATTTAATCGAATCAAACAGAGGGCAAACAAAAAAAAGTGAAGCATACTTCTGGGGATGAGATTTTATGGCAACGCTGAACTTTTTATTGCACAGCATATAATGAATTTACAGCCAAAAGAACAATGTTGGCTAATTATGCACATATATATTTTGGTAACGGGGGGAGACTTTTGTGTGGTTGTATGAGATAATGCTTAAACCTGTTTAATTTGGGGATGATTTATGCTAAGAAAAGTAAACAGAGTGGGGGAGTAAAATATAATATTAGTTAGTTAGGATATATGAATTTATCTATGTATAGACCAGACGTAGAATTTTGGTAGAAAGAAGATAATAAACTTTTTACCTGGGCAAAGAGATTCACATAAACCTTTTTTTTGGCCTTTATAACCTTGCAGAAGCTATCACAAAAGTGTTCAAATGTTTTTGCGGTAGAAAAAGGAACCAGACAAATCAGGATGATAAATGTGTATTCAAAATTAAGAGTTCAGTCGATTAGCCATGTATGTGTGTTTATTTCATTTCCATCTTATAGCGTTTTATGAAATTTGAAAGAAACTTCGTCTCCTTTTATTATCTCTTGAACTATGGTAAATTCACTTCAGAAACATTCTGTCGACTATAAAGTATTTTGTAAGAAAATGTATTTGTTTTGTAATCGTTTAGAACCTGCTAATAATTATTCATTAAACCTAAATAATATTCCAAATTAAACTCTTTCTTTCAAAGAATAAATTTTCATTTTATTACAGAATTTGATAAAATCTAGAAATCTATAAGATAAGTACATACTAAAAACAATAAATATGAAGGAAAATTAAAATTTAGATTAAAATAATGCAGATTAAGTAATTATCTGATCAATTTCGTAAACTCTTTAAGCTGCTCACCAACTTCCGGCACACTTTTTCTTCCGCAAGATGTGCTGAATGCTTGTCAGAATGAAAAACTTTTGTCTTCATTTCCTTTTATACGTATATAGACAAGAGTTATTTTGTTCTCTCTTGTTTTTCTTATCTGATTTTCCCTTAGGTACAGGCCGCAATATTAAATGCACTCAATGCAGTTTACACAGCCGCCTTAATCGAAAATGCAATTTTCAACAGACAAGTTAAACAAGCTGAATATTGCTACTTTTTAGTATGCCCCTCGTCCTGCCCTCCTCTTCATAACCAGACGCCGTTTAATGTCCTTGAACTTTTCTTTCGCGTGGCAACTACTACACAACCCACACACTCTCAGTGACAGAGAGAGCGAGACAGGGGGGAGACCGATGTAGGGAGAAGGACGGTTCACCATTGAGAAAGTTTTGGCGACCCATCGTGATTGTTATCAAGTGCAAAATGTGCACACAAAAGTTACCCTAGCCGAAGGAGAGAAGTCAGAAAAGGAGGAACCGAACTGTTCATTTTGTGCAGCCAACTCCCATATGTGGCTATAATTATTGCCATATGACACGGGACTGGCGAAAACCAACAGCTGCCGCTTTATTTTCCCATTAAATGGGGCAGAGGGGGTGAGAAAGAGTGAGCGACTATCGATAAGTTTACCCACAGGGAATTTACATAATCATTATATTGCAGGGATTCCTATAAATTGTGAATGATAAATTTTACATTATCATTCCATTCGAGACTAAAATGAATATGACATATGCTTCAGACAGTGTATTCTGATACTAAAGTTTGTGTTAAATTTGCTTAATCAAGCGTTAGCTGCCATATGGAATAACTTAAAGGCATTGATAAATATATATCTCCATTATAACTATTTTTCTGAAGTGGTAAATACTGAAACTAACTGCAAATGTGTGTTAGTCTATTACAAATTCTAAATATCAGACAAATTGAGCTTTTCATTTACAAGGAACCAACAGCCTCAATCAAATCAATTAAAAACTATTCGAGTTATCCTTGTCAAGGCTTTTACTAAACGCCGTCTCGAGGTTCAAAAAGAACAAGCGCTTGTTAATATTTTCCGATTTTCCTTCTGTAGTTTTTGAGATTTATTTTCTTTAGTTCATGTCTAGTTTAATAAAACTTTTCAGCAGGTGCTTTAAAATTGATGGCATTTGAAGTGGATATGGAAAAGGTGAAAAAATTACCCAACAATTTGCTATTGGTGCAAAAATATTTGTCACGAAATATTTATACGGCACTCGAAACCACCAAAAGACACCAGAGACACAACAATATGGAAAAAAACAATCAAACAATGAGGACAAATAACACACGCGACGAGTGACGTACAAATAAATACTGAGGATTTCAAAAGGTTCCAAAAAAAAAAAAAAGTAAAAATGGGTAAAAAAAATAAAAGTGAGGGTGGTTTAACAAACAATAAGGAAAGAAATGAAGTAAGTAAGTCGTCTCGCCGACTTGGGTATACCATACACCAGTAAAACAAATATTTCAAATTTGTAATAACTAATGCATTTGCCTATTTTCCACAATTCTGTTCACATGCTTGTTACAAGCATATCTCAGTATCTCGCGCACTTATGCATATAAGCACCCTAGCGCCCCCACCCGCCAACGGCCATCAAAGGCCTTATGCAAAAACGTTTATATGCATAACTCAGCTATTTTTTGTCCGATTTTCATCAAATTTGGTATTTTGCTCGGTATTAGTATCAAATTTAAGTGTGCCAAATTTGATTGCACAAGGTAAAAAATTACGGGAGATAATCGAGTTTTTCAAATTTCGGGGGCGGAAAGGGGCGTGGCAAAAACTTTCTACATACAAAATGTGCGCATTTACTATGCAAATATACATACCAAATTTGGTGTCTCTAGCTGCAATAGTTTTTGAGATAAACGTTTTTTTTGAATTGCGTGGGCGGAAAGGGGCGTGGCAAAAATTTGAAACAAACTTGATCACTCTACATACTACACGAGCCTACATTCCAAATTTGGTGGCTCTAGCTTTTATAGTCTCCGAGATCTAGGTGTTCATACGGACAGACGGACAGACGGACGGACGGACAGACGGACAGACGGACGGACAGACGGACATGGCTAGATCGACTCGGCTGTTGATACTGATCAAGAATATATATACTTTATGGGGTCGGAGAAGCTTCCTTCTGCCTGTTACATACATTTTGGCGACTTTAATATACCATTTCACCCTATGGGTGTATGGTATAAAAACAACGAAATGAATATGGGTTAAGCGCAAACGCATGTCCTTGTTGCATGACAGGTTGTCCCGAGCAAGGGAAAGCCGGAACGGAACTAAATAAAATTTATCGATTTATATTCGAACATACTCGTACAATGCATAAGCGAGCAGCAGCTGCTTCTCATACTACCATCAATTCTCTTTGGCATTAATATCGTTTAACGCTCGAGAAGGCGGCACTTGTAGTCAGATTTAGTTTCCCCAAACCATCCCTCTCTAGAGAAATTCAAAGAGTTGCTGGTGTATTTGTATATGGAACAGGCGGCTTATGCATGCATAATTTGCATTTGCCAACTCTTATGGCCAATCAATAATGATTGTTCGAGGTTATGAAAAGCAAACTGTATCCATGTATATAGAGAAAAAGGCAAAATAGCTTAGCATACAACTATATGATTCCTTGAAAAATAACTTTGAATAACATGAAACGGCAGTGGATGAAGCAAGTTGCATAGCCTTACACAATAATAAATATTCATATTCCACTCCACAAGGTTTTATTGACTTGTGGGAAAACGACAAATACAACAGGTTCCTATAATAGTCAACAGTCTCGACAATATTTTATTGTTTAGCCCTGTTCCCAATTTCCAATTATTTTTTCTCCTATTTGGAATCCAGAGCATTTGCGAATTCCGTATACATTTGTTCAATTTCGAAATGAGGAAATGTTTCGCATTTGATCCAACTCATTAGCTCTCGATAATTCGAAATGGCAAGAGAAGAGATTTTTTTTACGAATTACAGAGGTTTTCGATTTACCGGGTTTTCCAAGGGGCGAAGTTTTTCCAAGGGACCAACAGTTTCTTCTTTCTGAGGTTTTCGATTTAGCGGGGTAAAAATTATCGAGACTCGACTCTTTATCAATTTTTAACAAAAAATGTTTACTATTTTAAAAACAATATTAAAGAAAAGTTAATAAATTCTTTGCGTTTTTTAATAAGGAGGATTTAGTCTTGACGGAAAAATGAAAAAATTGAGTAATGAAAATATAGAAAAACAGTTGAAATAAAACCCACCAATTCTTATTTTCAAAAGTTTTCCTAAATAAGAAGTTAAGACTCTGTTTTAAATAATTTGGTTTGTAACGAATCCTAACGTAAAATTGTTTTAAACTTCGATAAAAATGAGTTATTAATTATTGAAAGTCGACTTTAAGGTCAAATAAAAGGAAAAAACGGTAATCCCATATACGACTAAATTAATTAACAATAAATGACTTTGAAAAAACATTTGGATTTTCCTATTTTCGAATTTATTTCAAATAGTTAAATGTTTGATAGGTACTTGATCTCAATTTCATTCCCAAAACAAATTTTCCACTTGATTTCGCTATAAATTCATTTACTTTTGTCATTATTTAATTTTAAATCGTCAATCTAAATCATGTTAACTCTAAGTCGACTTAAAAATCGAATTGCTTAACATTCGAAAATGATTCGACAACAGTTTTTGTTAGTAACTAAAACACATATGCTTATATTGAATGGTATGTAATAAATATTACTAATGTTATATTGTAAGACTCCTAATTATATAATTATATAAATTATATACAATTAAACTAAAATTTTCCGTTCAACAGACTTAAATCAATTACATTGAAATTTCTTTCCACATTAAAGACTCTACGCCTTTTAGTGCTTACCAAATTAAATGTGTTAAGCTGAAAGAACACACAAGTCAGATAAGTTCGTGTGTCTACGTCATTACTCAACGAACTTAAGCCATTCATTCACGGACACTAAACCCTTTTCCCAAACACCATGATACCAAGTCACGTTAACGTCCATGATGTCCAGTCTGGCAACAGCTCAATCAGTTTAAATTGGTCGATTTCAAGTTTCATTTCGTCTTTTTCTTTTTGCACATTTTTACAGGTCATTTAGCTGAGTATCCATCAAGAGAAACTAAGCGGCTTATCTCCATGGGCTACTTGCAGGAAATAAATAAATTTACTCTAGTAAATATTTGCAATTACAAGTATACAGAAAATAAATTCTCATCAAATATGTGGATATTTCACTTTGCATACTTTTCGGTGCAGTAAAAAAATGAAAAAGGATTGCGCATCTGCAGAATGTTTCTAGCATACTTTTTGTTTTTTTTTTTTTGTTTTTAAATACTGCGACACACAACTGCTGAGAATGTCAATAATAAATTTTTCGGCAAAAGTCTGCGAATAACAATAACAGCAACAACAACAACAACATCATCATGAGAAATAACATTTTTAATATGCTTGGAGTGTGTGACAAGCTGTGCCTTGTTACTCCATTGCTATTTCTAGGCTATGACCATCCTTCGTGTTCTTTATTTTTGTGTTTTTTTTTTTTTTTTTGGTTTCTTGTTTGCCACTTGTTCAAGCCGTGCGTAAAATTAAATCATTTTTATGGCCAAATAGAGAGTGGGATTTATTTTTCCCCGTTTGCCAGACAATTAATGTTTAAGCGATAGCAACGAAGACCTAGAGAAGGACAGAAAGAGACAGAGTGGACAGTAGATAGTCTGTTACATATTTTATACTTGACAGTGTCCGGCCTGGGACAGGGAGTGTTAGTAATTTATGTGTATCTTTGACTAGTTTTAAGTGGCAGCAGTTAAACAGAACACATGCTGGGGGACACTGCTAACAAATGGCCGGAGAATAAAACCGAAACTATTCTCAAAATAGTTGAAGCCTTGTTGTAATGTATTCCTCGTACAAAAGTTTGGTCAAAAATCGTTAAACTGAGAGTTTGTCAACGTTTTGCTTTTTGTTTTGTTACTTTTGAAATTTTTATTTGTTTTCTTATTTTATACAAAATCAAAGCGTGAAGCGTGAAATCTTTGATATTAAAATTGTTTGCTTTATATTTAAAATAAAACTACATTTTTGTGTATAGATTTTAGCTACTTAACGGCTCGTTTTTGCTTTTGTTTTGCGCTTTCAACCATTTTCTATTTAATTTTAGCTTTATTTTGAACAATTATTAACAATTTAAATATTTAAATTTGATATTTCTGTAGAACATAATATGTCTAATTAAATAGAAAGGATAACTCGTAAAATAAATAAACCTTACCTTAACAAACCTACCTTAGGGACAGAAAGAAGACATTATTAGTAAGATTATCCAAGCTAAAAACTTACTATAGAAAGTGACAATGACAGAAGCCTGATAATCATCAACATAATGTCCTCACATTTCTTATCACCTTTTGAGTAATCAAACTGTAAAACATTGTCATGATGCCCTGTATATTATTTTGTTGTAAGACTAACCTCATTTTAACTAAGCTTTTAACTCGTCTGGTCTTTTTTATGGCAGCTTTTATAATAAAATTGCAAACAAAGTTATAAAAATTATTATTTATGACTGTGGCAACACGAAATTACCTGTTAAAGTACAAGATTTCAGCACACCGCACAGAACACTTGGCAACATGGAAAAAATCAATATGTATTCTACCTACGATTTAGAATTTTAAGTCGACTTTTATTGAGCATTCAAAAGGTCGTGTCAATTGTGAAATTGTGAGGATGTAGAATGAGTTAGGTAACTATACAAACAAAAATAATATATTTTCTTTACTTGTCTGTATTTTTAAAGCTTGAATTTCTTAGAAACTACCAAACAAAAACAAAGTTCAAGATAATTCAAGTATTTTCAGAATTCTGTAAATAAAGTACATGCCAGGGAGTTGTTTTGTTATACTTTACTGGATTTTGTATTTGTACTCTAAGACGAACTCTGCATACGCCTTTCTAATTTTAGGTTGCCCGATTGTTTAGTTTTAATTTGCATTCTCATTTCTATTCCCTTTTTTGCTTCGTGGACTTCTCTGTTATTGCTAACGCCAACACAACAAACAAAAAATATTGCATACTTCTGTGCTTAGATTAAATATCTTGCCTCGCCCCATCATGAGAGTTGGAGAAAAACGCTTTTCCAGCGAAAAACAGGCAAAAACCATAACAAAAGCCAAATGAAGGCAACAGCAGCTAACATTTGCCATTTTACATTTTCCTAACATTTTTTTTGTTGTATTTTTCCTCGCCCAATTTTTTGTTTTGTTTTTTTTTTTTTTTGAGCCATTGTAAACGAGTAAACGAGTTTCTTATGATTGTTATAAGAATTTTTATTGTATTTGCCTGCTGCCCTTTAGGTTCTCCACGTTGAGCTGAGAATTTATTTTACGATTTATTTTAATGTGCCGTTATGTGTTTTAGCTGTTTTAATTAAGTTTGTTGGTATATAAACCAGCAATTAATCTGTTGCCTGTTCTCCTAGTGGCAAGAACACGTGTGGCAAGTGGGAATTACGAGAAGATTAAATTATCAAATGCTGTGAAATGTAAAAAGTAGCTTAGCATTAGCTTTGCAAGGATTTTAAGAAGAGCTTGGTATAATTCTATTTAATTAAACTATGCAAAATTTATATTGACAACTAGGTAAGACAAATTAAGCTCTTAAAATATTTAAGTAGATAATATTTTTAGTCTTTTATAAATCTTTAATAGGGCTTATACTGTACCAATCAAGTGCTAAGAAAGTAGAAAGTTAAACCTCTTCAAAGTTGTATATCCGAATATGAAGATTCAATTCCAAATTTTCCGACCCCAGATACCCTGATTTCACAGCAAATGGACGTAATGGACAAAAACCAGTGATAATCAGCGTACCCGAATTAGTTAAGAACACCTCCCAAGTTAACGTCAGCAAAAATCATGTCGGCCTGTGTTATTTTTATAAGAACCAAAATCTGCATTTAAGATTTTTTTAAACGACAATCTCTTCATTATTCATTAAGGATATAGTGTGTTTAATTTACTTGTATTTAGACAAGGACATTCTCTAGTACACATACATAGGTTACTGCATATTTTCCCTCATAAGTTAACATTTTTATTTCGTGCTTAGAAATAAGCTAGTCTATTTGGTATGTAAGAAGTGTTTCGGGCATAATTTATCATGCCCCAGGGAACACAAGCCCCAAACTTATTCAACCCAACCATTCTCCGATACCAAGACGACGTCGACGATGACGACGAGGATGAAGATGAGGACATTTATCAAGCTGCAATGTGCAACAGCGAGAACGTACAACTTGCTATCTTTATCTATCTAGTGGAAAAAGTTTATGCAATTCACAAAAAAGCAGATGGAAGGCGAAATTTAAAATGTAAATCGTTACTCTTTTTGCCTTTTTTCTTGACTTTACTCCACCTTTCGATTCGTTTCGGTTTCTATTCCTTCAAACACACCTTCGCTGTCCCCAATCAATTTTGTAAATTGCATTTGCAATTGATTTGAAAGCATGTTTTGTGCCAATGCATTTTGAATAACACGGAGAAAATATTACCGAGCAGCGGTAAGCAGCAGGCACAAGACGGCAGACGGGTGCTAAATTTGTTGTGGTCAAAACAAAAACAAAATGAAAATAAAAACACAAATTAAATGAAAAAGTTAATGGAATTGCATGCAATGGAATTTATAAGCGGCAGCAGCTAGCAATCTATCCATCGAATCAATCAAGGTCGCAACTGGTATAAATTATGCAAATGGCAAGGCCACAATCATTAACAGAGAAATAACTACTAACCCCATTAGTTGGCCTGCAAAAAAGTGACTATTGTCATTTAATATTGATTGTATTGTTAGAAGCGAATCTAAAATGGAAGTAATATAGAATTGTAAACATTTTTTGACTGATTTGAATGGGTTGTGATAATAGAACTGGGCCAAGAAGTTAGCATCCTTTTCGTCAATCAATCGTTAAACATCCTAATAAACTCTTGCAAAAGATTTAAAGTAGTTAAGTTATCGAAATAAATATAAGGACCAAAATAAACTAGCTTGACACCAATTCACCAACGACTTATTCACGAGACCAGCACAAACTCTTCGTCCAGCAAATCAAGCCTCTATCTCGCATCGAATGTCAACCTATCGATATATACATATATCAAACGAATATTGTTATCGGCATTCTTATATCATTAGGGGTTCTCACTTAATCAAGCAAATTTTATAACGATCCAAATATAAAGAGCTAGTAAGTAGGCGGAAATTTGCTCCCAAATGTATGCAACTATACTTTTGCAGCCTATTGCATATTTGAGGCAGCAGAGTTTCCCCTAGAACCGCCTATGCTTTTATAGTGTATGGTAAAAAGCTGCTGCCCTAATAAAATGGATCAAGCTGGATTAAAAATACAGAAACTTGTTATATTTGGAACACATAATTAAAAAATTGCCGAAAAGATATCTTAACACACTCGATCAAAGCTGAAAATTGACGTAAAATCCCTTATACTAGCAACAGTTCCAATCGATTGCATACGTTTAATTATTGTGCAATTGGCATTTTCCGAATGAATTGGATTGACAATAATGAAGCTAGTGAACATTTTGTGGTTATGTTTATTGTCTTTTCAGTAGGCAATGTTTCAATTGTGTTTACGTGGCTGTTGTTGGGCGTGTTCTCTGTGGCATCAGCTGCAATTTCTAACCATATTCAGAACACTTTTCTGTCATTTCATTGTGTATGTAGTTTTAGTTTTTCTGCGGTTTTCACAAAATGTCGTAATGTGTCAACCTAAAAGTGCATACACATAAATACATACATACCGACATATGTACACACAGACACATGTGCATTCTACCAAATGCGGTTTTGTCGGCTGGAAATGTTGTCTGTAAACAAGTTTTGTGGGGAAAGAAGAAAGATTTTAAAGTGTTGGACCGAAAAATTTCCACTCATACTCATAAACATTTCATAAAAGATGCAATGAATTGACATTTAAATGTTTCTAATATTAAATTATTCAACATTTTCAGTGAATTATGTTGAATAGCTTTGTCAATTTTCATCTTGTCATTTTTACGTTTGAATTTTCTATCAAAAAGCACAAAACGATTGCATTTTTAGAAATTTTTCATTCACTCTCGACACAGACATTTTTCCCCTTGTTCTGTGTTGGCTTCTATTAAATTATTCAAGAACATTTTTTCCTTATTTTTGTTTTTACCCTTTGGAAAAATGGGTATATGGAAATATGAAAATTGTATGTAACAATGCATAAAGTAATATTAAGAAAAACATATTTTAAAACAAATTGTTAAAAATTGGAATCCTCAAATTTAAGAGTAAAGTAAGTTAAAGTATTCCCTTTCCATATATTATGGAAACGAATTAAAATTTTGTTTTATGAAATAGATTAACTGATTTTCTAGAATATATTTTCAAATTTTGGAAAAGTAATCAATCTTTTTAAATGATGGGAACTAAAATTGCATTTATTCTTTGCCTTTTCTGGTAACCATAAATATTTTATCCGAGAATATCAGAATGACATCATTCTCCAAGTTCTTTATGTTCATAAAAAAAAGGTCTTTAAGAAAAATGTAAAGCAAAATAATAGATCTCACGTTCCTGATTATTTTTCAATAAACAAGATAACGACTTTGCCAAGATTCGCAAATTGGTTTACTTTTTTTCACATTAAAGTGTATAAAATTTGCCGTATTCAACCAGCTAGCCCTTTTGGCGGTGATTTTCTTGCCACATTTTGCTCATTTCCATAATTTTCCCTCTTATATTTTGCAAAATCATATGGCAATTGAAATCAAATTTCACTGCACTTGAGGGATTTCTCTCCCGAACCGCATCCCAAGCCACTCACCAAAGACCAAAAAACCACCTTCAATGCCTATCCAAACTTGCAGCCCGTTTGGCGTTGACAGTTTGAAAGGCTCAAATGCCACTCGATAGTTGACCCAAAAGAAAAAAAAAAGAAGAAAAAAGAAGCTTTTTGACAGGGAGAAAAAAGAAATAGAAAACATGCTGACTGTCACGTACACACACAAACACATACAATAAAGAAAAGGATATCATTGCTAATAGGTAAGTCGAATTGAGAATACTCTGCAAGGACAAAAGTTACAACTATCCATTCTAATTTGTTCTATTACACATTTTTAATTGCAATAATTTGTTCTTCTACATTTTATTTAAGGATTGAAGTTTTAGGAACTTACAATGACTATTGTCATTTCTTCTATTCGGAACTGGAAATTCACCCTGCAGGGTCGGAAAAGTTTTCCTTTGTCTATTATCTACCTACATACATATATATGTATGAGTGTGTGCCCAACAGTGCTGCAGGGCATCAAAAGAGTCAAAGGAGAAAAAAATCCTTTTTTTTTTGAATTTTTTCTTCTCTTTCTTGTTTGTCATTCTGCAGAACTCTGCAGTGGATGTAACTGTCAAAAATGAAGAAAGAGAGGGAGTGAGAGAGAGTAAGAGAGTGATGCAGAGTGAAAGCAAATGGGTAGATGGAACAAAACATATATCAACTGTTTTTCAGTGTGACTTTTTTATGTGACATTGCTTACCTTTTTGGCAACATTGAAACACAAAACGTATATAAACAAAAACTAAGAAGCCAAAGTGATTTACGATTGAGATGCGCAATGTTTAACAAAACATCGTTGTGTTATTTTTCAACTAACGAGCAGACAACATGTCGTATGAGTTATGACTTAGTATTTTGTTCTTGTATGTATTCATTGGCAATTAAAAGTCTAATTTAAAAAAAAAAAACAAAATATATGAGGTCAAGTAATTTTTATTGGTTACATAAATAACCAACGAAATGACTACTCTACATAGTTGAAATTAGTTTCTTAACTTTTCCGCAGCACAAAACACAACTTGCTTTTGGCTTCATTCTCCAACTCTTTGGTCCTTTCTGTCTAATTGATATGCTTGCCGCATTGCAAAATGCAGTTCGCATAGTTCACATGGAACTTTTTTTTCAATCTTTTGGCAACAGAAAAATGGAACGTAATGGAAAACTTTCTCAACCGCAAGCAAAGAAGACTTTCAACTATAAGTAAGAGGACTTTCTACGCGTTAAGCAAACAGACAAAACGATAAGTGTTAATTGCATTAAAATTCTGAAAGATTTCACATGTGCTGAGGGCAAACAAAATTCTACAATTTACCTTTTGCCAGAAGGCACAAAGTCAGAAATGTGGGAAGTGAAGAAGAGAGAGAAAGAGAAATAGGACAGAAAATAGCCTTTACAAATTTAGCATTAAATTTTTGCTTTTAGGTCGAAGGACAACGTTTTTCTTCCATGTGCAGGATGTACAGGATGTGGATGCCTTAGTGCATGTTCAAGCATAAACACAAAGCTACACACACATAGAGAGAGAGACATACCGTCAAACGGGTTTCCACTTTCTTTGGTTTGCTTTTTACAGGGTGCCCCCTTTCCACCATTTTATATTTGTTTTTTATGCTCTCTTTCCCTCTTGCTTTCCCTTTATCGCATCCTCAATTATGCAGCTTGAATGAAACTACACACATGCATGTATCTTTGTGTGTGTGTGTGTGTAACTACATTCAAGAACAAAGAATGAAGGTCGGTTTAGTAGCTCTCAAAAGTATGCTACATTTATTTGATGTCAAACTTAATGTAAATTTATATACATACTACTTACTTAGCTATTTGTATTCTTGTGTACCCAAATGCTAAAAACCCATATGGATCTTTATGCCCTTGCCAAAATGCACAAACTGTCAGCTATTTGGAAAAAAAATGGGGCATACATGAAATTTATACTATAAAACCTAACACAAATAGCAAAATGCATCTTTAATGTTTCTTGATTTTAAGGCAATGGAAAATTGGTTGAAAATTGTTATGAAGCTTGAAAAAATTAACCAAACCACAGGACATTAGCTGCATCGGCCTCAAATCGGTCTCAATCTCGATGGGAATTCATTTCTAGAATAGAATTTCGTTCTGTTTTGGTTCTCTTAACATTTTTCATTCTAAAAAACTTTAAACCTAAATTTTAAATGTACCCAGAAGATTCACAAAAATGTTAACCATACATGGCGAACAACAGTTTCGAAATGATAGGCAAAAACACTTAAAGTGTTATCTTTCAAAAGCGTTGTACAACTTTTCAGTTGCTTTTAGTTAGGTCAGAGGTCAAGGCAGTCATGGCAGAATTGAAATAGAAAACAAACTTTAACCACGAAAATATCCCAAATCAACTTAACATATTCATGACCAAAATATACTTGCAGGTTTTTTTTAAAACGCATTAAAGTTAGTTGTGTTCTACTTACTTTACTTTAGACGTCTAGAGTTGACTGGCCTTTCTCACTCTTCATATCCATTCACCACACACATTCACAAAAAACACAAAAATAATTTACAACCAAAGAGTATTTAATGCGACCAAGACATGTCAGCAGCACCTGAGTGTTGAGTATTCACAACATTCATTTATATATGCATATATGTATATACAAAAACAATGTCACGTTGGCAAACGGGTCTGAAAATTAGGATGTGGGTGAAAGAGATGAGCAAATGATGGCAAGAAACACACAGGGAGAGAGAGAGAGAGAGAGACAGAGTATGTGCAAGTCATTAAGTGAGCTTGTTTTGTGCTGATTTCTTTTTTCTTCTCGTTCCCGGGAAGGCGACCATAAAAGTGCTAAGGCCTCACATGCACACACATAATTATAATGAGCATTAAAACGGACGCCTGTGGCCTAACAGAGAGTTGTCTTCCAACCCAACACGATGGCTTCCTTTTCTCTACTTACCCCCCACACCTTTCACCTTTCGCTTGGTTAATGTTCGCCCAAGCAGCAGCAGCAGCAGCAACTGGTGAGAAATTGTTATAATAAAATTTAGTCTTTGGCTTAAACTAACTAAATGCCTGTGCCAAGTCCCCAAATGCAAATTCATTTTGCTGCTTCCGGCAGGAACAAACCTTCCCGACAAGCTAAACAATGGAAAGCCATTTGTTTCCTATACTCTATGAATGAACATTTTCGTTATTATGCATTTGTGAATCAATTTGCAATAAACTTGCAAAATTATAGCAATTTATTTTAGTTCTTATTAGTTTCTGAAATAGATCAAAGCTAACTTCATCTTGGTATTTTAATTATAAGCCTCTTTTGCATAGCATATAATTTACTATTTTAGTTATCAATTGTTGTGTTTCTTAATTATCACATTCATTTAATATATGCAATGACACTTAAAGAATCGTATTAAGCACCTTAACTTAAATAATATAATTATCATGCCAATGGATAACTAATTGCTAGACACGACTAAAGCGTTGATGAATTCAGAAAAAGGATACATTTTCCATCTAATGTTAAAATAGACTCCTAGTTAATTGTATTCTGGATTTTGTGAAATTGTTTACAATAGTTTCTTGCAGCACATAAAAATAACTTTCAAAAAAGGAGCGAAGGTTTTTATATATACAATAAATAGAAAGAAAAAGATCGTCAAAACAACCGATTATATAACGATAATACTTAAAGGACGAAACTCCTTTAGAGAATTTGAAACATTTTGTTTCTTTTTGATTTTCTGCAGCTAAAGTGAAATCTTTTGGCTAGTCGTTTGGATCAGTACTTCAAATATTTTATGAATAAAATAAAATAAATAAATATATTGAAATTTGATTCTGCGATTTCACGTATAGAAATTCAAAAATAACTCTTCAATTTAATCCAAAATGAACACTTTTTGAAGCTTCTTGCTAACTTTTTGTTTGATCATTTCGTAAATCAATAATCGTTTGATTTCAAATTCGAAAAATGGTTTAAGATTTTAATTATGAATAAGGCCTTTAACAAAGATTTCAACTTAAAAAGCCAAAAAAAAAAAAAAACTTCTTGTTACTTTAAGGTTAAAAGTAAACCTTAAATCTCAAAACACAAGTTTAGTGGAAAATACTTTTTAATTCGAAAAATTCTAGATTCAGAAATCTGCAATGGTTTATTGTCAAGTTTTAAAATATATTTTTCTTCTGATTATTTTTTAATTATTATTGTTTTGAAAAAAAATTTAGTTATGTGTTTTTTTGTTGTATTAATAAAACTTGTTTAAAAAAATGTATACAAAACTTTTTGACTCAAATAACATTGTGTTAGGGTGTCAAAGTTTCGCTTAGCTCTAAAGCAAATGGAAGAGAAGACCTCATTTTGTTTTGTTTTTAAGCTCTACATTGTTATAAACAAAACAAAGTCAAACTGTAAAACCACACACACACAAACACACACACATCTACTCCTTCTTTTGAGTCTCTTTATTTTCGCTTTTCTATGTATTTCCGTAATTTAAGACCGTTTTCGTCGTTTTTATTTGCGCCTTCAGCGCGTTCATATATTTTATACTTGTCTTGTGGGAGTTTGGGGTTTTGGGGCATCGCGTGCAATGTAAACAGTTGGTTAGAATTGCGGGTTACCTCCCTCCCCCCATTCCAATAGTTGTTGCTTTTATTGTTAGTGCGGTTTTCCACCATGCTTTTCCATTACAAGTGCTTTTCATACGTACATATATAAAAGTGGGTTAGTAGTTAGGTTCCTTTTCTTTCTACTTCTCTTTCTAGTTGCTACTCATTTCCATTACTAAATATAGCATAGTTTTGGGGGAATTGAGTAGGGCTTCAAGTTATTTTGGGGAAATATTCAATTTCGCAATTCTTTAATCCTAAAAACTTTAATCTCATTTATCCAATGATTATATAAATGATTTGATGTGACCGTTAAATGTGCAGTAAATTAAATAATATTCTCTGTGTGTGTCTGTAGCGAAAGGTGTAACCGGCCATATAACCACATGATGATATTACCGGCACTCCGATACTTTGCCTCTCTCTCTCTTAGCCCTTTGACTACTTTACGAGTATGTGTTTGTAATTGAAAATTAAGCGCCTGTCATCGGGGGCAAGGCTACGGTTGCCAACAGTGCAACGAAATTATGACGTACAGGATGTGTGGTGTGTGTGTGTGTGAAGGAAGAGGACAAAAAGGAGGCGGCGGGAGTGTGTGGAGTGAAACTGTTCGTTGGATATGCTGGTCAGGTGATTCGTATTCCCCCATTTCGATTTGCTGCTGCACTGGAAAATTGCCAAGCTAAACCAAGCGATGCACTTAAATCCGAACAAAGTTCAGTCCCATGTGTGGGTGAAGTGTGTAGGTGTGTGTAAGTGTGTGTACGTGGGTTTCCATCTGTATGTGTGTCTGCACTGTCATGTGCGGTTAATTTGTTTCAAATCGGCTTTACGAAGCATTCACTCTGAATGCCTCTATATGGAACTTGGATTATGTCCTCTTGCCATGTTGGGTGATTAGTTTCGAGCCATTTCAAGAAGACTTAAGACACAATTGCATGTGAGTATTGTGATCCTTAAAGTGAATGAAAAAGGATTGAGTAAAAAATTCAAGTAACTGCAAGTTGGGTTTGATTTTTTTTTTACAAAATTTTAAAACAAGGATAACTCTGGCCTAGTTACTGAAACGTTAATCAACTTTAATTGCTATTTCAGTCTTTGTTTTCACTCTAAGTTCAATATTGTTCTAAAATGTTTACATGATTAATTGTATCAACGTAATTTAAATGGAGTGTCGAATTTGGTTAATAAAGAGAATATTTACAGTTTCCGAGGATTTTCAGCACTAAATCTAGTTGGGAATTACAAGATGAGAGTGAGGTATAACAGATTAAGCGAGTACTACCGCCGATTCCGCTTGGTAAAAACTTGCCTCGTTCCCATTCATCGCCCTATAATAATCAAACAAAACTGATCTAATCTGCAACTCGGCGGTTTTTCTTTTTATATATGAATAAAAAATTCAATTATTATCTACCACTTTTATGAGCCAACGAGCAGAGAGTGAAAAAACAAACAGATAGTTTTTTCCACCTTTTCGTGAATATCAAAGTTTTATGGCCACATCACCTAGGCGTAGATTTTATTTCTCATTTTATATGCTGATTGCGCTTTTACCATCACGAAGTGAATGTCTGTGTGTGTGTAACAAATTAATTTAAATTGATGCCATAAAATATGTATTAATATTTAATTAAGATTTTGTGGTGCGGCATCGTCAATCGAAAATTATTTAATAATTTTATAATGGAATTTTTCGGTTTCGTGCCATGTAAAATTATTAAAGGACTTTTAATTGATCCACACGTTACAATCTTTACATGATTTCTTTATTCACAATTCGCACTCATCTGCTAATACGAAACTGAAACGAATTGTTACTTTACAATGAATACCCTGAATACTTACAATACTAGCTCAGTGCAGACCTATGCAAACAATAAGACTATTGTCGCCATAGGAGAAATACTGTTAGGTACTGGAAAGGTTTGTGGATTAACGAATAGTTTTCATTCATAATAAGCAAAGCACTCCAAGTTAAATCAGTCATTTGAATACATATAAAACACTACAAACAATGAGTTCTCAAATGATTCGCACATTCGCCAACATTGATGAATACTTAGATTGACCGTTAACGAGGTTTCATTTTGTCATTTTTTCAATTCTACTTACATTTATAACTAACCTCGCTTCCTTGTCTATATAATATATAAACGAATATTCAAGAAACAAAGCAAGTTATCTAATTTGATCTATTCATTCCATAGAAACACTGTTCGTATTCGACAATTTGTAAAAGGCTAATCCATGCCATTAGGCAAAACATTTTATGGCCTTCGAGAATAACGATAAAGAACATTTTTCTGTCTTTATTTTTTTTTTTTATCGCTGCGCCCATTTTATTTATGCAGCAGGCTGCAACACTTCTTAACCCCACAAGAAAAATGTTTGTCTAACCGGCTAAAATACACACACAAACACACTTCCAATGTTGGCACTTATGACTGGTCTATGCATAAGGAACTTTGGGTTCATATACAGCTTGCCTTTTTGAGTTTTTTTGTTTTTGGCACATTTGCCTCTCTCATGTAGCACTTAATTAAATTAGGAGGCAAAATCTAAACGACAAAGAACTTGATAAATGCGAACTCAAAACGCTGCAGTAGACAATTGGGTGCCAAAAAAAAAACAGGATACTTGGTCCAAATTTCGAAACTATACACAAAAAGTCATTAGTTTAGATGATAATGAAAAATTTAAGTGTTTATCAAAATTATCTAAAATATGTTTAGAAACGTTTTGAAATACTGTGGGCTAGAGAAGGCCAAGAATATTAGATTATTATTTGTTTAAATTTGATCATCAAAGATGCCAAAGGTTTAAAAATATTTCCATCTTCCATCTTATAAGATATTCCTTAATTTTTATAAAGTTTTTTATAAAACATTTCTAAGAACTAGAGTTGCCATAAGTCTTTTTCCAAGCAGATTTAATACATAATTTATTTAAAATTTATAAGGAATAGCCCACTATATCATTGTTTAGATTCAGTTTTTGTTTTGACTTTCAAATTATATAAGTAATCAATTATTCGATTACGTTTTTTGTTGTTTAATTTAGTTACCATCAATCAAAGAAGTAACTAATCAACAAGAATCGACCTTGAACTCTCACTGTGTCTTTTTCGCTGGGCTGTTACTCTGCCTAGATAAAGACCAAAATGACTGCCAAATGATAAAATGATAATTTGTCACTAGCAGCTGCTGCTGATGCTCCTTCTGCGCCTAAATAAACACTATCAACTCTATACAACGGTCCTTTTCTCCACACAAATGTGTGTGTTTGAGTGTGTGTGGGCCCGAGACTAAAAATTTTGTAGCCAGGTTGACATTTTGACAACATTGTCGTGGTTGGAAGGGTAGGCAATGCACCAAATGGCAACCAACTGCAACCTAAGGCTTTCTTCTCATCGCCCATTCCTCACCACGACCACGCCTCATTTGTGTGTGTGTGTGTGTGTGTGTGTGTGCATTGACGTGTGCTCGTGTCGTGGCCATGAATATTTAATGAAATTAGCTTAAGAATCTTACAACAGGCTGCGGTTTTGAAGGCAGGTAGGCCAAAGTCACGTATACTTTGTGCCAAACCCACCACGTGTTTACTTTGGAATTTCAAATTAAAAGAAATATATCGTGTGCAGCCTGCACAAATATTCATGTAAGGGACGAGACGGATCCTTAGTTTCACCGCGATATGAATGACTTTAAATAGCTAGCTACTTATTCATGAATGAAGTTCGAAAATTCATACCCAAGTTTGACTTTTACCCAGCGAAAGTTGGAATCAATTCAATTCAATACCATTCAACGGAAAATTATGATCATCATTGTAGGAGTATGACTACGGTGGAATCCGGTTGTAACGACTCTGCTTATAACGTCCGTCCAGTTATAGCGACTGAAGTACGATGCGTGATTGGTTGGTCCCAATACAAACTTAAATGAAAGGGCCTCCGGTTAGTACATACGTCTTCCGGATATAACGACGAAAATCGTCGGTCCCTTGAGCGTCGTTATAACCGAATTCTATTGTATTTGTTTTGCTGGCAACATTTTGGTATTAGGTAATCGATATGTATCTTATTGATGATGTATTTAAGCCACGGTTAATTAACATTTTCCCAATAATGCATATTCGTAATCAAAGACCGCAAAATACAGCATTGCATTTGTGATATTTGTCAATGGACGTTTGCATATATAGAGAATGCATATAGAAATTGCAACGTAACCCATAAATTTCCATGGACCCAAAACGCGGCCATAAATTATGAAGGGGTTGGGGTGGGGGAAAATATGCAAACACATTTCAGTGCGTTGAGTCAATACAGAAAATAAATCACAAAATGGCGAACCAAGAATCATTCCCTCTCTCGCTTTCTCTGGGCACCATATTGAAACAGATGTTGCAGGCGAAAAGTATGCAAACAAAAAATTGAAATGGGGAAAACTAATTTTCCCGAGATTGCATTGCCCATGCTGTGTGCAACAAGCACAGTCAGTAGAATATTGTTAGTTGTGCTTGTTATCCTTGCACTCGACAAGTAGGCAGGCCGCGGCATGCAGCTCCTGCGGTTGACACAAACAACAACAGCAAAATAATAATAAAAGCCTCCTCCAAAATCCGACACAATTGGAAAAGAATGAATGAATGAAGGTCGCCAAGGATGTTCCTAAGGATGCATTTATGAGCCTGTAGTCTGAGATTTACTCTCTGTGTTGCATAACAAACACAAAATGTTGGTAAAGTTTAGCACTTCACCAAGTAAACAACAAGTTTCTAGGAAAAATGTCTGCCACATTGTGCTTAATAAATATTTATGACACTTGAAATCTATTTCAATCTACACATAGGAAGGATATCAGACAATTGACGATACATTTTGGAGCTCTCATGACTAAAGTTAATGGTTATGTTATTTCTTAGCAAGGACAATGCAAACTCTTCTAAAACTAAATTACTAATGAGAGAACTGAGTAATGTAATAAATGAGTAAAGTCAAATCAGCTTGGAAATTTTAATTTCATTCATTTCATTACATACTTTATAACCATGATTATTATTATATTTATGTTAAAGCTGATATAAACAGTTCAGAGTTCAGACTTAATATATATATATGTATGTATATATGTATATGTACATGCATGCAGCTTTTTGTCGAAAAAATCTATAATTTTACTTAATTTCCTTGCGTTTTTAATTCAGGAAAGGAAGGATTTCGGCGTATAAAGACTTTTGTCAAGTTACTTTTTATTTTTGTTAAAAGTTTGTTTTTTATTAACCATCATACTTAACAAATAAATATCTAATTAAATATATGTTGATTTTTGCGACCTTTTTGTTGTTTAGAGTTGAATGTTTTGCCGGCTCGAGGTCAAAAATTGGGCGAATAAAAACAAAAATGAAAAACACAGTTTGTTCTTATTTTCGTTCCGATATATTTCGACCACTCATCGGTGGTCGTATTCAGGGCAACTATAAATAACATTGAATTGTGATTGACATAATATTAATTTAACAACAAGAAAACACCCACTTAGTTTTACACGTCCGCACACTGTGACGTGGAGCTACACACTGATTTGTCCCTAATAAATGCCTGTATAAATGCGCGCAGTTGTCTGTATCTACCTTATAATTAAGTCTTATATTTGTCGGGGTATTTATTATGTGCAGCATCTCCAAAGTGTAACGTTTGTTGTAATGTTGTTCTTGGTCTATTATGTTTACTTCGTCAAAATTTGGGGAATGTCCACAGGTGGCACAGTGGGCCATAAGTGCCGTTTTAGGTGCATTGGAGTGTTGACGAAGTTTATAGTCAGATTTATGTTGCGATAGTCTTGTTTTTAGCCTCGATTTTGTTGTCCCTATATATATTTTATCACAGTTTTCTTCATTAGTCCCATTGCACGGTATTTTATATTCTACGTTGCTCTTGTCCATTGTATCAATCCTACTTTTTGTTCTGTTAAAAATACTCCGTAGTGTGTTATTGGGTTTATGTGCTATCTGTATTTGTTCGATGTCATAGCAATCTGAGTTTGCTAATCTTTCCGATAGTTGTGGGACATATGTGACGGACATAAAGCGTTTTGTCGGAACATCTTTATTGGTTTTCTTATTGCGAGATTTTAGTAAAGTCCTTATGGTGTGGTTTGGAAAGTCATTATCCTTTAAAATTCGTCGTATTTCTTCCTTCGTTTCTTCATGAAAAATTGGGTCCGATATATTGAGCATCCGTTGTATACAACCTCTTGCTGTATTCATTATCATCGACTTCGGATGTTTGGAGTTGAAGTTAATTATTCGTCCTGATGCTGTTGGTTTTTTGTACCATTTTAATTTTAGTTCATTTCCTCGTCTGTGTATTGATGCGTCTAGATATGTTAATTTGTTGTCATTTTATAATTCTATTGTAAACTTTATGTTCCTGTCAAATGAATTTAGGTTGTCAAGTGTGTTTTGGATCTCTTCTTCTTTAATTATGGCAAAAAGGTCATCTACATATTTCGTCATACCTCTACCTATCTAATTAAATGTTAAAAGATAGGTCAACACTTAAAGCTCACCGACTTAAAGTAGTCGTAAGTCATGTTAGGGGTTCTTTTACTCAAATCTTTTGTTATTGTTAGCGAGTTACTACTTTTTCATCCTCACCATAAAGGATCGGTTAGGTAATCCCTCAAAAAACCCTCAATCAGCCGTATCCTTTAAGAAAAAAAAACCTTTTTTATTCAGAATGACAAGAGAAAAAGGCAATTTATCACGTCAATGCAGCAACTGAAATACATTGAACAGACACGCGACCGGCTGACATAGAAAATTTCCTTTACTCGGCCAATACATTCTGAATCTCTCCCGCGCACAACCATTTTTGGGGTCATAAAAAATGTATTACCAAATTTGCTTGAGCACAGCCAGAAAAGAAAAAAGAAGAAGAAATAACCGCGCATCTTACACACCCCAAAAAAACGAAAGAAAAATATAGCATACTTTTGCAATGCACAGTGTCACAATTTTCATGAATTTGCGCGAAATTTGTATTATTGCGTTAATTATTTAAACAAATTTAATAACAAAAAGAACAGGTTAAGTGAATTCTTCAAGGAAAATAAACCATTCAGGTTGCTAAAAATAAGTTAATATTGACAAAAAAAAATGAAGTAAGTAAGTCGTCTCGCCGACTTAGGTATACCATACACCAGTAAAACAAATATTTCAAATTTGTAATAACTAATGCATTTGCCTATTTTCCACAATTCTGTTCACATGCTTGTTACAAGCATATCTCAGTATCTCGCGCACTTATGCATATAAGCACCCTAGCGCCCCCACCCGCCAACGGCCATCAAAGGCCTTATGCAACAACGTTTATATGCATAACTCAGCTATTTTTTGTCCGATTTTCATCAAATTTGGTATTTTGCTCGGTATTAGTATCAAATTTAAGTGTGCCAAATTTGATTGCACAAGGTAAAAAATTACGGAAGATAATCGAGTTTTTCAAATTTCGGGGGCGGAAAGGGGCGTGGCAAAAACTTTATACATACAAAATGTGCGCATTTACTATGCAAATATACATACCAAATTTGGTGTCTCTAGCTGCAATAGTTTTTGAGATAAACGTTTTTTTTGAATTGCGTGGGCGGAAAGGTGCGTGGCAAAAATTTGAAACAAACTTGATCACTCTACATACTACACGAGCCTACATTCTAAATTTGGTGGCTCTAGCTTTTATAGTCTCCGAGATCTAGGTGTTCATACGGACAGACGGACAGACGGACAGACGGACAGACGGACGGACGGACAGACGGACAGACGGACGGACAGACGGACATGGCTAGATCGACTCGGCTGTTGATACTGATCAAGAATATATAACTTTATGGGGTCGGAGAAGCTTCCTTCTGCCTGTTACATACATTTTGGCGACTTTAATATACCATTTCACCCTATGGGTGTATGGTATAAAAAAATTATAAAGCGTGATAAACTTGTCATCCAAACTATTGTAAAAGTTAAAACCAAATATATATGTACGAGGGAAGTCCCATGAGTACTTAGCCTACAAATGAAAAACGAAAGTTTTGGAGAAACGTCGATATATTTTTCATCAGAGTCTCCTTTAAGGTTAATACCCGTCTAAAAAAAAAGGTTTTTGGAGGTCTGAAAAAAAGCCTCCGACAAATGTTTTTTTCAAGTTTGGAAACAAAAAAATAGAGAATACGGCGGGTGGGGCTGCAGTTCGTAGACAAATTCTACTTGTCCATGACCAACATTTCATGCAGGATATAAACCACACGTTCTTTCACTTTCAATCGGTGGGATGCCAATACGAGATCGTGGACGTTTTCCACGTTATCATCCGTGGTCGCACTTTTCGGACCACCTGGGCGTGGCTCATCAAGAACCGAAGTGCGACCACGTTGAAACTCGTTGATCAACATTTTGACGGTTACCATCGAAGGAGAAGAGTACACAGCATCCAACCGCTTTTTGATTTCACTTTGCAAATTCCCTTCCGAAAAAAAGTATCGAATCACCGTCAAAACAAAAGCACAAATTCGATTTGACTGATTTTGAAGTTAGTCGTCTAGAAGAAGGTTCTACACGATAATAGACTCTGCTTGTGATAGTGACGCCACTGGGCGGCGAGGCTAGTATATGTCCGATATGTATCAGACCACTCTCGTATGTACACATATATGTATTTTATAACTACTTTCAAATCAGACAAAGTCTCAAAATTAAACGAGAATATTTTTAATATACATTATTCTCATGTAAATATTCTTAAAAAGTTATTGTTATTGCCACCTTTTTTTTATTTTTATCAGTTACAGTTAGGAAGTTCCCAATTCATAATTGCCTTCCACATTTTTGTCAGCAACTTCAATGAATTGCTCCACTGTGCAATGTACTGAAAAATTGTTTTCTGGTGTGCACTTTGCTCCTGATTGAGTCTCTAGATTGATTGATTGCATTCTTTCTTAATTTTGGTTTTTCATTAAGTTAAGTAAGGGAAATAATCTCTGGAATTAGCTACTTATGTACATCAACTATGCAAGTTTGGTTAATGACAAAAAAGGGTTAAAAACAATAAGCCATTTATGATGTGATTCTTTTTGTAGTTTCCAACGTTTCTTTTTATAAATTTCCTTTATATATTTGTATGAGATTCTCCTTCTCTATCAAGTTTAACAAGTTCCAATCCAAATTTTGATTGCCTTTAACTGTTTCACTTGTGTTTTAGAACCGTTTGGCAAGTTCCCAGGGGTCTATTGACTGAGCTCTCTAGCCCTATTTTCTAACTGTCATTTGATACTTAAAGAAAACATTATTAATGCGAGTATTCAATGTCTGCAACTCAAATAACTTTAATTTCGTTAAGTTTGTATAATTCTTAATAAAATAGTTCTGCTTAAATTAAGAAACTTGGCTGGTTAAATCGTCACCACACCGTAAATTCCTTCTGACCAGCTGTTTTTAGTTGATGAATTTTTAAACTCAGTTTTTGTTTTGATAACATTGAAATGCAAATTGCATTTCCAGTACAGTTATAGATAAAAGTGAACCAATGCAATGTTGTTTTTTCGACTTTTCACAAATCACACATAATAAAACATTTGATGCAAAAACAACATTTATCACTATCATTTCAGTCAAAAAAATAACAATCCACAGAAGAATAAGCAACTTTTGTAACATTGTCTGCCAAGTCAACAAATGTCATGTTAATATATATAGAATAAATGTATATATACATACTAGAGAGATGCATGAATGATAGAAAAATCCATTCGAGTTAACAACATTGAAATCTAAATGAATGAATTGAATGACTTTGAAAATCGACTTTAACTGAATGAGTGTGAGTACAAAACGGATTGAATGAGTTTGAAAGTAAGACAAGACTAACTCACACCCATTCATTTCATTGTGTAGTTGTCACTTATTCATTTCAATTGAATTCGAATGGATTCATTTGACTTGTATGTACATATGTGTGAGAATCTCCTAAGTGAGTCACCTGGAAAAAGATTGATACATATTTCGCTTTATTTGAATTAAGGAAAAATCATTTTAAACCGTTTTCGAAGATTCGAACTTTCACCCTTAATACGAATGATAAAGGAATCATATAGAATCGGGAACTTAGATTTCATATTGGGTCTTGGGTCCTTTCGGCCTAAAAACGAAAAAGCTCCAAAACACAGTAGAATCCGAATATAACGACTCCGCTTATAACTTTCGTCCGGTTATAGCGACTAAAGTTCGATGAGTAATTGGTTGGTCCCAATACAAACTTATATGAAAGGGCCTTAAGTGCCGTTATAACCGGATTCTACTGTAACTAAAGGATACTAGGAACTACTTAAATTGAGCACAATAAAATGCGCGTTATTTTTATATAAAATACATTTGGAAACATTCTTCCACTCCATAAGGAACAATAAGCTTTAAATTCCCTCAGTTTAAACAATTTTTTGGGAATGTTGATCTAAGTCAAAAATCATAACACTTTAAAAATTGAATTTTAAGCGTTTCGGACAAAGAACAAATAAATTTTTGTATCTTGATTACTGACACTAACAAGAAAAAAACATAATTCTGGTTAAGAATATCAGCTGAGAGGCTAAGATTCACAGATTTTTAACAAACCTTTAGCTATTTTTTTGTAATTTCCAAACTAAATTACCTCACTAACTTCAATAAATTTTCGAAATATTTAAAAATTGACAAGTCTTGATTCTAATTCTGTTTAAATTATAACTTTGTTTAAATGTAATTCACGTTAGTTTAAACTTTAAAGTTTAGTTTATGCAAACTTGTTAATCCTAAAGGAATATCAAATTCTATTATCACAAAATATGTTTTCTTTTTTCCTTATTTCAACAAAAAACAAACCACAGAGCACAAAAAAAAACTAAACACTATTTGTATATTTTTTATATGTACTTATTTTTCCAGTAACCAAGTAAAAACAATCCCATTTTTTTATGAGCGTAAAAACTATAAAAAACAAGCACAGCAAGCAAATACACAAACAGAAAAAAATTGAGTTAACCAAGCTTACACCACCCCAACCCCCCTCGATACTCCAATCCACTCCACTTCATGTTGCCTCCCCCTTTATCACAGACGTTCTAAGCAATTTTACACATCATAAAATTGCAAGGATTTGAAAATCTTCATCGGAAATCAATGCGAGACGACGCAGAAAAAGCAACAAACATGCATAATTTATATATATACACACACACAGAGACACACACATACATACATACGTATGTAGATGTAGACGCACATTGGTTAAGGGGGGTGGAGACGACCAAAGGAAATGAAGTGGGGAATAAAGACAAAACTTCACCCCAAATGTCCAACTCCCTCCCCCTCCTTACCTATGCACAAGCAAAATGAAATAAAAACCAAATTGTCAAACAGAGAGAGAGAGAGTGAGAGGGTGAGCTAGTGAAATTGCCAACTTCTGTGGGAAGAGAATGAGTGAGAGAGAGAGATACCACATTGGGCGGTATCTGCTTCTGCTGACTAAACACATAAATAAATAATTTACTAATAAAATTAAGAAGCTAAGCTTTTTAGCTTCACTTTCCGACTTTATCACTTACCTTGGCCATAGTTGATAGATAAGAGAAATGCACTAAATTTTAGCCGCTTGAATAAAATTGTAACCTTGTTTTGCTTTATTTGAAATTTCGTTTTCAATTACGACTTCTTTTTTTGTATTGTAACGGTAAAATTGAAAAAGACACACATATACAGTTACACGCTCATCCACACATACACACCAAGACGCGCACGCACACAAACACACACACAAAAGTTAAGCGGACTTTTGATGATGGAGCCGAATAGAAAATTTATTTATGTTTTATAATTTTTGCAACTTTTCTTTGGATTTTTTTCAATTGTTTGTCAATAAAATGATCCAAACTTTTTCTTATTTTTTGGCGCGTTTCGCTTTAATTTTTTAACTTATACATTTTTGGTTTTTTGCGGAGGCGCAGACAGCGACCTATCAAAAAAACAATTCGCCCGAAATAAATATTAAATCATTATTAAATATTTTTACTACTCCGTTGCGGCAATTTTTATTTAATAATTTACACGGATATTTTCCACAAAAATGTTTAATTTTTTTGACGAAAAACTCCGACCGCACAACCTTCCAATTTGAAATCAAAACAATAACAAAAAAAGAAAATAACGGTACAAAATTCGCCGTAAATTTTTGCCCTCTCGCCGTAACCGAACTGCAACCGATGAGCCCAACTCCAACATGTTCGCACGTTTTGCTCTCTTAAAAGAGAATATTCGCTGTAAAGAAAGCAATTTTCGCCGTACAAAAATCGCCGTAAATTTTTGCTCCTCGCCGCAATTTCTTGGCCTTTCGCCTTGGATTCGCTGCACTATGGGAGATATACAATGAAGATATTTTTGGTAAACTTAAAATTTAAATGGGGAAAAAACGACATTATTAATGATTATTAAAAGTTGAAATTTCACATTATCAACGATAAGGACTCAATTTTCAAAATATTATAAGCAACATTTAAACTTTTCACTAACATTAAATAAAAATCGAATAAAATCAGAATTTAAGGTAAAAAAAAAATGTCTCAAATTCTTTGCCGCCACTGTATATGCACATATAAATCGTTGGGTTTATTACTTTAGGGTTAAAAACACTAAAAATAAGGTAAAGCACAAAGGGGAACTAGAAAATTTGGCATATATACACTCCTTTCACATTAACGCTGATGGAACTGTTTTTAAAGGGTTTTTTTTTAACGGTTAAGAACATAAAATTTTAATATTTTAGCTATTTTTTCAAAGTTGTGGTTCCTTTTTTTCTAGCTAGTTACTAGCCTAGTCAACAACCCTGGGAGTTGTCTGATTTTCAAATTTAAATTCGCCCCATTTATTTGAGCCACTAGAAGGGTGTGAAACCAAACTAAGACAGAGAATTTACTGAAAAGGTTTGAAACTAAACTATTTCCACAAAAATATTTACAAATTTAAAATCATATGGATCCCCGGCCATGTAGGCATTAAGGATAACGAGTTAGTTGCATCGAAAGATGCAACCGATCTTCCACTCATCCTAACCCCAAATCATAAATTTCCAATATTTAAAAAACTCCCTCAAAACATTTACAAGAAACACAACACAAATCAAACTGGTACCAAACTCTTGACCCGCAGGAATACAAGACATGGGCACACCAACATCACCCACCACCACTACCTCGACCACCAAACATTAAATTCTTCATGTCCATTCTGCAAAAATACAGAAATATCATTACACCACATCCTAAAAGAATATCTATCCCTAAAAACCTCTTATAATACAATATTTAAAAATCTTGACAACACCAAATACTGTAAATATTATTCTTAAGAAGTTCCTCACCCAAACAAAAATTGGAAACCAAGTTTAGTCGAAGGCCTCAGCAGCCAACTTTAAATAATAAGATTTTTTGTATTGTATCAGGATTTTTATATGCGTCAAATGTCTTTCATTATATTTTTATCCCCATATTCAAACAAACCAACATATTTTTTCACCGGCAGAAATTTATTTTTGAGGGATGAAACTTATTGTTGTAGTCATAAGGATTGAAAAACTGCAAGGCGAAAAGAAATTCTACAAATTCGCCTTTTTGAAAAGTCGATTATTTCTTAATGGACTTCAAATACTTGGGACAATAGCATTTTTTGTTTTTTTTGAATTTCAGAACTGTTGAATGTTCGCTAATCGTATCCTCCTCTTCTTCAGACTTCTTTGATTCTTTATATTGGTCAGGATTGGCTTTTTCGCTACATTTCGATGCCATAAATTCGAAAAAGTCAATATTTCGCACATGATAGTGATAGAGATCTTTGAATTGGAAATAGTTCGGATAGACTTTATGCTTCAGCATGGCCATATATAGACTAAGACGCTGTTGTTCCAGAAAACGACGACGAGACAGCTCCAGATGATGACTACGCCAACTTCGTTTACTGATCTCCTGTTGAACCAGAAGTCGCAAACGTGGATATATATGAAACAGTACGGCCCTTGAAAGAAGATATAGATTAAGAGAAGTTATTGAATTTGGGAATGATACAACGACTTACTCGTTAAAACGATACTTCAGTTTACGAAACTTCATCTTATCAAAGGGATCTATAAATTTATGTATACACTCGATATTAGCCAATTGCTTGGGTATTTCTACATAGATTCTGAAATATAGATAAATAAGTTTCACTTTACCTAATGAATGAGAAAATTGTTTACTTTGTGCTTAAGACCATGGGAAAATTGACAACATTTGGGGTCTTTTTGTAGAGTGGAAAACGTGGAAATTTCAACATATCCTTGTCATACCAATCAAAATTATTTCTCAAGCGATTATGCACCGTTTCAAGTTTTTCCACATCAATAAAATAATTGCCAGCACAAAAGTTATAATTACCCAACGGGGGAATGGATTTCATTAATTCGAAACCTATTATTGAGAGAAATTAAGTATTTTTTTTTTTTTTTTTTTCGAGAAATGTTCATTCTTACCCTTCTTATGGCAATCAATGCCCGTGGCTTCTATGAAATACACTGTTTGCCATTTGGGACAAAAACAGTTAATAAAACTATTTAATTCCTCAACCCAATTGCGAAAAGTAGTCGAAAGATTTTGAGAAAAGTTCAACTTCAATTCTATTGAGTCGCTGCATATGGAAGAAGAAGTTTTAGCTAGTTAGTTAAAATAGTTAGTTAGTTCTCTTACGTTACTAGAATCGTATTCGCATCGCAGCCAAATTTACGCAATTCAGTATTGATTAAAGCACAATCCTTATTGATTTTTAAGTGCATGTTATTACCATCAATTTGATAGACAGTCATCTCTGTAAGATTTTCGGATGTTTGCATTTTTATTCTACGACTTTGGGCACTGAGTTTTTTAGGTTGCACCCATTCATCGGCATCGGCTTCGGAGGAGAAACGTTCTGGCTCTTGGCCGTTTAATAGAACTCCATCAATTGATTTCTGTGCTATGGGAGCCTTATAAATCCTTAATTGAAGATTATCGGGGATATTGACTTTTGTCTCAACCTTCAAATTGTTGTCATTAATGTGTGTAAATATGAATTGTATTCCGGCATAGACGCGATGTTGCATGTCATAATTATTGGGCATATACGTAATATAGGCTGCATCTGTATACATATCCTCTTCGATTTCAGCATTTTCACTTACATATGGACTTACTTTTTGAAAAGTATTCGATGTTATCACATTAATGTTAAGGTTTTGGGCTTCTTCCACTACGAGGCTGGTATTACTAACTATTTTATTCGGTACATTTATATACATAATGTGCTGTAAAAAAGACGATAAACTCTTTTAAATAAGATTAATTTGTTTGGTTTTTTGGGGTACCCACCGAGGAAGATGATTGGTTGGATTTACTTTTAACAGATACATGGGAACTACTCGAAGTGATTTCACGATCTATTTCATCAACCAAAACTCCTTTGTCCCAGCCTTCCTGAAGGCGTGTGTTGATAACAGAACCATCGCTATGATAGCATCTCATTTCATTTGCAGTCCATATCATTTTAAGACCATCATCTCGCATGGCATAGCTCTCATTGGCACAGTAATCATGCCACTCGGCATTATGAAATGGTTTGCCGCACCAAATTTTACCATCATCTTGCAGATGGACAACACTGCCCATCGATGTGATAATTTTCAAATGTCTATAGGACAAACTGTAAATATCCTTCATTGAATTAAGAAACTTTAGCTCACAATCGATGCTCTTCAAGAGAGATTGAGCCTTTCGATTTTTAGATTCCCGTTCCTGTCTTGCTGCCGCTGCTGCTGCTGTCTTCGATGTGATACTCAAAGTTGAACGAGCTTCGATTCCAGTTATGTCCGTGCCACCAGAATTTCGATTAGTTTGATTCCGCCCTTTGCGACGTTTCCTTGTCTTGACTTCCGTTACGATAGGCTTGTAGCTGCTATAAGTACTGTATGTGGAGCAGGCGTTAACATTTTCACTGCTATTCTCCTCGACCTCTTCATTATTATCGCCATCGAGATAATTATAGAGATAATAAACCTCACCATTATAGCGCATAATCAGTGTTAGATCGGCATTGCTATAGAAAACTATGATGCAACCATGTGGAGTACAAATGCGACGGGATTCATCCATTTCACTCTCCGGTACGGACCATATGTGCTCCGTGTAAGTGTCATGACATTGGACACTCAGACCATTGGGATAGTTTACAACTGCTTTAGAACACTCTCCGCCATTGGCCAAGATACGCATATTGATGCCATGTGGGGTTTCTATGCGAACACTATCCGATGTTCGTCCTACATTGTCAGGCGAGTCATTAAAATGAACTGTCTGTTTGTTCAGATGAAACGAGAGGCATTTGTTCATCTGACGGAAATTCCATTTCTCTTCGTACAAGCTTATGCCACCCTCGTGAAAGAAATACTTTGAGGTCTTGGCTTTGATGGTCTGGCGAGTATCATCTAGATTGTAGCCCTTTAACATGGGATGATCAGGTCCTAGACCAATGTAGGTGCGACGTTTTGCCTCTTCCTTGCCCACGCTGCGAAATGCAGAATCATTTATCACCAGGCTACCCTTCGATTGCTTGTTCTGAAGTCTTATTTCGTTCTCAGGCGTTTGGTTTTTTCGAATTGGTTTACCCCTGGGCTGCTGTGGATCTAGCTCCTTCTGGTCCTTTTGTTCCTTTTGCTCTTTTTGCAGTTGGGCCATCTTTTGGGCCTTCAGTGACTGGGGTCGTATAAAGACACTGGGATCTATGCTTATATTTTGGCCATCTTTAAGACGATATTGCATGGGCTCATGATCCACATTTCCAGCTATGGTTGCCACACTCATGAGATCAAGGTTCTCGGATCTCGTATCTAGGGTCTCTTCAAACATTTTGGGGGTGACCAGTTCCTTCAAAAATTGTTCCATTTCAAAGAGCGTAAAGTCACGAAAGCAAAGCCGTGTGGGTATATAATGTTGCTTCTGATTCTCAAACACCTCATTCAAAGCTCTGCGAAACGTATACAGCTTAACCGATGGATAAATCTCCCTAACAGTAAAGTCTTCATACTCATTAACTAGCTCAATAATGCGTTGACTAACGGCATCGTCAGTAAGATAAAGTTTCGCATATTTGGGTAAATTAGTGGGATCTACATCGTTATTATAAGGCTTATACGGCATACTATCGATAATATAGCCTGTATTAAAATAGCGCCGTAATAGATTGTATTCCAAGCAAGCGTGATAAATATTCTTCATAAAAGACTGATCCATATAGGAGACAAGACTGGTGAGCAGGGTATTCGATTGTTCCACAAATAAACGTTCGTTCTTCACCAATTTGACAATGCTCTTGAAGGCATTCGCATATACCTTAATCTTATCGAGAATTTTCACCTGTATTGCTGGCGAAGGATTGGCTAGCAGTAAGACCTCCACTTCGGATAACAATTCACGGGGATTACCAAATGTGCTCATTAGGGACTCCAAATACAAATAAACTGTGCCATCATCTGCACATGATGCTGGCATTTGGGCTTTTAGGTAATGTCCCTGGATACTCAGCGATTCGACCATATGAAAAGTATCTTGTATATTCTCAGATGGATCCATTCTCACATCGATCTCTTCGTAGGGTGCGACATAATAGTCCAAATATTGTTGACGCAATGTTTCCACATCATAGATATACCAACTCAATTGATCAAAGATCTCATTCGAAAACTTAGTAGCCAGGCACATGGACATTTGTGGTAATTGCTGCTGAAAGATACCCACAGGTTTGGTCGCCGTTCTCTTGCGTAGAGAGTGTATATCATGTTGGATTTTCTCAATTGTCTCCTTTAAGGCCTTCTCGCGACGTGGTCGTGGCACTAGCAAGTCATAGGCACTCTCTTCTGGCAGAAAGTGTATAATGCCGCGTAATGGCTGATTATCTCTAAGTAGTTCCGTGTAAAATTCATTTTCGAAATTTCCAACAATCATAATGATTAACTTGGAGGATGCAGGATGGTCTTTAATGTACTGCAAGCAAAGTGAAACCTTATAAAATAGATAATCTTACTTACAACCGCTAATTATTTACCAATTTTCTAGCCAAAGGCTCTCCTTTTCCAACTTTATTATGCTCTTTGGCCATCATGCTCATACATTCAATCTTGGCCATGGGCAATGAATCTGTATTTTCCTTTCCTAGTTGTCTCCTGGCCGTCTTGGACACTCGGCCTCCAGTTACACTGCCTCCACCACGTTTGGTCTCTGTGCCACTAGTTCTGGTTTTTCTCTTTGTCATCTCACTCAGGCGATTTTTCAAATCGGCTGGCAAATTCTTCAGCCAATACTGATAGAGATTGAAATTATTCTCGGATTCGATTTTTGCAGTCACTTGATCATATTCAGCTAAGCATTCTTGAATACGTTGCTTTGTTATGGTAAGCGGATCCGTAGGCTTCAATTCCACTACCATTCGAAAATATATTCTCACATAGTAAACTTTGAGTAAAATGATTATGAGAGAACCTACCTGGTTTCTTAGTCTTGGACAAGCGCAAACTTTTCTCATTGTGGGACTGGGCAGATTGTATTTCACTCTCCAAATCAATAACAAACAGGGAACGACGCATACCAAGTTTAATTCGATGTATAAACTCATTGCAGACTGCAGTTAGCCCACTGTCATAGAAGTTGATGCAATATACGTGGTACGAGGTGCTAATGGATTCCCGATTGGATCGTCTAACACGGCGGGAGCTGCGGTCCGTCTTTTGAATGACACTCATTTTAAGTTTTTTTAGTTATGTAAGGACTTGAATATATATGTATACAAATGAAAAACAAAAACTACTTAAATGACATTAAATTCTTCTGGTTAAATAAGTACATATATACTGAGATGTAAAAGAAAAGCAAAAGTCCTTTTGAAAAAAAATCTGTGGAATGAGTTGAGAGTTTACTCTTCCACAAAAGCCCAAAATTTTGGTAAGGTCTGAGATCATCCATCAGATAGGATCGAATTTTTGACAGACATCTTAAGTACACATATCAAGATATTGAATAAAACATTTCGAAATGTGCAGTTTAAGAGATGAAGTATCCTTCTATGCGAAAGAAATTACCCTGCTTTTCTTCCTCAAAGATTAGCCATTAAGATATGTCTATGCTTGTAAAGAAAATACATTTTTAAGCTGCTTTCTGGGAGTTGAGTGTAATACAAAGTCTTGAAGCCAATATGGCAAGGAAAATGAAGATGACTTTCATCATGACTAAAAAGACATAAAATGACGTTACCAAGAAAGATATTTTTGACTGATGCCTGATAAATGCTGGGCCTGGGAAGAGGGAATTGCTAAAAAACCTCAGAAACTACGCACACATACATAAATAGATCATCGTTCCATTTATTGTATGATTTTAAAGACTTGATTTTAACTTTTCACGAAAAAGAAAACAGACTAAATTTGGCACTGCTTCTTATTTTGTTAGGCGACTTACTACAGATTGATCAGGTCTACGATTTGTATTACGTTGTTTCAGAATTCTTTTGCAAACAGATGGAATTCCCGAAGCATATCTTTTCAAAAAAGAAAAAACAATACTAAAGTGAAAAACTGAGAAAAGTATGAAACTAAGCGTAGAGTGTTCCACTAAACGAAGGTTAAAGGTCAATTCCTTTGTAAACCTAAGGACTTCTTCCGACTGTAAAGCAATTCTCAAATACGTTTAATAATTTTTTCGAGCTTCCACATTTTAAATATCTTTTTTAAGACAAATCAGACAGAAAATTATTTCTACAGAAAACTTCTATATAGTTATATGTATTAAAAAGCTGAAATCTATCTAAACTGACAAACGAAACCAATTCCAAATGAAGTTTAATTTCAGAATTCACAATTTATAGTAAGTCCATTCATTTATTAAAATACTAAATCTTAATCATAACATGAATATTACAAAGTAAATGGCCGTTGTGTGTTTTTGTTGTTGTCAGTATATACAAATGAAAATTTAAATACTAATTCTACTTAAATCACTGTACAAATAGGAATAAGAGGAGATTCATTTAAATCAAATAGTTTAAGAAACAAAAATTAATTACAAACTTAAAGCCTCTTGAAAAAAAAACGAAAAATAAATAAAAACTGCATGATAAATAATTAAGATAATAAATTATAAATCAAAATAAAATAAAATTCGATTTCAAATGCAGTCACTGGCAATTAGGAAAATTTTGCAAAATACTCTAAAACTAAACTTATGTATGGCAGTGTAAAATTAAGTGTACAAAAATGATTATTATACAATTCGATCACAATACATTTTGGAAAAAGTTTTGGTGTGTGGCGCATCATAGTCGGAACATTCTCAACGTTTGGCTCAATTATCCTCACTGGAGATGAGACACTCGCTGAGCAAAACATTATGCAGATCATCCATATCGATCCAATCGCGTCTCTCATTGCGTATGGAAACATTGCGAATGCAACCTTTGAAATTCTCACGGGTAAGCAATGAACCACTGGGGGCTATGTCTATGTCAAGGAGATGATGTTACAGTTTAATAATTCTTGCTTTTGTTGTATGGACAACTCACCTGACAGGCCACCAATGAAAAGAGGTGAACGAGTTTGCACTTTGCCTGCATTACGCAGATTACCCGCACTTATTGTGGTTGGCAATTGGTCAATTCGTAGCACTAACTGTTCGCCATCATAGAGAGCCGATACATTGTGCCATTTGTTGTTACACAGGGCATATTTCTCAGGCAAACTCGACTCCACACGCAAAGGTATTCCATCGCCAATATCGTATGAGAAAACAATCTATATAAAGCAATTTAGAATTAGTTTCTTGAAAAGTCATGGCCAACTAGTTACTAACATTTCCATTATTGAGCTCCAAAGATAAAGCTGGAAAGCTATTCGGCTCTGAGACACTTAATAGAATGCCAGCCAGTTCCGATGTGCGAAACTCCATATCTAAATCCAAGTATTTGCCCACATGAAAGTTTTTCTCTACATGAAAAATAGTAAAGTTAGTTTTCATTACAAAATCTCCAAGTAGTTAACTTACTAAATATGGCATAGGCATCGCCTGGGAAATAACTGCCACGTTCGACAGTGGGAAAACATTGTCCCACATTTGAATGTTTGCCAGGACGTGCCAAATCCTGGGTTATATTATTAATGCTCACACGTCGTATACATCCCTTGAAGGCCTCCAAACGGGCGACTAGTTCAGCGGGCACCTTGACAGGTGCCTGAGGCAGGCCACCGACAAACATTAGCTGGGCAGCTCCAATTTTCTTGGGCACCTTCATTTGGGCCGAAGTCTTCTGATCCGTGCGTCCAATCTCCACAGACATGGTGACCTTGCGTTCATGGCAATTGATTGTCACATGATGCCATTCACCATCATTTAGCTTGGCCGTCAATTGCAGCTCCTCGCGTCGACGTCCCCGCACTATCAGCACCAATTGGCCATCTTTCAGCAATAGGGCCACATAGTGCTTGGGCTTCTCTTTGCTGCCAGGTGATAAATATAGCATACCATTTGGATAGAAAGATCGAAAATCGAATGTGAAATGGAAATTTCGCTGCCAGAAATGTCGTTCGGGGAGTTTCAACTGGGAGTAGCTATACAAATCATCGCCAAATTTGAAGGCATTCGGTTCATATGAATAGCTGCCAATCTGCAAGAGAATTGTTTGTGAATCAATTTCAGTTTTAACTTGGCTCATGGTTATAAATGTTACTTAACTCACCCAAGACGACTTTGTGTTAGTTCTGAGCTTTTATTTTGGTTTATTTTTTTTACATTTTGGTTTTTTTTTTTTGCGAGTAAAATAAATTCGTTTGCATTGGTTAAAATGATATTTTTTATTATTATTGATGAATAACAATTGAAAGTGTGAAAAAATAATTGAGTTAATTATATTATGTATGATACATTTATGAAAGCAAAAACGTACACAAAGCGTTGGATGAAGATGAGTGATAAGATGAACAAAAAGCAAATGTATGTATATAATGACTCTTTTTGATCAGTTGATTGATTTTCTTTTTGTTTAAATCTTATGACTAGGTATAAAAAAAATGATTGATGTTTAAAATATGTATATATTTACAGGATACGTAAGGCATGTTTGTATATCTAATTGAAAATTATAGAAAATGTGTGATTATATGTATGTGTGTGTAATGTATATGTATAATTCAGTAACCAACTTAGAGACTAGGTTTATATGGCATCTTAAAGTTAAATCATGATTCCCCATCATCGGGATGAAGTTTTATTCTTGGTTAAATATTGAGGTTATGTACTTTTGTTTTCTATTTTTTTGGGGTTTCTTTGTTTTGATGATTGATTGTTTGACTGATTGATTAATCCACATGTAGAGACCACATAGAGAGTAGCTTAGGTTAGGCGAAATTAGTATACAAAAGAGCTTTCATATTCAGCGCAGCGCTTGAAGCTTTTTATTCTTGTAAATTGCTTAGCAACTAAAATCCTATAAGAACAAAGAAAAACATTTTCATTTTTTTTTTTTTTCGATTTCGTAATAAGTTAAGCAGGACAAATTGGCTATTTACATGCAATCGATTTGCATTGCACTAGAGAAAAGTTAGAATCAAATTTAAATGGGAACTTCAATGACCTTCCAAGGAAAGTAGAGATTGACGGCACTAACGATCGATTTCGATTATCGGTTCATATTTATCGAATGGTGGATATTTGTTTAATTATCCTAAAACTATATTCGATATGGATGTTTTTTCAATAAACCCTTCGAAACTCTTATAAATTCTTTCTAAGTTAAGCAACCCTCGTTTTGATTTCTAATTTTCTCCAAGTGTATGCAAATCGATTTCCCTTTTCGATAATATTCTTCTCTTTTCAACCACACCAATCCAAAATCCACCAAAAACGAAAAGCATAATATGATCTTTTCAATAACTCACCCGCTTACATCCCTCGGGTGAGGCTGTGAAGCTCTTGCCAATCATTGGCTCCGTCTTAAGAAGAACATCATAAAGGCCACTCTTAAGATTTCCCATCACTGGTCCGTTACGTCCTATCTGAACATTGGCAAATGTTATGGCATCATTGAAGTTTACTGTCCGATTATTAAAAACAACATCGCGTATGGCTCCTTCGAGTTTTACAAAAGTCGGAGCCAGTGGGTTATAGCTTTCATATGGTGGTGCTCCGCCAATGTAAAGACCACCAGCCTCTCGGGGTAAGCTTATCACCGTTGGTGTGCCACTCAAACTCTTTGTATCCTGTAGGTCGTCGTCTATCATTAGTTCCAATTTGCGACCCGTTTTAATTAGCTGTATAACGTGCAATTCCCCATCATTCAATTGACTGCCATTCGAGTACATTTTGATGAAACTGCGTCCGGAATTGATCCAAATTTGCAATTGTCCATCGATCAGGCTCATAGAATAGTTGCCCTTAATGTCCTTGGAATCGTAGTCTTCAAGAACTTCAGGTGGATAAGCAGACAAGAGTAATAGGCAATCGGGTTGTAAAGTGCGGAAGACTAAGCCAGTGTTGGCTCGTTTTCGGAGGGATTGCGAGGGCAACTCTAGATAACCATTGCCTGAGAAGCCGGCCCTAAGTAGAAAATAAAAGATGTTTAACACTCTTTATTTAGTGTTTGGGATATACTTACTTTGTAATCATTTCCTTGCACGAGGATTCCACACCAAAGTAAATGGAGCTCTCAAGTGGGTCATAGGTTTCACCATTCACTTGGACATCCTTCATGCAACCGAGGAAGGGATTATCTGCTCCCGGAGCTTTAGTTGTGCCTGACGTAAAGCCTGTAAGTTTAAAAAACAATGAAGTGAGTATTTAAAGAGACTATGGAAACACTCACCTGGCGGCACACCACCCAAGTAATACACTGCCTTTGATAGATCCGGCAACATATGACCATTAATAGGTAAAGTGGGTGCTCCCGATATGGGTCGATCGTTATTCACACGCAAAATGCCATTCTCTGTGCTTCGTTTGGCCGAGAACTCTCTGGCCGCTTCAATCTTGATCCATTGTCCTACATTATACTTTTTGGTGGTATTTATCTCCAGCTTGGATTCATCGCCATAGTCAATGCGGAACATAATGCGGCCTCGACTTAAGGTTACCGACACCGAGCGATTCTAAGAAAAAGAGATATGTTTCATTTTATCTTCAATAATTTACACTTAAAACTTACATTTTTGTCGTCAACCGCTAAGAAGAGTAAAGCATTCTCATCGAGTGTACGGAAAGTCATCTGCAAGGAGAACACATTCTTGCGATATGGACGTGGACGCATCTTTTGCAGCTGGGCATAGCCCAGGCCATTGAAATGACGTGCCTCAGATGAAGCTGATGATTCTCTGGCTCCAATCATGGCACCGCCACAACGTCCTTCAGTGCCAACAAAATTCCACAAACCTAATGGTTTGTTATCTACCACCACTTGATGAACGACGACATTAAGACCCTTGGTCATCTGTTGCAGATCCTTGGATGAACCAAAGCCACCCAGAGAGATGCGTTCATTGCGCGACTGATAGAATCGTGTGTGCTCCGCGTCTGTTGACCCAGTGGTAATCACTGGATTCTCTGGAGTTAATACACCAAAATTATTCATTCTTCGCACTAGCAGCGATCCAAGATTAAGAGTTCTATTCGCTTCCACATGATACCAGGCATCATCGAATTTGGGATCTCTTGTCTGTACTACTAATGGATGTGTTATTGTCTCCGTTGTGCCACCCAAATTCCAAACAAGACGCACTCGTCTTTTGTAGAGCTCCAGGGTAATATGTCGTCCTTCGGTGCCTGCCACATGGATTAATGGAGAGCTCTCTATGTGATTGGAGAGAGCAAAGCTAATATGTAAAGTATTGGAAGTGGTTAGTCCATACGAAGCTGGCAGATATAAACGACTGCATTTTGGTCCCACTGATTCCAAAGAGACATCAATCTGTAGAAGGTAGAAGAAGGTGAAATACTATTCTCAAGTTAAATTTATTTTCAATTTAAGAACTTACCGCCTCTGCTGCATGTCTTGCCTTTGCTATCAAGTCTTTCAATTGTTGCAGTTGTGTAGCCATCGAGTTATTCCAAACCTCAAAGACATCCTGCTCTCTGGCTGCCTGTTGTTCGATATAGCTTAGGGAAACATTGGCCAGACGCAGATTAGTTTTGGTTAGGGAAATATTCTCTTCGGCCATGCCCAATTTGATTTCCCAATCGGGTTCTAGCATGGCAAATGATTTCTTCATATGGTGTATAGAGTGCTGCAGTTCTTTGACCTTACGCAACTCGGCACGCATCTGTTCACCGGTTCGGTGGGCAGAGTCTAGACTCTCTTTGGCATGGCGATGAGCAGTGGCCGCATTGGTCAGAGTTTGAAGTTGACTGGAAATGTTATTGTTGCGTTGTCCGGTCTCAATGATGGTGGTCTTAATGCCCTCAACTTGCTGCTCTTGCCTCTGAACCTTTTGCTTAAGGACATTCGACTTGTGCATTTGCTTGATGGCCTCCTGTTGCAATTGCTGCGAACGATGTAGAGAATGTCTGGCTCGATCGATCATGGAATTTCCATCTGTGGGGTAAAGAGTACGCTGAGCCTCATGGACACGCTCTTTGGCCTGAAAAGAGGCTAGACGTGCATCATTAATGGCCTTCGAGATGTTCGTGTGCGCTGAGCTGGCCAACATGGCGATGCGTGCTGCATTTCTTGTTGGCTGAAATTGCCGTGCATACTCATTGGAACGCTCTAGCAAATGATCGGCATGTTTCTCCGCTTTGGGTAGCCAATGGCGGCGCACTTCGCGCTGTTGTTCAGCCTGATGAACAAGCGTGGAGTTTAGAAGTGATGTTGAGCCATCCAATTGATTAAGATCTTGATTGAGCTGCTTGTGAAGTTGATAAATAGTCTGCACGGCAGTTGCACCCTGTTCGGCAAACGTTTGATTCAAATGCTGATCTATGCTCTGTCCCAAATCTCGAAGCTCCTCATGAGATTCTCTAACATGAATACTTAAATTCTTGATATGTTCAAGTATGTCCTCGGCTTCATTCTCCACCTCCTGGGTGCGGTCAATTTGGATTCTCATATCGGAGACACGATAATTGGTCTGATTAAGATCTCGCCAGAGCATCTCTAAACGTCCTTGTTCATCGAAGGCAGCATCCGAGGCATTGCCAGTGGCATAGAAATGCATCCAGGCGCAATTGCTGGTATTACGTATGTTCCAAACTTGATGGTCGTGCATTTGAATGGCCTCCAGATAAAAGCGAGCCTGCTTCAAAGCAGTTGGTAAACTCAAATGTTGCTCACCTTGGCCATAGTTCTTTAGATCGTGTAGTGTATGCATAATTCCCGAACGTATTTGGCTTACACTTTGTTGCTGAACCCGAGAATCGGAGAGCATTGAGCCCAAAGCATGTTGACGTTTGCCTATGGTGGTCAAAGCTTTGCGGGACTGAAATTTAGCATTTTCAGCATGAGCATCGAGTTTAGAAATTCCTGCCACGTCGTAGCTTAATATAAGCTGCTTAGCTTGAGTGTAATCCTGATGACGTCCTTGCCAATTGTCATAGGCTACTTCATATTCGGCGAGTTTCATATATGGAGCTGGTATGCCAGTTAGATCCATATTGTGAAGACCACGACGTAGTTTATGCCCTATAAGCTCCACATAGTCCATTAGCAAGAGCGTACAATTGTCGCAAACTGTTAAAGAAGAATCGAAAAAGTTCTTAAGTCCCTGTTAAATAATGGTATCTCTCTACTTACCCCTACAGCCAGTCTCTACGAGATGATGTCGCTCGGCTAGACACTTGTTGCACTTTAAACCGGTGACACCTTCACGGCAATAACACTGTCCGGTCTCTGCATCGCAACCCTCCGCACGAATGCCATCGGCATTACATTGACAGGCTTGACAGGAGCTATTCGGATACACCATGGGATTGCCAAAGTAACCCACTTGACAACGTTCGCATAATCTTCCCGTATAACCTGGTTTGCAGACACAACTCACTTCACCCTCCCATACATTACAGCCACGAGCGAAATTCCTATTGGTTTCTGGACAAGGACACGGTTGACAGCCATGCGGAGAATTCGGATCACCATAGAAGCCATCAGCACAATGCTGACAATGACTTCCTCCGCTGTTTTGGCGGCAGTGCTGCAAAAGGTAAATGTAAATATTGATCTTCTTAGTTTCAAAAGTCGGCTCCTTTACTTACCAAACAAACGCCAGTTTCACGATCACAATCACTGCTCCGACCATTGCAATGGCAAGGAGCCGCACGTCCAATAAGATCTTCAATGAAAACACTGTCCACATCACTGGAATTGCGCCAACGATAGAAAGAGCGTCCAGGATCCTGACAGGATAGACCATCAAAACGTTTGGGACACTTGCAGCGTTCCACACCCTTGGCAATGAGATTGGTAGATCCCTGAACATAGATGGCCGCATCCATGTGGACATTCTGCAGCCTGCAAATAGTAAACGCGTTAGCATACATAGACTTCTCCATAGATTTCTCTTTTCAAAACTTACACAACTTGATCGAATTCGGCAAAGGCAAAGGCACGCAAAAAAATGTGTTTTACATTCTGAAGAGCTGCCATTAAGGTGCTCCTGTCGACGGCCTGATTATTGTGATGATATTTCCAATAGGATTCATGCAATGGCACACGATGGGTGACATTGAGGGAGTATTCAAATGCTTCATACTCGTAGAAATCCAAAACTAGCTTGGAGTGGGAGTGGAATTGAACCAAAGGATATTGGGATAGAATCTTTCTCTCCAGCGGTGTATGAGCGCCCTCTGTGATCAGAGTAAAGTAGAGATAGCCTCCATAGCTACTTGTGCGATCTCCATAGAATTGTGGTGGCAATTGAAAGTACAAGGGTTGATAGAACTGTCCATAAGCTCCAATCGATACATTGCCAGTGGATTTGGGCACCAAATTCAAATCATTCATACGTTGAATCTCGGCATCCTGGCGATGGTAAATGCTACCCTCCATTTGAACCACAACTATGTACTCATAATCACCGCCAGCCGCATGCTGGGCATGCAATTGATGAACACTTAGATTCCTTGCTTCCGCCATGCGTATATGACCCCAAGATAGATCACTTTGCTCACAGTCTCCCGAACGACCAAAGCAGAAGCAGCGAGTACAACCCTCTGGATTGAGGACAGACAAGCCAAATGTGCTCTGCATGCAAGTGTCACACTTGAGACCCACAACCAAACTTTTGCAAGGACACTGTCCATTCGAATCGCAAGCTATTAGTCCATCTGAACGCATAAATGAACCATCAGCATCGCAACCACAACGTCGACACTCTGGATAACCAAAATAGCCCACAGCACAGGAGTCACAACTTCTGCCTGCATATCCCTCACGGCACTCACACTGACCATCCGTAGGCGAGCAGAACTGCCCAATGGAGCCAATATGATCGCATTCACACTCGCGGCAACCCAAACGAGATTGCCAGCCCCATGTTCCAGGCACACACTGGCCACAGCCCAGTCCGCGAGTGAATTTCGGACAAATGCAGCGACCATTATGCGGATCACAAACTTGGCCTTCTGCCGTGCAGGCCGCACAACGATGACAACCCTCCGTGCCAAAGCCATAGAAACCTTCGGTGCATTCATTACAATGCTGGCCTCCTACACCAATCTTGCAATCGCATTGTCCTGTCCAGGGATTGCATTCATGCCCTCGTGAGCCATGAGCATCGCATTGGCAATCGAGACAACCAACACCTTGCGTAAGATTCCAGTGACCCGATTTGCATTTATCACATCTTCTCCCAGTGACATTCTCGAAGCAGGCGCATTGACCACTGCGTTTATCACATGTCGAGGATAACGAGCCAACGGGACTGCAATGACAATCTGTAAGAGAAAAGAAATAATTTCAGATTATTGATGGCAAAATGGAAAGGGATTCATTTCCCCACTAACTAACTAACTTTCAGCCCCTTCCTCATCATCATTCAAGGACAAATTAATCAAAATGTTGGCTTTCTTTTCTACGGTTACTGGGCCACATATTGAATGCATGTGCATATGAGCAGCGGGTAGCCGGTCACCTCTAGGTAAATTGCTCTACTCCAACTTCATTCAGGCAGTTGTTGTGGGTTGGTTTCTCTAGCGTAGGCAGCCATCTCGCCCACATTTGCATAGAGTTTCCTATTCGGGCGACAAACGACAAATGCGACGACGCGACGGACCATACACAGAGTCAATACTGTGGGAGGAGGAGGCGGTACGCAACAAGCCAGACAAGTCTGCCTGCCTAGTCAAACGTGCATACATATATATACATACATATGTGACTGACGAGACGGCGACGGAGAAGGCATATACCAAAAATAAATTCATTCATAAATCCGGTAAAACCAACGCAAAAATTTTCAAATTGATTGCGCGATCTCCAACAACTGAATCGTAAAATATAAGCTAAGAAATTAGCACAAGACATGAAGAAATTGTGTTGCTCTTTAAAAAAAAAAAAAAAACAAAACATAAAAATCTTAACAAATAAGCCGATTATATATAGCATTGCATTTCAATGCAATTGGACCATCCAAGACTTAGTTGAAAACCAAAATTTATATATTTTTTCAATAAGTCTTAAAGTATACCAAACTGCAACAGATTTGCTATACCAACTTAGTTGAACTGCATGAAAATATTCAAAACCAAAATGAAAATCTCTGTTTTCAGTATTCCTTAATGAACAAAAAGAAACTTTTAAGAACGCTTAGTTTCATACTGAACACTTTCGAAAATCTAAGTATTCTAATTCTTTTTTAATGACTTTTGTGTTAAAAATTGAGAGTGCTTTTTGAATAATTATTTCTTAGAGCTTAAGATGTTAATTTTATGTAGTATTTTGTTTTTTTAATTAATTAATTCTTAAACCTGTAATTTATCTGTAATTGTAGTAACTTTATATTTTTTGATCCAGTCTTACTTTGTCTCGTAGGTGTATTATTTGGTAAAAGTTCTCTTTGCACACTACATTTTAATGAATACAACTAAATAAAATTTAAAAACCAAAATGTAAAGACAAGAACCATTTTGATTTTCAAAACCGAATATTATTTTCCATTATGTTCAGATTAATTTTTGTATGGTGAAAATTGGCTGGCTACCGGATTCATATATCATTCAAGTAAATTGATTGTTTAAATCTATTTGTTTACCTTGGCCTTATACACAAAAGTTTTGTTTTCTGTTCAGCTTCATTCGCATTTCCCATATAACTTTCCAAATTTATAGAGTAACCGAAATTGAAGTGTACACATATATAAACATATATGAACAAGCCTAGCCTCTAGCACGCGACACAAGACGAAGGCGATTTAGTGATAGTAGTTCAGCAGCGTTGTCTTTGTCGTCGTCGTCGTTGTCTGGATCTTTGAGAAGGAGACGAAGGAGATGAAAACTTAGCCTCAAGACACTTGAGGCTGCATCTTTAAGACTGGCTTATGCTGTCAAGTGCTTGAGTTGAAGATTTGCATTTTCATGAATGGAAAAAGCCAAAGTGAAAAGACATCGACAATGTTTGACTAAGAGAAAGGCTTTTGCCAATACGGAAAGAGTTCAATCAACTGATTTTCGAAATGATGTCATTTAGCCTTACAATCGAGAATCACATTGATCACACGATTCCTTCCATTTAAGCTGTAAACTGCGTTTGGTCATGTCTTACAGTTTGAGAGTCGCAGTTAGCGCGTGGGTTGGTTTTGGGCTGTTGTTTCTATTTTTGCATTTTGTTTCGAGTTTTTTCTTTTCAGTGTTTTTGAATTAATGATCACGTTTTGTTTTTTATTTGGTCAGCAGTGATCTCTGTGGGCAGTTTTAAGTGCACTTCCGTTCGTTGAACGGTTCTTTTAACTTAAAATGTGCGTAAAATTGTAAAGTATTTTTTTATTCCAACCATTTTGTTTGGGCGTTTTGTACGACTTGAGATTGATAGATTGGAGTTGGAACCGAGTTGTCTTCGTTCGGCAGTGGGCTGTAAGTAGCAATTAGGCAGTCAAGTTATTTGCTTCCGAAGGCGAAGGGCATCGTTTCTACCACAGAGGTTGACCATAGGTCAAACTAATCATATGCACGTATTGAGCACTGGAAATGTCATGTCTTGGTCTTTTCAACACTGTCACAAATCAAAACTCCAACTCACATAAATTATCAATTAAACAATAATAATTCAACAAATGAAAAAAAAGAACATTGACAGTTTAATTGCAATGGACATATAAATTTGATTTGACAACAAAAAAGTTATGCATTTGCGAGGGTAGCCGGAAAAGTAAGAAATACTGAGGTGGAGTTACTAATGGTAATGGTGGTGTTTTAATTAAGTATCATTAATCCCCAAAAAGTTGTCTGATGATTTATCTATCAGTAGTAAAAGTCCTTACAAACTGGACCAAGATTAATTTACATTGCCAAGTAATGAGAGAAATAAATCATAATATGTTACCTACTTCTAAAACCACTCTCGTAGGTACGTACGAATATATTCTATATACATATATATCCTTTCAGCCAAAATTTAGAGCACGTGTTTCATAGACTGACAACTTTTGTTGTTTACAACATGACACAAAATATTGATTAAATGATTTATGCTTAGTCGAATCGAGTGCGTAGAATTCGATTCAGTCAGCGATTGCAAAACGTATGAGGGGAGAGGAAATCAAGCTTATGGTCAATTGCAGCACCAACGCAAGACAATCAATTATCATAAATCTCAGATCAAGAAAAAAGTCAGTGTAGCACTTTAAAAATTTACCAGGCGACCATAGTGTATTAAATACACTATCTAAATAGGGGAATTTTTTCTAGAAAGATTATCGTCTTAAACTTATAAACAGCAGGTAACCATTTTTTTATTTTACACGACATAAATTTAATGTTTTCTGGGCCGGTTTGTTTAATGGCTTATATATTTTTGCTTCCTTTTTATATTGGTTTTAAAGAGTTTCCAAAATTATTTTAAAGGAGCGGCCAATCGCTTTGCAAAAAAAAAAACTTGTTTGCCAATAAGCACATCCAATTTATATTTTCTCCACATGAAAATCCCAAAGGAAAGTCAATTAAAGTTAGTGTATTTTTTTATGTATCGAATGTCGATTGATATTTTTCCACAAGTAATCAAGCAGCAATTAAGCCTCAGTAGGCAACTGCGATAACAATCTTGTGGCAACACGCTGTGGACTGAGGACTGCATAAATGAATGAATGAATGGGCGATTGAATGAATGATTGACTGAGCTTATGTTAGATTTGGCATTCGAATTGTTAAAATGATGAATACAAATTTAACTGGTGGAACCAACGGCGATAGTTAAGCTGCAGTTAACTGCAGGTTATTGTCTCGTTAGCCAACCGCCCACTGGATTGACCCACATTTCATCGCTCAGATGGTGGTGCAGAGATGGTGCTAAAGAGAGAAGGTAGCTAAGTCAAGAGGAAGAGGAGGAGGCGGTGGTGGAGACCACCCAAACTCACGTAGTTGTTCCAAATTATTATTTTTTTATATTCCTTGTTTTTGTTTCATTTTTTTTTTTTTTTTGTAGTTAATTAACCCGTTTGCATAAATTTCATTTCGATCTGAGTAACCAGTTCCTCCAGTTCCTTTTTTTTCGTATTTTATTTATGCTTTCTTTGATCGAACTCGGCTTTGGCATGTCATAATAGTCTTTGGCATAGTCTCTTGGTCTCGTGCAAATTGTGTTTGACTTCTTGGAAAATAATAGAAAAAATTAATTATGGGCATTTTGTTTGTCCATAATGAATGGTTTCGTGTGTGTGTTGGGTGTCGGATCAGCAACAGCATCAGCAACGTCAACGGCGCCGGCGCCTTGATAAGTGCCGGCCTCTCAGATATGAAAGTGCCAACATTAAGCTCTAAGATTGTATGCATTTATCTCTGAGAAGTTGTCTTAATTTGAGATTGGAAAATCGTGATTAAAGTTGCAGCAAGTTACGCCAAAAGTGTTAAAGATTAGAGAAGAAAAAAAGTATTTTCATATGACGAAACGATTAGTTTTTCATTTATTTGCCCATAAATATTCGGCATCTTAATCCTGATGTCTCAATAATTTTCTACTCACAAAATCTCAAATAATATAGTTTATGTGATCATATTCAGGTGGCAGTTAAACCGTTAAGATGTCGCGCCATCTAACTTATGTCTATTTTTTTGCGGTCTATTATAAAACTTGGACCGGCAATCGTCTGGCCATTTGGCAGGAGTCACAAGTTGCTCGAGTTGAAATGCAAGTGGCAATTGGCCATAAAAATAAATGTTGGTATCTACCAATGCATGAGCTTGTGTGTGTGTCTATGTGTGTACATATTTTCAAATTCAATATGAAAATCTCTTTATTTCCTATCATAAACTATGGCATTACTAGCTAGAGTTGGCGACTTTGCTTCGAAAAACCAAACTTATACAACTAATATTTATGAAATTTTTTCTGCTTTGGCTAGTTCTTTTAGTTGGCTAAGTTCGAACTGATTGACAAATCTTACGAATTTTATTAAATTAGAAAAATTTTATAGCAAGTCACATCGCAAAATTTGCTAAACTTTAACTTACAATTCGCTGGGAAAAATCTCCCTCAATCCGGCTTATACATAAGTAAAGTCTGATTTCTGTGAAAAGATATGTGACAATTCTATTTCATTTGCGTTTCAGAATTATTGATTTCTAATGGTGAAATTTTCAAGTTTCCTTTTTTTTCAAGTTCAGTAATTAAGCGACTACAAAGTGTTACAGACTATGCAGAGGGTCAATTGTAAACAAAATAACTTTAATATTTCTACTACTGTTTAAAAATAAAACATTTATCTCAAGATTTTAGTCTTCTGAATATTTCAGAAAACAAAGGAATGAACTCTATTGACGATGTATTAAAGTCCTAATTAAAACTTGTGATGGAAATTTTTAATCTTTAAGACAACCCTTGGCTTTAAGCACATTTTCCAACACTGAAACCCTTCTATGCTTTTCTTAAATATGTAAAAAATATCTGTACTTGTCAAGAAAACATTTCAATGCTCAGTCAATGCAAATGCTGTCAATAACCTGTTTATTTTTCTGACTCAATATACTCTTTTTATAGCAATATGTTAATGCAGGGTATTATGCTTGACCTTTGGTCCATGAGCTTGTCAAACTGCTAAAAACTGAAGGAAAATGATGAATTGCAGCCAGTGTCTAATGAATGGCACATTAATTTGCATTTTAAATCTGGCAAAAATTTTACAATATTTATTAATTTTTCCGCTTGTCATTGAATAATGAGCCAAGTCAGTTGAAAGAAATATTTTCAAAAATTTTCAGCAGGAAACATAAATTATGACGGGGTAAGCGAATAAGCAAATGCTCAGATCGGATTGAAAATTTGTAATTTTTGTAAATGTCACATTCACATGCCCGAGAAAAATATCCGTGCCAAATTTCTGGCGCACCTCTGAGGAAGAAAAAAAAAATGCATTTTCATATACAATTTTTGGTTTCTCCTACTGCCGGTAATAATATTTTTTTTTAGTTTTTTGTAGTAATTTTTTTGCATTGAAAGTGTTGGCGGTTGTTCAATGTTTTTTTTCTTCTTATTATTATTTATTTTTGCTGCTTTTTGGCTGTTGACAGTTTTTGTGCGTGCAAATTTATGCACATTAGTTTGGTTGAGTTTTGAATTACAAACTGACTTTTTGGCACATCATTTGGAGAAGAGAAGGAGATGAAATAATGGCAAATTTTGTTTGGTTAGTTTGCTTTTTGGCGCACACACACAGAGACGAGAAGTGTTTGAGACAAGTCAAGTGGCTTGGCGGTGGCGTTTGATGATTTTCGTTTTGAATGGCTTTTAATGTGGCCTACGTGAATCGTTTAGATATTTTGCAAGTGATTATACTGATGAAGTGTCTGAGATCTAGGTAAAATTATGTAGAATATTATTCAATAAACAATAAAAATAAAAAATCAACTAGTAAGTTTCTTTAGTGAAATTTTAGTACCTAACAATAAATAAAATCAAAAGCAATCAATACCTTTAAACAATATTTGAAATTAAAGTTTATTTTTATATGAATTAAACATATATTTCCTTCTGCTCTATCTCTGTCTCAATTTATATTTATTTTTCTCTCTGTCATTCAATCGGTTGTAAATGTCTGCCATATATTTTATGGCCCATTCACACGCCGTAAATAAACTTCACGTTTGCGCTTTTTAAACTGGCTGCATCTTTTTCTAGCCGAAAAAAACTCAAACAACTTTCACACTTAAAAAAAAAAACGCAACTTCTTACGTATTTAACCAAACTATCTCCACATGCCATAAAAACGTCAAATCGAATTTTATTTCAATTAACGAAACTATTTGTTGCATTCTCCAAACCCAGCCCACCCCCCATTCCAAAATGAAACCAAATCCAAACCAGATAGAGACCCACGAATTATGCACGCTATAACCTGAGGCATTTTCAATTTCGTTGTTTTCCCACCAGTCGGAAAAATGAAATGAAAAACCATTTAATCGATAAGAAGAAAAACAACAACACTTTTTGCTTATTTTTTTCTTGGCCTCTTGTTGGGGGAGTTTAAATTCAAAATACATGTCGCTAATAAAGATAAAATGGATATATATATATATACTTAGACACTATATATATATATGCAATTTGTGGTCTGCCTTAAAGTTAATTAAAAATTTAGCCAAACTGGGCAGCAACGTTGTAATTAAATATCAACTGCAATTAGGCAAAAACCCATCAAAACGTGACTGTAGAAAATATATAGTTTTCCTTTTATTATTTTTACTTGTAGGGGCGAAAAACTCATTTCAGTCTCCTGGCCAAGTTAGTTAAGCAATGTTTTTTTTTTTTTACAGTAGTCACAAGCCTTTTCAGAATAATGGGATACTAATGCCAAAAGAACTTAAAACTTGTGATTTTCACTATTATGACCCTTATTTAAGGAGATGTTAAGTGAGTTTCAAAATATTTTTAGAATGACTAAAAAATTGAGGTAATTTCAATTTGGCTTATTTTCTTTAAACATGTAGGAAGATTTGAAAATAAATTTGTTATTGCTTTCGGGATTACTTATTGAAATAGTTGAAATAAATAATTTATGGACAAGAACCATTACTTTTTACTAATTAGCCTCCAACGATTTTGCCTGATTTCGATAACTCTAAGCCTAAGTGCATCAGAAGATAACTTTGGGTAATATTTTGTAGATTGTAAGGGACCTTAAAGCTTGAGCTGTTGCTTAGTCCCAACCAAAATTTGTTTTTAAATATTGTTATACATATATAAAAAATGTATAAATATTCCTTATACATTTGGGCGTATCTGGTCACACTGTTTACTTAACTCTGAGTTTAGTCGTTTTACTTCAAATTGGCTAAACGCTTACCATTTTTTGTTAAACATCAACAAGTATAAACGGTTTCAATATTGAAAACAGATAATTGGTCAGTGTTGGAAAAATCTGTTTTTCCATTTCATTGTGGAGTTTGAAGTGTTGCAAAGTGCACAATCAACTAAGCAGCCCTGTCTCAATTTGATTCTAGTCCGTGTAATAAAGTGTCATTTGGATAAAAGTAATATGGGAATAATATAAAGTATTTATTATGAGTGCTTGTATTAAGCTTTTGACTCAAGAATTTCAAACGTTCTCCAATCTTCAAAATTTTAAAACCCAAATTTCAGTTTCAGTTTTTATTTTGGTTTGTCATGAATTGCGTTTTATAACAAAACCAGAAATCGCTTAAGGCTATATTTGCCTCTTCATTTAATGTCTTATTTTTGTCAATTTTATGACAAAAATTTTTATCATCTTACGATATTATAAATGCAGAGTCCAAAAGCCTCTTAGACCTTTAAGTTTCTTAAATGCCAAGTTCAAATTCGTAATGCCTTACAAGTTTATCTATTCTGATTTAATTATTAATTGATAGATATCATTCAATTTTTTTTTTTACTTTGTGGTATTGTTTATTTTTAAGCTATTTTTCTTGTTTGGCTACTTTTGCTTTGGTTGGCAAACAATTTTGTTATTTTCAAGGGTATCAGAAAATCCACTCATTTATCATTTACATCATCCGATTGCTGTTCATATTTTGACATCATATGTCATGTAACAGTAACTGGCTTTAGCTTTATGGATATGGTGTTGGTGTTGATGTAGCCTTATACTACACACACACACACACTCAAACACACACGGACACATAGACTATCTCTACACCCATGAGACACACCCACCCACATGAGCAATCGCAGAGGCTGACTTGACTCTGACATGAAACTTTGCATGTCTCATGTGTGTGTATGGAGTTTTTTTTTCTGGCAAAGGGGGAGGGAAGGGTACTTGGCCATACCAGACAGTTAGGCAGGCAATGGAACACACCCAATAAGTTTAGCTAGAGAGCTAAAGCTGATCTCGACCAAAGTGACAGGAAATGCAATTTGAGTGCAAGCAAAACTTTTTAGACTGCGTTTAGTTGGTTTCTTTTTCTCGATAGGCGAAAGTAAGCACACCACACTGTATTCCTTGGTGGGTGTTACCTTCTGGGTGGGCGTGGCTGAAGGAACAAAAAAAAGCACAAAACCAAAACTGAAATCTTTGATTTTAATTGGAATTGCTTAATTAAGCAAGTTTCTTGGGAGGTGAATTAGTTGACAGAGAGGCCAAAACGAATGTTAATAGTTCAGCTCATAATGAAAGAACAAGAAGTGTAAATAAATATATAAACAATCTGCTATTTTTGGATCGAAGTTGGTATACCCTTACGGTAACTCGTCTATTCTATATACTATTAGGTAACATTAGCGCTGCTTTCAGAGGGTATTTTGTTTTGGTGACAATTTTTGGCCTGCGATAGATAAAGTCAATACTAATTCTAGCAAAATAAGACTTATTTTTGAAATATTAGAAAAGTATATAAAAGTATATTCTATAATTAGTTTAGCTTTCTATAATTTAGCCTTTTGTTCGACTGTTAAACAAATGTATAAAATGAATCCTTTTTTATTTAAAAACAAAGAGTTTGCTATTGAAACATTGAGATTGATTGATTGAAGATTGACTTGTTCCAACAAACGAGGGAGCCACAAAAACTAGCTTATCGAATGTGTGGCAATCACTTTAACCCATGACCCACAGAAGACAAAAATTTGGTTTTAGCCAAGTCAATATGAATGTACTTACATTCATAAAAGCTGATTAAAAATTGCTAAACTTTAAGCAGTTCTTTTGGAGTTGGCATTCTCATTTATAGGTACTTAAAAAAGTCGACAAGCCTCTATAACTTATTTTTATCTTTAATCTTCAATCATTAAACTGCAACTTTAACATTAATTCCTCATTTTGGGTAATTTTTCAGCTTCTGAAAACTTTTTGTTGCAATTTTCAACAATTTTTTGAAAGATATTTTCTTACCCATTTTCTGACTGCTAGTGTTGTTGTTGTTGATTGCGCATGATAATATTTATTATTCAATTTTCATTAAATCTGATTATGACAAACAAGTTTTTGGCGTGAAGAAACAACAACAACAACGGCAAGAAAAATATGCAAGCAAATTATATTTTTGACGCTTAAATTAAGCATTCATTTTGCAATAACCGAAAAAAAAACACAATCAGAAAAATCTTTTAGATAAATAAATGAGAAAAAAAAAACAGCAGAAAAACATTTTTTAAGGTGTTGCCAAGTGAGAAGAAAAAATCTTAAACAAGATCTCAAAATGTTGTACGAATAATTTTCTCATTTAATAGTCAAATTAGTCAACATACTAAAGGGAAGGAGGGGAGATAATGGAAATGGAAATGAAAATGGGAAACTAAATACTAAATGTATCTATGTAGATATATAAATCAATTTCCAATTAAAGACCGGAAATGTGAAACCTTCGTTTGTGGTTTTACATTGAGGTTAATCAGCTAACGACAGAGAAAGAAAATGGAAATGTTGAGATAGCTTAGAAATGGGAAAAACAAAAGGGGAGATAGTTAAGAAAATAAAAAAATATAAGCTTAGGGAAAATTTCACTTTTTAATTAAAACCTTTTAACTGTGGACAAGTCAGAGTTCAAAGTGGTAAAGAAAATTTAACTACAAAATGGGCTGCGATTATGTTATACCCTATTTACTAGCTTGGAAATTAGTAAAACTTATGGCAAGTTATTAAGTGTTTAGCCCATTTTGTTTCTTGTATATCAAATTTTGTGTCTTTTCTCAAACATTAAAATCAGAAATTCATTTTAAGTGTGTATTACTTTTGTTTGGTAACAAGAAACCACTGGAAGATATACAACCTTACATATTTAGTTCTAAAATTCCGAAACATTTTACTTGAAAATCGCAAAGACAAATCTTAATAATAAGGTTCGAGGTATATGAATTAAACTGCTTTACTCAATTTAGTTTCTTTCCTAGTATAAAATTAAGAACTCATTTAGTGTTTACAGCTTTAATCTACAAAATAAAGATGATTATAGGGCATTTCAAAAACTCTCGATGCCATATTAAATATAATATGCTTTCTTACTGAAAGGTTAAGGGGTATGAAAATTGTATTTCTGCAGTCACGTTTTCATATTTGTTTGGTAACTCTTTTTTTTTGGTATTTGGGTTTTTTCTGTGGCCTAAATCTCAAACGAATTCACCATCGAATCCGATCCTCCGCAACGTGTGCCGGGTTGTCTGAGGTCAGAGACGACGCCTGGCCCCACAGGCACAAGACAGCAAAATACAAATAAAGAGAAAACAAAAACAGCAACAACAACGAACCACCAACAACTCTCTGCCTTGGCTTGGCGTGGCGCCTCGGTCACTTTGATCTATGCACTTCAAATGATTTTCTGTTGTTTTTCCCCTACCCAATTTTGACGTCTGTTATTTGTGCCGATGCGTAAACATCGGAGCGGCAGTGTTTAAATGAAACGGCAAAAATTTTTCTTCTTTCGCAAATTTAAATTGTGATGAAGCGGCAAAGAAGTTGGCATCTACTCGTAATATGTATGTATGAAGGCGGAAAGGGAAATGCAGGAGAAAATATTTCTCTTTCATGGCAAAATATTGAGACAACAGACTTTGCCTGTACTTTACCTTTCGAAATGAAGTGAAATGCAACTGTTAAAGATCTTTGTTTAGTTTGAACTTATGTATGGGATGGGTGCCGCAAGAATTTGTTTATAAATTGGCCAGAGTTTATGGGTTTAGGGCCGTAAAGATAAGAGGAGTTAAAATCAATGAAGATACAGAAGGAGAGTTTTGAGATTGGTTTAGAAATAACATTTTCTTTATATGATAAACTTTTTGTTAATGAAACCATCAATTATTCTTGGAATAATAGTTGTTAGTCCAAAGTTAAAAATTTTTTTAACAAACTAATTTTTTAAATTTAAGTGGAATGACAAAGAACTTAGCATCAAAAGAAATTATTACAAACTTGGGTACTTATTGCTTAATTTTTAAAAGAAAATTGTTATTTTTAGTTATAATACTCAACACTTCGTTGTAATAATACACTAAACTCTCGTGTAAACATGAGAAACGGAACATTAAGATAACCCAAACGCAGAGATCAGTAAGTTTATATTAAACTCTTGAGATAATCTTTGAAATCAAATGTTAAAAACCAGACTCCAGGGCTAAATTCTAAACAAATTTATTTATGTATATATTTTATATGGAATTCGCTTGTGGCTTTCCATGTGACAAAGATCATGACATAAAATCATTTACGAATGGCAAAAACATTGACACAATTATTCCATGAATGAACTACTCTTGTTTTGGCCAAACTTAGAAAACATCAGCAAACACATTTTGCTTTGTATTAAACAATGAGCCCCCTTATTAGTTGAAGGTAAAACTAATAAACACATTGTGGCCCATTTTCCTAAGCTAAAATAGACAACAAGACTCCCTCTAGCGGTTAGTAACCACAACAACTGCAGATAGTTAAAGTCATTAACTTTCGGGCATGCCACATGTGAGCGACGAAAAGAAACAAACAAACCCCATACAGACAAACAAAAACCAACCAAGACCAAGACCAAGCGTCTGACTGGCTTGGCAGCAACAAATATTGACATTTCCAATGTCTCAGATCTCCGGCAATTGCAAGACGCCAGGCCAACCGACAGACTGATAGGCAGACAGACATGTAACCACAACAGACACCTACATGGTGTTCCAAATCGCAGTCTTACCCCTTCCCCCAACAAACCTTATCATAGCCTCCATTCTTTCTCCCTCTCTCTCTCTCTCGTGACTCTTTCTCTGTGTAACATGTTAAAGTTTTGGTTTTGGGTTTCAGTTTTCGGCGATTTTTTAATTACAATGAAACGTGCCACGAAAAAAAAAACAAACAATGCTCTCGCTAATTGCACATAAAACTCGATCAAAGAAAATATAGACTCTAAATGGTAGATACATATACAACAGGAAAAAACAAAAGCTCAGCCATAAATTTTATAACAAAACGACAAAATGCAAGTGTCAAATTTGTAGACAATGAGCTGCAGCAGTTGCCCTGAACATTTTTCGACACTAATCTTTTCATTATTCTTTATAAGATCATTTTGTGTATTTTTTATTTGATTTAAGCCTGAATTGGGTAAAGAGATTTTGGCTGGTTTTTGTATTTTGGGCTGGCCAGAAAGCTGAATTGAGGTCTCAATCTATTTCTTATATACATAAATGAAAACGGACTTGAAGTATATTGGTTTTCCTATATTTTTTTCCCAACTAAATCATTAGAAACAGACTTATTTTATTCTAATTTTCCATATAGTATCATATACGTATGTATAATATTATCAGCCTGTATAATAAGAACTTACGATTAGCTATTAATCAAATACTGTTTTGGTGAAACTATATTAGAGCGACTGTTAGTTAGGAAACTTAGTAATTTTTTATTATTATTATTATTAAAGTATAGAATATAGTTGTAAACTATCAACCTAATTATGTATATTTTTACAAGCACTGGTGGTAACTAAGGCATTCGGCTTATTGTTAGACGAAAACTACATCATTACACTAGCTTGGGATCCCGGGACCCGGATCCTATTTAGTAATTAATTTACAAATTTATTCACTTAGCAGTTTACTACATAAAATTAAGAAAGAAATATGTTGTAAATATAATGAATATAAACCTATGCAAATTATTTAGAACTGATAACAACAACTAATGGCTTTTTCAAAATAACAGGAATCATGAATAAATCTAGATAATCAAATCAAAATGTCAGGATTTTTGACTTTAAAGAACTAAGAATTTTACTTTTGGTATTTCATCACTATGAAGATTTTTATGAACTTCCAAGTCTCAACTAGATGTTCGTAAGAAGAGTCTAAAAATATTTGAGAGAATGATAATAAATAAAACAAATTAAGGCTTAAGAAAGATATTAATATTCATTTGCCCCTAATCCTATACAAAAGACTTATAATATGCTTAACAAATAATAGTTTTGTTTGCATTACAAACTGCTACACATGTCCAATATACTTCAATCATTAGAGTATAAAAATGCAATTAGTTAAACACCTTCCACATAATTTTGAAAATATATTTGAATTGGAAATCATCAACACATTGTCACAACCTGTTCTCAACATTATAGTTATTTTGCTTATCGATACGTCAATTTTAGTGTCTTTAATTGAAATATTACAAGGAAAACATTTTGATTGCAAATCATTTGACAGCCTAGAGAGAAAAAAAAGAAAAATCCATAAACTGGCCTAAAATAAAATTTTCAAAAAATGCAGCTGGCGCAGAAAAATCAATTGGCCTAAAATACATACAAAAAGAGGGGGAGATGCTGAGATTTTGACTTGGCTGCTGCAAAAAATTTATTGATTTTCTTGTGGTTCTGCTTATGTAATCAAAAAAGAAAAAAAATCACTCAACAAATTTGCAAGCAAATCAAATTACACATACTTTATATATCACATAAACATACAGACATATGTATGTACATACATTTTCTATATATGCTGGTATATATAGTTTGTCTTTTGGTTTTGCTGGCTACTGCATATTGATAGATTGTTTTGGTTTGCTTGACTTGGACACTTGGCGCCTGGTTGGGGGGCTCTTGGTCAATTAGCATTTTAAGGGGGAGACAGACTTTGAGACATGGCCGCAAACGAGCACGAATCTGGCATTATATGGTTAGAGAAGTCAGCCAGTTGGGCGCCTTTAGGCCAACAATTTTTTTTTTGATTTGGTTATTAGTGGTGTGTAAAGTAGCGCCCCACAAAAGGTATGCGATGATGACATTCTCTAGCATGTTTTGAGTCTTGGGAATGCACAACTGGTTACCCATGGAGAAAAAATATTACGGAATAGTTGTGGTTTTTGAAGGAGTATGCATGGAAAATGAATTTAAGCAGATTTAAGAATATGGGAAGTATTTTTTCTAGCTTATATTCTAGTTTATTTAGACTTTCCCATTTCATCCTTTGTTTGGCTTTAAAAATCTTGATCCTATTAGGCTATTAATTTTGTTGAGGAATCTAACAAACTTTTCAAAAATCTATTAAAAAGCAAAATAATGTTCACTTTCAGTGTTGTCGAGTGTCGAGAAAGAAGGCATTTGAAAAATGTACAACACTTTTAATTACGATTACTCCGCCAATCATCTCTGTAGCCTCTCACTCAACCAATTAGCCTTGCTTTCTATCACAGACTTTAGCCGTTGGGGGTAATTAGTGGACATGGCGGCATTGAAGGCGCCAGGTCTTTACTTATCTTCCTCTCCCTCTTTGCCTCTATCTATCTATCTCTCTCTGTCTGTGCGTCTCTCGCCATCTGTAAATGCAATTTTTATTAGCGTAATTAACACCTTTCCTTGGCTAGATGATGCTCTACAACTGGCCCCGACGACAATTAAATGAGAATATTTTGCAAGTTTTGTTTTAGGTTTTTGTGGTTTGCTTACCCCGATGCCTGGAGCGTTGAGTTGTTGTAGGTCGCAGGGGTATGAAATGTTGCTGTTGGGGATAAATGCGCAATCCCCCCGCTGCATTGGGCAGCAAGCCGGGGGGGACAAGGTGGTATTGAACCCAAATTGCTATACAGCAAAATATTACTGTTGCCGGGGTGAACGTAAACATGTTGCTGCTGCTGCTGTTGCTGCTGCTGAGAGACATTGCTGAGAATTTGGTGTTGATGCTGATGTTGTTGTTGATGATAGTAGGCTGGAACTATGGCAAAACCAGGCCTTTGTTGTTGCAGTGGTCTTGGGGTTACAGCAACAATATGTTGCTGCTGTTGTTGTTGCTGTACGCCTGCAACACTGTGTTGTTGTTGGTGTTGCTGCTGCTGGTAGCCATAGCTGAAGCGTGGCTGTTGTTTTTGATTTATCTTTGGTATCAATGTGCTTGTTGTTGTTGTTGCTATTGCTGTCGCTGTAGTGGCAACACTTGCCACCCTAGTTGTTGTTGTTCTTGTGGCATGCGTTAAATTTCTTTGATAGGGACGCATAAGTTTTCGTCTTCTGCCTAATGTTGAATTTCGATTCTGTTGATAGGCCAACTTTCGTCGCCATTTATGTCGTCTTGATGGCGTTGTTATAGTTGCTGCTGTCACAGCTGTGGTTGTTGTTGTTGCTGTTGCTGCTGCAGTATATGTGGCTGTTGCTGTGGCTGTACCTGATGCCGTTGCCGCTGCCGCAGCTGTTGCTTGTACAATTTCATTGAATTTTCTGCTTATATTGATATTTACACTACTATTTACACTAGTTTGTTGATGTTGCTGCAACATGTTGCCCTGCGGCAAAACATGTTGCCGTTGTCGTGGATGTTGATGTTGCTGTTGCTCCTGTTGTAACGTCTGTGCTATGCATATAAGATAAATGCATAAGTGCAGCAATTTCGTTGTGTTTTCGTATCGTCGTTTTGTTAATCTTATTCTTGTCATTTTGACAGTTCGTTTGTCATTTATGGCCATTTCTCTTTGTGTTTAGTTTCTTAATCTTTTCATTTTGTTGTTGTTTTTGTTAATGTTGGTGGTGCCGCTTCTATTCGGTTTATTCATCTCGCTAAAGTTAATTATACGACTTTTTTTCACAAATTCTCGATAGTTGCAGCATTTAGTTTATCTTTTGGGTTCTTTTTTACACAAATTGAAACAATTCGCCTTAACTAATCAAGCAACTTTTGACACTTGATAAATAAACACATAAGAATTTACAGTTTCAATTCTATTCCCACACATATGTCTATACATACATACATATGTGGCAAGCTAATTAGTGAAAACAAACAAAAATAGCAACTAAAAACATTTTTGTAACAACAAATGTGTTACAATTTGTTTAAATGATTTGCTTGTTTACGTTGACTCAACCCAAAATTAAAAACAAAAAAAAAAACAACTTGAAGCAAAAAAAAAAAAAAAAAGTCGAAAATAGTTTTATCTTCTTCTCTGATGAAACATAAATTCGTTTAGCAAAACACATAAACTTTATGTTGAAAACTTTATTTAAGAAACAAATGAGATAGAAATTGGAAAAAAAAAAGGTTCTATCATTTGGCCAGCTGAGCATAAATATTTTCCAGGAAGACCAGCTGCAAACAAAAATTTCGCATAATCCTACAAATAATACACCACAACGAAGATATTATACTCTTTACAAGGAGATCTTCAAGGGTTCTAGTATTACCTAGGTGAATCTGCTTCATAAAGGGTAATTATTATAGATAATATTTAAGACATTTTGTTTACTTGAGGTGTAAATCTTAGTTCAATTTACATCTTTTCAAAACATACGCAAAGGCTTCTGAATAATTAATGAAATTGAGGTAAAATAACTCAAGACTCAAGTCTAAGAAAACGCGACATTAACTACAGAAAGTCTACTTACAATAAAAAAAAAGAGCGGTATTTCATCTTTTTAATTGTTTTCGCATAAATTATTTTATAAATTGTCCGAGGTTTTAGTTCATTGTTCATTTTCATTTCTTAAAGTTTGATTGTATTGATGTTTGATCGTTTAATTGGCTGAACTTTAGATGTTGATAAGATTCGACTACCAAAGTTCCAGATCTAGGCCTTAGAGTGTCTTTTTGTTTAAGTGTGTTTTGCAATTTTAATTCTAATGTACTAGACTGAAAAACGAATCCTTAGAAACCTAATATATAATCTTTTTCAACCTATAATTTACTATACTTGAAACAATCAATACTGTAGTTACCCTTCACTTTAACAAAAATATATAAAAGACTGATATGGTATATGAACTATGAGCTTCAAGCAATAGATACTGCATTAATCTATCATTCCAACAAAACTATATAGAAGACTTGTAATAAGTATAATATAATATATATTCACTTATTACGAAAAGAGGTCTAAATTTTTAATAAAGTCTCAACTAAACTCTATGATCCTTCAATTTGTTAATGCAAAAATAAAAACTCATACATTATCTATACATATTTAATTCATCTTAGTGTTGCCTCTAAATTTAAGTAAATTGCAAACTAAATATACCCAATTTATTGTCTAGTGTATCAAAACGTCAAAGAGATCACAATGCCCATAAACTACAAAAGAACTTCAGAAATCTGTTCAAGAAACAAAACCAAAATAAAAAAAAAAAAAATTTAAGAAACTGAGAAATCATAGTAAAGCAAACAAATAGAAATCGTGATGTAATAAATTTGTTTTCGATTCACCCAAAAGCCAAAATCACAAAATCAAAAAAAACGGAAAAAATCGTAAATAATCGTAACATGGGCAACTGACAAACAAGCGAAAATCGTTTTAGATCTTTTCTCTTTCACTATTCACAAGTGGAAAATTAGTTGAGCCCCATAAAAATAAAAAAATTTAAACAAAAAAAAAAAAAATTAGGAAAAAAAACGTAGAAAAAAGTGAGCAAGCTTTTGTTTTCCTTTGAAATTTAGCGGCTTTTCGTTATTTGATCTTTTTAGTGTGTGTTTTTTTCGTTCGTTTTACTCGTATTCACTCAACTACAAAACAAAAAGCAACATTTTTTCATAAATTTTGTTGTTTTTTTTTTTTTTTTTTTTTGGGCATCTTCCGTTCATGTAGTTGTTGTAGTTGTTGCTGCTGCCATTGAGGTTTCTTAGTCATTGTCCAGTGGGTCTGGGAGTAGAAGATGTCTGATCTGTGTAGAGAGGAAGGAGCTGAAGAAGGTGGAGAAGTCTGTCTGTCTCTTGGCTTGGCTACCTAATTTAAATTTCTCACATTACAATTAAATTTTCAAGTTGAAAACTTGTTTGACTTTTATACCGTTTTCTGCTTTGGTTTTTTTTTTTTTCTCTTTTTGCTTGAAGAGTCGATCGTCCGTCGTTCGTTCGCCTCACAGTTTAGTGGCAAATTAATGTAACATTTCAGGAATTTCATAAATGTCAGAATTTAACCGCTGATCTGAAACTGAGCTAAGAGTGCGTGTATAATTATATAGTATCTTAAATTGTGCTTAATTGAATTTGATTTTAATTTGGTGTGGGGTCTTGACATGGGTTTGCGACCCTTTTTTGGGCAATGGAAAAAGTAACCATATGAAAGTTATTAAATCTTTTCAATTTAATGCTTACAAGGTACAAGAGTTTGCTTTAAAAAGTTCTTAATCGAATTCACTTTATTTGACTTAAAAAGAAAGTTTTGTTAAATTTCTTAGGTACCAATCTGAGAGTAAATAGATTTGATAGTTTTAAATTTCGTATAGTTTGTAGAACAATCTATTAAAGACTCTAATAGGATATAAACCTTTATATAACAGGCTTTAAATAGAGGCACTGAAATAGACCTCGTAAGAAAAGCATTAAGAGATATGTATGTATACTGAAAGTAGAATAGTTTTTTTTAATACAATTAATATTAAATTATGGAGTTTTTTGGTTCTAATTGATGTAATGTTATCACAATGAAATATTATTTATAGTTGCCCTGAAGACGATCACCGATAAATGGCCGAAATATATCGGAAATATAAAAGAAAATACAAACAGTTTTTATATGTATTTACTATATTTCTATAAAGAATTAACCTAGAGCCGTCAATGTTTGTTTTACTCTCATTAGAAATTTTGCTGTTTAAGTAAGTATATAGGACAGTATTTGTGACATTCGAATAAATTCTAGTCTAAAAGTTTCTGATTGTCAGAACATTGTTTGCCTTAATAGTTTATTAACCAAATTAAAAGTCGACGATAAGTAATTTGTCTTTTTATACCAAAAGCAAATTTAAATACACTATGAGGAATTAGTAACTACTTTTGACTTTAGTTTATGGTTTCATTGATAGAAAACGTATTAAAATGACTAATCAAGTTTTAATGCAACAAATAGATTCTATAGCTGATCATGAATCGAGAAATAAATTTAAATCACCAAAAATCAAGAATAAATCAGCATACTGATTAAACAAATTAATTTTTTAAATACCTTAAGGACAACTATTTGTGTAACATAATTGTTTATTTAATCAGTTTAACTTCAAATTTGTTTATAAATTACAAGCGTTGAACCTTCAAATCAAATAGCAATATTAAAAGATTCCCTTTTAATAAAATTTTAAAAAGAAATAAAAGTATTTTTTCAAATTTCTATTGGTAAACATCAACTACAAATATTTCCAAACTCTTAACTTTAAAACGCACCATAATTTAACTAAATTTATTAGATGGATGCATAAATTTTTGATATCAGGTGGAAATTCGATTAAGACTGATTACTGATATGATCTCTGATGAGGCTATTTACAGAACAGAAAAAAAAAGTGTTGTCGATTAATTTCAACCAAGTTCTAAAACTCACTTAAAACTGATTACCGATTATAAATCAGAATTTTCATTTACCTCAGAGGGGCAACAAAATGTAACACAAATCATTCTCATTAACCCAATTCCGATGACCCGAATTTTACTGATTTTCCAAATCAAACCTTTCTCCAAAATCTCATGCTGTGCGCCTCATATGTCTGTATACATATGTCCTACTTCAATTTCGGTATCAGAGTGTGTTGATTTCGATTTCAAAGACTTTGATTGAGCTCGGTAAGCATCATGTAGAACAACAACAACCATTGCCAAAAAGGAAATGTATAAAATAACAAAATAATGTCTTCATAAACAAAATATATGGCAAATACAACAAGTCTAATGTGTTTGCTAATCTGGTAGCTCATGAGGCTCTAAATCAAATAATTAACACATTTCGAAAAGTCAGCAAAAGAAAGAAATAAAAAATATACCAAATGCAAAAAGCAAAACAATTCAATTGCAATAAAAAATGAACTAAGAAAAAATGGAAACCAAAGATATATATATATATACTCCGAATACTTGTATATATATATTAGAAGCAACATGTGGTCATGTCCATGTTGAGTCGGTGGGGCAAAATAGACTGATCAAACGGGTCAGCGGGTGGTTGCCGCCACCGCCACCGCCGTCGCCGTTGCCGTTGCCTTTGCCGCTGCTGTGGTTTGTCCGCACTGAAAGATATTCAAATAGTTTATGAAGCCAACACTTGGCAGTTTTCTTTTTGTGCTTTTCCTTTTTCCATTCCATTTCCATTCTCCATCCTGGAGTCGTATGATGAAGGCGTTAAAAGATGAGTTTCCCTGGCTGTTTTTAGTTGCACGCCGCCTCAATGTGTTTATGGTGTGAAATGAAATGAACACTGCAAATGTGCGAAATGTCCAACAGTTCACATAAAGTGGGTTACATTTAATGGAGATGTGTGGTTATTTCCGAGGAGAGCACGAAACCTCTAAGCAGGTGAATGGCATACAAAGTACGAAACAATGCGGATAACATTTTTCTCGCCTCAAACCATTGAAAGAGTTTGGCCCAAGATTAAGTGAGGAAAACCTTGAATTATCGGCAATTAGAAAACTAGATATGGGCTAGCACTTTTCAAGATCTTTCATCACAGACAAGGCAACAAGTCTGTAGTAAAAATTTTACTGGTGATCTGGATGATTTCGAAAAACTCATTTGAAATGTTAGTCATCAGTAAATAGGGAAAAGTAGAACCAGTAAATTGATTTACTAACAATGTGCACACTTATATTCTACAATATATAAATGACTCAGGCAAAGGTTTAATGGGAAAGAAACAGTCACAAGCTTAAAAGTTTTAAATAGTATAGAAAATATTTACAACAAATGCGGTAAACAAAGAACTGATATTAGATTTTTATTTTAGATGCCAGTAAGATGTCAAAACGTATTTTTCTTGGGATTTTTTGTAAAATCTCTAAACAGGTCTAAAACTAAATGTATTAGACAACTAACAATAAGTCATATTGTGAAATAATGCTTTTGAAGCAGTTTAGATAAGAAAACTCAAGATTACTTTTTTAGTCTCTTTTGAAAGTATTTGAAATACAAAAATGAGAAGAATATAGTAAAAAAAGTGTGGGAGCTAAAAGCAATTAAATTTATAAATTGTTTTCTTACATCATGCAAAGAGGAAATCGATTACCATACGTTTACGAGTTTATCTACTTGTGTCCTATCCTATCTATCATATCCACATATCTATTCGTTATGGCAATTGAAGGATTGGAAACCATTTTAAGAATCTTTGGTTTTTGGTATTAAACTGAATGCAAAATTGATCAGTACTTTAAAATTTGTTTAATTTAAAGAGCACAAACGACCAAAAAGAAACAATTCTACCTCTATTTGTCAAAGTTTCATTATAATCTAAGGCTAAAACATTCCAAATATCAGAAAGTTATAAAAAATGTAATAAATTTTATTTTACTAAAAGATTGAATTCCCTATAATTTCATTTCATTCATTTGTCACTTAATCTAAACATAAATTTGCGATTAAAACAGAAGCAAAACTGTCCAAATGCATTAACTGAATTTACTAAATAACCAAATCAAATAAAGTAGTGGAAATTTGATATTATAAAGATTGGGATGAAACCTTTCTGGCTTCCTCAGTCACGGTCTCTCTTTTCTCTCTTCATCTTCCCAAAAATCATTCAAGTGTTAAGAAATAACCGCCAGCTAATTACGTAGAATTGTCACTTTTAATTAAAACAAATACGGAAGGAAAACACTCAGACTTAAACATACACAGACTGACTAACAGACACTACCAGCTCAGGCTATAGCTGTAGCTGAAGCTCAAGATGTCCATTGTCAAGATAAAAACTATGGCAAAATATTTCACTAACAAAGATTCAGGCAATCTGCTGCCGGGAAAACAAGTTTCCACCACAAGGAGAGACATTAAATTTTGGGCTTAGACTGGGGAGAAGAAAAAAGTTGCAATTGCCAAGCAGGCAGGCAGCCAGGCAGGCAAGCAGACAAGCCCAGTAGCTACGCAGACTACTTGGTCAAAAAGCAACAACGAAAGAGGCAAAAATAATGAGCCAACATAAGAAATGACTTAATCGCTGGCGGCTTGTTAACCTCAGTCTAAGAATGGGTGGAGGGAAGGGGCCATCTAAGTAGCTGCACACAAATAAAGATTTACGGCAATTTAGTCCTACAACCTCAACGTTGGGACTTATGACTGCAAGTCAATAATTTGTAAGGCCCCCAAAACGCGAATCATTTGCAGATTATACATATATAGCTACGAGTATATAGGAGGAAGAGGAGGGCATCATCTATGTAGCCCATTGCCCGTTGGTACCGTCGACCACCATCAGCGCCTTTGAGGAATTGCATAATTATAGCATTTTCCGGCCATGCAATGTTTTTTCTTTTTGCATCCATCCAACCGTCCAAACAGCCATTCATCCACATTTCAAGTTGGCCTAGGTTGAGGCTAATTTGTTTAACATAGGTTTGCCACATAATGCTGGTCGATTATTTGTATAGCATAATAGCTTTTCAAATACACTTTTCAACAAAAAGGGTATAAACGATCTTGAGAAATTTTAAGCCTCTTTCAGCAAGTAGAAACGAAAAATTATGATAATTAATTGAAGTAAAATTTTCGGCTATCAAGCGAAACTTAGAAAATGTTTTCTGAAAATACAATACGAGTATGTAAATTATGCCACATAGATGCTTTTTTTAGTCTTTTCAGATCATAGATCATAGTTTATAGTTTATAAACAATAATTCACCAAAATCATTGGTTTAGTATTCTCTTCTGACAATAATATTGATAACGCTTTCTATATCGCGATTAAGTACAATTGATATAAAATAACTAAACAATTTCAAGACTATTGAAATTAGAATTGTATCCTGCATTCAATCAGAGAATTTCATATTTTCATTATTCTTAGCAGATCTTACCAACAACAGAATTAAGACGATTTTTGTCAAACAAAACCAAACTTTTATTTACTAGTTGAACTTTATTGCAATTGTTTTAGAGTATAGACCTAACGTCATAATTTCTATATTAAAATTTTTACTCTCAACCTTGTTTTCTTTGGATTTTCTACCCTTGAGGCAAATAGGCAACATTTTACGAGTCCCCCGTACCAACAGACAGAGGAACCTAGAGACAGACAGAGAGGCAGACAGAGATAGAGAAGGCAAAATATTTGTACATTGTAAATGCCTGATATTGATCTTGATTGTCAAGATCGCACACAGCATGATCATCGTCTTTGTCGTTGTCGTCGTCGTCGTCGAAGTTGTCGTTTTGGCTAAAGTAGGAAGAGTTCAAGCCAAGTTGCATTGTTTAACTTTGACTTTGACTCTGTGTCAATTTGATGGGGCTCTTTGTCGATAACAATCGGATGGATCGTGTGTGCGCGCGTCATGTGATTAATCGTGTGTGTCAAGTGGGCCATGGGAAAGTAAAGGGCTTCTTCTTGAAAAAATTTTCTTCATTTTTCATTTATTAGAGCATAGAAAGTGGCACTCACTCATTTCACTCGTATGCAAATAAGAAGATGCATTTGGCAGATGGTTACTTTCAAAACTGATTGCCATTTTTGGTTTATTTGTGTATACTTTATGATCCCCAATGATCTCTTGGACACATTCCATATGTATGTCAGTGAGGAGGAGTTTCAGTTTGAAAACAAAAATTCGCTTCAAACTGATCGGCAATTTAGATTTATGTGATCTTTTGCTAAATTTGTGGGTGGTTTTTCTTGATCGATTCAAGTGTGATATCATCTGTGGGGGAGGGAATTCAAAGTGATCACTTGAATGGGTAAGAAAAAACAACTGCCTGTAAGATGTGCTCAATAGTTAAGGGAAGACAAGAAGACTATCATGATTTGTGGGTACTTTTTGTAGTTGGAATGAAAATTGCATGATCGGCAAATCGATTCTATAGATTCAAAGACTAATAAAACTAAAGTCTTTTAAATTGAAAAAGTAATGACTGGCCATCAAAATAAATAATTTTCTAAAGCTTTAATCTAAACATTTAAACAATAGATCAATGTTTTTTTTTTTTAGCACGATCTAAAGGACTATTGTTTTATCGACATAAAAGGATCAAGTTACTTTTGTTTTACAGGGTAACAAAATGTTCGTTATGGGCCTTGGAGGCCTATGCTTATTATTCCTTTGGCTTTTGTGGTATGCCAATTTAAGATTTTTGTTTTTGTTTTCCGCCTTTTTTTTTTTTTGATTTTGTTTTGTTATAGCTTGATCTTTGATCTACAATTTGAAATGCCGGGCCAGACAGACACAGGGCGGCCGTTAGATCGAAGCTTCAATGCGAGATCGTTTTTATTTTAGGGAGTTTAGAACTTGTTTTTGCCACAACAAAAACACAAAACAAAAACCAAGCCAATCCAATGAATATCAAGACGAACAATGGCCCAGGCGCCTTTTGCCGCCGCTTTCAAGTTCAATGCGATGACGATCGATACACACACAATGGCCAGGAGAAGGTGCGGAGGTGAAGGCGAGCCTAATTGGGTCAGCCGGTCTGTGTTGATCTTGAGCCATTTAATTGGATTACCGCCTTTTGATTATATTTCGCCTAACCAACACTGAGTCATAGATCATTTCCTCGCCGTGAGTTTGGCAATAGAGAAAACTATGTACATGAAGCAATGTTTCAACTTTTGTTTAGATGTGGCATACCAAATGCTTATCAGCTTAACTAAATGCCATTCTCTGGGTCCCCATCTCTCTCTCTCTCTATTCATTTGTCTTTGGCTCTTTTTGTAACTTGTAAATGCTTTATCTGAGGTAAATAAAAGAATCTATTTTCTAGACAAAAGGCCACTACTGTAAAAGATTTCCGGGTAGCATTGATGTTGCTGCTGTTGCTCCAGTTGCAACTTGCAACTCTATTAGCATTCTCAGAACAAGAGTGAGGGAGAGAGAAAGAAGTGGTGAGTTTTGGGGGGGGAAAACAAAAGCAAGTTGATAGCCAACCATAAATCTATTTCACTTGGCCATTTATCATCATGATGTCCAAAGCCAATCATCACTTAAAGTCAAAGCTTAAGGGCTATTCCTTTTATTTTTGTTTCGTTTTGTTTTTGTTTTTTTACTAATGAGTTATGGTTAGTATTTTGCGTAATCTTTTAGCTGTTGATCATTTTGGTCAGTGATTTGGTACTTTTAATTAAGCGGCTTTTTATTACGCTATATTTAGTCTCACTGGAGGTGTCTCTCTCCAAATAGAAGGAGGAGTAGGAGTCTGAGTAGGGGGTTAACCAAAAAGCTGCTTATTAATTAAGGCAAGAAAAACAGCAGCAGCTGGTAATTACATATGTAAATGTATTGTATTTGAGTTGGAACCTAGACAGACAGAGGCGTTTGTGTTACATAAAATAATGAAGAAGTAACCTTGAGGCCTTTTCAGTCCAATCGTAAAGTTTTTGCTCCCGGTTTGCCCCTCAAAGATCACTTAAAAAACTAAGCACTTTTATGTGAAGAGCTTATGATGGAAAAATAATGGGAATTTCAAAGCGATGAGTGTATCATTTAGTACTACAAATGCTTGAATTCCGTAATAAAACTGATTTTATAATGATCCAAAAGCTGCATAAGTAAGATTTAGTTTTAATCAAGGGGTCTATTAAGGGCAAAGCCTGTTTGTATTGCTACTTAAAATGCAAAAGGGGTTCGAGGGCTAGTAGAATTCATTCAAACCTTGAACCTTATTCTTCTTAAGTACATACATGTATATAAATTGAAGAATTATAATTAACAATTAAAAGTTCTAATTGAAAATATTATAGAATTTTTATTGTGGACAAAGGAAAGACTTTGATTCTGTTAAAAACAACTTTAGATATGATAAACAATTTGAATTAGAAGAAATTTTCATTTCTATGTTTTCTGTTTTGTAATCATTTATGTTTAAAGCAGTGGAATCTTATCTACTTCGCTGTATTTTGAATTACTACAATTGGAGAAAGTTTTCTCATAAGCAATATCATTTTTAATTACTAAAAATTGTTCCCTATTCTTAAAGAAAAGAAGAGTTAAGCAAAGAAAAGATTTTTTGAATTTAAAAAAATACATTTTTACATTCATGTTGATAGAGGATAAGGAATTTGATAAATAGATATGAAAAATAGAACTAAAACAATGTTCATCAAAATTTATCTTTAGATTACTCCTGATTCAATTTCATTTAATTTTATGAGTTTAACAAATATTTTACTAATAATTCAATAATCCTGTTTAATCAGTTTCAAATTTCTTTATATCTTATGATATATTTAATGATTTGTATTTATTACTTGTTTAGATCAAATATCTGTCACTCTTTGCTTAACTAAATTTCAACTGAATTGTAAAAGACAAAAAAAAAAAAAACTCCGTTTGACCAGAAAAAATTGCATAAATTTTGTATTAACAAGAAAAATAAACCAATTGATTTAATTCCAAAAAATAAAATTGCTGCAACTGTCAAAATGTGTGCACCTTTATGATTTTGGTTTTTGAACTTTTCTTTGATGATTTTTCACTTTTTTCACATATTTATTTTCTTGATTTTCACGTTTTGGTTATTTCTTTTTGTTGAACGCCCAAAAATACATATAATAAACACCTTTTGCAAGATATAATCAAATTGTGGGCGTGTCAAGATCAAAAATAAAGATTTGGCGCTGAGATGAGCGATCATCAAATCAATTTTCTTCTCTTTGCATTGCAAATTTGTTGTTTTTTTTTGTTTATCAGCATTGGAAAATCAAGCGAATGAAGAGCGGTGGTGATGTGATGAGGGTAACCGATGGAGACGAAGAGACGCGTTGCACAAATCAACATAATTGCCCAGGAGGAGTCGCCATCACCGTCTTGTCGACTCCAACTGGAGTGAAGCGCCAGTCACGTCGCGAATGGCACGGCGCGTGCGTCGCAAATCAAGTGCAAAAATAGATCAATCAAGCAATCAATCCAAATCTCTATAGCAAATGAAAAGGCTTTTCTTTACGTACGTGCCGACACGCGTTCTAAAATTTGGATTGTACAACAAAAAAAAAAAAGTGCCTATTCAGTCAAATACTCGGCCCTTTTTATCGTTTTCGTAGAATTTGCAAAAGAAACAAAACTAAACCTTTATGTATTATTAATTTGTTTCTTTCTCGCATATGTGTATTTATTTATATTCTTTTTTTTTCTTTTTTGGCATAAACAATTTCCCACACACAAAACACACGACGGATTATACTCGACACACTCGCGACACATGCGAACCGCAAGCGAGTTTCAGTCTATGGAAACCGATCGCACGCGTCGTCTTGTTGCAACTGATTTGGTTTCTGGCCCAGCTCCAACTTGGGAGCCTCCAAACGGCCAACTGTTTGCTGGGGGATCAAGCACTGAGAACTCAAAAGACCCAGACGAGAGAGAGAAAAGACAGAGAGAGAGAGAGTGTTTTAATGTTGCTAGCACTTTCGGCTTATGCTGAAAAACGGTCATACTGTCTCAAAATTTTGTTGCTAGCAACATTTCTTTTACGATATTCATTAATGATACATATGATTAAAACAAGTTGTTGGCGAAATATAAAAAATAAATGAATAAAAAATATTCAGAAAGTGAAAATTATAAAAATTAATTACGATTTTGCCTAACCAAAGACTGAAATTTTGTCGTATGCTTTGTTATTCCTTTTCGGAAAGGTTAAAAATATAAATTAATAACTATTTTGCAGGCAAATAAGCTGTCTTTTCAAACAATAAATGGAAACCCGTTTTACAATTATTTCTAAATTATGTAGAAATTTTGTGAAATATCTTTTCTACACGACTATTTAAAACTCATACTCTGGTTTACGATATATAATGGTATAATTGTTTTGCAATCAGAGAAAAGTGTGAAATTATTTTACGATATTAAGAAACGACTTCTAGAAAACTTTAGAGAATTTTTGTTAAATTTTGTTTTCCAATTTGTTAAATATTTTACACTGCACATCCTTATGGGTATCTTTAAATATATTACAGTTGTTTTAACCTATAACATTTATTTGAAAATCTTTCGTCTAAGCCGAGGAGCGTAATTGATTTTTGTGATAATCGAATTGATAAAGATAAACATTAAATATTGAAGTCAATAACCGGTATAATAGATTAATTCTTATAAAGTATAAATAGTATGTTTATTAAAAGACATTTAATTTAACAAGTTTTCTTTATTGTAGAACTCCAAGTTGAGATAGAATTCCAAATTTTTCATAAGAAGTTCGTAAAAAGTTTTTTCATCAATGTAGTTATAAATATGAATTTATTAATTGGTTGTAATTTATATCAGATTGAAAAAAAGAGGATTCGGCAGTTCAGTATGATACTCCATTGAAACTCTAAGAATATGTTTTATTTTACGATTTATAATAGTAGATTAAAATGTTTATTAGCAATATTAATAGTAGTGAAATATCCTTATTGGTAATAACCAACGTGCATTTGTAGCAACTAAGTCTAATAACAATTTAGTTACTAATATTTAATAATCTTTCAAAATGTTACAGTTTTTAACAAAAACTTTCATCTTCAATTAAACAAAAATTATACTTCTGTAGAAAATAAATGCACAGTACTTAAATATGTAAATATAATATATGTACATATATAAGAGTGTAAATAAAAGTTGCCAACAAACAAAATTAAGTAAGAGCAAACAAAATTGAGTAAGATTCAATTACAATTCAATTTTACAGTGATAAAAAAACAAAAAATCTTTCATAAATTTTGATATAAAGAGGAAATGTGCAGCGAATCGATTAAGTTTTTTTTGACTCTGGCATATCAAATACAAAGGCAATGATACTACCAATATGGACTATTAATTTTATTTGATATTTACGACTGTTTACTTTTCCAAAAGAAGTGTAGGAAAATACATTTCAGCCCCTTTCGTTGTCTTATCTAGCTCTTGACCTTGTTTCTTTTGAAATTGCCCCCCACCCTATGCCAACGTTTCAATGATCCCCCCTTGTACTTTTGGCCTATTTATAGAATTGATGATGAAGCAGAGGTAAAGGGTGATATGATCTATATAAAAGCTTTATCTTTGACTGCACTTGGGTGCAACACGTGTGTTTTCCGCCTTGCACATGTAGATCAGTTTTATATTTTTGTGTTTTCCTTTTTGCATACGAAATTTTTCGAGTTATTGTAAAATTTCTTAGGAAAATCAAGAAATTTAAAAAGCTTTTCTCTTACAAAATGCGATCCACGTCGCCGCTACGGGCCATAATTTTAAAAAGAAATCCATGTCTTTTTTTTTTGGCTATTTTAAATTTGCTTTTTTGACATTTTTATAGCTCACTTATGCGAGACAAAAAGGTTAGGATAAGAAGAAAAAAAAAAAACCCACTGAACCACATGAAACCACTCTTAGATCAATTTTAAGCTTTTGAAATGCTTGGCACGTTTCCAAGACGATTTGCTTTATTGGAAAAAGTAGCAACCAGCAGCAACAGCAGCAGCAAAAGAAGAAAAATGGAAAAAAAAATGGAGAGGGGAGAAAGAAGAAGAAAAAAAAAAATGATTTTCCCGCAGAATGCGGACACACGCAGTGGACTTGAAATCGGACTTTGGGACCGGCTCACAAGTTGGCAATTAAAATATTGACAGTTTTTCCATAGAGAAGAATAATAAGTTTTGTCTAAGATTGCACATGCATAAAGAGTTTATCTATCTCTCTTTCTCTCTGTCGCTCTCTCTGTCTTTCTCTCTGATCGCTGTGTCTTCATTGGGCCTCCTGCTGTTTGTTTTTGGTTTGGCGCGAAAGGTTAACGCGACATGTTCATGTGACAATGTCAGATAGATAGAGACAGGGACAGTGAGACAGACATCCAGACAGTGAGGGAGCGAAAGAGATAGACAATACTTCTAGCGGCAGTCAGAAATGTCTAAAGCGCATAAATAACTGCATTTGTGACATGGTATGGAATGCTCGTTTCGTCCAGGTCTATGTCTAGGCCCGGCTTTTTAGCTTTAGCCTGGTTCATTCGCCCGTCCTCGTCGTCGTCGTCGTCGTCTGGCCATGTCTGGTGCGGATTGCTGACTGGTGGCTGCCGTTGCTGCTGGTAGCAAGGTGCGGTGCCCATATGCAGACGACAACTAAAGCTATTTGTAGCTCATTTCGCTGATTATGGAGAAAAATTGTTAGATGTTTTCCTTGTAGCATTGCAAGTTTTTCTTTCTATCTGTTTTTTTTTTCCATTGCATCATATCCAGCAGTAAAAACAACGCATCATCTTTTGTTGTTTGATCGAGCATTAGGTGGTAAAAAGATACTAAACACCATGTTAAAATGTACAAGAGAAAATATGATCGGATTTGTAGAACAATTTACATTCAAAAGTCTTTTAAGCCCAACTTTACCGTATTTAAAATCTTCCAAGTCTATGAATATACATATCTCAGCTTAAAAGTCTCATAATAAGTCTAAACTCTTAAGGTAAATATAATATTCAAGAAAATAAGGCATGTATTCAAATGAATAAAGTCATGCTTAAATATGAGTACTAATTGAAAATTTGTAATTTTTACGATATATGTTTCTAATTTACATATATTCATAACTGCAACCTTTTTTAAAGAGATTATTGCTTCACATTATTGACATCGGCGTGATTAAAAGTAAAATTGAACTAAAATACGATATTCATCTGTGCAATATGGCTTCTGGATGACACTTCGAAACTTTACAAATTACACTTATATGCTATTAGACCTTGAGAAAGTGATGCTTCTTTTATGATTGTTGGAGTGAACTCTGATTAATTTTTTAACACCAAAACATGTCCCAAAATCAATATACAATAATCTAATGTGTAAAAATTTTCAAATTTCTAGACAAGTTTTATTCAAGAGTCTAAGTCCTTGCGAAAAATTAGACAAATAAACTTAAGAAAACAAAAATCACAGTAAAATTGTAATCTAGTTAGAAAGTTCTATGTACCCTGACTTCTAATGAGCTTTACAGACTCCTTGGATTTTCTTAAATTGGTGTACTTTTTAGTCGGTTTATCTCATTTCAAATCCCCTACCAATGTTCGGTGTCAAAGTCAAGCCCACATGAGGAAATCTTTTAGTCTTTTTTTTTTTTTTTTTTTTAAAACCTCTAACTACAAACTAACAATAAGTAAATGCAAAAGATTTAAATCAGCCGCAGATTTGTTGCGGCCTCTAAAAATGAGAAACAAAACGAATAGAAATGAAAAACTTTGTTTAGAAACAGGAAATCCTACACAACAATTTTTCAAAAGTGAGTGTGTGAGTGAATGGATGAGGTGTGTGAGTGTGTGTACATAAAATTATCAAAACGCCAACATCTTTTTGACAAACTGCGAAATGCTGAGCCACAATTTGGCGCGTCTCTGCTTGGGCCATACCTGTCCCCCTTTGGTGGTCTCTGTGAGGAACCGTCGAATCGCATTCAAGACAACTTTTCTTCTGATTTGTTGCGATCGCAATCGGTTTCGTTTCGGCTTTTTGGTTTCGCATATTTGGACAACAGAAGAAAGAAGTTCCATCTGGCCCCATCGTTGGGCCAGAAGGATTGACGTGTCTTACTGTAATTTTTCATGCAGTGATCTTTTCGTTTATGGCATCTCTCTACAACATTGTGAACGTCATTCAACGCATTGTTGACCTATTGAACCATAATGCATGTGCACGGTGTGCACATGTGCCGCTAAAGGATCTCCTCTTCCTCTTCCATGGTTCTCCCATGGGGACCGGCTCTTTAGTTTTGTCTTTTTTTTCTCTTTTATTGTGTAGCCTACCTTTGAGTCTTGAATCCAGTCACGTTTCGATGTTTGGCCGCTTAGAACCTGTTCTTGTGCCGCTACTTTTCTCGCATGAATCATTATTTGTTGTGCTAAAGCTAAATATGAAGAAGAAGTTGGCGATCCCAGAGCTTCTCCAGAAAGGATAGGATAGGAGGCGTGGGGAGGAGGATCGTCGGGCAATTGAGCCAGCTGCAAGTTTGGCCAGTTAAAACCCTCTGGGTGCAGTCCAAAAGACTCTCTCGGTTTGCGATCATTTGTGATTGATACTATTTATTGTGGTTGTCTTGGTTTTTTTTTTCTTCATCTTTGCATTAAGCCAACTTGAAACTTGAATGGATTTACGCATGGCTCTTAAACGTATAGGGTTGTCGAGCTGCGCAATGGAAAATGTTCGAAACGCTTACCAAACTCAAGTGCATATACATGATCATCGCTTGACCTAAAGCGTTTTTGCCACCAATCTTTCTTTTGAAAAAGGAGTTGTACTTTGCTTCTTCATTCAAAGTGCTTTTAGCATGCATTGATGAAAGAATTTTACCAGAGGCCACTTTTTCTTTCTCCCCCTCTATTTTTTTCAATTTCAAAATTTTTTTTTTGTTTTTTTTTTTTTTTGTAAGCGGTTGCCAGCTGCATTATTATAGATTAGACTCCATGTTTATCTATCTATGTGTAGCCCATGAACCACAATACCATCGAGCATATCCGGCGCGGAGCGTGCGAAAAAGTGGGCGTCCCTGGGTTAGCGCAATCTTCGACCTTTTGATCTTGTTTCTACGCGATGCTATTGCCCATGGGGCATTGGCCAAGTCCAGACTTTTGGGCTCTGCTGTTGTTGCTGCTCGTTGCCTCTGCCGCTATTTCTGCTGCTGTTGCTGCTGCTGCTGCTGCTGATGTTGCTGTTGTTGTTGTTGGTGGTACATGTTACTAACTTCCTTTGCGTGTCAAGTGCAAATGCATTAAATTTTGACGTTGACCAAAAATCCTAAACATCTTCTCTCTTTCTTTCTCCATCTCTTTTTAGTTGTTGTTGTTGCTGGGGCAGCTGTCGTCTTGATTTTAATTGATTTTTGCAATTTTTTATTGCACTCGGCGGTAAAAGCTTTTTGTTGAGAGAAAGAACGTGTTGCCATCAAGCGAAAGTTCCAAATGCCAATTTAAAAGCATTCGATAAGAAAACAAAAAACAAATTTGAAGCGGTCGTTGTAACTAGATCATTAAATATTTCAAATCAATTGAGTCTAACATATAAAGTTTTTTCGAAAAGAAATAAATTCTTTATTCAAAAGTCAATCCCAAAAGGCTCTTTTCCATTCTTTTTATACCAATTCTAGCCTCATTGCAGAAGCTTTCAAAAATGCTTAGAAAGATAAATATATTGAATATATGTAAGTTAAAAGAGATTTCTCTTGAGGGTTTTAAAATTTGGGTTTTTAAAAACAAAATTATAGGACTAATCATAGAAATAGAAATGTGATTTATTAAGGCATTTTTGAATTATACTAAAACTCTTTTAATAATAACAATTTCGAAGTCTTTTTAAATTACTAAAACCAAGGAGACGATGGCAAATGGTTTTAGACATTTATGTATATAAATTTCAAATAAAAATAGACTATTAAAAACATTCTTTTCTTAGAATTCAGATTCTGATGAAAAGGCTTATACGATGTTGGGCAATTTCTACAATTAGTAAGTAAATTAGATGTATACTTAGTAATCTGTAAGATTTTTAAAGCATTTGACCTTTATTTTTGAAGGATTTGTAAGTAAATCTGTGTAATTTTTGATTGGTTAAAACTTTAGTTAATTGAATCTCCCACAAACTTTAATTACAAATCAAATGTTCAAATTGTTGTAACATTGCCAAAACAATTATTGATCAAATAAAGCCCACTTACTCATTTGGTTTTCTCACAAATGTCAACAGGCAATTTCATTAAACAAATCAACAGTGGAAAAAACCTATCAACAAATTGTTAACCCCTTTTTCCGTGCCCACTTTAACCAATTTATGGAGCCTGTCATCATTCGAAATTAGCAATTTTGTTTAATTGCAATTTAGTTTTATTGAGCAAACAACAATTTCCGGCTAAAAAAAAAAAAACACAGAAGAAACACGATGCCAACTACAAATTGATTGCCTGGATGATCGTCGTCGTTTAAGTTGTTAATTGCACTTGTGATTTACGTTGTCGTGTGTGCCAATATTTGCAATGAAAAGGAGAAGGAGTAGGAGAAGATACAAGTAGGAGGAGTTGTATATATATTGAGTTGCGTGCCATGCCATCGAGCCGAAAGATGATGATGGATTAAGCATGATGCACCAAGGGGGAAAGTGCATTAGTTAACGCCCACCCAAATGGCATAACGTTTGCCCTGAAACCAATTGCTATCTAAATGCATTTGACATGTTTTGCGGGCATTCATATAAAAAGACTAATGGAACAACATCTCTGACCACTCTCTCTATGTACTTGAGCATTTTGTTGTTGATTTTATATATGTTTTTTTTATGATATTTTAATGTGTGTGTTGTAGAAAATTTCTACATACATACTAACCGTAAAACATAACAGAACTCAAATGGAAAACAAGTTGAAAAGGTGTAGCAGCTTTCTTTCAGATGACTCAAGATGAAAAGAAAGAAACCCCGGAAAGACTTTTTACGAGCCTTCTCAAATTCAAAATACATACAAGCGAGAAATTTGCATACGAAAATATCACAGAGAATACCTGGAAAGCTGAACAATTTTTTGAGGACTGCACGTATTGTGGGCTGTCACAATTGCTGACATTAATTGGCCTTGCATGATATACATCCAAATGGACCACACACATACACAGACATCAGATACACGATGTGTGATTTAGAGGCCTTTATTTAGAGACTCTTATGACAGCTGACCAAAAACCAAAAAAACAGATATAACATTGTATTGCCGGCAACAATGTTGGCCATTTGTTATACACTCCTCCTCTGCAATCACCTTCTCTGCCTACCCGCTCCTTCTTCTCCTCTCTCATAGTTTGTCATAACAACACAAAAAAAAAAAATGTTGGCAACTTTATCAAGAGCACAATTTAAATGTCAGCTTGATGACGTGTCGTGTCTGTTTGCCGTGGTTGCTGCAAAGACGAATGACTTTTCTCTCTCTCTCTCTGTATCTCTCTATGGAGGAGGGAGATAGTCTCTAGTTTCAGCTGGCCACGAAACGGAAGTGCAGCAGTCTAAACAAATTCAACAGCAACAAGCCAAATGCATGGGAAGTGCTAATCGTCCAAGGCACGAAACACGTTCACATTATAAAGATGAAAATCAAGATGCTACGAGGGGAGCGATCCACTAGTTGTTTGTACAATGTTCATTTAGATTTTTCTAAAGTGCGACAAACTCAAGGAACTATTGACTCTCAAGCGGGTCAAAAGAAAATTGTATTTAACGACAGTCATTAAGAGGTTATAGGAAGTAAAAGCTGTTTTGACTTTAAGTATTTTCTTTAATTTTTACTTATTTCTTGAAACGTTTGTCATCATCATCTTTAAGTTGTCAGTGAGAGTCTCAATACTATTATATTTCTTTTATGTCTTATTACGAATATAGTTTATGTGTCTATAATTCCTCTAAGTCTAGGAATATTTATAATAATAACATTTTTCTTGAAAACTGATTGTAACGTATCTTCTCGAATGAATGTAGAATGTTCAGGAAACCTTGAGTATCTCATTTTGAACTAATTCATTTTTCCAAGTACTTGATCCTTGCAAGTAGGCGCAATTAAATATCGTAAGGTCACTATAAATAAATATTTAATTAGATTAATAAAATAATCATAAACTAACACAAAAGAGTTCTATATTAAAGTCTCATGATAATAAAGCTGCTTTGTCGTATATTTAAGCGATTAAGGAGACGAAAGCAAGGCTCAAACAAGTGTGACCAGCTTACAATTGTATAATGTTGCCAAATTCGTATTTGCAACAAAAATTAATACAGAACTAGTTTCCCTCTTAGTTGTAAACTTCTTTCTGCCTTTGCCTACGATTTTTAAACCCGTTTGAATGGGTACTAAAAATTCATTCACTAGACATATTTTCGCCACTCTAGCCATTTGAATGCCTCTTTCACGCCGCCAATTATGAATGATTCACACTGATTCATCATCTAACTAGCATTGCACACAATCACAAATTAACAGTGAGGCAAAAAAATAAAAGGAAGGCTCGTTAGTTGGCACACCTCATCTCAGTCGTCTCATCTTGACTCCGCTTGATTCTATGCCATGCAAAAAGGGCCCCGACATATATGCAGTCTCTCCAGGGGTAACAAGATCATTAACGTGCCACATGGCCCAGGTCCAGGAGCAATTCTCCATCCACGTTAAAGCCCACGTTTGGGCTTGCTGATGGTCACAGTAGCTCGGTACTATCATAAATAAAAAAGGAATCTTGCTATCTTCTCTTTAGTTTTTTTCGCCCCCGTCCACCCCCTTCTATTGTCAACGTGTGGCAGTAAAAATTATGACTGAAGCATCAGCAGGTTGGACTTGAAACTCTCTGGAGGAAAGTACAGAAAGCGCACCGAAAAAAGCGAGCGGCACTTCGTTGAGGCTCTTTGACTTTGGCCTTTTTGTTATGCACCGCCTCGGGAGCCCAAGTCACACACATGCTTGCCTGGGTGATAATTCAAGACGGCAGCAACAGCAGCAACGGCAGCAGCCAACAGTAAGAGCAACGGCAACATTAAATAGTAGCAGGCAACAATGAATCTAAGCAACATGTTGCCCGTGTCTTGTTAGAGTTTTTGGGACCACAAAAATCGTGACAAAGTGTTCCCATTGTTAGGCGCAAATGAAGAAAATGGCATTGTGGAAAAATCGCATGGAAAAAACAATTGCTAGTTCTTGTTGCAGATGCCATGAAAATGCTTGGCGCACGTTTTGTAATCAATCAAGTAGCAAAAATGCAAAAGGAAAATGTTTCGCTAACCAAAAACAAAAAAATTAAACACACCAACAAGTTGTCAAATACTTAGTTTAGGTTAGAGAAGGGATTCCCCTAGATACAGGAGAAAGTTTCGAAGATACCACTTAAGAAATCTCTTATGTCACTCACACGGCAGTTCCCTTCACCTCATAATAGAAACTTCTTTCAGCTTAGAACATTCCCATTGCATTTAGTAGCAACTAAACACAAGAAAATTCTCACCTGCAAGTCCATATAGATAAATTTCACACCTGCCTCTCACTTCTTTAAGCAACTCTAACCAAATTCTTTGATTTCTTTTTTGTCGATTCATAAATTTAAAGCAAAAGAATCACAAAATGTACATGTTTAGTTTATGAATGAACTGCAATTCAATTTGTGAGTTGATTTTATGAGAGACCCAGTTTTACGATCCGACTAATTTTTATTAACCGCCAAAGTAAATACTCTCTGCCCACAGAGAGTAAAGACAAAGTCTCGACTCACAACTCGCATCTCCTTCAGTTTAGCTTCCTCTCGTCATAGTAATCTTCATAGTCTGACCCTAATGAACCAACCAACCAACCGACTTGGTGAGGCGCTTGTGCATCCGCGGGGCGCCTCCACGCTGCACAGCAAAGCATGTTGCAATGCTTTGAAAGTTTATTGACTGGAAATAATTTATTAATTGCTTCAGCTTTAGCAGTATTCAGGTTTTTGTTGTTTTTTTATATGTTTCCCCTATATATTTTTATTTGGTAAATATTTTAAAGATTATTTTCAAATATTTTGTTTGAATTTGGGTGGCCTTTTGTAAAAGTTTATTATAGTTGATTGTGTAATCGCTGATTAAATGATGCAAAGTGTCAAATGACAAGACATTCAATTGGCATTTTTAATTGATAATTATAATAAATGCTTCGATGATATGGGAGATACACTTCCTAGAGAGTACATTTATTATTTGATGTGGTTTTTCTTTCTGTGAGCGAGCGAAAAAAGAAATGTTTTTTAAATTTCTTGTTTTATATTTGTCTTTAATTTCAAAGATTTGAAATTGATAATTTTTGAATTATTTATAATAATTAATAAGCCTTTATTGTTTGTTTTAATTAATTTTTTATTATATTTGTTTGTGTAAATGTTGGATTTTGATTAGAGCACTCAAAAGATTTTAAAAAATTTTGTTTTCTTTGTTGCTTTGGTAAAATAAATAATTTGAATAATCAAAAATTCTACTAACACGGTGCTATAAAATTCTAAAATTCTTTAAATTTGTTTTAATACCTTAGTGATTTCAAAGTTAGTGTAAAACTATGAAAAGTTGTAAGGTCGAAATTTTCAAAACATTCTTAACTATCCTTATTATAATATATCAAAAACTGAGTTAAACTTGTTGTCTAAAATATATGAAATTAACTTTTTATCTTAGTGTCGTTTTCAAGCGTTAAAATAAATTTTTAAATTTTCTAAAACTTTTGTAAAGTTATATAAAGTTTTGAATTGCAAACAGTTTATCCAACAATATTTAACTACTTGTGTCATATATTTTTTTCCTTATAATGTTTCCAACTATTTATGACTTGATTGAATTTGAAATATGCAAGTCTTATAGAGTCCTATGATAAGTCCCTTAATACATATGCATTTTTAGTAGACTTATCGATCGTCTTTATTCGTGAAGATCGTTGCTCAGTTTCTCACAAGATAAATATAAATTAAACTGCAAACACTTTCACTAATTTGTTTCCCTGTCTATGACAATTTTGTATAAGTTTCTACATCTTTAATTGTCTTTTGCCTGATTAGTTTTTATTAAATTCTCTAGTGTAATTCAAAAATATACAAGTTTTCCAAACTTTTTCCCCTATTCTAATATATAAAAGATTGAACTACTCAAGTCAGTTATAGCTTGCCGCTTGCTAATGCAATATGTAAATAATTACAAAAGTTACTCAAATTGTTAGAACTATAATCTTTAATAGCGAATGCATATATTTTAAAAGGAATTAATTTCCTTATCTTTAGACAAAAATCCGATAAGCAATTTGACGAAAACAAACGCAACTGAAAAAATCTTAAGCATTATAAAGTTTTCTTGCCGTCAAAACAACAACGAAAACAATCACTTTATTATAAATCTGTTGTAATGAACGATAAGAACTTTATATCTAATAAAAAAATTGTTGCCTTTCATTACCAAGCGACAAATTTTCTTCAGAAAAATGTATATCCAAGAAGATAATCTATTTTCACTTGCAAAAATACCAAAAGTTGTTGCTCTGTCCCTCACAACACTTAAACCTCTTCATCCATAAAGCACATGTGCAAACAATTTGAAATGCCTCAATTCTCAACTGGGTCAAAACAATTACAAAACTAACCAAAAAAATAACAAAAAAAAAAGAAGATTTTTTCTGTGGAAAAAAAAAATCTCATCACATCTCTGACAAGTATCTGTTGTATATTGAAAGTATCTTTTTTCACTGGCATTTGTCAGACCGAAAATTGTCACAGCACACAAATATGTGAACTGCACAACTTTATGGACAAAACGAGACGAGCAGAGGAGATGAAAATGAAGACAGAGTGAAAATGGAGCAGCAACTCAACTTGTACAATTGGGAGCAAGAGGATCTTGGCCATCCTCGATTGCCAATTGGCAATAAATCTCAATATAATTTCAAACAGGAAAAAAAAAACAACCCAAACGACAAACAGCCAAGTGAAGTCACATAAAGCGGTAAATGTTGAAAATGTCATGGAAAAAAAATATATGCAATTGACACTAATGAATGTAAGAAAAAATACACAAAAGTGTAATTGTCAAATGACAATTTGTTTACAATTGCTGCAACGCCACGCTGCCTTATGGTTTCGAGTGCCTCTAAAACTGTATTCGAGTTAAGTTTTTCATTTTTGCTCTTTCTAATTTATGGCCCGCAAGACTTTCGCTCCCAATGAGAAGGAGTTTTTCGGTATCTATAACTATTTTGCTGCTTGCTTGGCCTGCTGATGATATTTTTTATGCTTTCCTTATGACGATACACTCTTGTTGAGGGTATCATAAAGTTGGTCAGGTGCTTAAGACACTTTTGCGATATGAATGTTGAGTAAGCTAATGTCTTATGTTTTTTAGGAATATTCAACGACTGAACTATTCATCAGCTGGATAAAGTTAGAAGATTTTTTGGAATAATCAATTGACTAAACTGATTTATATTCTTATATAAATGTCCTTTTATATTTCACTAGATAGTAAGAGTCATTTGGCTGTTTTTGTCACTCAAGGAGTAGTAAGGGTAACTAAGTCTCTGTGTTAAAAATTAACTAAACTGAATCTTTAGGTGTTTTTCTTTTTTTGTATTTTTTGGTACCGTCAACGTCCATGTTGCAGTTGCTGTTGCTGCTGTCGTCGTTGACGTCGTCTCCTTCGCCTTTTTGGTCGTAGTGTGATTTTAATTGCTCTTACAAATGTTCTTCGTCGCGCATGCGCCACGTTTGTAGACTTTCGAGTGCAAATCTATGTTATAAAGGAGACAATGGTCTAAGATTTATGGGCCAGCTACAACATACATGTTCCAATTTTCCGGCCATAGATTGCAATGGCATGCAATGCCTTAAAACTTTTTTTTGTAGTGGGTAGGGGGTGGGGCTTTTTCTTAGGTGGGTGGAAAGTTGTTTGGTTTTCATGTGGTGTAGTGTGAGTGGTGCGTTTACCTTCATTTTTTATTTTTTTTTGCCAATTTTTGATGATGCTTTTTAAGACACCGCCAAGATGCCATATCACATCAAATTGTATAACTTCATTTGAAATGACCGCCGAAAAAAACAAAAATCGCTTCGCACAAGCCAAATGCAATTAATTGTTAAGTTATTTAACACAAATATTTGAAATTTTTCAACTAATCAGTCTCGTTAAACGGGGCACAAAGTCAAAGTGGAAACGATTTGAGCTTCGAATGGGAATCGGAATCGAAGTCGAGTCTGAGAGTCTGTGACTCTGAGCATTCCAATGTCCATAAAAATGTCAACGCAGGCTGGCCGCAACAAAAACAAAAACAACAACAACAACTACACACAAATATGCCGCTTGACTTGGATTGCCAAAGTGGTTTGTCTATGGCTTGACTTTGGTTTTAGGTTTGGGGTTGGGTTTGGGGGCTTTTCGTTTTGGTGTTTGGCTTGTGGTCTCTCAAACTGGACAACGACAACCATCAACGTTTCTGGCTCCATGCAGTCTGCTGTAACTTTACCTCTCCACACAGACACACACACACAGATACACACACTGTGTCTTGTGGCAATTGGTGAGCGGCAGCAAATGGAACTGATTACAAAATATGACCAGCGGCTAAATGTATCTCGTAGTTTGCTGCTTAATTTCTTTCCAAGATAAGTGCCACCAATTCAAGCAATGGAGACAACAGCAAAAAAATACAAGAAAAAAAATTGCCTACGAATTTAAATTTTTATGCGTGGGTTATAAATTAGACAACAGTAAAAATTCAAAATAAACCAAAATCAAGTAGAAAAAAAAAACACAAAAAGATATATAAAATTGCACGTGCTACTGTTGTGGTTTTCTTTTTCCTTTTTTTTTTTTTTGCCTAATGACCAAAGTGAGTGGTTTTGGCAAAAAAGTGGGGGATTTTAAATGAGCTGCAAATAATTTGCACTCGATTTTCGACCAATTTAATGAAGTCTTGAGAAAAAGAAACCAATCAGCATAAAAGACAAGGCATTCGAAGAAAAATTACCATCTAGAATAAAATAAATTGAAGGTAAACTCTAGGGAATTTTATACGAAATTGAATTAAAAAGTATTTTCCATATTATAATTGAACAGAAGTTTATAAAGCAAAAAAAAAAAAGATTCGTTTGACATCAATTGAATTCCTTTCTCATAATTTTTAGAGGCCAAAGAGTAAGGTGCATTTTTTTTTTTTAAAGAAATATTCTTATCAGTTTTTTCAAATCATTATTTGGCCTTTTCAATTAATATTTATTGCCAGGATCTCATTTCTTTCTTTTAGCAGGTCTTTCTCCAAAGCAATTCACGTGGGTGTCTGTGGTCTGATCTTGGTCCAATTGTCATGACTAGTTTCCATTGTAATGGGTTTTCTTGTTTTGTTTTTTCGTTTGTTTGTTTGATGCACCGATAGGAGTTTTGCCTGAAAACTGGCTTCTGGTTATTGACTTTAATTCGATTTTTTTGTTGTTCGGTTGGGGTTTTAATCTAATGGAGAGTTACACAGAAGTGTAGAAGATTTATGACCCAGATGACTGCCAAACCAGTTGCTAAAAGCAATGACTCCCAAACTGTATAGCGTGTAAGTGGTTTTATTTTTATTTGGACGACTTTGTGGAATTTCTGCCAATTATGTTTAAGTTTATTTTTATTTGACGAATGAAATATTTCTATTATGCGAGACAAATTTAATGCATAGTCATAATTTATATAGCCAAAACGGTTTAAAGCCGAAAAATTAATTAGTTTTCGTAACAAAAATTGAGTAGTTTGGTCATACCCTAAAGAAAGATAGCATATGGTTATAGAAGCATAGGCTCAAAATCTTTTTACTCAGACAACTTGTAAGCACTGTAAATGTAAGGAAATCTGATTTTTAGTTGAGGTCGTTTGAGATCTATTGGACAAAATATGTTATATACGATTTTTTTTTAGATAAGCTTTAATGGTATGTTTATGAGATATTCATAAAAAACTTTAAGATAAGAAACTCCTATAACACCTACACCATATTCCAAACCACAGTTTGAAAGAAGATTAATATTGTCAATTTCCTACAATAACAAAAATGAAATTACGTGAGATTTTGAATGACGAAAACTTAAATGAGTACTCCAATCGATCCACTGAATGTGTATTCTTTCTCTCAAAAAGCTGAAGGTTTCTGATGCAAGTCACACTAAGTCACTGAAGTCAGATTCATATTACGAAATAAAATAATGTTATTTAATAACTTGTATACGTACTTCAATTTGCAATAAACAAAATTTGTATTATTGAATTCATAATAATATTATTTGTATATAAATTTTGTATATATTGCAAATTAAACAGAACTCTAGTAAATAGTTAAACAAATATGAATAGCTTTGTATTTTCGTTGGGTATAAAACGCTCTATGAAGTTTCGAATTCCAGCAGTAAAGTCTTTAATTACTTCATGAACTAGGTGACGGGTGACGAATGCTTTCGAGTTGAAATTACTAGTAATTTTAAAATATGTGTCTACTTTTTTTCCCAGCAACACCTACAAAATATAACTTACAATATTTATGCCTATGCGACCTTTCAAAGGTTTTGCAATATTTTAAAATAATTGGTTTATATTTCAAATTGCGCAGGGAGAAGTAAAAGTTAATTAAATTTTGCAAGTGTCAATGAATCACAAATAGGTAAAGCTTGATTTTTATTAGACATAGAATTCTTTCTATTTATATAATTGAACTATCACCGATTTCTTCTATTGGAATATATGTCTAATAAACAAAAAATTATATAAATTAAAGACTGGTTTTAGCAAGTATATAGTAAAAAAATATTAAATTATATGAAAAAGAAGCAAATTGACTAAAGAACAAGCAAAAGCTTTTCCCTCTGTTCGGTTTTAAATCCTAAAAGTGTAAGTTACGAATTCTTTACTACTAAAATTTTATCAGTTTTGGCGTTAAATATGTAAAAGGTCATATTCATTTGCGATAATCTGCTGATTTGCCTCCCACTGACAGATTGCAGAAGGAGGAACCCCTTGAAAATAAAAAATATATAAAAACTTTTTGCATAAAAATCAACGATCCATAATTGTTGTGTAACATAAATTTTGACAAAAAAAAAAAAAAAAAACAAGTAGCATAAAATTAAATTTGTATTTGACGCTCATAAAACATCTAAATGAATATTGTTTTTCATTTTTTTTCTTGTTGCATGACCAAAGGCCAATGGCAGACAAACAATTATATGCAACAACACAAAAAAAAAAAGGGAAAATAAAATAAAACACTTTAGAAAATACTCGCTCACAATAGACAATGACATAGTAGGAAATGGAGGCGGAGTAGGAGGATGGACAATATGATGTCTCTTCTTTGGGTTATGCAATTCGAGTTCTGGCCCCAAGTACAAAAAAAAAAAAAAAAACATCCAACAGTAAGTCAATGGAGAAGACACTCATCTTCTAGACAGAGTCAGGTTATTTGAGATGAGTTGTGTGTTTGAAGTTTTTTGTTTTCTACCCATTGTCCAAGTTTTACAGTTGAAAATACGTTCAAGGAGAACTACAACCGGGTAGATACAATTACCATAGAAAAAAAAAAAAAACGAGTCATGTAATGCGTTGATTTTTATGGTTAGAAGAAACTCCTCTAGATTTGTGAATTGAAATTGTGTTTTAATTTGACTTTGTTTAATTTTATTAATACCTTCCTCTTGATGAACTTGCATGAAAAACAAAGTGAAAAACAGATGCCCGTCTTTAGAACTTGACTGATATATGCATTCGAGCGATCAAAAAACGCATCTAAAAAGATTAATTGAGGCCACACGAGAGGCCCCATATATAACATAGACTCTTCACTTCTCATTTTAAAAGTAGAACGCCAATTCAATTATGTTTCCTTTCTCCCACTCCACTTACATTCCACATCTGTTTTTCATAGGTGGGCAATAGTCATAGCATTCTTTTCTTTGTACTCGCCCAATTATAATCTATTTTGTTTTTGTTTCACTCACCCTCACAAGCGACGGGATTGCCATCATCAATATCTTCATCAACATCGTCTCCATCGCCGGATCGTACTAATTCCCAATCATTATCATTTTCTGCATGTCTGAGGGCTGCCAGATCTTCCAGTTGTTGGGCATTTACATTCATGCCAAAGTAACCATTCTGACATTCATGACACTTGACACCCATGACACCTGTTCGGCAAGCACATTGTCCTGTCTGTGGATCGCAAATGTCCAAAATGGCTGCTCCCAAGGGATCACAGTTACAGGGTAGACATTGTAACTCCACATGGGCATAACCCACATCGCATTGATCACATTTTTGACCAGCGTATCGGGGCTTGCACAGACACTGACCATTCGTACTGTCGCAGAGACCACTCTCCGAGCCATCGCTGTGACAATGGCAGGGATCACACCCGACAGCAGGATCACCCCAGTAGCCCGATTTACAACGTTCACAGTGCCATCCTTCCGTATTGCCTTGGCAGGTAATGCATTCTCCTGTCGTCACATTGCAGGGTCCGCCATCACAATCGCATCGTTGGCATTTATTGCCCAACTGAAGTGGATTGCCATAATACCCGTCGTCACAGTCCTGACAATGGTCACCTGTATATCCTTCGGGACACTGTGTGCATATATATTCCGCATGCTCAATCAGCTCAAATTGTGGGTTGAGGTCCATGTAATTGTAGGATTTCAATTGACAGCTGGGCGAGAAATTGTTCTCATCTTCGAGAAGTGGGCAAGCACAGCGTTTGCAATCGTTCGGAGTTCCTTGCAGGGGATTCCCATAAAAGCCTAGCTGACAGCGTTCACACCTAAAATGGAGAAATACAAATTTCTCATTTAAATTACTTCATTACCGTTAAAAAGCTTTCAAATTGGAGTGTAGCTTTTAAGCTCTAAAATGTTGAGTAAAGCTGCGCATGTTGAGCAAAGCTTTTCATTTGAAGTAAGAAAGCTCGCATCAGCTTTCCCCACGACTATTTTCACCACGGCATTGCCGTTAGTAAAACATTTAAATGAAGCTAAATTAACGGTGTGTCACAATTTCTCCATGAGGAGCCTTGCCAGTACACAGATGGGCAATGATGCTTTGAAGAGGGGATCAATGAGAGCTTATGAGCTTATTAATATTTTTGACTTACCTTTCGCCAAACGTATTGTGCATACAATCTCCACATCGACCACTCTGAAGATCACACGAATTTGAATGGCCATTGCAGGGACAAGGAATACACTTGCCCACCAGCTGATGCGACGTTGTATTCTCATAGATTCGCTTGTAGCCAAAGGAGCAAGATTCGCAGGATAAGCCCGTGTAGCCAGCTGGGCAGATGCATTGTTCGACTCGGCTGGAAGCCTGAGCTCCCAGCTCCATGCCACCAGAATAGATGACAGCCCGGTGCAAGGAGGTTTCCACCTGATCGGTATGGAAAGCTGCTCGAATTAGCAGTGCCTCCAGTGATACCAAAACAGAGAGGAATTGCGCTCTAGTGACTGTCTCACCATGATAGTCTCCGCCTTCGGTGCGACGTAGACGAGTTTTTATGTCCTTGATGTCCTGCGGGACATGGTACCAGCCAGTTTCTTCGGACAGAATGACATTCAAATCGGCTTGCATGCTCTCAAACGATTCATCAGCATAGGCAATTTTCAGGCCATTTTTGCCAAAGAGTATTACATTAGGTCCAGTTGTGGGTTTGCCAGAAGTGTCTCCTCTCATCACCTCCCAGGAGAGTTGCAGTTGAAGCCTGGCACCATAGCTGGTAAGACGATTGCCCAGATAACCCAGCGGTGCTTGCCAATAGATGGCCTCCACTTCGTCCAGTTCATTGCCAAATATCAGGCGTTTCAGTTCCACATCGATGGCAATGGCGGTGGCCTGGCTCCTTCGTATATCGGTGATGTGCCATCCATTTAGTGTCTCAAAGGCAAGAGTTTGCAGTTGGAAACTATGACACGTCTCCGAGACACCAGAGCACCAGCAGCTGGAGCAACCCAAAGGATTCTCGGCACTCAGATCAAAATAGCCTGGTGAGCATTGTGAGCATGTTTTACCTTCTACATGGGCCTTGCATTGACAGTTATCCGAACAGGATCCATCCGTCGTAGGAATTGAACCCCTTTCATCGCATTCACAACGCTTGCAATTGTCTCCATAATAGCCAGGAGCACATTTCTCACACTGTTTGCCCTCGAATCCCTCCAAGCATTGACAATTTCCACCTACGGGCGAACAGTTTCCAGTCGATCTCTGTGGATTGCAAGAGCAGGGCACGCATGGATCGGTCAGAGGAGCACCTAACTCCCTATAATAGCCACTCTCACAGAATTCACAGTCATTTCCTGCCGTATGGTTACCACATCCTTGGCAAATGCCTTTTTCCAGAAATGAGTCATACATGCAACTCTCTGCATGGCCATGACATTGACATATCTCACACTCGCCACCAAAACTGTAGGGCCGATCCTGAAACAATGGACAACATTCCTCACACTGCAAGCCGCAGGCATTATGTTGGCACTGACACCTTAACACACTGGATGATGCCACCTTCAATTCATCTGTGGCATTTGCATGTCCATGACAATCCAAACGAGCACTCACCCTCAACTGTTTGAGGGAATAGAAACTGCGTTTCTCCAATGACTGCGAGTCCAATAGCCAATCCACACTATTATCCAAATTTGCCGTCGAGTGCATACCCTGTAAACGTATTCTCATATAGCGAGCTGTGATAAATTTCTGCAATTCCGGTGTCTGTTCCATGGCTCCCGGACGATTCTTTAGCAATGAGACATGAATTTCGCCATTCTCCAGGGGCAGGGGTTTCGAGAACTGTGTGGAGCATATGACTTCAGTGTCATTTTGAAAGAAATATTTGCCATTCTCGCCCGAAAGATTCCAGCGTCGTTTGCAGTCTGCATCACTCAAGCCAAAATATTGCCAGGGTTCATAGTTAATGCCATCCAGAGATTTTTCAAGTATCCAAGAGGCTGGACGTGGCGAATTGGCCGACTTCAGGGTGACAAAAAATATCTGATAGGTCTGCAAGAGAAGTAAGAAATATAAAGTTTAGTTTGATGATTTAACTTATGTAATCTTCTTATCATAATCAATCCATCAATTTGTTTGACTTCTTCGATTGATATCTACAATGTATAAATATTTGATCAATTTCATCCATTGCATGTCTTGTCTTGTCTTTCCATTCTATTGCTACAGTTTGACATTCACTGTGGCGAAAATGCATTATAAATTATCTACGCACCCAAATGTCGCTGTTTCTGTCACTTTCCGCAATATGTTTCCATTTGGTTTCTATCTCTTTGTATCGCTTACTACTACTACTACTAACCAAAAGCCAGGCCTAGAAAAATCAACATCTATATATAAAAAGCAGCCGTTTGTAAAGGCTTTAAAACTACCAAAAACATTGCCATCGTCGCGTCATAAATTTTGCCGACTGTCAACCTCCCTCCCACAAAACGTCACTTCCCCCTGCTGTTTGGACCATTACGCCCGGCAGCCAAACAGCTGACAAACGATATTTATACACAAATACATATTTATCTATATTAGGTATGTATTGTGTGTGCGTGAGTGTGTGTGTGAAGTTGGAAAAATTGTTCAACACAAAAAAAGAAAAACAACCGAAATGCCAAAAACGTCTCGCATGCATCGAGATGTTGAAAATGTTGCGCCTATCGAAGATCGGTGATCAAAATGAACATTAAACTGGAGGTCTAGTGCGAAATTAAGACAATGCCAAAGTTTATATACCCTTGTATATTTACCATTTGGCCATTTAGTCATAAAGACATGCCATAAAAGTTTTTCAGCTTGTAAAACTTTTGTGTAACTAAAAATGTTAGAATACTTTAAAGTCAACCTTGAATAGTTAACTAAAACTAGTTTTCAGGGCGGAATGTGATAAATGTTCGCAACGATTATATAGTGAAATATTTAACTAGATTTTGAACTTTCTGAAGTTGTCTTTAAACCAAATACACAGGAATCAAACTCCAATAATTCAATCTTCCTTGGTCACTCTGATTTTAGCTCACGAAAATATCTCCAGCCTGGAGGACGTGTTGCTTATGAAATCCATATAAAATGGCTAGTAGGAAACCTGGCTTTAACATGTTTCACTGATAAAACTTGGAGCATAGTTTAATTAATCATGAAATAAATTACCTAACTTTATGCTTCTCATAATTCTACCATCTTTAATTATGTAGTTATCGTGATGGCAAACTCCACATTGCCATACTGAGCTAGGGTATAAATAAATAGGAAAAGTCAATAAAAGGCATGCAATGAAATTTTGTCGACGAGGCGACTTGTGTGAGCCGACTTAGGTGTGGCCAGGTGGATAATTGATTACGACGCAAACGTCTAGGCGCCATCTAAAAGAGATTTAAGTTTTTGTACATTATTTTTGCTTCACGAAAATGTCATGGCATATCAGCAGTCAGCAGAAGGATGAGGCTGTAGAAGAAGCCAGACAACTCTATCAAATTTCACAGCCACTTGTTTACCCCGAAATGTCTCTTAAGTAGTTAATAGCATCAACAGCAATTTTATTGAAAATGTTTTTTTCCTTTTTCTTTGCTGATTTAAACGAACTGATAAAACAAATAAATTACAAGAAGTCCAACTGAGCATGCGTACATGGTGCCAGGTATTCGATTACAGCAACTGTCATGCTGATTAGATTAGAGGGAAATGTTTGACTGGGCTGGAAAATTGTTCCAACTTGAGGCAACTTTTGGGATAACCAATTCAAAATATTTGCCTTGCGGTAATTTGTCTACGGACTTTGATCAGGGAAATTGAAAATTGTTTATTTAAATGGGATGGTAGCAAATTTTACAAAAAGCAATCGGAGAAATATTCAAAAAAAAAAGTTTACGATAAATTGCAGATGTATATGAAGATCTTACCGGATCTTAGAAACTTCTTCTTAATCCTTGTATGTTTGTTGTCAGATCCGATAAAAAATAAAATAAATTTTATCGATAAATAATTGTAACTCCTATAGAACGAAATCCTTAAGTGTAAACGACTTTCTTAAGAAATAACTCAAAAGGTTTTGCTATTATAAGATTGCTAAATAGGAAAATCTAGAGATAACCTTTATACTTAAGTTCATGGCAACATCATCAACTTTGAACACATATATAAAACACATATATTGAAATCCAAGTTGTCGACATATTAAAATAGACTATATTTTCCTTTACTAATTGTAAGACAAATATTTCGTGAGGATGGGTTTCTCCATAGGATAAAGACTTGATCCTTTATAATGGCTTTTAAGGGATTCTCTTAAACTTATGAGTATGCAACTTTATTTTACAATTTGAGCAATACTCGCTAAATGTTTTTGATTTCAGACGTTTTTAATGTAAATTTCATACATACACACATAATGAATGGATGCAACTAGCCAATTGGCTAATAACTTACCCCCCAGCAGTTACAGACTAAAGGTCTAGGCTGCAATGGACGTGTACTTTTATAGCAGAAGGTGAATGTAAGGGAATTCTGAGCAAATAAATTGAGCCCCATGGGGTCGAAAAGGTCTTGGATGCTAGTAGGGAATGTTTGCTTTTAATTAAAATACTTGGATTTGCTTTGATTAGGCTATGAAATTGATAAAATGTTGTGCCAAAAAAGTCATTAAACTTAATTTCTGTTGATTGCTAGTAGAAAGAGTATAAATTGTTTAAAAGAATTCTTTAGAATATAAATCATCTTATAAGATATTGGTGTTCATTTAAGTCACTTAAGTAATACCTTAACAGATAACTTATCGCTGATAACAAAATTATGTTGTCTCCATTAAATTGCAACCAGACTTTGATCACAATCAAAACAAACCAAAAGGAACTCATGCTTCTGTGGCTTGACTAGCGACGACTTCCTGCCTCTGCGAGGCATTCAAAGAGCGAGAAAGAGCAACATGTTGCAGATAAGAAAAAAGTAAAGGTTGAAGCCACGACTCCATCTAGTAAGTAAGTAAGGTCTCCTCCATCTCATGCACATGGGAGGAGATGTGAGAATCTGTTTACAGATTGCGATCGAAGCCGCAAGGTAACATTTTGACGTTTTTATCAGACGATGGTCAAAACTGCCAATTGACAGCCAGAGACAACAAACAACAAACTTGTTTACACAGACACAGGGAGAATCTACAGATTGTATTTCTGATCAATACGTTTTTCTTACATTTCCACATTATATATCTGCATTTCTTTCGATTGCGAAAACCTGTTATAGCCATCTACCTAGCCAGTCAGTCAGATCAACTGTCAACTGATAAAAACCAAATTAGACAACAAAATTGTTTGAAGAAAAACATACAATACGAGCGACAAGTTAATTGGGAATCATCATAGCGGTAAATTGAGTTATAGAAAAAAGTGACACATTGCATGTCATAAATTAGCCAAATTAACAAAATGAAATCAAATGTCGAACAAACTAGACGGAAAGGCAAATGGCTAAAAAAAGAAAATCTATTTTATTTTGGCGCAATTTCTATTTGGACCGTTCGTTCATTGGCACGTTCTCTAGATAAGACAATGAACCCGAAAACATATGGCAGACATATTTTCCAAAAATTTTCTTTTTGGCCATAAAGAGTTCAATGCTCATACCCAAGTAATGGAAAAGTTTTCATGTCTGCAGCAAGTTTTTATCTCTCTGAAATTGGCGCATTAATGCAGTCGAAAAGAAGAGAAGAAAAAACCACAAAAGCAGAATTTACCAAGTTTTGTTTAACTTGTTTATGTGATTAAGATTTTTGCACAATAAGAAAAAAGAATTAAAACATTTAAAATTTTAATTCAAGCGTGGCAATTGCTAAGGAATGTTGTTTGACTTGGTTAGAATTTTGCAACTGAATATGAAATAGTCATAAAGACATTTAACGGAGGCTAACTATTTACAAATATATAAAATATTTGTAAATAGGTATTTGCTTAAAACATAATAGATAAACTTATGTTTTTATGGTACTTTTAGAAATTGTAATGCAAAGCCTAAGATTAAGTAGAATTTGGACTAAAAATGTTATTTAAAAGTTTAACTTGTCTCCATCTAAAATTGGTTTTTAATGCTCATACAATTTAACTAATATTAATTATCTTTTTAAACTCTGTCAAACATTGCGCCATTTAATTTAAATAAAACCAGAGAGCCGGGGTTAACTTCGACCGCGTCGAAGTTTGTATACCCTTGCAACTGTTTTGGTAATTCTTTCCTTATATCAAAGTGTAAAAACGTTTTATCCAAAAAGACTAATGTTTGCGAAAGAACGGCCTTCAATCTTAGCATAGGATATAACGAACTTTTTGATGAAAGTCACTGTTTTCCACTTATCGTTTCTATGGGAGCTATATGATATAGTCACCCGATCTTGACCAAATTTGGCACAATCATTAATAAGAACATAAAACTGACAAATGCCAACTTTTATGACAATAGCTATAAAATTAATGAAGTTATTGAGAAAGTCACTGTTCGTGACTTTGCCGTTTGTATGGGAGCTATATGATATAGTCACCCGATCTTGATCAAATTTGGCACAATCATTAATAAGAACATAAAACTGACAAATGCCAACTTTTATGACAATAGCTATAAAATTAATGAAGTTATTGAGAAAGTCACTGTTCGTGACTTTGCCGTTTGTATGGGAGCTATATGATATAGTCACCCGATCTTGATCAAATTTGGCACAATTATTAACAAGAACACAAAACTGACAAATACCAACTTTTATGACAAAAGCTATAAAATTAATGAAGTTATTGAGAAAGTCACTGTTCGTGACTTTGCCGTTTGTATGGGAGCTATATGATATAGTCACCCGACCTTGATCGAATTTGGCACAATCATTAATAAGAGCATAAAACTGACAAATGCCAACTTTTATGACAATAGCTATAAAATTAATGAAGTTATTGAGAAAGTCACTGTTCGTGACTTTGCCGTTTGTATGGGAGCTATATGATATAGTCACCCGATCTTGATCAAATTTGGCACAATTATTAATAAGAGCATAAAACTGACAAATGCCAACTTTTATGACAATAGCTATAAAATTAATGAAGTTATTGAGAAAGTCACTGTTCGTGACTTTGCCGTTTGTATGGGAGCTATATGATATAGTCACCCGATCTTGATCAAATTTGGCACAATTATTAACAAGAACACAAAACTGACAAATACCAACTTTTATGACAAAAGCTATAAAATTAATGAAGTTATTGAGAAAGTCACTGTTCGTGACTTTGCCGTTTGTATGGGAGCTATATGATATAGTCACCCGACCTTGATCGAATTTGGCACAATCATTAATAAGAGCATAAAACTGACAAATGCCAACTTTTATGACAATAGCTATAAAATTAATGAAGTTATTGAGAAAGTCACTGTTCGTGACTTTGCCGTTTGTATGGGAGCTATATGATATAGTCACCCGATCTTGATCAAATTTGGCACAATTATTAACAAGAACACAAAACTGACAAATACCAACTTTTATGACAAAAGCTATAAAATTAATGAAGTTATTGAGAAAGTCACTGTTCGTGACTTTGCCGTTTGTATGGGAGCTATATGATATAGTCACCCGACCTTGATCGAATTTGGCACAATCATTAATAAGAACATAAAACTGACAAATACCAACTTTTATGACAAAAGCTGTAAAATTAATGAAGTTATTGGGAAAGTCACTGTTCGTGACTTTGCCGTTTGTATGGGAGCTATATGATATAGTCACCCGATCTTGATCGAATTTGGCACAATCATTAATAAGAACATAAAACTGACAAATACCAACTTTTATGACAATAGCTATAAAATTAATGAAGTTATTGAGAAAGTCACTGTTCGTGACTTTGCCGTTTGTATGGGAGCTATATGATATAGTCACCCGATCTTGATCAAATTTGGCACAATCATTAATAAGAACATAAAACTGACAAATACCAACTTTTATGACAAAAGCTGTAAAATTAATGAAGTTATTGGGAAAGTCACTGTTCGTGACTTTGCCGTTTGTATGGGAGCTATATGATATAGTCACCCGACCTTGATCGAATTTGGCACAATCATTAATAAGAGCATAAAACTGACAAATGCCAACTTTTATGACAATAGCTATAAAATTAATGAAGTTATTGAGAAAGTCACTGTTCGTGACTTTGCCGTTTGTATGGGAGCTATATGATATAGTCACCCGATCTTGATCAAATTTGGCACAATTATTAACAAGAACACAAAACTGACAAATACCAACTTTTATGACAAAAGCTATAAAATTAATGAAGTTATTGAGAAAGTCACTGTTCGTGACTTTGCCGTTTGTATGGGAGCTATATGATATAGTCACCCGACCTTGATCGAATTTGGCACAATCATTAATAAGAGCATAAAACTGACAAATGCCAACTTTTATGACAATAGCTATAAAATTAATGAAGTTATTGAGAAAGTCACTGTTCGTGACTTTGCCGTTTGTATGGGAGCTATATGATATAGTCACCCGATCTTGATCAAATTTGGCACAATTATTAACAAGAACACAAAACTGACAAATACCAACTTTTATGACAAAAGCTATAAAATTAATGAAGTTATTGAGAAAGTCACTGTTCGTGACTTTGCCGTTTGTATGGGAGCTATATGATATAGTCACCCGATCTTGATCAAATTTGGCACAATCATTAATAAGAACATAAAACTGACAAATGCCAACTTTTATGACAATAGCTATAAAATTAATGAAGTTATTGAGAAAGTCACTGTTCGTGACTTTGCCGTTTGTATGGGAGCTATATGATATAGTCACCCGATCTTGATCAAATTTGGCACAATTATTAACAAGAACACAAAACTGACAAATACCAACTTTTATGACAAAAGCTATAAAATTAATGAAGTTATTGAGAAAGTCACTGTTCGTGACTTTGCCGTTTGTATGGGAGCTATATGATATAGTCACCCGACCTTGATCGAATTTGGCACAATCATTAATAAGAGCATAAAACTGACAAATGCCAACTTTTATGACAATAGCTATAAAATTAATGAAGTTATTGAGAAAGTCACTGTTCGTGACTTTGCCGTTTGTATGGGAGCTATATGATATAGTCACCCGATCTTGATCAAATTTGGCACAATTATTAACAAGAACACAAAACTGACAAATACCAACTTTTATGACAAAAGCTATAAAATTAATGAAGTTATTGAGAAAGTCACTGTTCGTGACTTTGCCGTTTGTATGGGAGCTATATGATATAGTCACCCGACCTTGATCGAATTTGGCACAATCATTAATAAGAACATAAAACTGACAAATACCAACTTTTATGACAAAAGCTGTAAAATTAATGAAGTTATTGGGAAAGTCACTGTTCGTGACTTTGCCGTTTGTATGGGAGCTATATGATATAGTCACCCGATCTTGATCGAATTTGGCACAATCATTAATAAGAACATAAAACTGACAAATACCAACTTTTATGACAATAGCTATAAAATTAATGAAGTTATTGAGAAAGTCACTGTTCGTGACTTTGCCGTTTGTATGGGAGCTATATGATATAGTCACCCGATCTTGATCAAATTTGGCACAATCATTAATAAGAACATAAAACTGACAAATACCAACTTTTATGACAAAAGCTGTAAAATTAATGAAGTTATTGGGAAAGTCACTGTTCGTGACTTTGCCGTTTGTATGGGAGCTATATGATATAGTCACCCGATCTTGATCGAATTTGGCACAATCATTAATAAGAACATAAAACTGACAAATACCAACTTTTATGACAATAGCTATAAAATTAATGAAGTTATTGAGAAAGTCACTGTTTCGTGACTTTGACGTTTGTATGGGAGCTATATGATATAGTCACCCGATCTTGATCAAATTTGGCACAATCATTAATAAGAACATAAAACTGACAAATACCAACTTTTATGACAATAGCTATAAAATTAATGAAGTTATTGAGAAAGTCACTGTTTCGTGACTTTGACGTTTGTATGGGAGCTATATGATATAATGGTCCGATCCGGCTGAATCCGAGATATACAATGCCTGCAGTATATACAAGCCTACGTGCAAAATTTCAGCTCTGTAGCTCTTACGGTCTCGGAGGAGTTCGCGTTGATCCAGACGGACGGACGGACGGACGGACGGACGGACGGACGGACGGACGGACGGACGGACGGACGGACATGGCTATTTGAACTCGTCTCGTCGTGCTGATCAAGAATATATATACTTTATATGGTCTGAGATGCTTCGTTCTATGCGTTGCACACTTCTGACCAAAATTAATATACCCTTTTTGCAAGGGTATAAAAATGCAAATTTTTTTTCAATTCAAAGGCAACTCAGCTCAATTTAAATTCAGCTTCGACTAAAATTCAATTAAAAGTCAATTAAACTTTAAATTGAATTGAAATTCAAATTGAACCCAATTGCAATTGCATTTTGATACAAGTTGAATATGAATTGGTGTCAAAAATCAATTTGGGGGTAGAAAAAACAGTTGATTAAATACAGTTTGCTGCATTTCTTGACAAAGTTTTAACTTTGTAGCATACCTTTGGGAGTAATAGTTCAGCAGAAACACGATAATTAAAAAAAGGCTTCAGTTAATTGAACTTAATCATTCCAAACGGCAACTCGAACTACTTAAGTATTGATATCTAGGGAAGGTAAATAAATAAGTAGGATTAGTCTCCCTTCAAGCAATTTTTTACTGTATGGATTCGTTTTCACTTTATTGGCCTCCACCTTGACGACTTGTAACAGGAAATCAGCAACATGAAAGCAATTCAAGCAAGGCTTCAATCACGTTAAGTTTCCAACCGATAAACTTTACAGAAATTTATGCAAATTCCACTGGAACAGCAAAGCCAACTTTAACAACAACAGCAACATAAACTTTGAAACATTCTTTAATAGGCAAATTCGAAGAAAACTCACAATCAGAGAGAAAAAAAATCGTTGGGGGTACAACAAAAAATCAAATACCTTAAATCACAGCCAAAACAAATAAATAAATTGACCATTAAAATAATTGCTGCGCCTAAAATGCGTCTCGAACGTGGCTTGTAACACGCTTTGGTTGTTGTTGCTGCTGTTGTTGCTGCCGTTGAATGTTGCAACAACTTGTCAAACATTTGAATTACAGTTACGTAAACTTGGTCTTTGCTTGCCCAAGAAGTCAATACTTTTTGTTGTTTGTTTCTCTTTTTTTTTTTTCTTGTAGCCAAATTTGGCCAAATTTAATGAAGCAATTAAATGGCTATAAAAAAAATGACAACAAGAAATAAACATTAAACATTGAAAATTGAAAACCGAACATATTTTTTAATTTGCTCAGATGTTTGCCGCCCAAAAAAAGTAATCGAAACTGAATATATATTGACAGAGATGGTCAGCAAATTTTAACGGGTTAAATGAGTTTTCAGAAATCCTCAGGTCAATAAACTAAAAGATGATTTAAAAAAGTCTTCAGAAGTCGAATCCATATGCTCTATGGTATTTAAGGTCGTTGTAGTATCTATAAGATGGGGATCAAATGGTTCTAACTAATCTAATTCTATCAAAAATATTCAATTTGGACAATGGCAGCTTTCAGTTGGACTTTAAAAAAAAATTATTGATTCAAAAAGATGTAAAAAACTCTTGATATTTAAACTCAAAATCGTGTTGATCCTAAAGTTAATTACAGTTTAGAAACTGATTTATAAAATAATTTATTAAGCACAAATCGGTAAAGATACTAGTTACAATTTTTGATTAATCGTTCAAGAGTTTGTTTAAATTTCATAAATATTTGTTTCAAATGGAGTTTTCTTTTAAATTTCTGTATTTAGTTCTTGTCAACCAAATTATTATTCTTCTTAAGATAATATTATTCCATCCTTAATTGCATTGAGTATGTTTTTCCTGTTTGAAAATTTGTTGAATCACTTGAATGCAGTTTGAGAATCATTGGTTCTCCCTAAGCTGCTCACATAATCGCAATTCTCAGAATGCTCGCTAGACTCTCAATTAGTCACGCGCGCCCCAAAGTCATTGAAGCATAAATCTAGACATTGTTGTATGGTGACCGAACAAACAGACCAAGTGACGGACTGGCTCACTTTCTGGCTGACAGACTCACAAACTGTCTGACAGTTTTTAGCTGCGACTGTTCGTTGGCTACAGTTCTAACCGGACAGTATTGAAGTACCCGAGTCTCTGTGGTCGCCTTTTTCCATAAGAAAAATATTTTAAGCTGTCAAATCGTTGACACATGCCGGTCGTTTCTCTTCTCGTGTGTTGTTGACCTGTTGCCTTTTTATTGTTGAAAATCACTCGATTTAGTCTAATTGTTAAAATCAACTCCCCAAAAAAAGACATGGCATTTTGTCGCCCATGAAAAGCAAACCAACACTAGACAACGTCAATGTCAAGTTTTCGTTAGAGGTCATAAATTACGGCTTGGTGTGGCAAAGATATCACGATGTCTCTGTCTCTGCTCCAAATGTGTTTTTAAACATCTTGTGACAAATGTTTTAAATATTTTCAAACACACAGAAACTAATTAGTGTGCATTGGGGAATTGGTAATGGGAATGGGAAATGATGGCAATGATTGTTAATTGAGTGTGACTTATGGCAGATGTGTGAAAATAGATATTAATGGGTAAAACAAAATCGGAAATCTTCTAATAGAGATATATGCCTCATTAAAAATGGTTTTTCTAATAATAATTCTGTATTGAAATTGTGTGCATAAGTCCCAAATTAGGTAATCAATTCTATGGGCCATGGTTGTAATGAAATTTGAGGTTTGAAAATTTTATTGGTCTAGTAAATATTTTGCTTAATTGGGCATAAGAATTTTGTTCATAGCTTTGGCTTAATAAATATGACAATTTATTTTATTTTATTGCGGGCGAGATGTCCAGGAATCTTTAACCCGATATAAATATAGGAATCTTACATAGGTATGTATCTCTTATTTCACCATCTGCGCCTCCTAATTTAACCCAATCTGTTTGAATTTTTTGCAGTTAACCTTGAAGACTCTATCTGAGTCAAACTTAGATTAATTAGGAATTTAATGAATGATTATTGAGTAAATGGTGACTCAAATTACTGATTCGAATCAGGGCAGTTGGGAACCTTAACTAGCCTGCAAATGCTTTTGCCTTATGCATCAATTCCAGAGAAATGCCCCTTACCAAAACAAATTTCTTAAGACGCCACTGCTTACCATAAATTAACAGGTAAGTTACATTGTTGCAGTATTCAAAACATTTTTCATAGAATTCCACAATTAAAATCAAACTGGAGGCCACACAAAATGCATTAGTTTTCACTTCTTAAGGAAGTTTTTAAAAATTCAATAGAGTGTTAATAGTCTTTTTTTTGAGATAGTGTTTATTGGAATTCCATAGCACGACCAGGCATCGATCCTTTCCAGACACATCCAATCAAGATCAGCACCATCGTTGGCGTCAGCGTCGTCATCATTATCATCTTGATATTCAGATTGTGCGATACTTTCACCATCTTCCATCGTCTACTAAGTATGGCATATGGCAATTATGTGCTGAAAAATCATCTGTTTAACATCAGCCGACACAAAGTTGACATTTCAAGTGCAGTTTGCACTCAACGGAAAGCCACATAGCCAAAGTCAGAACGAGGTGAAGAGTATATATTTTCAATGTTTTGGATATAATTCTTTCATTGCCATATGCCGGAGGTAGCAGAGGAAAAAACTCAACGGACAAAGACTGCACTTAATTAAAGCAACGAGCGTCTGCACTGACTCGCCGAGATTTAAAATTAAAACGAAAACGAAAACTTATGTAGTCATCGAGCGATGAAGACTAAATACCCTTCATTTCTTATTTACAGAGGGCAGAAACTAATTAGTAGAACGTATCCAGTCCTAAGCAATTAACCAAAGTTTTCAACACAAAAATGGGTTTTTAAACGGGTTGCTATCTCAAATGCATATTTAGGACCCATAGCTATTGATCCTATGGGTCCCTATGGGTCTCTCTCAAATAACACCAAAACTCAGTTCAAAGTCTAGTTTTCATTTATATACCCATTTGTGAAAGAGTATGAAAATTATATTGTTTTTTGCATATGCCACAAGTATGGAAAGATTTATGACAACCTCGTGCAGAAAAAAAATTTAAATGTTTATTAATAAACTTTAGACCAGGCAGGAAAGAAAGAAGCATTTTAATTGGTTCCGCCATTTTGTGTCAATTATTTCTTTTTATTATATTTTTTAATTATTTTGGACAGTGTCTAGTTTTAGCATAACCTTTTATGGCTTATGACTAACTTTATGTAAATGTCACAAAGTTTGAAAGTAAAACCAAAAATAAACCAAATTGTCACATGTTGAACTAAATTTTTGTTGTTTTTTTTTTTTTTTTGGTCAGACAAGTTTTAAAAGGTTCCCATGCCATTCATATGGGCCAGACGCCGTGAGGACGGGCCTATTTCAGCGACAACAAATCAAATGAACAGAGTGCAGAAGGATTGGCATGGAGATGAAATGGAAATGGTAGTGGGATTGGGAATGGCCAGCCAGAGACATCAGCGGCATGTGTCAAAATTTACACGCTCTCTTTACGCTGATTTGGTTGAGTGACGACGAGACATATTCACAATATTTTTCCAGCAGAATTTTTAGATGACATCGGTTTGATTTGCTGTTTTTTTTTTTGTTTTCTTTTTTTTTTCAAAAATTGAGCAAAGTTTAAAATGAAATATTGATTTTTTATGGCATTTATGTATACGTCCATCAATTTGGTTTTAATTTTACACATAAATGGCCGACATGTTTGTAAACCTGAAGTGCTATTTTGTTTAATTTCAAAAAGTTCAAATAGTCAAAAGTTAAACAAATATTCGAACAATTAAATATCTGTGCAGAGCAGACTTTGCTTAAGAACTGCACAATTGTAATGGCCCTACCATAATTTCAACGCCAAAACTAGTTAGGAATTTCAAATGCAGGGGAAAACGATAAGCAATACATGCAATAGAGCAGTCAAATTTACTTATTCGACCTCTTTTTTTGAGCAATTTGGATCAAAGTTACTCTTTATGTAATGTGTTTTCCTTTAAATATCAATGGGTATGTATGTGTGTACAAATATGATCAGTTAGATCTGAGAAGAAAGAAATAAAACTTGAAGAACGAACTATTCATCATACAATTAACAATCCTGAAAACAATTAAGACAAATCAAATATCAGAACTATGAGAATTTTTGGACTTTTCATCCTGTTCCATCATGAATTGAGAATTTTTGTCGCTCAGAAAGTATTTTACTCAGCTCGAAATATATAACATTTAATATAGTTATTTGATAAGTTACTAAAGTGTTAGTTAACATTTGTGTGTTACTTTTTCCTTTCTTTCCTTTTTTCCTTTTCTTCGATAAGATTTATTATTGGGAGGTAGATTTAAACTTCCTGAATGATGTAGAACAAACTATAAAAGCTTATGTTTAGTTTTTCGTGTTTTTTTTATTAAGAACCTAACGGCCATATATGACACTTTATTTCTATATAAAACATTTTTTTATTTCGTTAAAACGTCCAAAAGAAAATATTTCAAAATGAAATACAACGTCTTTTACGTTATCGGACATACTTTTCCATCATTGAAACCCGGAAATCTTAACTTGCATTTCGCTCAAGAGAAAGTCCCTACCTACATGAGTATAACTTCATAGGTAAAACGATATGTCTTAATCAAAACTCCATCAAAGTGAATTTATGTTTGCCATTTTGAGCATTAGAATTTGAATAGTCGATGGACCAGTTTGCCATTGGCATAGCTCTCATATTTCGTTTAATCCCTTGCCAGCCCCTTCTCCACAGCCATTAACCATCTCTTGGCCAGCCCAAGATGGATCAAAACGGAAAACTCTGGTGTGTTAAATCGCTTGTAAATGACTGACAAGTCAGCGGCTTAATTACAAACTGGATCACAGCTCATCTGTCAAAAGAGCTTAGAGCCTATTTATGGATGAGAAGGATGCTAGAGAGATGACTCGAAAAAAATAACAGATAAAACTCACCTGCTTTAGATCCAATGTGATGGTGACATATTCAAATTGTCGGCCACCCTGCAGAGTTGGTGATTGCCACCAGCTTTCATCGTAGCTGGAACCAGATGAGATTAGCGACTCAATGGGACGCTGTTTGCTGCGATCCGATGAGTGGGCATTACAGGTGCCACACTGTTTGGCCCAATTGGGATGGGGATAGGCATCGACCAGTTTGCAATACTCTTCGGCACCGTTTTGACCACAGGTGGCATTCACAGTGATCGTGGCACGTGACACTACATTAAAGAGTTGCGGATACAAGCCAAGAGAGTTCGATGGACTGCCAATGCCGTTGCCATCATCTGCCTGTTGGCTATTAAGTAGACGAAGAGCTGTAAATTAAAACAAATAAACATCCATCAATCAGATATTAAGGAATCGTAATTGTGTTAACTCTTTTGTTTGCAAAGGTTCTACAAATTTTTTATGACAGTTTTTCCCATGCCAAGACCAACTTTCAAGCATCATAAATCACTTTAAAATGAAAAATCAAGCAGCTGTTTTTCTTTCAAAGTTTTTTTTTCATGTGAATTATTGATTTGGCAATTGCTCTTTGAGGGCAGCGGGGGAGGTATGCATGAAAAATGTAGCTCATGGATAGACCATACAAGGCAACTTTCGAGATAAACTTTATCGCTTGACCAGCAGCAGCAACACAACAGCTGGGCAGACACAGACAGACACACATATCGACCTGGTATGCAATTTGCATGTTTGTTAGCTGCAAAATTGCTGCAGTTTCTGCTGCTGTTTTTCATGGCAATTGTCAATAGAAAAGTTGTTGCATTTGTTTTGTTAACAAAAACAAAAAACAAAACAACAAATTGTTTGTAATTCCTTTAAAATTTGCAAGAATGAAACTTGCAGAATGAGAAAACTTTTTCCTGATTGCTTAGCCAAAGTTTTTCAACACAAATATAAATGTTTTCAGCCCACTTTTGTTTTTCCATATCAAACACTTAACAGCATGATATAATTTCACGTTCAGCTTCTCTTTTACCTTTTTTTTCTCTTTTTTTGGCGGCACATTTCAGTTGGCCAATTCAATTTGTCAAATATATTTAATCAGCAAAACTTTTCTCACTTAAGCTGTCAGCGCTGGAGTCTATGGAAAAACATGAATTCATATTTGAAAAGGCGCATGAATATTTCAACGGGGTGGAAAAAGGGGCCAAAATAGAGGGGGTGGTGAAGGGGGCTGTTACCCAAGACTAGGCATGACTTCAGAAAATGTTTTTCGGTTGTCGATTGCATTTGCTGCCAGTCAGACAACGTGTTGAAAAGGCCACCTCCAAAAAGACCCTCTCTCTCTTTCTCTCTCTCTCTATCTCTCTTTATGTACAGCCTCTAAACATATTTTTGGCTACCGCAAATTTGTCATTTGTCAAAACATTTAAATGCCATTTGGACCAAGGCAAGTTGCCTCTCAAGTTGGGCGGCAATTTTGACAGCTGCCGATAAATTTTATTTGTTTCTTTCTCTCCCTCTCTTTCTTGGCCACAAATCGCTTTTAACACTTTTGTCTTGAACTCTGGCCCAGGGCAATATTTCGTCTTCTTCTAAGTGGCTTTCTAGACATTTGTTTAGATCGCTTTTTGAATAATTATTAACCTTCAGTTTTTGGAGTTTTCACTATCCGTTTTGTACATACATTGTTAAAGCTGTACAATATTTTTTTTTGGTTTTTCTTTATTCAGAGCTTAGAGTGAAAGTGATTGGATGATAATTTGTATAGCTTTATGGCATTGCGTGTCTTCTGTCAATTATTGATGACTTTAATGGTCGCCAGTTGCCAGTTTAGGGAGTTTCCTTTCTTATTTTCATTTCTTTCTTTTGTGTGAAAGAAAATTGTCTTAGGTGTAAGGTTAAGTAAGGAATATTGAATGACTTAAGCATTTTTTAAGTGCCATAAGCACACACTCAAGTAGTTGCAATTATCTCTTAAGAGATTGTGAGAAGTTTCGATCATTAATTGGTTTATATTTAAGGTGCATTTGTTAAAAGTGAGAAAATATCTATTAAATGAATGACTTTAGTATTATTACTGCTCAAATAATACTAAATTAGTTGCCCAAATTTTATTTTCTATAGTTTATCAAGATTTTGTTTTAATTTGACAAAGTTTTTAAAAATACATGAAGAATATTTATCCAATATTTGTTTATAGATTGACAATATTTTGTCTCTTAATATTCAAAATGATTGATTATATTGATATAATCTGTCGTATATCCAATAAAAGGAAAAAATAAAGCCATAATTTTAAAAGGAAAACCCAAAAACCGAAAATCGCATTTCCATATATCAAATGTAAAACTTTACCCAAAAATAAACAATAATAAGCATTTCAAAAGGAAATTTAAGGCTAGATTGCAGAAGTGGAAATAAAATACATTTTGTTTTAAATTTTTTCATTTAAATATAAATATTTTGTTTCTAAATTTTTAAATAACAAAGTGCAGAAGTTTAAATATTTTGTTTTTAAATTTTTTCATTCAAAATCTTTAAAGGAAAAGAATTAAAAAATTTTAAAAAAATTTATGAAACTTATTTTCGCTGAATATTTTATCTCTAAAAATTTGATGACCAATTCTTTTGAATCAACGCCTTAAAAAAATTTTTGATTACATTCCATTATGAAACCCTATGGCAATTTTTGTGTGAGTCTCCTGCCCAAAATATAAATATTCCATTAATTTTAAGAGTTTTTTTTGTTGTCTTATGTTCCCTACCCCTTCCTCAGTGTTTCCTTTTATCGATCTCAACTCTTTTGTTGTCGCCATTTTTTGTAATTGAGCCGTTTGCAAAAAGCTTCCCAAGTGAAGTCTATTGATATGGCCCCCGTCACGGCACTTGATGCCACTCTCCAGAGTCTCCTGTCAGTCATCCTGGCATTCATCCTCCGTTTGCGGTAGCCGTCGCGATGCATAAACTCTGCTTTCGTCATGCTGTGGGTCGTCAATTGGGATTCCATCATCGTCGTCGTCGTCGTCATCATCATCGTTTTGGGTTATTTTTTATGCTCGTTCCACGTATTAAAAAAAATTTTTTTGATATGCATGTCTGCTACTTTTTTTTGACTACTGAAAATTTAAATTAAGTTTTGCAAAACGAGTGGAGGCGAAAATTGATTCTTGTGTGAGAGAGAAATTCTTTTGGTTAGTTAGTAGGGAAGGAACAGGAAGTCGAAAATAACTAGAGATAACTATGTGCTTTGGCAATCAGGTTGTCTATTCGTAACCCACAATCGAGGAACAACTGAAACGACTTAATAAGACGATGCTACACGTAATCTATAATTTTCAACTCACAAGTTTCTTTCTCGCTCTCTATGGTTGGGGTTTGTATGCAAACAGCTGCCAAGACCAAAAATAGTGAAAAATATTTTTGTATTTTTATATGGTCTCTGGGTCTCTGGACTGCTGCTGATGTTGCTGCTGCTTGCTGCTTGTCGATGATATGAATGAAATGCAGAAAACAGTAAAATGCTTTCAACTTCATGGAGTCTTTCAACTCCATCTCCAACTCCTTGGACTCATCGACTGTGCGTGTGCCCATAATGGTTCGTAATTAATCAAGAAATAACTGGATAGAAGGGGAAGGAGGTGGTAAAAAGAAAAACAAAAAGAAACAAGAACTGAGGCCAAAGAAATGCCATATGCACTTTTATGGATCGTTACGAATAGCTTATTTAGCATCCAAGATTCGCTTTTGGTAGTTTTTCTAAATTAGATGCTGATATACATGCATATGTTTCTATTGAATTAAAGTAAATTAAGGAGTTTTAGAATGACTTAGATATCTCTAGGGATCCAGTGGTACTTTGTAGGAGCAACAGCAGAGTCATATACGATATGTTGTTATGCTATATAATATAGGTATCTTTCATGAAAATATTAAGAAGTATTTATCGTTATATCATCTAGGATGAGAATAATCGAATAGTCCACCCAAATAGTTTCCTTTTCTTATATTATATCGCTTCTACGATTCTTGAAGCATTTTTCGACCATTGTCAAACATTTAACTGACCTGTTGACGATTGGAAATCGGAATATATGTAATTCTATTATCAATATGACCAATTATTAAGTTAATATTCATATGGAATTGGATTTGAGAGATTTTACAAAAGTTGTGTTTGAATATTTTACACAGATATATACATATACATAGGTAAATCTAAGGAGTCTGAAAGACTTGATAGTTGAGCCTCTAAAATGTACAGACGAATACATAAAACCAGAGGGCCGGGGTTAACTTCGACCGCGTCGAAGTTTGTATACCCTTGCAACTGTTTTGGTAATTCTTCCCTTACCCATAGATATCAAAGTGTAAAAACGTTTTATCCAAAAAGTCTAATGTTTGCGAAAGAACGGCCTTCAATCTTAACGAACTTTTTGACAAAAGTCACTGTTTTCGACCGATCGTTCCTAGGGGAGGTCTATGATATAGTCACCCGATCTTGACCAAATTTGGCACAGTCGTTTATAACTACAATAAACTAACTTATATTGAATTTCACGACAATAGCTATAAAATTAATGAAGTTATTGAGAAAGTCACTGTTCGTGACTTTGCCGTTTGTATGGGAGCTATATGATATAGTCACCCGATCTTGATCAAATTTGGCACAATTATTAATAAGAACACAAAACTGACAAATACCAACTTTAATGACAATAGCTATAAAATTAATGAAGTTATTCAGAAAAGTCACTGTTCGTGACTTTGCCGTTTGTATGGGAGCTATATGATATAGTGGTCCGATCCGGCTGAATCCGAGATATACAACGCCTGCAGTATATACAACGTGCAAAATTTCAGCTCTGTAGCTCTTACGGTCTCGGAGGAGTTCGCGTTGATCCAGACGGACGGACGGACGGACATGGCTATTTGAACTCGTCTCGTCGTGCTGATCAAGAATATATATACTTTATATGGTCTGAGATGCTTCGTTCTATGCGTTGCACACTTCTGACCAAAATTAATATACCCTTTTTGCAAGGGTATAAAAATGTTATGAAAGTTTATGCATAAAAAAACGTTGGATTGAAACTGAACTATGTTAAAAATATCTTCTTGTTATTTTGGCATTGATCTATTGTAAGAAATATGTACGCGATTAAAGCCATGAGAAGAAAATACTAAATTGACTACTGAACTTTGATAAAGATTAAAAAAACAATTAAATCGTTGGGCTTTGGTTATCTCAGATTAGGAATGGTCAAAAATTAGGCTAAAATTTATTAGAAAGACTTAAAAAAGAAGTAAAAATAATAAACAGATCTTAAAATTCCCTCCAAAACATGAATGATTGTATAATTTTTAATCCGTTAATTCTTTTAAAACTGACAGATTTAACAGATTTCATTAGATCAATATTAAAAGACCAACTTATCTTCCAAAAGTTACCGGAATGTATTACATCATAACATAAGAACTTTTCCATATCTACTTGCCATCGTTTTCTCATATTATATCAGAACGAAAGCGACAATTGACAATCTCACAAGACCACACGGACAAGTTTGCGAGACAAACGCAAAGAGAAAGACGTGTTCAATGCAAACATCCGCATTGAGTCTCACACATCGAAACGGAGAAAAAAAATGAAAAAAAGGCCTTTTTCTTAAAAAGAAAAAAAAATGCAACTTGACGAGAACCTAGAACTGAGAACTGAGAACTTTTCCTAAGGTGACACGGGCAGCCTAAACAGAGGGGAAGAAAGAACCAAGTTTTTTACGATGCCTTCTCCGATGGGCGGCCACTTGAAAAATTAATGTACCCGCTCCTTCGTGTTGTATTTGGTTTTTGGTTTGGGGAAAAATGCATAGACAAATGTCAAATATTTATTGAAAATAAACAAAACTTGGCAAACAAATAAACAAACTGACAAACAAGACAACGACTGACAGACGGACGAACAAACGGACACACGGCATTTCCAAGAAAAGAAATAAAATAAAGGAAAGAGAAGATGGAGATGGAGTAAAGAAGAACAACATTGGACATCAAACTGACCAGAACTGAGGATGTTTGGACATGCATCAGTATGGTGCATGGCGTTGCGTTAAAAGCCGGAGCCGAAGAGCTTGGGAAATGCTGAACGGGTTAAGATTGGTTGAGCCAAGTGGATGGCTGGTAGGCTGGAAGGTGGGTGCTTCAAAAGCCGCTAACCGATTGTCCAACCAACCGAACTGGACAGACGAAAAAAAACAGTGAGAATAACACATGCGATGTGCCCCAACCATCCAACTAACTAAACCAAGAAGATGTCTTCCCTGTTGGAACTACCGGCGTTTGTGACGTGTTCAAGTGGCACCCAACTCCCATGTCCAGTGCTAGTTCGCATACGATTCCCAATCCACAATCCACATCCAAGACCAAGTCCAAGTCTGTCAGGCTTCATGTTCAAGTTGTGTTTTAGAAAAATATTTATACATGCCTGCACGATGATGATAATGATGACGATGGACCGATGCTTGATGGTCGATGACTTTGTTGGGTTATGCAAGTAATGCTTGATTTGGTATTTGAAGACTGGTAGCTGCCTGCAAGTTGACTGCCTGTTGGCCACTTGGCGTTTGTTTTTCGATGACTCACACCACTATCGCATCACCGCAGCGCAACGAATCTCAATACCAAAAAGAAGTGTGGGTGAAGCAGAAAGAGGAAGTGAGAAGTATGTTGAAGTTGGGAGTTGGCAGACAGCGACACTAATTCAAGTGGCAAACGCATTGGGTGGCTAACACACACAGTTGAGGTATTTATTAAGAGATCGAAATGATCAAGATGAAATGGAAAAGGTTTCTTAGAACAGAAACGAAACCTAAGCAAATACTACAAGAAAATCAATACTGTAGGGGAATGGATGAGAAAATGAAGGTGGATTTTGTTTTCTATTTTAGAATAATTTTAATTAAAATTAAAACTCTTAAAAGTTTTCAAAATGACTTAAAGCAACAACTCTCTTAGCTGCCTTACACGAGATAGAGTTCGACATAAAATAGAAGCAGGCGAGTTGGGTTCTTTCCACCAATGTATCATAGATTTGAGCAGAAAACTTTTCTGGCTAGTCTAAGCTTTAGTTCTTGTATTCGTAGATTTACTCGATTTTTTTAAATACATAAAATAGAGACAGATTTGTCTCCACTGATCGATATCATGCATTACTTCATCAATAGCTCTCCACTTGCAAATAAGATTGAGTACTTGTCCTTTTAATAATCAAAATTCTAGATCGAAAACGCAGGTGACTTTTACATAAATTACTGATTAAATGCAGTTGGTAATTTATTTTCATTCACACTAGTTTTGCTTAGAAAAAGAAAAAAAGGTTACCAAATTTAGCTATGTTTTGGCTTGTCCAATTGTTTAGACTTTTCTTTCCTCTTAAAACATATAATTTGTATTAGCCAATTGCTCACATCATAACCAATTCAATAATCCTCAAATAGACATAAGACCTTTATAAGCAGCTTAACAGTTTATTGGCCATTCAAATGAATTGCTAATCTTGAATTTCTTTTTGCGCAAAAGTCAAGTGGATTGTGGATTGTGGCTAGTTCCATAGTGAAATATAAATCGTTAATTGCTAATCAAAGAGCAACATTTTTGTTTTCTGACAATTAGAAAACTGGTTAGATGACTTTAACTAACAATTCGTATTCATTTCCAGGCTGCAGACAAGGCGATAAAAATTTGTAGTCAAAATTGATGGAAATGACTTGAAGGAGATGCAGATGCAGAAGGTGAAGGAGAGAAATACACACATATATGGAGATATGTATCATCAACTGGCGTCAAGCGACATGCAACGTAAACAAGCCAATTAATGCAATTTCTTCAATATATAGACAATTAAACGAAATGCCACAGACAAAAGGAGAAAAATCATTTATGTACATAGATACAAATTCAGCCAGGAGACGAACAAAATTGACAGTGGCAGCGGCGCCATCAAATGGTTTAAAAAGTGGCGCCTAAAAGTGATCGTGGGTTAACCTGGTCGGCGCCTTTATAACAACCAAAACTAACACGCTTACGGACTTGCCACAACATCGAAAACTACACAACTCTGGCGTTACGTGCTAATTAAATAGTTTACAAGTCAACTTGATTGCCTCCTTCTGTATGCATTGCATCCACTCCTACTGCTACTCCTTCTCTCTCTTACTCGGGTATTTACTTTGCGGGGGGGGTTGAACCAAAAAAAAAAAAAAAAAAGATTTATTGAAGTTTATTTGACTTTATTTTATAAACTTGTCGGACGAGGGAAATAATTTGTTTATGGCCAGATGATCGCTTGGTATTAAATGGCCAGTTGATGACCGGCAAACCCAGTTTAATGCCCATAAACATTGACCGGAGTCGTAAATGGTAATGGTTTTATAGTGTCTTTTGCAATTATCCAATGGATTGAGTTGCCTTTGAGTGGGCAATGAAGAAATTCCTTAACACAGTCAACTTCCTTTCAGTTGTTTTGTTGTTCTGCATGCCCCATCTACAACTTAATCTCCACATGTCTAGACCATGTCCATGTTGGCGACAAACGTGCCAGTCGTCCTCCCCCCTTTTAGTCACAATGACTCAGAGTATATAAATTTAATTATGACATTATTATGCGACTCTCGCAGAATGCAAAAGAAAATAAACAGACAAACGAAGAAAAAAATGAAACAACGACAAGTTATTAATAAAAACTGACAGCTTTTTGACAAATTAACAGGCAAAATCAAGTCGCAGCACAACACAAAAAAGTGTGGGCGACTCGTGTCTCCTTTGGCTTTGCTCTTGCGGCTTTAGATATCCGATATCACAAAGCTCACCCAAAAAACTCACTCAGACGTAACAAATGTGAGATCCAAAAAAACGAAATTAAAAGTTAACTTCAATCATATTGAAGTTTCTATACCCTAGTAAAATTAGTTCGGAAAACCCTCTTGGTTTGATATGATCAATAGGTTATGATCAATATTAGAGCTAGCCAGGACTCATGTACTGAAACATATTACTCATGGCTAGCTCTAAAATTAATTAAAAAATTAAAATTAACGACCTTATCTTGCCTACCTCCTTGTGCGGTTTTAGTCCATTTCTTTGCATTGCACATATTTATTATCCTTTTTTTTTGTAAAACATTCCTTTTTTTTTTTTTACTAGCATTTAGTCAGAATGCTAAGATGGTTCTTGATAGTTCACAAGAAAAAGTAATTTTCTAAAATTCTAATTGATTGATGCTACTTTAATAAGAAAAGGTCCCCACGCACAGCTCTAATATCTAATACTTTTGGTTTTGATTCATTTCATCGATTGTTTTGATTTCACTTGATGACTGCTGGAGAAAGCCCTTCCATATACACGATATCGCCTTTATATTTGGTGCGAAAATTATAAAGCAATTATAAAGTTTGTATGAAAAGAACTGATTCAAAATTCTTTAAGAAATTCAACCATTTCTCATCTATTTATGAATTTTGAACTATGTAAAAAAGTAGATAGGTATTTTACAGAGAATCACTAAGCAGCCCTTCGAATAGCAATAGTTAAAAAGAATGACTATCGCTACAATACAGAATCTAAGATTATAGATCTCGAAATAAGAAGCTATTAGAATGAAAAATATAAAAATTTGTATTCCTCCTCCAATTTATGATCATGTTACAGATGTAACAACCTTTAAGTCTAAACCAATATGCCGTATTTTCGCCACTTCCAAGCCATTCAACGGCATCACACAAAAAAACAATTTCTTGGGTTGCCGCATGTGCAGCATTCCCATTACAGTGTTGGTAAACGTGGCCAAGATAAATGTTTGCTCACAGCTGAACGCAAATGCATTTCAAGTGATTGGCAAACATTATGAGATAATGCCTCATATATTACCCGTTAATACCTAAATGGACAATTCAACGCCTTTTCATGCACTTTACAAGGCAAACGATTGCAAGTATTCGATCAGAGAGCTCTTTTTTTATGTTTCTCACATAACTTTGGTTCATAAATCGTGATAATTATCAGCAACAGACAACAAGTGCATTTCGTGATTTCGTGGCGCTTATTAAATTATTAAAAAGTATTTTTTTTTTTTTTTTTTCTCTTTCTTAAAGTTTTTTTTTTTTTTCTCTGTCAGTAGCTTACACAATTTCGTTGATCAGAGATTAGATAAGAAAAACAGTTGCCAGCTTTTAGCACTCAAGAGCCGAAAACGTGCTGGTTAATTAAACGAATGGTGAACGTAGCGGTAACTTGTCTTAACTCTTTTAGGCGGTAGGTTATCGAGCTCTTTCTCAGCCAGAACGTGGGCATCTTTTGACAAAATGTGATTGAGATTAAAGATAAACGTAACATATCGACACCTCAATCACCAATTTTCCCATGGCATTGTTATACCAAAAAGTATTATCTAACTTTATTTGGTTTTTCTAAAACTCGTTTTTTTAAATTAACCCGGTACCGAAAATATCAAAGAAGCTAACTTCGGCTATGCCAAAGTTTATATACCCTTGCAGTCTTTTGCAATAATTTTTTTACATTTTGAAATTTCTTTCCCTGCAACTGAATTCATCAATTCACAAACAAAACATTCAAATTATTTCACTTTTTATAATAAATTTTCTTTCTTCTTGCATCATTCCCTAAGCAAAGCACAACACGCATACACATACAGTTCTTGCAGCGCTGCGTCTGTGTGTGTGTATGCATGTGCTCTGTTTGAGCAGCAAGCAGCGCTGTTTGCTGCCGGCAGCGCTGCTTGCTGTCTAGTAGGTCATCATTTGAACCGATTTGTGTTGACTGTAACTTCTGTTCTATTTATCCGATCAGATTCAATTGGGATCTGTCAATTTATGCCAAATACTATCATATTGGTAAATTTCATGGGGATACTCCAATTTTTGCAAAAATGTTTGTTCTAGAACTATATGATATAGTAGTCCGATCCTGACAATTTTCATACTCTATTATCTCCCGGCTAAAAGTAGCTCAAATATGAAATTTCATTCCGATAGCTCTTAAGATGCCAGCGTGAAGTTGATTTGCACAGACGGACGGACGGACGGACGGACAGACGGACATGGCTATATCGACTCAGCTTCTCATGCTGATCAAGAATATATATACTTTATGGGGTCGGAAACGTCCCCTTCTGTGCGTTACAAACATCTGACCAATTTTATAATACCCTCTGCAAGGGTATAAAAAGACTAATGAATTACGAATTTAAATACTACTTTTTGGTTATACTTTTATTGCAAATGCTTATGACCAGGTCTTGTTAGTCAAACAAAACAAACTCATTTACTTATTATATTTAGAAAAATGCCGTCATAATCTTTTGACTGAGTTTTGCGGTTGCATTTTATTGATGATTGTGTTCTCATTAGCTCATAACTAAATTTTGTTTGAAATATTTTTGCACATTTGTTATGCAAAAACAGTTTCAAGGATGTTTGCAGCCGCCTCATAAGCTAAAACCGCAAAATAATTACGACTGACATTCCACAAAAATGAAAATGTTATTTCAAAATGAGTGTTAATTAATGAAATGTCAAAAAAAAAAAAAAAAAAAAAAACAAAACAAAAACTGGTTTGCAACATAAACCCAAATAGCCTTCAATGCGTATTAATTAAGCAATTTGTCAAGCGTCAACGTTGAAGTTTTGCTGATCCCTCCCGATATTCCTGATCGGTTTGCATGTAGCGTGTCAATTTCACATTGATTGCCATTCGCCTGAGGCTTCAGGCACGAACATTCAGTTATTTATTTAGAACACTAATCAATGGCAGTGCCAAATGTTTCAATTCGAAATGCCGCAAAACGATTTCGAAAGGAAAGAAGGCAGAAGCAGCAGCAGCAACTACGTTAGGAGTTGTCAGAGATCAGATCAGATCAACGACCAACGGCAGACGACAGCTAAAAGAGAAGAAAAACTTCAACTTAAACCTGATCCCCATCGGACCTCAAAGAGGTTCTCAACGCGTGTCTGGGGACAATTTGTTTCCTTGATGCTTGGCATTTTAATAAGAAAATTGTAAAATCTTCTCACAGCATAATTTTTCAGTGTCCCAACACTGATAACGAAAGAGGGAAAATCCAATGTTGGGCTAAAAAAAAAAAAAAAAAAAATCTTTCAACTTTTTTTTCCCCTTTTATGCGTGACTCATGTCTGGAGGCACGTTTCAGCAGCTGGCCGTTTGTCTATTATTTCCAGTGTCTGAGCATTTGTCTGGGGGTATCTGTTGATGGATGCGCCACACTGTCTGTCGTCGTGTCCATATTCAAAATAGACTGGCGAAAACTTGTCGTCAATTGTCGGCACATTTGTAAAATGGCTAAAAGATACACCATAAAGTGGATTTACTCTGGAGGTCGCACTTGTGTGTGTGTGAGTCTGATTGATGAGTCAGCATTTGTAGTTGTGGATGGGGGGAACGAGAACTAAAACACTTAAGTATTAGACCATCCAAAATGTTGCAAACAAGTTTTTATATAGCGAACTTTTAATACGATAAATTACGTTTAAACGAAGCAAAATTATCAAAAATTATTTATTTAACGTAAGTGTTGCTAAGCAATGTATGAGTAATTTTTAGTGCTGTAAAGATTTAAACAGTCAAAGTCAATTCAATTATACAAAAACTTCTGTTGACCAAAAATATGCCTTTTTCATTATAGATCTCAATAATCCATCTCATCTATAAATCCATTCAAGTTCATCATAAATGGGTGGTCTTTTGTAGCCCATTAGAAATGAAAATTCTTACATCCTGTGCAATTACGCAAAACACTAATCAAGCAATTCTATGAAAACATTTAATGCTTTCTTTCATCACTATTGATATTACCAAAAATTAGCTCAAAGAAAGGCCACGAGTTGGGAGATGGAGGAGTCAGTGGAGATCTTCATTCAACGCAAACATAAAGCATAATTAGTTCAGAGCTCTGACAGCTTAACCGATTTGCTTCCGTTTCGTTTAGAATCTTTTCAAATGTTTTTAGAATATTTACACAACACTTTCAAGTGTTTCGCTTCGTCCAAAAGAAAGCAGACACTTCCCTTCCAAGAAACGGAAAGCGTTTTGATCTCCATTTGGAGTGGAGTGGGTGTTGTTCCATGTGTTGACATGCGGAGGCTTGATATTGAAATATTTGCCACGATTTAAGGTCGTTAAAAACGATGTCTGTTTCACGATGGACTCGATGGAATTGATGGCAAGAGGGGCAACAGGTAGAAATGGTAAATTGATATGTCTGGATAGGAGGACTCCGTTGTTTCCCTCTCTCTCTCTCTCTCTGTTTGTATGTTTAGCTTATCTTTTGGATCGAGGCAAGGTTTTTGGACTGTCGATCGACGGTTTTCCTATGGGCCGATTTATCAATGAAGTTCAATGACAGTTGTTTCGTGGCGTTGTCGATACGCTGATCGTTTATCGCCTTTAAATATTGACAAAACAGTGTTTGATAAAAAACGCCGACGTCGATGCCGTTGCCATTGCTGATGTTTTCGTGTTGAAGACACAGTTACATGATATAGATACACGAAAAAATGACAACCTGAAAAATGTTTCATTCACCAAGTTGGATTGAGGAAGTACATAAGTGAGAGATTGGGCCATTGGATATGACATTCGAACGAATACCATAAAGTGAAATCAACTTAATTATTATAGTGTTGTAGATCATTTTACAATTTCTGTCAACTTAATTTGGGATTTGATTTCAAATCTACATATAAGTTGGCACATGATTTATTTAAGTATTAGGTTTTTATGAGAATGAAGTTTTTTATGTTCAAATTTTGACATGTTTCTTATGGTCATGGCCATGACAATTTTCGATGGGAATTTTCTATAACTTTAAAAGATTCAGCAATATAACTTAACAAATTTAAGTTTCTAGGGCTAGTATTTAGTAGATTTTAAGAGCTAATATCTTAAGAATGGAACTTTATTGATATTAGCGAGTTGCTTGTGCTTAAAAAGTAAGAAAATGTCATGAGACTTTTATTCAAATTCATTATGAAATACCAATTTATAAATTTTTAGCTTAAAGAAAGAAAGAACGATCTTCATGATTTAGCTTGATTAAAATATTAATTAAAAAACACAAAGTAAGGATCTTCTGTTTAGTGGCTGATTCAATAACCAACACAAAAAAACCCATATAAAATCAAAAGTAAATTGAAATTTCATATTTTAACAATTTTAAGTTTTGAACAAATAAATAATCTATAGCTGTCCATACAAATAGTTACTCAGAGTTAATTGTCAATACAAATTAGATCAATTAAACCTAATATAAGCCTTCTATTTGAGTGTATAACATCATGGTGAGCAATTAAAAGACATAAGAGGAAACTTTAACTTTCAACTTAATTTTTTAAAATTTATTAATTTACTTCATCAGAAAGAATACCATTTTATTTTGCTAGATCAATTAATCTTTAAGGCCCTTTGTTATGACACTTTAATACCTGAACAATAGAACCAAAATATATAATATTCTATCAGTATTCTATATTATATCAAAAAAATTTAATCAAACTATCTATATATTTTATTTAAAATTATGAAAATCAATACAGTGAAATTTCATTCTATTGATTCTCTTCTTTCATCTTTCTGTCTTTCAATGGTTAAAAATATTTGACCCACTTAACTAAAAAGAAATAAGAAGAATCTCAATGTAAAACAATTTATTCGCTTCTCGAACCATTTCTCGTCTTATCTCAAGTGTCTGAACTAACGAGCTTCGAATTTGTTAGTCTCCCACTTCCCTTTCCCCCGTTCTGATCTCTCGACATCAACAGTCGCGCGCTGACCCGTTAAATGTTCCGGTGGCCATTGGGGCACATAGAGTGGCCGTCAGAAAGCAGACGGCCGGCGTCAAAGTCTTATCAAAACTTGGTCTATAACATTAATTTATGGCCAATGCAAACAGACACACACACACACAGACGACGGGCTAACCACTTCAAAAGTCCCTGAAGAATGATCCAATGGGCCTTTTTCGGGGTCCAGCATCTTTGCTTCCCATCAGCAATTAAGCATAAGAAAATCTGTTCTCATTTATGTAAACTCTTTAAAACGTAAAGTTGAGGAATTTCCATAGATCATTTGTGGCGTCTGCGGCGTCTCTTGGTCAGTTTTTTTCACTAGTTCTTGGAGTTGCATTATGTTGCACTCCTCTCTCTGTCTTTGGTCCGAAAATTTGTTGTTTTGTTTTGTTTTTTTGTTTGTTTGCTGTTTAGAAAAAAAAAAACCAAAAAAAAAACTACGACCAATGTTTACAACTTCTGCTTCTGTGGTCTATAAAAATATTTTAATGCTCACACTGGAGGGAGAAGCAAGGAGATCGTGCTTATACTCTCTCTATTTCTCTGTTGCTTTTTCCCATCTTTCAATCTCCTTGAGTACTTTATTTATTAAAGACTTCAAAAGAGGGAGTCTTGGCAAAATTATAGAAAGAAATATATTAAGTTTCACTATCAAATTACTCAAAGACAGAAACAACAAAACAAAACAACAAAACTTTCGAACTCTTTTGTTTATTTGCTCCTTAATGAGAGTTCAACAATTGTTTTTTTTTTGTGCCCTTCTTTTGTTGTTAAGTTTATTGTTTTTAGGGAAGTTTTGACATGTGTTCAAGAAATAACATCAAATATCAAATATCCATAATACAATTTTTTTAAGTGTACTTCACTGCTTTTTGAGCAAAAGGATGCATTATACTTTTTGAAATGTAAAAGTGTATAATATGAAGTCGATTTGAAAAAGTTATATTATGTATTTTATCTATCAATTTGAATGAACATTAATGTATTGGATGCTAAAGGATGCCTTCTATATGAATTAATGCACTGGTAGAGCTTAAAGAGACAGACGTAAGTCTCAATGGGTAAATTAAACTATCTGTAAGGGACTAAAAATGTAGAATTTTGTAAATAACGACTGAGATCGGGACATCCTCTTCTTCATATTAAGCCTACAAATGAACATAAACACAATGGGATACTGACCAAGCTAAGTATCAATACTACGCCTCTTTTCCCATACTAACATTATTCTCTACTGAATTTTTATACAGAGTATTTTAAAGTTGATACATTGCCTTATATAAACTGATTTATTTTTATATTTTACAATCCAATTGCTTGCCATCTGTCTTCATCAGTTGATGTTGCACTTCCTGTAAACCAAACCAACACACAAAAAAGGGCAAATTATTGCAGTTGGAGTTGCCTGCCAGGTGTTTCGAATGATCTTTAAAAAAAAAGTGCATTTAAATAAATTCTCACCGTAGAAGGCTTCAAACCGAATCAAGGGGAGAATTGTGAGATTTATTTAAACGATAAGCGAAAAGGGGAAATACTTCATCATAGAAGTTGAAGATGATCTACATATGTATAAACATCCCACATATCATTGTCATAACTCACAAAAATAAAGAGTGAAAGATGAAATCACAATGCATTTTCTAGTATTTAGGTAATAAATTTTAGTTTTTGGTGAAATATAATATTTCTCAAGAAACTGAAGCTGAAGAATTAGACTAGAGTATAAACTACCTTGAATTAAAGACTGTTTGTACTTTAGAACAAGTCTTCAACAACATCATAGCTGAAAGAAGATATTTCTGATTGATAATCTCACGGAGAAATAATATTTACTGCATTCGTTCAGTTAACCAGAAACTCTTGGCCAATATACAAATATGTTTTCATAACAAATTTCCACACAGCAGCGGATTCCTTCATCAATCTTTTGCTTTTTCCCACTTGTCAAGTCCAAAAACTTTTGCTTTTTACGCTTTTCAAACGGGTGAAGCAAATGAAGAAAACAAAGTTCACTAAACTTCTACGAACTTCACATGTCAATAAAAAATTAAAAACAAATAAAAACTCAAAGACTCAATGACAACACCAATAGACAAGGGATGGTGAGGGGTGAGGGGCCAACGGACCTCAAGCCGGGAACTAAAGGTCTTTGCTGCACAGTTTTCCCACCAATCTAAATTTCCAGAAGCAATGGCAACGGCAACAGCAACAACAATAACAACTATAAGTTGCCTTGTGTAATGCAGTTAACAAGAAACAAACAAAACCAAAAATGAAAGAAAATGAAAAAGCGAAACAGAAAGAGAGAGAGAGAGAGAAAAAAGCATAAAGAATAAATTTCTTAAAAAATTTTTGGATGAACAAACATATTGACCATTGGCCATGAGTTATGTATGTATGTATGTCTGTTTGGATGGGAGGAAGGAAGGAATGTCGTCTCCTAATGAGCTGATAAAATGTGTCACTCTGCCTGATTGGGCAAGAGGAGTGAGAAAAAGTAAGCCTAAAGATACTGTTTGGTGTTTTTTTTTTCGTCTATCTGTATCTATAAATGACCTATTTCTATACCCTGGCAAAAAAGGGTATGCACTTTATAACTTGGACTTAAGCAGAGAATAGAAAGATGAAGAATAAACTAAATTAAACTATTCTTTTGTAAGAGTTTTGTTTAAGGAATTATTGTTTTTCCCTCAATGAAAAATCAGTCTCATTTTCATTATGCTTGCTTATATAGATCAACTAAAGTTAGAATCCGGAATCGAAATTCGCAACGAATTATTGAGCGGCTGATGTCTAGCTTCTTTATTCTTCTATATCTATAATCTTTCCTTCAGATTATTAGTAAGACACTCCAGAAATTCATCAGATACGCTGATAGTAGTAACTAGTCCAAACACTTGATCGACAATTTCGTTTTAACCATCTTACATCTTCAAGTTGCCTTAAGAGCCCTTTTATAAATTTTATCACATAAGAAATTTTATTTCAAAATTGTCAGTTTTTACTACTTACTACTTACTACTCTTGACTTATACATGTTTTTCACATAATTCCAATGTAAGCCTAAAAGGGTATAAACAATTCGGTACTCCAAAAATTGAACTCAACCCTCTGTTTACACATCCATATAGACATGAACATATATGTAATGTTTCTTTTTTTTTTGTGTAAAACTTTCATTTTCATTAATCTAAACAAGCCAATCAATCAATTAAGACTTGTTTGGGCGTTAATAGTTTGCCAAATAAAAAGGAAAAACCGAGAAAATTAATCGCAAAATAATTTGTGCCTCAATCGTATTTAGGTTTTTCATTTCACTAAAAACATTTCCAACTACATAAATGACATAAAGTTGTTTTTCAGAATTTATATTAGCCGCATTTGATTTGCAATTATGATTGTATTGATTAAAAGTTGAGCAAGTTGAAATGAAAAGAAAATTGATCAAGTTTTCCTCACGTTCATTTCCATTGTGGTTTTTCCTCTTGTTTCTTTATCTTATTGGGTTAATCGTCGTAGAAAATTGTCTATTAAACACACTCAGGCATTAGAAAATGATTATCATAAAGTTTTGAATAGAATATTTTTTTTTCTCAAAATAATTTCGACACGCCGATCGCTGATTCTATTTCGATATGGCTGAAATCTAGACAGAAATTTAGTGTTTTGTTTTTATGGCCAGGTTTGTCTTGTATTTATATATATATCTTAATTTTATTTCATTCCTCTGTTTGGTATGGACATGATAAGCCACTTAATTTTTATAACCGTGGCCAGAACGTAGAAGATATTTTTAGTTTAATCTGCCTATCCTCACCTTTAACCCCACCCACAACACACACAGACCCACATGTGTCTGTATGAGTTGTGTGGCACTTACTGGGCCCAGAGAACATATGTTTCCATTAGCCCATACGCATGCCCTCCACATTCATTATCCTTGTCTAGGTCTAACAATTGCCTATTGTGTGTAGTCCCTGGCTGGCGCTATTGTTGTTGTTGTTGTTATCCTCATGCTTCTTTCACCCAAACGAAAAGGTTTTGGGCGACCCTTTCACAACAACCCACGCAGCCTACTCAAACGAAACTCACACTCTTAGAACATATGTTGTGGTTTTTGTTGTTGTTGTTGCTGTTGTTGCCTCTTCTATATCTTTTGTTCTCAATTACTTGGCAATTGTTTTCATTGTTCGTTGTATGGAGGCAAGACTGTAATTTGTTTTGACTGCTGCGGAATCTGGTTATGTTTTTAATGAGATGGAATGCGCCAAAGTGTAGGAACAAAGTGTGTGACTTGTTTAGGGAAATGAATAGAGAATACCACAAATTAAGCTTCAAATTGTCGGTTATTATAATTGAAGTTGTCAAAAGGGAACACGGGAATACATACATACATACATTTATATTTTTAAGTTAATCAGCTTTAATTTTCTGAAAGTAGTTTTAGTCATTTTTCCTCTTAGCTTCATTCTTTGAAGCTTTTCATTTTCGCTTAGGAAATAGAAAAATGCGAATCTTTGAATATATATTTTTATAAAAATAATGGACTTTTAGCTGGCAAACATTAAATACTTTCATTAGGGATATGTCGTTAATATTAATTTATTTAGTTCTAATGCCTTACGGCTTAAAAATATGTCTTGAAAATTAATTTTTAGGAATTCGAATCAGTCTTAATGTCTTAAATATGTTATATAAAATTGAGACCAGATCAATTTGAAAAGGGAAGAAAAGCAAGTTTAAGAGTTCATGCCATTTATTTCATTAAATTATTGCAAAAATTTAATAGTAAGTAAATTATTACTTACTTAAAGTGATAAATACTTCAAATATTAGAAAACATTTCCAGAATAAAAGATTAGTATAGGAAAAAGTATAACATTTATTAAATTTCGGTATGAAATGTTTCAAAACAAAACAGGAAATAACATTAAACTTTTGAGTGGAATTTATGTACATATGTATATTTAGTTATTTTTAAGCTTAATTTTTGCTAATTCATAATGAAATCTAAAAAAAATTTTAAAAAATGGTTATCATTTTATAAACTTTTATTGCAGCCGCTAAAAAGAATGATCTAATAGTTGGTAACTTTAGTTTTGTTAAAGTATTATGCCCGCTGCCTAATAAGCCAAGTTCACATAGTCGTGGACAAACAAAGCGAAGCCAAAGTGCAAGAGCAGGAAAAAAATAAGAAAAACTAAAGCTGGCTAACAAACATAGCAAACAACTAACTAAGAGAAGAACTATGACTAAAACTAAGACGACAACCACATAGCTGGCCCATAACTGGACCTCTCACGTAATAACGTATAGAATTACAAAAAGCAAAAATCTCTTCCTTCTGTTGTTGACCAACAACAACAACAACAACAGCAACAACAACTTTCACATGAAAGTTCTTTCAACTTGGTGGAGCAGCAACCAAATATGGTTTGAGACGATACACATGAGATCGACCAAGGAGTGGGCAGTGACTTCTGGTGCAATCGATCAATAGTGAGGGGAGGGACTAAACCATATTTAGAAGTTAGACTTACCATTGGCATTCGACTTGGGCCGCTTGCGTCGAGATTGTTGGCCAGAGGATTTCTTCTTAGAAGTTACATCCAAAGACGACAATGATTCCTCATCCGTGGAAATGTTACTTTCTATGAGTAGACCACTTTTGGTTTTGCGACGTCGAGATTTTTTCGTTGCCTGTTTGGGCTGCTCTTGCTGCTCCTGTTGCTGCTGCTGCTGCTGCTGTATCCTTGCTCCTGTCCAGGACACAACATCTAGGGAGGTTTCGTTGAGATTTAATTCATAATCCTTAAGCAGCTTGACCGGTGAAATGGCCTGCAAACGTTTTGACTTGCGTTTGGCCTCACATGCAACGATCAGGCTTAGCAGTAAAATGGCCAAAGGCCATTTTAAAATTGGTCTAGTTAGCATTTTCACAAATTTTTAATGGCCAACAAAAACAAAAAGCTAAAGCAACACACACATGGCCAACAAGTTGACTTTGAACTTGGTATTCAATTTAATTTTTTTTTTTTTTTATTTATTTTTAATTATTATTAAAACGCCTTAGCACATTTTCGAAATTCGAGAATTACATTTACATTTACAACTTCTTTTATTTGCCTTTTTAATTTTTTAATTCGCTTCTTTTATTTTATTTTTGTTGAGAAATATTTCGATTTCCGCTTGTCGAGACTTCTTAAACACAAACAGACACAGACACTGAAACACTTCTATTTGAAAATTTTTGCACTATTTAATTTTATTTTCGTTTCCCCACGTTTCATTTTGTATTTTTATTTTTCTTATTTCTGCACAGAGACAGCGACAAATTTTGTATTTTCTTCGTTTGCTATTTTCGTATATCCTCAATGCGTTGAAAAAATACAATTTTTTATTTTTTTTTTTTTTTTCAAAATAAATTTCACTCTCGTTGCATAAAATGCACAATTTGATTTGATTTTTGGTTTGATGCTTATCAATTTAGAAATTGCCAATTTCGAAAGGGGAACTCACTATCACAATTAACCTACGAGTCGTCGTATATATATATAGATAGAGATACTTTCCGACAGCCGATCTCTATTACATTTTGTTACAGATTTCCCGTTTTAAGCGCTCTCGAGGTATTTCGAACTTGCGTCCTACGCAAACGACCGTCAAACACAAACTGATGCGACACACGATCGTGTAGATCGGTCCGGACCAGGCCGGGCCGGGCCGGGCCGGGTGTCGGCTCTTTGCCTGACTACGACCAAAAAGAAGAAAAGGCTTGTTCGTCGGTTTCTGTGTTGTTTTTGTTTTTGTTTTTCAGTTGCACTCCGATCTGAAGGTGATGATCGTGAATGAGTGAGTGAGTGAGTTTTGGTTTCACCGTTTGTGGCATTTGTGGAACGCATTTGGTCTCCGCAGAGTTACGAAATGTTTGTTGCACTTGCAGAATGAAAATTCTTGGAAAGTAAAAACTAACACCTCTTGATTTGATTTTATGACGAGTGAAAGATACTTTTATTCCTTAATCCCAATTGAACTGTGATTTGAAATGCATATCATTTCCACATGTATTTTCATTCAAAGTTGTTAAGAATACGATTTCTATTGGCGGAATAAATGATTAAATTAATTGTCAGATTAATTGTCAATAATAGATTGTTATTGATAGGTTGCAAGAGTGATGCTGATAAATTAAACACACACTAATTTATAAAATGCAATGCAGATTAGTCGATGTTGCTTATTTCCAAAGCTTCTAAATGAAAATAAATAAAAATTGCATTTAAAGTAATTTGGAATGGTTTTTAATGCATTTAATTTAAGTTTTTACCATTGAATGTTTTGCTTCAAACACTGACGAATCAAAAGTAATTAGTAATTAGTATCTCTAATTAGAGATAGTTTCATTTCAATGCAGAGAATTGAAGGGAAAGAATATAGACAACATTAAATCTAAAATCATTTGTTATAGTCAACTCTCAAATTAATAATTAAAACCCACCCTAGACAGATCTTTGAGATGATAACCTCTGATTAAAATTTGAAAACTTTAGAAAATTGATCAATTAAGAGAAAGATATAGTTTTAATACTTTCCGTATACTTTTGCATTAATTATTCTTATATTTAGATGTATACATACACACATCTTACTTTCAAATAAATTATTTTAAAGCAGGGTCCGAAAATATTTATTACTTTCAAAACACTTTTATTACCTTCGATATAATAATTGTTACAAGAACCAGTAACCTTTGATTTTCAAATCATATAAATTTCAATCTTTATATGTCCTCGATGCATATCTACAATTAGTTTAAGCAATTTTAAAGTATTCAGTATTCGTTTTAGTTGTATCTGAAGTTTAATCTTATTAAATGCTAATCTTTCAAACAATTTGTTTATCCTTTGAAAAGGATGTTTTGCATGGGTCCTGTAAATTTCCTCCTTCTAACTATATTTACCCATATTTTCCATTCGTATCGAATGGCATTTTGTTTAATTAAATTTCCGCATATTCCTCTAACATTCCGAAAACTTTCGCTAATTTGTATTGTTCATGAAAGCTGAATGAAGAAAATTAAGAAAAGGTCATGTTCAACATTTTCCTAAACTTATCAAAGTCTGACGGAATTACTTAACAAATGCGATCATCCCACAATAGATAAGGCTTAAATAAGTTGGTCTAACAATTTTTCGAATATATGCCCTTTATATGTAAGGCGTAAGCTAAATACAACCTAATTTTAACTATTAATCGATCGGTGTATTGGTAAGAAAATGTTATCATTCAATCCTAGTCTCTAGTGCTTGTAAAGACTTAAGTTCTTTTAAATTTCATCCAAAAGTAGGCATAATTTAAACTCCTTATGCAAAATAAATTGTCTTCATTTTATTTTCTTTCTAAAATTATAAAGGAATTATACAAATTTCATTTACTTTTTTTGTTAATATGATCCACCGATCTTCCGATCTGACGCCCTTTTCTTTCTCTCTTCAGCACGCTCTCTTTGGCTGTGTTTCTCTTTGATTTCCCACTTTTCCAGCCGGCTTTTGTTGGTAGTGACCTTTTGGTTTACCTGTTGCACTGTAGCTCATGGCGTATTTCTGACTTTACAGGTAGTAACTAACTAGAAGATGGGAAATTCCCGTTTTGAGCACTTCAAAGTGGCAAGGAAAATAAAAAGGAAAACGAAAATAACTACAAAAAAAAAGGAGGAGCCTTGAGATTTCTTTGTTATTTTGTCTTATTCTTAACATTCGTCGTCGCTTCGTCACATGTTTTACACTTTATTGTTTGTGTTTTACGTTTTGACAGTTTCGTGAATCGTTTCTGATTATCCTTGCGGAGAGCCCAGAGCCGCTCTGGCAGGTTCAAGAGGGTCCGCAACGAATTGCGGCACTTAACGCCAGGCTCAAAAAGTATCCGTACAGAAACATGCCAGATACGATATGTACTTTGTTTGTCGCTATTCTTTCTCGATTCTGTGTTGTTGTATTTTGCCTTTTCTTTTTCGTGTTTTACAGTGGCGCACGTTTCATGTTGCCCGCTGGCTATTTGCAGCTCAATCGTGTGGCACTTACATAAATACCTCGTTGTTCCTAATAAGTTCGAAGTCGTCTCCATTGCTTGTATCTGAATGCAATTTGTTGCCTTCCACACACTAAAGAAGAGTGAGAGAGAGACAGGAAGATGGAGGGGCATTTGTCGAAGCGTGAAACAGCAATTGCACTTGCATTACAAAACCCTTTGCTGCCTGACAAGGATTGAGTTTAAGCCCTTCCACGGTTCCTAAATTGGTTCGTTTACCCAAAAACTGAAAAAGGAAGGCGGCATCAAATGAAACGAGTTGGAAGAACGAAAAGGTTCCTTTTGGAAAGGTTGCGTAGGTTGTGCGCATGCCCAATGCCCTCTTGGATTTCAGCTCTCTTTGCCAGGTTTTTGTTAAGTGCCCAGAACGTACTTGAGGATAACGATGTGTACGTAGTGGATGATCGTGATGATAATGATGATGATGATGAGGAAGTGCAGATGAGGCTGCTGATTTCGGCGTGATTTATGCGTCTTAATTGAAATGATGGCTTACAAATTGTTGAGAGAGAGAGCAAATGCTAGTTATCGAATAAAGGACAGCATCACTTAGCCTTCGAATGCCAGAAACAAAAAAAAGGATTTCTTAGAATGACAGGAGCGCATACGTCTTCATATATTTGAGTAAAAAAGGGATGTTAGAGTAAATATTTGATATAGCACTGACAACTTCCTGTGGGTAAGCGAATGCGGCATTGAGATAACTTCTTTCGTCTTATCCCTTTTTTATCACCTACAAATTAGAATTTCAGAAACTAAAGCCCTAAATTAAGTATAGCCATTGTCTTTGGTCTTTGTGCTTAAACTTGAAGTTTATTTCTTTCTTTATTTGTTCTTACTATATACATATAATGTTGAAAAAAGAGAAACTGATAAACCAATAAATTATGTTTAAAAACTCCAAAAAAATATTTACCTTTTTTTGATAATTGTTAATTTAAATTCCTATTTATCTTTTCTTTATAGTATATAAAGTTTATAATCAGTAAAATAATGTATTCCAATATTACTTATTTTCCTTGATCTTTGACCTTGAGCACATTTAAAAAATGCTATATCTTCCTTCGTAGTGGGTCTCATGGATTTTGTTTTTAGATGTACAATTAAATGAAGGTAAATGCCTTTTCCCAAGCTCTTTCACTTGGCTCTTGTAAATGACCCACTGACTATGTCACGAACTGTTCGGATTCCATAACATAATGTACATACGTACTTAACCTTCCCATCACCTTTGAGGCTTTCTTCCATTCGAATGCCATTTTGGATTAGAATCACTAGCATTGCTAAATATATTCAATTTTCTAATAGACGCCTCCTAATCAAAACTAAGGCATCGAAACATTTTTTTTTTTTTTTGGAGTCCAGGTTCTCGCTCTCTTCAGCTGAAGGCGCAAAACCAATTAAGCTTCGAATTGGGTAAATAAAAACAAAGTTCGAAACAAATAAGGAAGTTTTCCATGCGGATCGCTGTCTGCGATCTATTCGGAAAATCGCCTTGCGGTAGCCAAAATAGAAGTAGGCAAGAAACAACAGCAAATAAAATCAAATAAAATTTACCGACAACCAACCAACCAACCAAACAACCAACTTGGGAAGCGCCAAAACGTTAAATACAATTCATGGCGCTCACGAGCGGAATTTAAATTATGCCCAATTAGAGTTAGGCAAAGTTTTTGACTGGACTACAGACCGGTCCTGAATCCCGCAATTCCTGTGGGGCATTTGCTTGCAGTTGACTCCAAAGACTGATAGACAGGCAGACAGAAACATAAACCGACTGGAACTGGTGGGCGTGTCATGTGTGAGGAGGCAGTAGTTGTTTGTGGTGTGGTAAAGCGCCAAATTGATTTCGATCGCCCAAGGGGTATTTACTACTATCTCCTCCCCTCTTTCTCTCTCGCCCCTCTGTTGAAATCGTATCATATGTACACATACAGTACGATTCCCAGTTGTCTCTTTGGGGATTGTTTTTGATGGATTATGCGTTGACAGGCTTTTTTTGGGTTTTCTAGAGCGCCACTGATTGTCTCTCCTTGTCTGTTCACAGTTGCTCCAGCTGCTGCCTTGGGAACTGGTCTTGTTATGTAAATTACCGACAAGTATTTCTTCTTTTTTTGCTTCCCCTCCCCCACATTGTTGTCGCTGTTGTTGTTGTAGCTGGTTAGTTTTTGGTTTCTGTTTCGTGGGTGAAGTGCACTCCAAGTGCTAACAAGCAGTGGCAAATCAAGAGTGATCAGCGACCATAAGGTAGCACTCTTTATAAAGATTGTGTTTTTCTTTTCTTTTTTTCTAGGAAATGATTTGTTTTGCTTGATGCCTCAAGGATTTTCTTGTCTAGTATTCCACTAGATTAATGTTCCAAATACATATGTTAAGTTTGACTTACCCAATTCCAGACATGTGAGAGAACTGAGTCATGTCGGGAGGATGTAATAATAAATGATTACTTTGACTACGACGGGTTTTTTGCGGCCCAAGACAATTTACAACTCTAGTAAGACCACAAACAACGGTTACCCTAAATACTATTATTCAGAAATTCCAAAACAGAATTTCAGCGTTTTTTCTTGTTTCAACTCGAACTAAAATTTTTTTAGTTGTAAATGAACTTAGTACAAAAAACTAACTATTGCATTAATTTATTTAATATTCTTATCGTTTCCTTAGCTTAAACCATTATAGAACATTGTTCTCCATAAAAAAAAAGGATTTAGGCAAGTTATAATAAAATTTTAGATATTTTGTTGTTCACAAAAAAGTTTTGTAATCTTTTAGATAGTAAGTTTGTTCAGCAAGCTCTTATTAACTTTACTCTAGAAAATAGACTTTCCGCTAAATTTCTAATCGAAATTATTATTGTAGGCGCAGAATAAAATTGGCTAAAATTAGTTTTTTGAGATTAGAGTTTAGACTTTTGTCTAATTATAAGATAAACCTCTTTATTATATAACCTATCTATGATATGTATGATATGTACCAAAGATAAGTATTTATTAATTTTTCTCAACTTCATTTAAAGAAAGAAAAGCTTTTCATATTACTATTAACTCACTTGATCCAATACTTCTTTGGACTTTTATGAAAACAAAGAAAGACAAGTCATCTGGATGATTTAGTTAAATGTGATTTTTTTGTAATTTTAAACCAAATAGTTGAGCTTATAAATTGATTTAAAATTTGCTTTCAAATATTTTAACAGTAGCCTCTTCATCTTAATTTTAGTGCTGGTTTTGAGGTTTAATAAATTCTTGCATATAAATCAAAGAACTTGATGGTTCTTTATGGTTTCACAAACCTTTCCATTCTACCAAATTGATTCATGATTCATGGTTCATGATTTTGTAAGTCTTATTCTATTTCATCTACATTGTCTATCAAATATACTTGAAAATGACTTTTTAAAGAATGGCCTTTGAATTCTTGGTTGTAATGGTAATTGCAGTTGAGGATATTGTTGTTCCACTTCCAAAAAGTTCCAACCTCTTTATCCATAAATGACAAAATCGACAAATTTTGTGGTAGGAACAATTTCATATCTGTATACACAGCTTAACAGTTTTTACTCAAGCATCAATAAATCAAAAGAAAATATATTGAATTTTCATAATTACGAAAATGTCTATTCTAAAATTTCAAGGCTCATTAGATAATAAATTTCTTGGGTTCACCTTCAAAAAACTCATTTAACTCAGTTTTCCGATATATGGCAATTATTATACCCACAATTTCAGATGATCCAAAAACCAACGATACTCATTCCTTTGTAGTAGTTTCTAATTCTTACACGTGTTATCTTGCCCTTCATTTTAAATGATGGCTAATTAAATTACCTTAAAATAACGCCTCTCTAAACTGATTACAACCAATTCATATAGTTCCCTTTTTGTGGCCATAATTATAACTTAATTTTACAAGATTTCGTAACCAATTTCGTCTTCTTTTCTATTTTTTGGGGTGTAATCATATTAATTTCCCATAAAATTCTCTAATTAGAAGGTCCATTCAAAGCGACGCTTCAGGGCACAGCTGGTGGCTATAAAAGCAGATGGGATATCTTTAAAGGAGAATAAAAGAAGAGAAAAAAACAAGTGTCAATATTAGAATGCGCTGCATGACACTTAAAAGGTCATAAACATGAGATGAACCCTTTCTCTCTTATCCCCAACATTTCTCCGATCAATTTGATTTTTTGTAGAGTCAGTGAAAAATTAGTAAACACATTTAAAGGCTCACAGGGTGGTCTTTGGTCTTTGGTTGATATTTCAAGTGGCTTGTTCAAGAAGTTTTTCTTCTTCTCTGATTAGGAATTCTGTGTGCATAATTTTCTCATTTGAAAGGAATTTGGTTTCTTTTTTCTTAGTTTTTGAGTTTGATTTTTTTATGATTTTGGGGCAGGTTGCGTCTGCGCATGCGATGAAGGAGTTTATTATGATTTTGTATGCCAAGTCATGTGTTCCCTTTTGTTTTGGGTTAGGTCACGAGGAAGAGTGAATTCCACTTGATATTCAAGGTTGTGTCTTTTTCTCACAATCTCAGCTTGTTAGTAAGTGATTTGTCTCGAATTAATTTATCGCACACACACAGAAAGAATACGATAAGTAAATTGACGGCAAGAACCAAGGACTAAATGTGAATTTAAATTGATGATCATTCGGTAGCAAAAAGAGAAGAATATCTTGCTTTTTTTTACCTTCTACTCCTACACAAACACACACATTAAGATACCAAACTGGCGTCGTCTGTTCGGTTAATCAAAATATTTAAAATAGTTTTGCCTGAAGGCAAATGCATGAAATTGCAATATGTTTGTGAATGACGAAGTTTAAATACCCTAAAATAGATTCAAACTAACTTTGTTCCATTTGGTTTGTTATATATTTTAAAATTTCACAACGTTTTTTTGCTTTTTTAACTCTCTTATAGAAACTCTTTAGAAAAAAACCTAATGCGTCTATGATTTAAAATATTCGGTGCCTCGTCAATAATTGAATTATTTCCAGTCTATACGCTTCACTTAGTGGAAATTTAGCATATTCAATATGCCCCATTTAATAAAGGAAATCTCAATTGAAAGGCTATAAATAGCTTGAAAAGGAAAAAGGATGAGCTCCAGCATCCAACAGCTTTATCTCATAAATTATGAAAAGCCAAATGGGGGTCGTCTCTGTTTCCATCTCATATTTCTCTTCCTTCCCCTCTCTCACTGTGTCTCTGTCTCACATACTAACTCACCAGCTTGATCATTTCATAATATTGCATTAAACAATATGCAACTTAACGAATGAGCTTAATCATTGTAAAGAAGGAAAAAAAGTTGGGGGGTGGGAGAGGAGGAGTTAACTCATTGAAGTTTGGAGGGAGTCTTTGTAATTGCGCATGCGCGACATGCCCCAGGCCCTGAATGTCGGCGGCTGTGGCGGCGTCTTTATATATATATATTGAGGAATTGATAATGCCTTTTATGCGAGCTGCATTGATTGGACCCAAATCTCCTTCCACTGCTTGCTCCCCCTTTCCTGTTTTGCTCTCGAAATCTCAGTCTCTGTGGTTGACCTACTTGCCGCTGGTCGCGTCACGCAACAATGAACAGTTCTGGGGCGTGATCTGGCATTTCCCTTTCGTTAAGTCGAGGAAAGTGTCTGACAGAGCTCAACTTAAAAAAATAAAACTAAAACATAAAAAAAAACATAACAGATATATTTATGATTTAATAGTTGCATCAAGGTGTGCTAATTTCTGTTATTAGACTAAAAATGATTAGACTAAATTATAGAGGAATTTTATAGGCAACGAAGACCACACAAAATTGCCACTGCAGGTAAAAATGAAATTTATGTTTGAGTGTTAACAGAGACTAGCTAAAAATAAACTAGTTTTAGTTTGAATGCCAACTTCGATAAGTCTATTATTAGGTATATTTGTGGAAGTGGAATCATCTGCTAATCTCTCAATGGAAAGATGAATACTATTTAATGTTGCCTGATATATGTATTAATACTTATTATCTAATTGTAAGAAGTTTCAGCAATAAAATATGATACACAAGTTTTTTCTAGATTTCAGACACATTATCTGCACATCTATGGAAATAATTATAGAACAAAATAATGTATTTCTTTTTGGCAAGGAACTTCTCAGCTTTTCCTGAAATTGCTTTCGTTAAATTTTTTAGTTATTTTTGAAATCAATAGATATCAATTTATTCAACATTTAATTTAGAATATAAAGAAAAGTAGTAATTAAATAGTTAAACTGTCAATATGAATAAAAAATAGTTCTAGAAGATGTATTCATTTATATATGACCATATAATAGTTAAACCATAAGAGATATCCATTTCAATTTGGAATTTTTTGCTACTCCCTTTACAAAGTTTCAACCATTAATGACCTCAATCCATTGATTAGTGTGTCTAACAAAGCAATTAATAAAGATGCATACATAGACGCAGTTTAAAACCTCAAAGCCAAAGCAGACAATTTTATTAGCTTAATTAAAAAGGCAGAAACTGAAAAAGAACTCTTTTTCTTTATTATTTCGTAAAGGTTCATCACGGAGCCTACAGGGAATAGAACTTCACTCCAAACTAAAGACCATTTCGATGCGCATCTCCTCTTGATTTTAGCAGTTGAAAGAATGTCTTGAATGTTGGCAATTTAGCAACTTTACAGCTCTGACTTTTCGCTCTGGCCAATAATGGGGGAGACAAGAGTTTTTTGCTTGGGTTGAATGACGTTTTACTTGATTGCAGTTAATTTTGCCATCTCTCTTCCTCTCTCTTACTCTTTGCTGAATGCAAATTCTTACTCCTCTTTATTGTGTTGTCTGTTCGTCTGTCCATTTATCTATCTTCTCTGAATGCATTTTGCGGTTGCCTCAGCACAATGGAAGAGAATTAAGTTGTAAAATGTGCTGAAAGAAATTCGAGAGGTTAAAGTCTCAACGAATTCGTTGATTAACTACAATTCTCTCTTTCTCTCTCTCTCTTTTCTGTCTCTCTATTTCTTTCCTCTCAGTATGTGTGTGGGATATTGAATTTTTATAGGCAATTTAATGGGTTTTTAAATTTAAAGGGATTAACTTTTAATAGCAAGTTTGGTCTATATTTATTAAAAGCCGATAATCTTAGTTTATTGGGAGTTATGGATGAAGAAATTTAGTGAAATACTAATAGAGAATAAGAAATTGATTCATAATATATTTACAATTAAGTTGTTTAATACATTTTTTGGCTTAATGCATTGCTTCTGACTTCAATTGTTGTTTCTGAAATTTATGCATTGTTTCGATTGCAATTTTTGTATTGTTCGAGTAAAGTAAGTCAAGTATGTATTTATATTAAGTAAACTAACGTACTAGTATATATATGTAATTATTGTATTTTTCTTATAATGTATGCATTTTATTATGGTTAACTTTGAAACTACTAAACTATTTGGTAGATATAAATGAAAGATTTGCCTAAAGAAACATAAAATCTGTCTCGGACTTGTTTCAACAATCTGATCAAAAAAAAGTTCTTAAATCTTTTTATAATATGTTTAAGTTTATAGATTATGTAGTTATAAAACTTTTCCAAGATAGAAGATTGTCAAAAATACCTATAAGTATACCCATAACTAAAACATCTTTTGGTTCAAATATTAACTTAATATATTATTCTTTATTTAGTCTTTGTATTCTTTGGATCTAGCATTTTGTTCTTCAATAGAAATGAGTTCATTACAAGTCAATTTATTTATTGTTGTTACCATCTCACGCAGTTAACCTTTGGTTGTAGAGCAATCAAAAAACCAAAAACCAAAAAAAACTGAAAAGAAAATACAAGAAATCCTCCATTTTCATGACTTTTAACCATCGGTGTCTGGCTGGTTGAACTATTGACCTGAATAGTTTCTCAATATGTTTTTTTTTTTTATTTTCATTTTGCTCCCACAATGACGTTTTCTTGATGATGACTTGTATTTGATTTGCCTGCAACTCAAAGCACTTGAAGGCATGACTTTGAATTGAAACATTTCGACAATTACAAGATGCAGACAAAGGTCGACGGATGAGGTCAAAGCAAAAGCTGGAATATGAATGCCAAATCAGCCAAACAAAAGACCAAAAAAAATTAAAAAAAAGGAAACTTCAATGAAGACTTCAAGTGTAGTAAGGCAATTAGATGACAAAAGGAGACTGACAACTTCCGTGAGGAAGAAACTAACTTGTTCTTTGCTCAAAACTTGTTCTTGTCCAGGCATTGAGGTACTTCTTGTAATCTTGAGCAATATCAATTATACTAAGTGTGGGCATGTATGGAAATTAATATTCAATAGAGACAGAGAGAAAAGGGGGAGACTTGAAGCTCTTATCTAATAGAGTCATAAAAAACCTACATAAAAGTGTCATTTAGTTGGGATTTCTTCTTTGTCGCCGTGAAGACCATTTATGGTGAACACACATTTTGTGGCAATTAAAAAAAAAAGGCCGAGAGCTTTTTTTTGTTTGTCTTGTTGCCTCTACAATTAAATGAAACTGTCAACAATTTATCTTCGACATCAACGCGACTTCCCAGGAATATGCCGTTTGCGCCGCCATAAAGGGGCACCTAGGAAACAGACGTGCCAATGAAAAATCCAGAAAACCAGAAAGCTTCAATAGCCTGAAAAGTAAAAGGGCTCTCTGCTCTCTAATTGCCACCAAATATGGCCTAGAGTAGCGATAAAAAGAATTTCCTTTTGCCCACAGATATGTCAAAATGTGACAAAATGCGTGTAGGTATCCATGAGAGACATACTTACATTTGTGTGTATGTGCGTGTGTGTACCTTTCTCTCAATTCAACTTGATAAATCCACATTCCAACTCCTGGGCAGACCATTTAAGGTGTTCATTAGCCAACGGCAAAAAGGGTTGACCAAATATGGATGAAAACCAAAATCTCATCAGTTTTCCTTGACCATTTCTGAAGATCACAATCGCATCATGATCATGATCATGATCATGATAATGTCAAAATACGAACCATCCCATCGATCAGAGAGAGGTTAACTCATGTTGTTGCAATTGCCTTGTCTTTCGCTTTCTTCAGACATTCATACATAACTGTAAAGTTGCAAAAGCGAAAAACTTGCCCACAAAATTAAGCGATTTTCGTTGTACATAATTTCGATTATTGCCTTGTCGATTGTTGTAAATTGTCCTGGAGGTGTGATCTCAACAAAAATACAAAAGGAACTTTCACCTGTTGCATACTTAAAGAAAAGATTTTGTTTATTTATGAATGTGACTTGATTAAGTCATTGAAATCTTAATAAAATATTTTAGTGTATCAGAAATATGTATTGGGGGAGTAAAAGGATTTTATTTGACTACATAATTAAATTAAATTTATTCTTTGAAAAAATTGTAAATGTTTTAACAGTTCATATAATTTCCATGATGGTCATTAAAAAGGAAATGAGGGACTATATACGGAACTTCTTTATTAATTCTTAACTAATTAAAATGCCATTTGAAATATTTTACAAACTTTTTAATAACTTATTGGTTTCAAAGTTTTTAAATCAAATCGAAAATGAAGTACAATCGGGCCTCAGTTATTCGTGATGGTCGGAACCAGAAGAATTACGGATAATCGATTTTAACGGTTAATCAAATAACAATTTTGATTATACAGTTTTTAATATTCGTAAGTAAACATTAATTTAACAAGCTTATACTGGGGGAATGGTCTGGCAATCCTATTCAGCTAGTCCTAGATGAGTCAGCTGACTCAAAAAAGAGCAAGACAATCGGGCAAGCCGGCCAGACTGAGAAGTATGAAGAAGACGAGTTTTAAGACGAAAAGCCGAAAGTGTAAGACGTACAGACGACGAAAAGACGAAAAGCCGAAAGATATTGAATAATACTTAATTATGTATATCTACTATTATCTAAAAACCAATACTTATCCTAACGTTAAATAAAACTATTATAAAACTATAACTGGGACTGTGTTAATTCGTAAGACAATACCATAGTCCCACAATATTCGTTTTTCAATTAAGTATGTATATATTAAACTTTCTACTAATTCTGTCATCACATATAATAGAGGTAGTCCATGTTAATCGAAGCAAATTTGTAAACATTGCAACCAAAAAAGAATAGACTGATCTTTGGCCATCAAGCGCACTAAAAACAATAATTGACAAAATATTCTAAAATGTTTCGTGGATTCAGACGACTATGTTTCTCCTATGATTTTTGTTGCTTTCATAATGTTATTGAAAAAATATTTAATAAATTATTAGTCCTTCAACTTCATCTGTTCTTGTCGTTAGCATTGAGCGAAACAAACGATTTTAGTTCTATACTTTCGACAAATTCTTCTTACTAATTGTAAGTCAAATGACTCACAGTAATTATCGCCGTTTCCATTTTATTGATTAATTTTTTCTATCTTAATATTTAGACCCGATCTTAATAATAATTGGGATTTTTTGTCCTTTTTATTTCTATGCTAAATCTAACGCCGGAAAAACTTCAATTTCATACAATCTGGCATCGAGTTATCCTTACCTCCAGCAGGACACCTTGTTTTGGCCTATTTTTCTAATAAATAAATCGACCGATACAGTCAAATATTTACTACAACTTGTATGAGGTCCAAACATTGACCCAATAGCCCGCTTGCATTGTTGACTCATTTAATTAATTGCAGGATCCACACTTTGCTTGAAATGCTTACAAATATTTACTGAAATACAACTCACGTTGTTGTACACTCTGAAAATATTACACCTTGGGCGCCAACAATTAAAAACTCGTAAAAAATAATAAGAAAAAAAAGTAAACGGTTTTTTTTTTGTTGCTGAAATGAATATTTACGATTCGGTCGCGTGGGCTGGAAAATTGCGCTAAAGTAAACTGTAAATTATCGCAAAAATACATTAACGCCTATTAAACGGACAATTTGCATGCCTCATGAGGAATAATTGAGCGGGGGGAATGGGGCATTTGGCATGGAGCATCGAAACAGAAGCAGGAATAGCAACAACAGTCGGTTGAGTTCAAGGTAAGTTGAGACGCGACTAGCTGCAACATTGTCAGCTTGGAGATTTTCAAGAAGGAGTCGCTGGCTGAGAGTGTTTTTGGGGCCAATGTAATTGCTTTTCTTTTTTTATTTTTATTTTGATCAGTGGCCACTGATAGCACATTCCAGTCTGTAGCTGCACTCCTGCTTCACCTACTCCAAGTTTTATTTTATTTTTCTTTACTTTGCTGATTAAACATAGCAGATTGCATCGGAGGCAACGCGTTACTGGGGCGTAATTGAAGGTATTAAAGTGAAGCGGCAAGGCAAGGTGTTTTAATTTCTGGTACAGAGAAAGCAAAACATGAGAATGGTGGTAATATAAATTACCATTCCTTCACACAGCTCGCAACCATCGAGGTTCAATCAATCATGTTCTCCGATCCGAAAGAGAAGAGTGAATATCGCCAAACAATGACACCTTCGCAATGCTTCCGCATTTATATTTTGCAACCGAAAACCTGAGATTCTGCTCACCTAACAAAACCCCGGGTCTTTTTTTCTCTCCTTTTGTTCTTTTTACCTGCAAGTTATACAAAAGCGGCTTGCCAAACATGTCAAACAGTTGAACCAACTGGGCCAATAAGCATGATGCCAAGAAGTAGCCGAGTTAGCAGTTGTCCAAAAACGAGGATGATGTCATGGGCATTTCAGAAGGGGGGATCAAGCTTTTGATTCCTTGCCAGATAGGTAAGCATCTCATCGACTTTGCTGTATTAAATATTCATTTTAGTTGGTTTAACGAACGATTTTTTTATAATGAATGACAATTTGATAAGAATTTTGAAACAAGACATCGAAAGGATCAATTATGCTGCAGATTATATGTTGAATTGGAATACGATCATATGAAAGGATATCCCTGATGATTTTTCATGATAACCTATTGAAATGTATAAAATACGTAAAGGAACAAAATGAAAGAAAGCTTTACTAGTTTAAAAACTTCTATTCTAGCCTCTAAGTCTGAATTTCCTATTCGTTTACAATTAAATTTTTAAATCTATAAGAAAAATTATTAAACATAATTGATTCTCAAACTTTCATTATTAATTATTACTACAAATAAATAGCAAGAAGCTCAATTTCTAAATTTTCAACACTTTGCTATCGATAGAATTTTCCAATAATATTGAATATTATCTCCTAATAATGCGATTTTTATGTTAGCCTTTTCGATTGCTTCTCTACGACCATGGTTAATCATGATGATGATGTCGTTGATGATCGTGTTACCACCACCAAATGGAGTAAGTCCCAGCATGAACTTGATATGCAAAGTGAGCGCAGGCAGCAGTCAGTCTGGGCCAATTTGGTTTTGGCTGTTGTTGCTACTCTGATAAAAATCTTTGGTTTTTGGTTTGTTTTGCGAAAATTATTGACTTTACCTTCTGCTTCTGTCTGTCCAAATGTTAGATGTCAGTTTGGCGGCATTGCTGTAACTCAAACAAATTACTACCTAATTAGAAAACTCAAAAATAAAAATTGTTATTTCCAATTAAAAAGGATCCAGATTCGATTGCCAGAATGAGGAAAAGAATTGATACATTTACTATTAACAGAGCAAGAATACATTATTTCTTTTTGTTTAAAATTCAATGCGGAAAAATAGTAATTATGTTATAAATATTATTTGAAATTATCAGAGAGTGCAATGTAAGTACCATTACTTAAAATTTTAATAAGTCCAAAATTCTTGCTGATAATTATAAAATAATAAAAAACTTATAGTCAATATAAAATTTATTTAGTCAATACTTAAATTTACTTTACTTTTCAATAAAATGTTGTATTTTCTCCCTCTATCTCTTGTCCAATTTGAGATCGCGTTCTTCCTGGTGACATTTGCTAACTTTAGCAGGGTTTTCTGACGATTTTTATATAATGTCTAATGCATTATGGTTTGACTTTGTAAGCCTGACATAGAACTAGAACATCAACTTAATATTTTTAATGGAGTATTGGACTTTATGTTTCAGAAATTGATTTCCCAACCACAGTGTGAAAATATTTATAACATTCCGAAACAACCTCTTATATATACATATGTACATATATGCACGTTAGAAGTAAAAGAAACCAATGAATCTAGATAATATGGAGTAACTCACTAAGTCTGTCATTCTAAGATTATTCATTTGAATGTTGCTAAGAACTATATAGACAGCTAAAATCTGCGTTTATGTAAATGAATTTTATTAATTTCATTATTTCGAATAAGTCAGATTGTTTTGCAGTTTGAGAGTCACTGTATCTGAAAGTACTTTACTTTTATGCCGCAAAGTATGCTACACAATAAGATTTATCAATTCAGAATAAGTATGTATTCAAAATAAGCTACTTCATTGACGTCATATACAAAATTATCTAATTCCACACGCTTTCACAACAAATTCTGCAACAGTTTTCTGACATGTTTTCATAAATAAACTGACAACTTTTAGCATTTTTATTTTGGTTAAAAAAAAAAGAAGTTACTTTTGTTTTCGTGACGCAAAATAAATCAAATTAAATTTTGTTGACGCACGCACAAAATGCAAATTTTTGCCTTTTTCCTTTTATTTTTTCTTTCTTGTTGCTTGCCAAAAAGTATGCAGCAGAAATTACGAAACCCAACATACTAATTTAAGGGTCTTTATATGTGGTTTTTATAGGAAATTTTGTTATATGGTGTAGACATAACTGACACGCTTAGCCAATTACATATGCGATATGTAAGAGGATTCTATAAGGAGTTCTAGGTCGCTGCTGTCGTCATAGCCAAGGAAACGCAATTCTCTGTGACATATTACTTAGTCAGGATTTGTGGTAACTAAGGAAAAGTTAATAGCAAAAAGTTTGTCGTAACCAAAATATATATTTGTTCATTTTTTGCTAATAAAGTACTAAGATGAAAGGACAAATAAAATGTCAAACGAAGGTAAGACTAATAAAAATCAATTAAATGAAATGCCATCGACACCTTAAGGCATTCGAGCAGTTAGTTGACCCCTCGATCAGAACATGCGGAATGTGACCGCTTTGACAAAAGTCGCGTGCAACTTTTGCAAGCCATATCATAGATACATAGTTTTCACTCAGATATAGATACAGATACATATATAGATATGACAGCTACAAATTAATAACAATTGCCGCAAATGTGCAGTCTGTGTGTGTGTGTAAATTGACCAACAGCAAAAGAACATAAGAGAAGAAGGGAATGATGAGAATAGATGCAATGAACCCATCTTTTTGTGTGGGTTGAACTCAATGTATAGGAACAAATTGTACACAAATAGAGAAATGACATGGCATAGAAAGGCATGCTAAGTGTCCAAGTGACTGCACTAAAGAAAGAAAGTTGAACAATGGAATGAAATTGTCTATCCGTGTGTCTGTCTATTTGTCTGTCTATGGGTGTGAGTGTGGGTGTGTGTCAATGAGTGCAAGTGTGACCAGGAAGAAATGTCGAGCACTTTATCAAGCTCTTAAGTTAGATCGTTAAATGACCGAGCCACATTAGGAGGTGGAAATGGAAAACTACTGAAATATCTTTTGTTCGCATAGCTGACAAATGTTTCTAAGCTAAATCACTTACTGAGAAAATAATCCAATTTTTCCTCTTACTAACCTACTAAATTGATAGAAAAGGCAGGCAAATGTTAAGAAGCTCGGGAATAAAGCAGATGAGTTGTATGCAGCTTATTTCAGAGGTTTAATCCATATTTTTTGAGAATTTTATCATACTAAGAAATTTCTCTCTATAAATTTCATAGTGACAAATTTAATACTACTATTTACCTTTAGTTTCAATTTCAAAGCTATTTGCTTAGAAATAGAAAGGGATAAATTAATTGGTTTATTTGTCTTTTAATTCCTAAGTAACTATTTCTAATGCTCAGCTTACGTTCAATTAAATATGAAACCTTCTTGAGTCCAATAGCCTATTGATTTTGTGAAACACCTTTGCAGCTATTTAGAAAAACCCAGAAGGAGACAAAGAGAGAAAAAGAAAGAGAAACTGAGAGAGAGAGAGAGACACAGTCTCATTTTGCAAAATCATACTAATCCGCTTAAAAGCCTCAGTTTCTCGAGACCCAACCAGACGCTCACCTCAACGACGACAACCTTAACGTCGCCTGCAATTGAGAAGCATTTGAGAACCTTGCCAGATTCAAATGGGTATTGATTTTTGCAAAGAACAAGGCAAATGCTGCACACAAACGACTTGGTTAAGCTGATGAGGCTAGCCAAACACGTGACAAACTCAGCTATGATCAGAAAAGGAAGGGTTAAAAAAGAAAACCTGTATCTATTTTTAAACCATAGTCAAACGAGAGGTATGTATGTGCGAAAGGTGGGCGTGGATAAGTCGGTAATAGCCGCTGGCTAATCAAGCGCAAGACCAGGCCCGGTCTTGGTAACACCCGCACCCAAACCCATCAGTTGACCCACTTGAACATGCCTCGCTCGTGACATTCGACTTGGAAACGTGCAAAGCAGCGGGAAATTGACAAGAAAGAAAAACACACACAAAGAAAAAACGACAAAAAAAAAACTATACTGAAACGTGCAAAACGTCACAGAGAATGGGGTAGATGCGTCACAGCGGAAAGACAAGAGAAAAGTGTTAAGAAAATGTGAAAACAACAAAAAAAAATTGCGACTTTGGGTATACCCTGCATTAATTAAAACAGGAATTAATTGAGTTCTTATGAGTTTTCATGTCATTTCAATTAGTTTTGGGAAACGTTTTTGTAGCCAAATTATGAAACTCTTGATTTTAGTTTAACATGAGCCATGAAGAGGTCAAATTTTACCCCTTAAAGTATGCAATAGACTGGAAAAGTATTCTTTGGTTTTTCACAATATTTTAAACTTTTTGTATGTCTTGTAACTTAAAAATTATCTCTAAATGATGTTCGCTTCTTTTTCTCCAATTTGTTTGAGTTTTTAGTTATTTGTTTCGTCGAGAAGTAAAAAATGTAGACCTAGATTCATTTGAAAGGCGATTTTTAAGCTTAATCGATTGTCTTAACCAATTGCTAAGCTTTTTATATATCTATTTATGTTATGAGTGCAGGGTATACAAAATTATATGTATATGCAGCAAAAATCAGGAAATGCAATGCAGCGAGAAATGAGCATCGAGGCAAACCAGAGACTAAGACACGCACCAAAAGACAACAGCAGCAACAACAACAAACAAACTTGACAATTGTTGAAACTGACAGTTTGACATTTTAACTCACGCGCCAAACGTCAAACAGCAGCTAACAGAATGGCAAAAAAAAAAAAAGAAAAACAATGACAGCAACAAATATGAAACCAACTAACAATAATAGACAAAAACAACTCAATGAAATATTTTGATAGACAACACGGCGAATGAAAAATATTTTACATTTATTTATTATATTATACTTAATAAGCAAATACATGACATAAAATATAATGACAATGCGAAAAATAACAGTCCAACAGTCTGACAGACAATCAAAGGTCATTATTGATTATTGGGGTCTAGAGCAGGCAGGATGTAAAAACTAAATCTCACTTTTTATTGAGAATTAAGAAACAACGATATTTCCTTTGATTTATTGTGAAATCTAATTAAAATCTTAACGAATATTGCAAAGACTTTAACTACCTAATGAATTGTCTTTAATTACTTTAATCAATTGCAAATTCAAGGATGGAAATCAAATGTCATTATAAAACTTTATTTGTTAAGCTACTGGAAACAGGTCTTAAGTGACCTCTCTAATCCTGCCCCTGGAGATCGTCTTCGAATGTTGCTGCCAATTGAGTGTGATGCAATTTCAATTTGCATTTAAATGCAAATTGAATTTGTCAGATGGTACAGCAGGGTAAGCAGCTACACCGTCGACCCCCCCACAATTTGGCATATAAAAGAGTTGATTTATTTTAATGACGCTTTCTTTTGGCCCATAAGATACACAGCACACACACATTCAAGCAGCGTAACCATATTTGGGGGGCTCTCTGAATCGCATCGCATCGCACAATCGTGGGCGGATCTAAAAACAGGGTGAAAGCAGGAAATACAAGGTCTAACCGTAAGCGAATACAATACACAAAGTTCAAAAATAAAACGGTTTTAACGTCCTTGCTCCAAAAAAAGCGAAAAAAAAACACACACAATGAACCGACGCGAGCTGTCAAATGTTGATGAGCGACCCCCAAGTAATGTCTTTCCAATGAATCACAAATAACCAATTGACTCATATTTTGAGGTGCGAAATTTTGCTTTTACGCAAAATCTTATTTGTTATTTATTTCACAAGGGGAGGGTCCGGCCCACTAACGGTTCAAAACCGGCTTCCGCATGCGCACAAATTACAAAATCTTGTGAAATTACAACACCCAAAAGAAACAAAGACAGAGAGAGAAAGAGAGGAGAAGAGACAGAGAGAGAAAGCAGACTGTACTTGAATTCAAGTCAAGTTTGAAAGAAAGTGCGTGTGCGTAGAATAAGCAAAAAAGCACTACATAAATTTTGAGCAAAATTAAATGGCATCGCAAAAAGAAAATAACCCAAAGCGAAAGTATTTCAAGTTACTTACAAAATGTTATAATAACAATAAAATGTCTCGACCTGATGAGCTGTAATTTCTCACATAATTACTTAAGAGCAGCTGGCTTTTGCTTGAAATTTCCATCAAGTCGCACTCTCTATACTCTTAAGAAGGCAAAGAAAATTACACTTTTAATTTTTAAGTTTTTAAAATTGTTGTCATTTGAAATTCAAAGGAATTGTACTTTTTTTTCTTAAATTTTTAAGTTATATCTTACTCAATATGCATATTTAATTATTGAATTTATATTTAATCATATATAAATAAGAAGACTAACAGCATGATCAGCAATGATCAGCAGTAAACATTAAAAAAGAATATTGAAAACATGTGAACACCCCACGAAATATTCCAATAAAAACTTGTCAAACCTTATTACCAAACAAATAGGCTTCTTAAGCAAAGTGTATACAAACAACAACGTGCAAATTGGATGATATTGAGTCCCCAGGAATATTCTGGCATGAAGCCAGACAAAATCATCAGCCGGCAACAATAATAAGTGGGTTAATTGCCCTTAATTCGTAACATTTTCAGGTGTAAATTGTTATCAATTTAGTACCCTGATTTCCCCCAGTTTCATGAACATGCGAAAAGACAAAATCGGGTACAAAAAGTACAATTTACTTTTATATACATATTTACCCATCTTTGGCAATATTCGTGATTTCTTTTGTAATTGCGGTGATGTGGCATTATTTATTTGAATGAATCTTATGCCATATCTACTACTAGACATTGCTGCAATTCGGCTCAAGGTCTAAACAGGTTCTTTGCTTAGCCTCAATTTTGCATTATAACAATTTCAATTGTTATAACTTCTGATGCTGATACTTGAGGTGCGGACTGTGGCGATTGACTCACTTATGAACAATCCCAAATTGAATTACTCCAGAAAAGATATATCCAAATGAACATTAGCCAAATTTGGGCACTTTAAAGCAAAGGTTAACTATGATTAAGAGCAAATTCCTTTTGCGTTTTTATTCGAAAGACTGGAGCCTAGAAAAAGTAAATGTAGACAAAGAGAAAAAAACTTACTAACTCTGTAAAACAAGAAGAATCAGAAACAAATATTGATTCGTTCCTTTATTTATTTACTTTGAGTTTGAAAGAAAGAAGTTGCCAATTTGCAATGTTACGTAAATCTTACTTATTTCAACAACGCATTGCGATAAAAAATGATTATAAACCATAACATCACCCTATCACCCTAGTGTATAAATTTTCAAGAGACTTTTTCAGTTAAGTCTCTCTAATCACTGACTCATTTCGTAAATTATATGGATTGCCTTCTTGTTAAGCCATTTCTGAATAAAGAGTTTAATAAATCAAGGCAAATTCTTGACCGGTATAAAAAATTATTATCGTTCTTGTATAAAATAAAGTAAATTAGTGACCTACTTAAGATAAAGAATGCCCTAATTTCGGACTTCACATCGTTGAATTCCCAGAGTTGTCTATCAAATAAATCTCTTACAAGGGGAACTTCAGGTATGCGAATCACCGATTTGGATGAATTTTGGATATGTTGTAGAATACCCCGTCATTTGAAGCTGTGTAAAATATTTCGGCGCACTATTCTATATTTTCCTTATAAATCGCGTTTAAAGCTATAGCTTGGGTGACTTATACGTAAAACGCCGAGGCGACTTTAAGCAGCTCGGCGGTGTAGTGGGTAGAGGTCCTGACTAAAGTTGACGGAACCCTGGTTCAACCCTCTCCCGAAACTAGTTAGTTTTGAATTTTTTTTTTTTTTGCCTTTTTAATAATTATTTTTTTAAATAGCAAAATAGGGCATTTGATGATTATTGATTGAATTAATTTTTTATGCCTTTACAAAAACATAATTGTAATAAATACGAATATAGACGTAAAATACACTAATTAACTAGTTTCTTCACATTTTTTGTTGCGATATACACCATAAAAACTTGAAATACAAATGTACATTTTTTCAAAACCATGAACATGCTAAAATGATGCTTTTGTCCAAAAATATACCAACTTTAGATCAATTTAAAAGAAGAAAACCAAATAAAAATTTTGGAAAACTACTCTCCCATCTCATCTCATCATCAACTTTGAAGCGAACCATGCATACTTGAGCATTCCCTTCAATATCAGGGATGACAAGTCGACAAGTGGTCTTCTTTTGATGAAATTTTTAGATTTTCTTCTATAAGCGTTGAGGAGTTTTGCATTCGCTTTATAATATTTTTTAACCTGCCCGAAAAATACAGTTCATAATGTCGTGCTTATAGCTAGTATTACCTTAAGCGTACAAGTTTTAATATATGTACAAAAAATATGTTTCCAATGACAAATCATCACAAATCATATATTGCTATGTACTTAAAAAATAATTATTACAAAGGCAAAAAAAAAGAAAATCCAAAACTAACTAGTTTTGGGCGGGTGTTGAACCACGGTTCCGTCAACTTTAGTCAGGACCTCTACCCACTACACCGCCGAGCTGCTTAAAGTCGCCTCGGCGTTTTACGTATAAGTCACCGAAGCTATAGCTTTAAACGCGATTTATAAGGAAAATATAGAATAGTGCGCCGAAATATTTTACACAGCTTCAAATGACGGGGTATTCTACAACATATCCAAAATTCATCCAAATCGGTGATTCGCATACCTGAAGTTCCCCTTGTTAGTCAAATATTTATTTTGAAATGTTTTTCTTATATGTTCTTATTCTTATCTGCTGCTATACTTATTTAAAATTGTTCGAATTTCTTTATTTCTTCCTTCATCCAAAACTTAAAAGCATTCATCAAAAAGTCATTCAAGTGAATTGTCAATTTAAATTTAATTTTCCACCCACACACACACACATATCAATGGAAAGCCTAAAAATAATTAATAACAATTTCTCACACATTTCACTTTTGTGAAATGCACTTTTCAGTGATGCAGCGCCAGCGTCTTGTAAAATATTTATAAATATTTTTAAATGAAAATTTTGTTGGTCTTTCTTCTCGTTTTGTTGTGGTTTCTAAAACCATTTCGACGCGGCAATTTGTTAACAATTTTCACACGCTTCCATTTGACAGCTGGCACGCCCATTTTGTAACGCCCTCACATAAATCGGATGCGTAGACTATTAATCACTTGGGTTGTTTTTGGTTTTTGTTTTTTGACAGAAACACTTTTGAAATACAAATGTATCTCTAAGATGCATTTGCATATGGAAAATATGCAGCTGGGAAAATAAATTGGCAAAACTTAATAAAAACTACAAGCAAGAACTAGATCGGATTGAAGGGGAATGACAAACAAAAGTAAACTTACAAATTGCAATTTGACTTCATTGCCGCTGACAGTTCAATGAGGAGGACAAGGTAGCGCCCATGTGGCGAACAGATGCTCCACTGCATCCTCCAGCTTATGCAGCTTCTCCCCTCTACGACTTATTCAACTCGTTGCATACATTGTCAAGGTTCATTTTGAGTTTCCTGGGTGGTATTTATTTATTATTGTTTAAGCAATGTGCAATAAACAAAGTTAAAAGCAAATATCCATTTAATACAGATCCCTCGACTAATTGGATTTATGGGAGAAAACCAATTATGATGGTCAAAAAGCTGAAAGGTATGTGAGGTTAACCGAGTATAAGAAGAACAATTTAAACAAGAAATAATTAAAATTCATAGGAAAGAACAGGGAGAATTGTTTTAATCATGAATCCATTTAGTGTTTGAATTTATTTGAAACGATATTTTTTTTTTTGTTATTATCTAACAAAGAGTTGTTATTGTTTTTAGCGACGTTTGTGTTGTTATACTTGGGTTTCATCAGTTTCCGCAGTTTCCAATTAAACTCTCTTTTATTTTTAGTTATTAACCCCTTGGGATTGTCATTATATTTTTGGATTTTATTTTATTAATTGCACATACATATGGTCTTATTGGCTATATTTTGAAAGAGCGTGCCCGTCCACTCCGCAGTATATTATACCCTTTTAGTGCGACCAAATTAGGTTATCGTGGAAATAATTGATTGAGGAACTTGCGGGCTAATTTAAAATATTCTTAGTGTTTACGAAACCGATTCGGCTGAAAAGCTTTCTCAAATTTAGTTAATACTATATATTGAAAGTAATCATGACATTATCAGACAGCATCAAGCTGTCATCAATTTTTGAAAAACCATTGTGAGTCTATTAAACAATAAAATAAATATCGTAGTAGGGATTTTTTTTTTTAGAGTTATAAAACTGTCGACATTAATAACAGTAAAGTCAGAAATCAGTTCAGATCAACTAACTGCCTGACACTTTTAGTATATTTTAAAAAATCACCATGAATAGATGAAAACCTTTAACAAATACTGAAAATTGACTTTCCGGCAGATTAATCGATTCGGCGCCATTACTTTTAAGATTTTACGAAAAGATCTTACAATTAGCCCCAATCCATATAATTCCCAACTAGTTTTCAGCTGTTGGTTAAAGTTTTCAAGTGCCAAGTGTATCTTTCTTAGGTATTTTTGACAACTTGAATTCATTGATCTGAACAGTTAATATTTCAGATATATAATATACTAAAAAAAAAAAATAACAACAATTTTAAGTTGTAATTATTTAATTTGATAACAGACTACTATAAATTTACTTATTTTAATTCCTAACAAACAGTTTATAAGCTAAAGTTAGTAATTTAATAGGGTTTTGTTTTTAATTAAAAGTCAAAGTGTGATTCTCAGATTTAAAATCTGTTATTACAAACAGTTTTCATAATAATATTTTCTCGATTTTTCCTTTAGCATATTTCTACTCAATTTGTTTTCTTACATAAAGAGGAAACATTTTGAAATTGCCAAATAAGGTAAATCATCTATCGGAAAGGAAATCAAATCAATTTAATAAGCTTTACAATTGAAAGCAATGACAATACGAATTAAAATCGAGATATTATTGAAATGGGTTTTCGAGAATGAGTCGATATATAGATTTGGATATAGATTGATGTGAAAAGCAAGTCATTTCCGCCATCAAGATGGGGTAGATTATTTTTCACAAGTTTGTTTTGTTCCAAGGAAATTGATTAAGCAAGACACAGACTAAAATCGGTTATTGAATTTAATCCCCCCAAACACACTGCCTCCCCAGTCTGATCAACTTGTTGAGATATAAAGAAATAGTAACAACAACAACAACAACAACAATAAGTGCAGTCATTGACTGACTAACAACAACAACAAAGCAATAACAAAAACCTGCAACAGTAAACAAAACAACAACAAAAACGCACGCGCCAAGAAAGAGAAGTAATTTTGTTTTTTAGTTGATTTTTTTTTTTATTTTGAGTTTTTTGTTTTTCATAGTCGAGACGAAAATTTCACTGACTGTTGCCTCATATGGAAAATTTCACTTGCACGCTTGAAAAAGTGCAGTCCATGGGGCCACGCAGCAGAAAGAGAGAGAGAGAGTGATAGAGTGGGAAGGAGGATGGGGGGATTGCTTCTGTTGCCTCTGACGAGTGCGGTAATCATTTTGTTGCTTATGTTTAGTGTGGAGAGGTAAGGTGAGGCAGGGGAGCTGGAACTGGTGATTGGTATGGGGTTGGGTGAGGTTGAAACCGGCTGCAGTGCGTTTTGTTTATTTATTGTTGATTTAAATACCCTGCACACTGTATTTAGTATGGGTATACCAAGAATACCAAAGAGTTTCAGAGTTAAAAACAAATTTATTAAATGAATAAACAAATTTGTGATGAATTAGTTTAAACTATAAATCTATGAAACATATATATGTATATGTAGTAAGTAAATTTGTATCGATATCTATGATTATTTTTATAGATCAGCTCAAAATAGCCTTAATCTAGAAATAGAAAACTTGATTAAACTCTTAAACGGCTAAGGAGACAAATATTTAACAAAAATCCAATTTCAATTGTTTGTCCTACTTAAGAAGTAAATTTTAAGTTACTCATCATCATTTCATTAGTTTCAAAAAGTAAACTTATTCAAACAAGTACGACAACGAATATTAATAATATAATAATCTCCAACTGAAAAAAGAAACCAAAAAAAAAAAAAAAAAACAATCAAAGCCAGGAGTAAGGTAGATTTGTCTTTAAAAAGGATGGCTTTAGAAGATTTCCTTCAAATAGTTGTTCACAGTTTTATTGTAAACAGAAGTTGCGCTGGCCTTAAAAATTATATTTATTACATTTTACCAAAATTTTTAAGTTCATTAAAAACGAGAACCCCATGTGGAAATTAATGAAAAATTGGTTTCCATCAGGAGACAGAAATTTGTAATATATATGTATGTAGAGAAGAAACTTAGAAAGGTTAAGTGAAACAAAAGATAGAAACGAAAATTTATGTCTCTCGCAAGGCCAAGTATTTTAGAGTTATGACTCATAACTTATGAGATTTTAAATTTAGAAATTTCAAATCTTTTATTTAGCTAAGGAACAAAATTTCCGACTTTTCCGAAGGTATTTGAAAAGTCGATGACCAAATTTAACTTATCGAATTTTTATTTTTCTTTTTTTGCTTTTCTTCTTCATCTTTGGCACTTTCACTCTCGTCCTCCTTAGACTTTTGGGATCGTTTCGTTTCAAATATTACGTTAGTTATGTGTTTTATTTATTTATTTTTTTTCATGTAGTTTGCTAAAGATAAGAGCCATTTATTTAGGTAGCTGTATCTATTTTTTGCCCCTTCTCCATTTCTCTATCTTTCTCTCGCTCCCTAAACATTACAACAGAAGAAATGGAGGCGGCAATGTGGAGTGACTTCACATATGTTCATGTTGATGTTGAGTTTTGTTTCGTTGACCAAGGTTCAGACATTATATGACATAAATTTTGACCAAATTTTGTGGGCGACTTTTGGATGATTTGAAGTTGAAGTTAACGTTGCATTAGCTTTTAATTAATAATTCGTATGCATTCGGATGGCATGGGGTAAAGAAAAATATTGTCGTACATAGATCGCTGATTAGCTGATAGATAGAAAATGGTCACAGTTTGTGTGTTTATGTAATCGTTAATGAGCCAAAAACGTTGAATAATCAATTATGATGAAAAGGTTATTTATGATTGAACTTAAAACTATTTTTGGATTGGTCTTTTGTTTCACATTTAATGATACTTTCATAGATGCACTTTAAATTATGTTCGTTATAGTGTTTCATAATTTTTTTAATTTCCTTTGGTAATTTTTTTTAGTCTCTTATTCGTTAATAGAGATTTTGGTGTCTATTGTTTAATTATACCCTTGCAAAAAGGGTATATTAATTTTGGTCAGAAGTGTGCAACGCATAGAACGAAGCATCTCAGACTATATAAAGTATATATATTCTTGATCAGCACGACGAGACGAGTTCAAATAGCCATGTCCGTCCGTCCGTCCGTCCGTCCGTCCGTCCGTCTGGATCAACGCGAACTCCTCCGAGACCGTAAGAGCTACAGAGCTGAAATTTTGCACGTAGGCTTGTATATACTGCAGGCATTGTATATCTCGGATTCAGCCGGATCGGACCACTATATCATATAGCTCCCATACAAACGTCAAAGTCACGAAACAGTGACTTTCTCAATAACTTCATTAATTTTATAGCTATTGTCATGAAAGTTGGTATTTGTCAGTTTTATGTTCTTGTTAATGATGGTGCCAAATTCGATCAAGATCGGGTGACTATATCATATAGCTCCCATACAAACGGCAAAGTCACGAACAGTGACTTTCTCAATAACTTCATTAATTTTATAGCTATTGTCATAAAAGTTGGTATTTGTCAGTTTTATGTTCTTATTAATGATTGTGCCAAATTCGATCAAGATCGGGTGACTATACCATATAGCTCCCATACAAACGGCAAAGTCACGAACAGTGACTTTCTCAATAACTTCATTAATTTTATAGCTATTGTCATAAAAGTTGGTATTTGTCAGTTTTATGTTCTTATTAATGATTGTGCCAAATTGATCAAGATCGGGTGACTATATCATATAGCTCCCATACAAACGGCAAAGTCACGAACAGTGACTTTCTCAATAACTTCATTAATTTTATAGCTATTGTCATAAAAGTTGGTATTTGTCAGTTTTATGTTCTTATTAATGATTGTGCCAAATTCGATCAAGATCGGGTGACTATATCATATAGCTCCCATACAAACGGCAAAGTCACGAACAGTGACTTTCTCAATAACTTCATTAATTTTATAGCTATTGTCATAAAAGTTGGTATTTGTCAGTTTTATGTTCTTATTAATGATTGTGCCAAATTTGATCAAGATCGGGTGACTATATCATATAGCTCCCATAGAAACGATAGGTGGAAAACAGTGACTTTCATCAAAAAGTTCGTTATATCCTATGCTAAGATTGAAGGCCGTTCTTTCGCAAACATTAGTCTTTTTGGATACACTTGGTTTGGTTTGGTTTTTACACTTTGATGGCTGTGGGTAAGGAAAGAATTACCAAAACAGTTGCAAGGGTATACAAACTTCGACGCGGTCGAAGTTAACCCCGGCACTCTGGTTTTTGTTTGATTTCAGCATTAAATTTACTCTCTAAGTATTTCTTTGTTTCATATTTTATTCTGAATTTTATTAAACTAAATTTTATTTTGTATTCCCTATTTCTATATTTTCCTATTTTTTCCATTCTCTTGGGCGTTCTATGATCGGAATAATGAGTTATCAGAATTATTGATATTAATGGTGAAACTTTTGATGTAAGATATTGCTGAGATATCGGTCAAGCATATAATATGATGAAAGTAGAATGACGAGATGCGGTCGATTGTATTGAACTAGTTCAGAGGTGTATAAATCAAAAGTTATCAATGATATCGATAACAAACAATCGAGATTATAAGTGAGATCAATCGAAATCAAGTAGTGACGAACGTGTTTCTCGTAGCTGCTCGAAAAATGAATATACTAGTGTAATAGTTAATTGACAAATAAAAACTCAATAAAACTGTGGGATATTGAGTGAAGCCTGCGAATCGGGAGAAAAAAGTGGGAATACATTTGGTCCCACATGTATATTATATAAATTCAGATTTCTTCTAATTTTATCATAATAAAAATCTATTCTCTTTGCAATGGTATACAAATTTTGAAAATTTTTGTGCTAACATTTTGGAAAAGGGCAGTTAAAATGAGAGAAAAATTCATAATATTTGAGATTATCCGACTCGATTATATCGATCATATTACAGAGAAGATTGCAAAAAATTATAGTAATTAGTTTTATTAGTTAAATAATAATATTTTTTTGGATTTCGTCTCAAATTCTATGTCCAACAAGATGTTCACATTCTTTTTCCAAAGTTTGCTACTTCATAAAGGTATATGAAATTACATATAATGTAATTATATATACCTGACGGAACGAATTTTAAATCAAGCTCATATCAACCCATAGTAATAATCACTTCATCATCAATGGACCTACTGTTATATGTATATACTATGTTATCCGAAATGTCTAAATTTCATTAGAATCGCTATAGATTTTTTCAAGTGTCATGAAAGAAATTATTCTTTGGTGTTTTAAGCAATATTCAGGCATATTAAGGAACTTCTGTTGCTTAGGTTTTAAGTGTGTAAAATAAACCTCAAAGAATGGATTGAAAAGCAATCAATGCGTAATTTGCATATTTATTTAAGATGAACTCTTACATTTTTTGATTTTATTCGCTTATTTTTATGTCGATTAGTGTGACCATTATATTTGGGTTTACGCCACGACGAAATGCGCTTTTTTAGTCCTTTTCTTTTATGGTACATTTTGAAGCAAATAGCCCTTCTCTTCTTGTCATATTCAGCTTGTTCATTTTTAACTGTTCGCCCCTTCCTATATATGAAATCATCTTCTTCCTGTTTTAACCAATCCGGTTCTTCTTCGCTATCTGGGACCACGTTATTTGAGGTTGCGTTAACGGCCATGCAATTATTTTTACAAGCCTTACGAGACGAAAAGTAATTGTCACCCAATGGATAACAACCGGTGAGAGTTGTCTTTGAACATTCCATTTTTGCACGATTAAAGTAATAGAAATTCCACTTTGTACCGCATGTGCCATTCACACGCGGATGGTTAGCAAAGCAACTTGGATGTATATCAGTGCAGTCCACTGTATGCTTTAATTCTGTTTTATCAATTTCTTCTGGCAACCTTTTAAGTATACAAAATTTTCTTTTCTCTAGCGGATAAGTTGTTTTACCCTTTTCTTCATTTATTTCATCATTCCAATCGTCATCTTCTTCAATGCTGGACGAATCATCGTCCTTTTTCTTAACCGGTGGGAGAAAACCCCGGCAATTAGCAATACAAGATCGGTGACTCGTAAAATAGTTGACTCCACGCATGCCACATCCTTTTTTATTTTCTACTACGCAGCCTTTTTCCTTCTTACTAAAATAGTAAACCATCCATTGGAAAGTGCAATTGCCTTGAATATTAGGTTTGGCTTGGTGACAATCCATATTCCTATCAAAACATTCATCTAGTTTCGGTTCATCCGTGTCAATATCGGGGAGATCATCAGCATATTTAATTGAGAATCCTTCTTCAACTTTCTTTTTGGCTTTAGATGGCGGTTTCACTTTATTTTGTTCTATTTCCTCTAGACTTTCTGAACTGTCCCCAGTACTTTTAGTTCTCAGATTTAAAATCCTATGATTTTTTGCTAAAATCAGGTTAAAGCATATGCACAAAATGCACAGCCAAAGTGGCAAATTCATTATACCTCTTCTTTACAGATGTGTGTCCGATTGTAAGTATATTTCTGCTAAGACTGCTGGTGAAATTGATAAACTAATTCCGTATGGTTATATTTAACGCTCTACAGTTTAATCGAATATGTAATGGGTATTTAAAATAGCTTATAATTGGTAAATAACGAACTTTTTTTATTCTTTACTTGAAAAACTTGCGGGGTATATATGACACTTGGTTATTACACACCTGAAATTGGGATACATTTGTGGTTAAACGAATCTCTAAAAAATTAAGGCCAGTAAAAACAAAAGGTCCATTTGGTAAACCATGCACCAGCATAACAAATATATTTTCAATTTATAACGACAATTGCTTTTATGCATTTGTAAAAATTCTGCTCACGTACTTTTTACAAGCATATCTCAGTATCTCGCTCACTCAAGCATAAGAGCACCCTAGCGCCCCCACCAGCCAACGGCCAACTCTAGCTTTATGGAAAAACGTTTATATGCATAACTCGGCTATTGTTAGTCGGATTTTGATCAAATGTGGTATTTTGATAAAATTAAGATCAAGTTAAAGTGTGCCAAATTTGATTGCACACAGTAGAAACTTTACGAGATAATCAGGAGGATTGAAGGGGGCGTGGCAAAAATTTGAAATAAACTTCATCACTTAACATACCAAATTTGGTGGCTCTAGCTTTCATAATCTCCGAGATCTACTCGGCTATTGATGCTGATCAAGAATATATTTACTTTGTGGGGTCAGAAAACTTTCTTCTGCCTGTTACATAGCCAAAATGTGACTTTAATATATAAAGTTTCACCCTATGGGTGCATGGTATAATGAAGTATGACAAAATTTGTTTGTATACATCTAAGTATAACTGCTCCCCCGATATATTTTTAAAACGGCTAAGTCCGCATAACACTAATAATTATGGAACTTATTCCAAGTTGTTAACTTCTTTAGAATGTAAAATATATCTCACAGTTATTAAAAATACTTTTGTGTTCCAAATAAAATGTTAAACGTTTTTAATTATGGATCATCGTTTCTTGTTAAGAAATGCTTATTATTGTAATTTAAAAAAGCATCCTTCAATGCATTTAATAATGAGATATAGAAATATAGAGAATTTGCTCAAATCAAATTACTATATGTTGTAGTTATCACAATAATTGATATACATATTTAAAGGCTAATTTCCAGAATATTATTATTATCACTATGGAATTGTAAACTCATCTGTGATATGGTGAAGCAACAACTTAAAAAATGAAAAATGTTTCGAAAGTTTTAAGTATTTGCCTTAAATATTTATAACTTAATGGAATATGTGTAAGTATAAGGATCGTTGCTCAGATGGTGAAGTCAGTCCTTCTAACAGCTAACATAAATTTAAGTCCTTGTTTTCTGTGCCAACTGATGCTAAAGTTACAATATGGCCAGAAGCAGCATTTCTACAAATTGACGTCATTGTGTTGAGTAACAAAATGTCAACAACCGACGAGACAGCAACTTCTTGTGTAATAACCAGAGAAAATATGAGTGAGCAGAGTTTCCGTGCAGGCATTTGACGTCATAAATGTAAAAAAGAGAGAAAATTAATGGAAAGTTAGGTAAATGAAAGTACTGACTGCCATTAACAGACATTCTGTGGTCCACAACATAACAGCAAAGAAACTCTGACAAGCGAAATGTTGCCTAACATTGCATAATTGTTGCTGGAGATGCAACCGACAAGAGAGCATGCCCAGTGAGCGCGAATGAGAGAGAGATGAATGCGAGTCCTTTTGGTAACAGCTGTGAAGGAAGCTGGCGACGACTTCATCTGTGACGTCTCCTTGAACTCAACATTTGTCGAGGCCAGAGATATTTTTCGTATATATATTTACCAATTGTATGTACCAGATATATATATATAATACATTTATTATATGATATATATCTTGGTTATGTGCCCTGCGAGCCATACAACGACATTTGCCCTTGTATACATTTGTGTGTTGTGTGTACAAGAAAATGTTGCAGAAGGACATGTCAGTTGGGCAATTCTCTTGGGCTGTATTCGGCAAATAAATTTAAATATTTAAAAATTCGTAAAAATCAAATTTTTAATAGCAATTGTACCCGAACACATTTTCACTCGAACCTACACTCGCACCCAAATCGAATTTGACTTGATAAGGTCATTGGACTTGAAAACATTTTCAGGTTGACTTAATTCAAGGTATGTAATTCTGTTTGTAACTCAAGGATGGGAAAAATAAACAATACAAATTGGTTTTCTTTTTATAGAACATTTTTTTGTAAATAAACAAAAAGTTTATAAAAAGAATAGTCCCAAGTTAATTCACTTTCCGATCTAGAGATTCTGAGGGCAATTATGAAAATGTGATTCAAAATCCACTTGAACGACAATGGACAAAAAATTTGGGATAGATCAAAGACTTTTTAATTTAAACACAGAGGTCATCATCCGAAAGACAAGGTGTTCAATTAAAATTTTATCTTTATTCGGAAATATCTGGAATAACTTCTATCTTTAGGTTTTGTCTTATTCGATTTTTGAAGTGTCAGTCAGTACCTTGTTGCCTATGGTTCATTTTCAATTAAAAAGTACTCCAAAGATATTTACGATGATGATTATTATAGTTATCGATTTGCAAAACAGTAAAGAGATTGACTAAATATATTTATGAAATTTTCTTTTTTGCCTTTACTAATAAAAATTTAACACTAACTTAAAATTTTCACATTTCGACATTCAAAGAATTTCTTGAAGTGTCTAAAGTTTATTTAATTATATCCATATGGACTGAGCAAATCCTTTCAATACATTTCCTGTTCTCCCCCAAAGTTGAGAATATTTTTTTTTTTTTATATATATAAGTTTTTAGTTATTCTTGAGAGATAAAATTGAAAATCCCACAAATTGTCTTGTTGGGCCATTGAAAGCCATTTCCATAGAAATCCCTTACAACAATCAACAGCTTGGCCCAGACAAGAGGCAGCAATCCCATTCACATGCTGAAAATGTGAGTATATAAAGCTCAGCATTATGTATCACTTTCGCCTCGCGGCTTGTTCTATGTTCTCGAGAGAAAAAAAAGAAAATAGACTACTGCCTACATCAACATAAAGGACTCCAACTCTCTGCTCGCCCCCTGGTTTTTTTTTTGGCAATCGACAGACAAGTCAGCTAGTCGTGAGTAAAGCCTTGATGAGTCATCATCAAATGTTGCTGGGAGCATTCTCCTCTATGTTGGGATAAGATTTTAGCCTAATTAAGCGTAAACTTGGCTACACTTTCGGTTTTTTTAGCCAGACAGACAGACAAATGATACAAAGGAGGCAACCTCAAACTTTTTGCCTCTGCTTGGGTTTTTGGTGGCTGGCCATTACAAGGTTTTTCATCCCTTCACTCAACACACTTAATACCATTTCCCTTTTATTTTATCGATTCGCATCCTGCCTATGTACCATTAGGATGATGTTGTCTGTCCAAAAAAGAGAAAAAAAACCACACACACACACACAAATACTGTTTAGGTTGAGAGAAAGGAGGCAGGAAATGGAAGTCTGTGGCTTGTTGGACCGTACAATGTGTTTTTTATTGGTCATGGACAATACAGCCTTGGCTAAAAGAGGAATGAATAGCAAGAAAAACCATTTAGGATGGGCAACAAGCAAAATGGTGAGATAATAAAATATGCAAAAGTGCGAGAAAATAAGAGAAAACGACAATTTAGTTAACATTTTAAAAGACGACGTTTACTTACCCTTTCGTGTAATATAAGGACTACTTTATGTTTAATTTATTAGTGGGTAATAAAAAATCAAGATAAAATTACTTCATTACTAACATTCACTAATTTTCTTAACAATATTCAAAATAACAGCGGAAATTTTTCGTTTAAATGCAAATTGTATTAAGACATTAAGGAAAAGTTCCCATCAACGTCAATTATCTATTATGCTTTAGCCTTTGATTGATCAATTTGATTATATTTATATAGTTTCGCACATAGCAACGAACCTTTGACCAATCAATTAGTTTCAATCTAAACACATCAACACACTCATCATTTACATTAGCCTCATAGTTCGCATTACTCATACGCCCCGTTTGATGTGCGATTTTTAGGCCCAAAAAGTTTATTCACATTTTATAATTTAATTTTTCCACTGTCTGGCCAAACAAAAAAAAAAAACGCAAGCGTTGTGTTTAACTTGATCTAAATCTTGCCATCAGTTGGCCAAATCGCAAATATTTTATATATTTTCAATGTTTTGCTGGCGCTCTCCGCTTTTGCCCGCCCACTCAATTGGCCAAAACGGCACACGAATTTGGAAAGCTTCATATTGGGTCTCTTGTATTTTTGTCTTTCTCTATGGGTATTTGCGGCATCAGGCGTGACGGTCAATGATCAACATGATGATCTTCATTATCATCATCATCATCATCATGGTGAACAATTTTTAGAGCTGGTTTGGTGTTGACGCACTCTAATAATTTTTGTAAACGTCTGCGAGAGATTTTTGATTTACCTTTTTGTTTTTTTTTTTTTTTTTGGCGATTCAATAAATAAATAACTAAAGTTGGATTTTACAAGTTCTGCTGAAGACTGTATACTCTTTTTTTTTAGTAAATAGTAAAATAAAGTATTTTAAAGAGATTAGATGGGTGTCTAATTTTGTGTGGGCTAAAGTAAAAAGAAAACTAAGCTCGTAGGTCTTTTAATCAGCTTTTCACACATATTTGCCGAATTTCTTTGTAGTTAAACTAACTATATTAATACCAAAAAAGTTTCTAAAAAATAAATTACAAAGATAAGCAATAAAAAATACAATCATAAGTAAAATTTAATTCCGTTGTTATGGAATAAAGATGGCCAATTTTCTCTTGCCCAAAACCCTCACCTAACAATAAGAACCTCAAGCACAAGCTTAACAAAGTAAATGTTGACTAACTATATTTTTGAAGTCTAATCTAAAAAAGTCTGAGTTCTGAGTTTTTTGATCCGAAAAGATCCGAAACACAGTTAATTGTGTTAGCTATATAAAAAGGAATATCAGCCGATATAAGTTAAATATTTTAGTTGATTATATTGCTTTATTCTTTAGGAGTATTGTTAAAAAAAAAAAAAAAAAAAGTCTTAGTTAACTTATGTATTAAGATTAACTTAATGTACTCTTTTTTTAAACATAAAACAAAGAAAAATTGCACTCAAAAACTCATGCACTGTAATTTCAGCTTGGTAACTTCTCAACTCAATTGATGCTGTGGATTAACTCATATTGTTGAGTCTTATCTACTTTCAATAAATTATTGTACAGTGTGCATCAATCATTTATAAGCCAATTTCCCTTACCTTGTCATTGGCTGCTTAATAATTTAATTTAAGTGCAAAAAATTCAACACGCAAAGCTTTGTTTGTCTAAAGCATGCAACTTACATATCTGTTTGATACTTGTTTTCTTTCTTACTTTCATTTATCCTTTTCTTTTTAGATTTGTGGCGAAATTTTTCAATTTCCGCTATTGCATTGAATACTTTTGCGTGACTTTGCTCTCAAGAAATCTCATTTAAACAATTAGCAGCTAAGTCTATATACATATATATATAAATATATTAGTCATTTGAGAAAGCCACGCCCGCCCGCCTGGTTGTCCGTGTGTCATGTGTTGATTAATAGGCAAAAGCCACATATATATACAGCAATCTTTCTCTCTGCGGGTTGCTGACCTGTCCATTTCCTAGTGCTTTGTTTTCTGATGAAAGTATAATATAATTATGTAGGTACTTACGAAAAATTCATTCATACAAAATAAAATGAATAACCATAACCGAAAAATAAAACAAAAAATTTGCATGCGAAAAACGCTTGGCTATTTTCATAGGAAAAATCACACAAAAAGAAAAATTAAATGTTTTTTCAGTCGTGCTTCCGTGAAATAAAACAAAAAAAAAAAAACAAATAAGCAAAATGAACACATCCTCATCATATATTCCAAGTAAAATTTTTAAACTTATAATGATAATTTCTTTAATGTAAAGTGTCAACCTCCTCGCGGAATTGAGTCAATTAACAAATTGTTAAGAACAAATTAAATAAAAGTGGCCAAATGATGTTAATGATGATGAGATTTTCATTCGAATAGCATAGTAAATCACTCGAAATTCGTACAAATTGTTAGTTGATGTGAAAATTTATTATCTGAGTAAGCTTTTCATGAGAAAAATAAAGTGTCTTGGGATTATGGTATTATTTATTTGACTTTTTAGTAGCTTTCAAGGGGCCAATACTGCAGCGTTTAGATAACCTTTCTAATATTGACTTCTAATAATGCCTTAAGTTAATTATGCTTACTTGTAGCCAATCCAAATCCCTTAGCCGTCGATTTGACCATCAACAACTAGGTAGGCAAAGGCGTAAATGTCTTTTTCAATTAGACAGACAACAACGTTCGTTAATATTGAAATCGAGGTCTTAGAGGTCTTTAATATATAGTGTCATCGATGACTTTTTCAGAAATGTTATCGATGACTTTTTCAGAAATGTCATTTTTCAGATAGGATCACAATTTAAGTTTTAAAGAAACTGAAAGACTCGCTTAGAGATGGGCTGTTAGTTAGGGTCGATAATGCCCTGTTTCGCAGACAATATCTCAAACATTTCCGTTTAATTTTATCTGAAATGTAATTAGTCTATTTAAGACATTTTAATTTTTTAGTTATTCAAATGATATAAATAACACTTTGCTATTGATTAAATATCTAACATCAAATCCCGGGCCTCGAGCATCAACTAATTAATTTCATATCACTGAATGTGTGTATTCAGATGACGCTCTTATGTGAACTGCCATTTACCTGTAAGTGCTGTCATCTAACGCTAAATGCAAAACCTTTGATTACCACTGACATCTATTAAAACAAACATCAATCGCATCATTCAAATATTAGCTCATATACAATTTGTAAAAGCAATATTAAAGGCATTCTTTGTTGCCTACCTTTGGGGTCAAATGTGATTTATATTATCCAATAACTGAAGCAATCCTTGACAGATGAAAACTTTTTCAAGTTCGAACATTTTGTTATAAAATAATATGGGCACTCAATCTTTGCTCAAACTTATGTTCATACATATCTAATTCAGTTGCTTGTATGTCTGTGTTTGTCCTGTGATTGAGTGCCCAACATTTACACCCGCACACAGCACACCCACATACACACAGCCTGACATCAAGAAGCAAACAGCAGAGACCCGGGAAAATGCTCTCAAACAGCAACTCATTAATTTCATATGAGGCGTAAGGAACCTGGCAACCCTTCAAATGGCTTTGCATTAAAATTAATGCACTTCATTAAGACTGACTAGTTAGTCTCGCCCACCCATTCAACTGTTTACCTTTACAGAAATGTAAAGTTCAAGGTCTATTTTTAGCAACAAAAAAATCAATCTAACACAAAAAACATGCCCTCAAAGTGGTTTTGAAATTGTTTTCCTTACTATTTTTGCTTTTATTCCATTTGTTTTTGCTATTGATAAACAACTGAAAAGTCTCGTACCACTGAAAAAGTCAGCATTTATTTTGCTGGATTTTATTTACAAACCAAATGCATAACAGACAATTCTGTGCCGCATATTTTTCACTTTCAAGCTTTGGCAAAATTGCAATTGCTTTTGCGTATCTGAATCTTCATGGGTGTTTGTCTGATAAATATTTATGATAACAAAAGCCCAAAGCGTTGGACAATAGTTGCAAAAAATGTATGTATGTACGTATGTATATATATATATTTGTTTGTTTTCTTTGTTTGTTGATTTTTCTTGTTGCACACAAAGTGATAAATTAAGAGTTTTGCATGAAAATATATTTTGCATAAATTTGAAAGGAAAAAAGGCAGAAACTATGCCAAACTACTACCGCACACTTGGAATTTCAAATTGAGGGCTAGAATATATTCAATATCAAAATTAATGGCTTATAAAATGTTTTAGTGTTGGAATGGTGCTTCTATTCCGATGATTTTTGATTATTTGTTAAAAGGACTAACTGTAAGCAACGCCAGGATTAAATCTGGGAATAGATTTGGAAATCTGTTCTTTTAGGAAACGGAATTAGTCTTAAATATCGCAAGTAAAAGAGGTAATTTCTTAGAGGGAAATTACCCTAATTTCCTATTTTGGGGATCCGCCATTGAGAAACATCTCCTTTATGTATGCAAATTTAGATCTAGAGATCTACCTGTCAAAGAAATCCAAACCATGCAGAACAAAGTGTTCGCAGAATGCTATGTGCGAAATTCAGATCTCACCGCGACTTGGGCCTACCCATGATAGCTGAACTAATAGGCCGACACAGCACGCGCTATAGAGACCTCCTCGAAGCTCATCACTTAGCCAGGGATTTGTCCGTCCACACCTCTAGGCAGGCTAAAGCATATGGCTTCTTTGGACAGACAACCAACACCGATTGCTCGATGACATTGATTTAGGACAATTTATAAAGCTCAAATTCGTTGTAAAAGCTGTCTGAAGCTGAGACAACACAAATCAAATATTAACATCAAATAAGAATTGTTTTTCTATTCGAATGTTGTTATAACTATCTAGTTTATTTGGCTTAGAAAGTATTGTTTGTTTTAATCAAAACGACTGCTATACAACTTCAAATTTGCTTATTAGCCGATAACTTCGTTATATATCAAAATCAGGGACCGTAAATAATGATTATTTTTTTTTTTTTTTAATAAAAAAATCATTTACTTATAGAGGACTTAGAAAAGAATAGATTACACTTATATATTTAATTCGATACCATCTATGCATTTTTGGAAAGATTTTTAAAAAATTCAATTTTTTCAAATTTTCCTCAAAAAAGATCATTAATTTTGAGTAATTTAATAAGAATTATCCATAAAAATCTTTTATGATCAAAAAAAATAAAAATCAAAAATAATGATTAAAAATGATTTTTATTTTTTTCGCTCAAAATAAAACTCACTTTTAAAGAACGGCTTCTGTGTTCAATATTTTCAAAATGTTTTTGCACTTCCTTAAAAGGAGTTCAAGGACTACCCCTCAATAAAATTTTAATTTTTCATAAAGTATGCAGTACGAAATTTTTTTTTTTTTTGCTGTTTAATTTGACAAAAAGCAGTTGTTCCAGGGACTTTTCGGCGAGGTTGCATCGTTGATCCGTCAACATCATTTTCCCTGGAACAACTGCTTTTTGTCAAATTAAACAGCAAAAATAAAAAAAATTTCGTACTGCATACTTTATGAAAAATTAAAATTTTATGGAGGGGTAGTCCTTGAACTCCTTTTAAGGAAGTGCAAAAACATTTTGAAAATATTGAACACAGAAGCCGTTTTTTAAAAGTGAGTTTTATTTTGAGCGAAAAAAATAAAAATCATCAGCTTTAGCTATTGAAAATGTATGAAAAATGAAATCAATGATAAAATTGGTATTCATACTAATACAAAAAAAAAAATTTTATGGAGGGGTAGTCCTTGAACTCCTTTTTAAGGAAGTGCAAAAACATTTTGAAAATATTGAACACAGAAGCCGTTTTTTAAAAGTGAGTTTTATTTTGAGCGAAAAAAATAAAAATCATTTTTAATCATTATTTTTGATTTTTATTTTTTTTGATCATAAAAGATTTTTATGGATAATTCTTATTAAATTACTCAAAATTAATGATCTTTTTTGAGGAAAATTTGAAAAAATCGAAATGTTATCATTATCAAATAAGTTTTTTAATATAACTTATAATGATTACGGTCCCTGATCAAAATACATAACTAACAAATACTTTAAAATGCCATTAAATAACTCCCTACAAAAGGAAGAGTAGTTATTTAAACTTCTTTCTTTTTTTATGAAACTAACTGTAAGTAAACACTTTTCCTTAGTCTGGGTTCGAACTGGATAAGAATAGAAATCACCTCTTAATGTAGAAATCCAACAAGAAATAACTCTTAGCTTGGGACCCTTGACAACTTTCAAATCAGACATAGGTTTATTTAAGAAACCCTAAGCATCTATAGTATATATTCTTACGAATGCAGCCATAATTAAATCTGATCAACACAAAAGGTCAGCCACTTTCAGTTTCTGGTTATTCTATTCTTCTCTCATGGTTCCCTTAAAATCGTTCCCGGAACCTTCTGTTAGCGCCCTGCATTAAGCGCCATATTTTCCTGAAAATTTGTTTGTTTCGCACTTTTTGAAAGTTACGAAACCATCTGGTCCGTGTACGGTGCGCCGTGGCAGAGTGCGTGCCTTCTGGCTGTGTTTATCATCCACATCCAACCCACTGCCACCCGCTGCGGCATATTTCTTTTTTCTTGCTGTATTTTTCCGCTGCAACGCGTGCATTTTATAGTTTTTGAGTTGTTGAGTGAAAATATTTTATGAGGCGTTCTAATTTCCTTTTTGCTTTTCCATTGTGAAAACAATTTTTTTTTTCGCTCTTATTTCGTAGTGGCTCTTGCCAAAATTGTGAGGTGTGGAGGAGGGGATAAGATTGTAATTCACACTTTGCCTTTTTGTAATTAAATCATTAGTGTGCGCAGAAAGCGACCTTTTGGGAGCACTAAACATAACATTTCACTTATCTTGCGCTGACCTTTTTTTTTTTTGGGTTTTTATAGTGAATTTTGGGCACTTTGAACCATTACATGAAAATTACGAAGGAAAAATTGAGTAATTTTCATCGTTTTTTCGCAGTTTTTCAGTGTCGGGTCGGGCCTTTTTGGTTTGCTTGGTTGATCTCATGATTGTGTAAGGTCTATGTCTGGATTATACCCCTCTCTGTCGCTCCCTGCTCCTCTCTTTGGTCTATATCTTTCTGAATGGGTATGCTGTTCGTGCCTTCTGGACTGTAAACTGTGTAATGTATATAGAGGCCTCCACGATTTGTCTGCCTTCTTTTTGTTTCTTGAAGGTTTTAATTATGGCAATTGCATTGAGAGTAGGTCAAGTGGAGGAAAAATTGAAATCAAAACAAAACTAAAATGAATAAATCTATTTTCATTAGTCAAGATCAGGAACCATGCGAAGGTCTCTGAACTGAACCGAAAACATATATTTTCAAAATATATTTTTCTATGTACATACATACATAAACATATGTATATATGTTCAACAAAATTTGCATTACATATATATATATAGCTAATCGAGTCTAAGTAAAACAATTTGTTTGAAAATTGTTTATGTAAAGAGCTTATAAAATTTTTCAAACAAGTAAACTAAGCTAAAAAAATATTTATATATTTTGAGAATTTAAACAAAAATATCTCGTTGAAAGATCTTATAATACAAATACAAATATTATTTCAAGGGCAAAGATTTTTAACAACAAATTTTCACCTTTTTTTATGAAAATTATTTAAGAAATAAGTACAAAGAAGTAATTAGAGATGACATCAAAATAAGGATGAAATTCAGAAGTGTTAAGAATGACTTTGTCTACTTACTTTGCAATCAAATGAACAATCTTCCTTTTGCTGGAGATAAGACAAGTAGGCCTTATCGAAAACAAAGAATTACGTTTCACTTTATAGTTATTTAAAGTTGCAATGAGAGCATTAAGGCATTTATTCTATATTCACCCAAGTTCGATAAGATTTACTAAGGTCAACCAACCAAGAGTCCAAGATTCAGGCTGCATACTCTTTCTTCTACTTTTTTTTTATGAAGAGAACATATTATTATTTATATTTACTTTACATAAATCCATTAAAGTTGTAAACTTAAAAAACTACTTATAATATGAAGATTTGTGCAGAGGAAAAAGGATAAGTTATGGTACATAAAATTAGTAGAAAAATTAGTTTAATCAGATTTCATATAAGCCAAATAAATATGATGTAACAAGGGATTCTTATTACCACTGTTAATCGAATGAAACTTAATCCAAAGGCCAACATTTTCCAATTTCGAAGAGATCTTAAATCTATATATGATAGTTGACAATTACTTTTAAGTACCAAAATGCCACAACTCTTAACTAAGATTAACTTTCCATAGCATTTTCTTCAAAGATTTTTATTTCCTGATTATCCTTGTTTAATACCCTTTTGAACTTTCTTTAACTTGCTGCATGAATGAACTGCTGATGTGATATATATATGTATATAATCTCCATCTTCTTTAGCGTCATCTCATTATCAGCTCTTTCAACCCAATTACCAACTAGCAGTTGCAGTTCCTTGTCGTCTCCCACACATCGTCATCGAAAATTCATGTAGACCCTGCCACAACTCATAAAAAATTTCTTATTTCGCTCAATTTGCAATTGCAACGAGACGTAAAAAATCATATCACCGACTAGACTAGACGAAGGCGAAGGCGGCACAGCCCACGGTCTCGCCCCCCCCCAGCCGGTTGTTCTCTTGGCACACCCAAGAGAAAAGTTGTACTCCCATGTAAGTAGTTTCACTTGGTGTGTGGCAAGCAAGATATTAAATTACTTGCCAGGCAATTGAAGTGCAGTTTTTTGAATTTCCCTTCAAGTGCAGTCTGAAGACTTTTGACTAATCAAGTGGATGGATGACACATACTTGCATTTTACAGTGCCTTTAGAATTATACCTCAAAGAAAACTCTTTATTTTCTTCTATCTAGTTCTTGGAAATTCTTTGTCAATTTGATTTATTTAATTCATTTCCTAGAGTGCATTTTGATGCTTCCAGATGTAAAGAAGGGATTCCAAAGTTTTATCTTTATCATTTTTGTTGATCTTGTGTTTACATATTTCGACATTTGATTTTTTCCTTCAACTTTCCTGTGTAATTAAAAGCCTTGTCTTGGCTTGGACCTCTGTGTGCGTGTGTGTGTGTTGTGAAATAATTAATTTATGCGTACATTAACCGTTACTTGATAATAAACTACGCTGAGGCAATAAGAAGAATCAAAAGTTAAGGAGTGGGCATCTTGTCCCCCCATCCCCTTATCTGTCGCATTTGAAAGCCGATTAAGAGTCGGTGTCTTGGCAACCACATTTCAAGTGCGGACCAGAGCTTGAGCTTGTCCAACAAAGGGGGTGATCATGCAGTGGGATGGGGAGAACTCTTGTAATTATGGGTCGGACCACATGTGCTTTATAGTAAATAAGAATATACATACATACATACAACACTCAAACCCGTACTCATTTTCTTTGTGATTAATTGTCAACATTGGAGGGAAATGGAATGAAGCAAAATACATCGCGGGTTCATTGGGGAAGTCTCATTTGTGCTTATAGTGACTATTCAAGTAGTTGATGTCGGTTTGAGGGCGGCACTAAAATGCACATTAATGAAGATTTACGATACTGTACGGATATTTATTGAAGTAGCCCCAAAGGAATTGTCGCATAAAACTCTAATGAAAGATATATCTTTTAAGAAAAACTGAAATGACTCACTTTCAGTAAGATTGTTAGTTTAAATAGTCACAGAAATGCACTTGTTTTTCTTAATCTATTAAGGCTTAAATATATTTCAAACTACTTAGAGAAATCATAAGCCTTTTAGAAACGAATGGTCAATAATAAACATTCTCAGTGATTCTCTTATACAAGGAGCCTTTAATATATTTAATTAACTTAAAAATTGAAAAAATTAAAGTCTGAAATCTTAAAAAATATCTCAAAGTTCACGTGTTATTTTTCAGATATTAACCAAATTTGTCAGTATAGAGACTTTGGCACCCGCAGACCTTCACTTTCATACGCGTTTTGAATGACAATAAAAAGAAAAAGTTAACACAAAAAACTACTTGACTAAGTTAAAAGAAAAAAAAAGCGCAATGCTTGGACATATTTTTACCAACTACATTTACGACAGGAAGAAATCCATCAACACGATTCTTTGGACGGCCTTTAGGCCCTTACAAAAAAAAAAAAAGACTTAAGGTCATCAGATCGACTTTGAATTACCGTTTACTTAGTTTGTTATAATCAATAGTTTTAACAAAGATTCTACTGACTACATCCTTAGGACTATATCTTTAGGATCTTGAGGTCTAAAAAAGGATATAATTTCTTCACTCAGGCCAAATAAGTATTTATTAATTGAATCCAAAGACTTTTCATATCGATATTGTTTTAGGACACATGTATGTATAAAGATAACTCTACGTATCAACGGTCGAAAAACAATCCAGTTAGATTTGTATTAAAGAAGCGAAATACTTGTGGTTTTCTTCTTTACAAATAATTGTTGTGCTCACTGTATATCTCGAATATTTTATTTCTCTTTCCCTCATTAGTGTTACACATGCACATTGTATGAGACAAGGAGAGATGACAAGTGTTTTTTCTACTTAAATACTTTTAAAACTGCAAATCCAAAAACATTTTGTCGCGAATTACCAGAAAAAAAATGTTCAGAATTAGTTTTTGAAATTAATTTCAAAATAATATCTGTAAGGTAGTCCACATATGTATACCCTCTCACAACTTTGCCTTACAGGGTATTATAACAAAACTGACAGAAAAACATGGAATAAAAGTTGCATTTAACACTCGCTTTCTTTGCGGAGTCATGTTGTAATTTCTGGCCGATGCCGGGGCCCTTTTACATTAGCTGCCTAACCTCTCCGTCCCGTTCCCTAGCCATTCTCTTCACCCTCATCTCGCACACACATTTTGCTGCCCCTCTTTGCATCGCTGTCTCTATCTTTTCTACCATTTTACACTGTCACGGGAAATTGTTTGTTTTAACATGCGCTGCGCGTTTAAAATTACATGATGAGCAGCATTTATCAAAAACGAAGAAAACAAAAAAAAAAAAAAAAAAAAACAAAAAGGGAATGAAAAAAGTCTGGAGTCGAGAAGAATGGAGGAGGATGAGGATGACGAGGAGGAGCTGATGTAGGGTCTTCATCTTGCAGATCCTACACAAGTCTTCTTTTTCTTTATTTTCCTTGCATTGCGTTTCTTTTGATTACGATGTGTATATTTAGCTGGCTCTGTCTGCGTTGTCTGGGATCTTGGGGTCGTGCATTGGGGTCTTGATTCAATCGAATCGAAATGACGACTGCGAACTGAGCAGAACGGAGGAAAGTCAGCCCCCCCGTCAACCGTTTACTGTCTCCAACTACTGGGCAATCATTGGCGCTGACTTCCAACTTGTCTGTCTGTCTGTCTGTCTACGGGTCTTGGCCGACCGACCTATGCTGATTTCTTGGAAAGAAATTATGATATTTCTCTTGTGTGTTAGTCTGGTCTGGCCTCTGGTCGAGTCAGTTGAGATGAAACAAAAGTTCCCCTTTTTTCCACTTTTTTTCGATTGTTCTCGGCGTTGTTGTCGGTTAAGCAGCCACCCACTCGTACTTAAGATTTTCTGGTAGCTACTTGAGACTTGAGCATATTTAATTGGAACTGACCTGTACTGGACGTGCCAGGAAAGAGCGATATAATTGATAAGACTGCGTTTTTAATGAGGGCATCAAATTGTTGAGAACATGTCTTTGAATTGTTGAACTTGTTGTGCTCCGAAAAATGATAATTGGGTCTGTCTGTGAATGATTGAATCAAAAGCAATTTGTGATATGAGTAATTTCACATCTGAAGGTTATAACCAGCAATTTTATTACAGAAATTGGTTAAGCTATTCAATATCGATAGAACATTAATTATTTTCTTAAGCAATTAGAAGCTTCACTTAGTGATCTTAAGGCTAGTATTAATCGACATAAAGATCAGCTAAGGTCTAGTAAGGTCAGCTAAGGTCTAGTACTTTTCCTTTTTATTGACAAAAATATGAAACATATGTATGTTTAAAAACCTTGTTAATCTATGACTTATAGGTTATAGATTATAACTTTTAGAAAAATGAACTTAAATTTGTAACAAATTAATATAAAGTTAAGTAAAACTTTAATGGAGCAAATAGGAAAAAATTATTATTGTAACTAATTATTGTAATTAAAATGCAAAGTATTTAAATCCGTTTGTGAACTTAATTTCAGAAAATTTGTCATCGCGTTTGAACATTGCAGATTAGATCTTAAAACTTAACCAAGTCATAATCTGTAATATTTTAGCATTTCATCTACTTTTGCTTTTCACATTTTTTATCCAAAGGCAATCAGCAAAAATTATCATCCCAACCCATATTCCAAACATATTGACACATATGATTGAATTTTTAACATCAATTGCATATGGCAAGTATGCCCATACTCCCCTCTCATCTTCCCCTCTCCACACATGTCAATACCCAATTTGGGTTTGGCCTATTTTCATTTTGAATTTCTTGTTTTGATTTTCTGGTTTCTTCTTTTGACTTGTCGCCCAGCTGTTTGCATGTTGTAATTGAAATAAACAAATCGCTTAACCACATATTGATGGTATTATAGCTATGCTTATATGTTTGTAACCAAAGTAAATTTAAGATAATATACCGTACTAACATGTTTATATCATTTAATATACATATGAAGATTATTATATACTATAAAAAAGATCTAAGAAGACTTCAAAAGTAAAGCTGAACCAGCGTATCAGACAATTTAGTTACTATGTCATTAAATAGCTCAAAGTTTATATTTTAAGTTTCTTTTTTAAGTAATTTTTGCCAAATATTGTAAATTTCTATAGAATTTCTATTATTCTATTCTATTCTACATACATATAGATATCTTCGGAATATAAGAACATTTTGTAAGATTCTGTTACTATAATTTATGAATCTTTAAACTAAAACTTAAGTAGGTTTTAGATAATCTTTTAGATGTGTATTAAGTGATGTAAAAGTTATTGTGGGAAACATTTCAGATTGTTATAAAAGTTGTATTAATAAATTTCCTCAAAGAAATCTAATTAATTTATTTCATTTCGATGAGTAATATTATTAAAATGTGTTTTATGTTTTGTTTAAAAGATTTCTTCTTAGTAGGGTATACAAATTTCATATTTCTACTAATTGTCTTCCGGTATGTTTGTTGTTGTTTTCGGTTTTTTTTTGGTGATGATAAGAACAATGTGAGACTGCAGAAGTTTATTTTAGATCCGGATTTTATACATATGCATGTTTGTTTATGTTTTGTTGCATTATCACATGAAATGTGCCAAAAGTCGCTATAAAGTCTAAAAAAAAAAAACAACAAAAATGTTAATTTCAAATGCATAATTCATTTACAACAAAAACGTTTCCACACACGGTAAATGAACCACCCGCAGTTCTGTTAACACCTGGAAAATAACATAGACACGTTGAGATAGAGAGAGAGATTAAACGAGACAAACAGTGAGAGAGAGAGTTACAGGCAGACAACAAAGAGTGGAAGAGGGAGAGTATGTTTAACATTTGTGTTTGCATTATTGCCATTGTGTTTGCGTTTACATTTGAGTTTGTGTTTGGTTCTGCATTTGTGTTTGCCGTTTTTGTGAGTGGCGCTTAAAGAGTTGCCAGATGGCCGCAGGTCCCAATCGAATGATTCAACATTATGTACTTTGGATTCGCATTGATTTGTCATGACTTTAGGGCCGATTTCCAGGGGCGTTTGGATCAAATGCGGGTTTTTTGTCTTTGAAGTGCTTTTCGTTCCCCCGAATAATGTTAATGTAATTTAATGAGTTCCTTGTCATTGTACAATAATACACTTTAGATGTCCATAAGGGTAGTTTGTTAGCTTGTGCCACATGCAACATGATCGATCAGCGGACAGTAGACACACAACATACCACAAAACATAATGTATATTTAATGTGGGCTTTTCTCATGTTTGCTGTGGTTTCATCCAAACACAAAACCCAAGTTTGAAAATTGTCAGGGTGGAAGCACTTTACCTTCTGCTTGAGTAGTTAATATTGGGCCAGGCACTTAAGTATGACTTGTGGGAACTTTGACAGATGAAATTTTATGAAATATTCCAAGTTCGAAATGGTATAAAATGGTTTTCATTCAGATCATCTACAAATCGGAAAACTATTTAAGAAATATAAATGATCCATACTTTTATAACGAAAGACTATGAGAGTAAATAAATATTAACATTCAAAAATTTATTGCTTTGGATTAACCGTTGTTTATTTTTAAAGTCAAATGTGCAACCCTGCTAATAAAACTCTGACATTACAGGTATAACATTGTAAAATCCAGGTACTCTAAATATAGGGTAAGCTTTGTTTCTTTATCTGGGTCTTTTATGGGTACTTCCACCTAAGCAGCTGTTTCGCCACCTTTAACTAGGTAGTTTTTCGCACTCATGAGGCACAAAAGAATTTGTTTATCATTTTAGTAGACCTAAAGCAGCATTATTTGGTAAAAATAAAAAACTTTTTAAATAGAAAAACTAAGGTTGAATGAAATAGTAAAAAAGCCATTTTAAGAAGATCATACGAACCAATGAGTTGGCAGATTTTTATATTGGAATCACTTCGAAAATTTTGAATTTCAAAAATAGAAATATATATTGAATACTAAAAGTTAAGAAAATAAACCCATTTATCTGCTCTAAAAAAGTTTATTTAAAAAATCAAAAGATTGGCGGTGAGGCATAGGAATGTCTACGACTTTGAAATGGGTGGGCTCTTTGACGTAAAGCATGCAAAAGACTGAAGAGTAACTAATTATCTAATTATTCCAACTTTTCATATGCCTAATAATGTTAAAATTAAACTTTTCTTCTTTTGCTTATCTACATAATATACCAAAATTGGTTTATGTTTCAAAAATCGACTTTAAAAAAACTTATTGTATACTTTTGGGAGCAGATTTTCCCAGTATACTGTGGGTTGCGGAGCAATTTTTTAAACACTTAAGTCAATTTTTAAAAGTTTTTGAAACCCAAATTTTTTGATGCCAATTTATAGATAATATATCAATTCATATATCTGCATACTAGGTTTTTCAAATTTGTTCAACACTGCTGAGAATAACGCTGTCGAAAACAAGTGTTGGGAACAAAACCAAACTGCTTTCATTTGGTGCAAATTGTTGCTTGACTTTGAGTGTATATAACTTTAGAAAGAAAAACGTCATTGATAAAACTGAAGATGCAATTGAAACAGTCGGGCTTGTACTATGTGTTAGTAGACTTGATTTGTTATAAATAAAGGTGTGTGTCTTAAAATCTGTGCAATTCTGAACGACTATCAAAAACAAAACTTGTTACGAAATCTCAACTTTAGGGAGAGTTTTAAAAAAAATGTCTACCAGTGTCCAGTCTAAAACTTTTACTGTTCGATAGAGTCATAAATTCTTTGTAAAATTTAAAAGTCTCAACGTCCACAAATAGCCACTTTTTTTGCAATTTAACTTTTTCGCGCATAACCTCATATTCCTACATATGGACAAGATTTTAATATAGCAGGAAACAACGAATTAGGAATGAAGTATATGAAGTTAGTGTTCGTAGGTTGCAGGCGCATGTAGTGTTCAATGCTCCAGGTGTATTGGATGCAAAATGACTATTGAATAGTAGGCGTTTTTTTTTTTTAATTACACCAAAATATATAGGACGAATTTGAATGTTTTTGAGCTCAGTTTTTTAGATAGCAAACCCAAACGACCTTTCGAATAATAGGGAATAGTTCCAATAACAACATCAAAATCGTTTGCGCGAATTTAATGTCTCATTTATGCATCCACAATGAGGAGTACGAATCAGAAAATAAGGTTAGCTACCGAAAGCGGTAATACACAGTATTTCACTGTTTCTGGTTGCTATACATATAAGTTAAACTTCACGCTAAGAAGTACAATAGAATCGCAGATTTTAAAAACTTTTTCCACATGTTTAGATCCCTTGAATTTGTCTTTAAGCCTGAAAAAAAACCTGCAAACGCATTTCTCGAATTCCACGGCCGACAAAAGTAGTTGGTTGCTTCAAGTGTCTATATTACTTATGCTGATAATGATATTGATCAACTTTAAGAACATTTTTTAGATTTTTCTATGAATCATGTCCCTAAATTTGAAGAAAATATTAAAATCACAACGGTTATAGGAAACGTATTACGTTTAATGATATACTTAGCATACTTTTTTGGGCAAAACACGGTTTTTTGACCGTGGAGGCGAGATGCCACGCCCATTTTCTCTAAAAATAGTTGCAAAATATCTTTATTGCCTCACCCAATGCAATAAGACTGAAAATTATTAACATACATTTTTGAATAAAGTGCTCAAAAAATGGCTCCGCAACCCATAGTGCAGTATAAAAACAGTTAGCCTATCAAAAATTACTTATAAGTGTCTGCTTTACCCATTAAATACCAATTTAAACTCTTATTAACTTCAAACTGACTTGTTCATTAAACCTTTAAAAAGGTCGTAAAATAGAAAAACACCAAAAACGGAAGGATCGACGTGTTTTAACACAATCTGTTAGCCTTTTTCTTTAATGTTGTATAATAAACTATAACTAAAATAATCGGCCGTGACGGTTAGTTGTTTTAAGTCGACTCCCTTTACTCTGATTCTGATGTCGCCCAAGGATATTCACATTAAAAAGGTGGAATCTTCAGTTGCAAGCTTTGCCGTTATTTTTTCGCTTTATATAGTTCGAATTCTCAACTACTTTTAGCGTTAAGGAAATAGCCATTAAAACTCTGGATTATTTAGCAATGTCTGCTGATTAAAATTCTTAAGCAAACTCATACAGCAAAAAATAATTTAAATTTCGTCAAACTGTTGAATCGTATTAATAAAAAAAGGCTAAATGGGCATCTCTGCGGATTGTATTAACATTTGTTTTTACTACACACCCGCGCCCTCTCACGCTCTCCTCACTCCCTCCCTCTATCCACTCAGCCTGTTAGTGTCTCGCTTACTCTCTGTCTCTCTCTCTGGCTTTGTGTGCGCTTGCGTTTCTGTTTCTGGTTTTGTTTTATTTTGTTCATGCAGCTGCTTTTAACATTTAACATTTACTTAACATTTTTTTAACATTTCAGTTCAAAAGATTTTTTCGCGCTGAGCGGTTGTGCGGAGCGGACGACCGAGAAGTCTCGTTCCCTCTACGGGTTTTCCTTTCAAATATTGTCCCAAAACACTTCACGCACACACACACACACATCGAATCAAAAGGTTTTTGTTGATATTTTTTCGAAAGAAAAGTCATCAAAGAAAAAAAGAAATACGTATCAAAAGCCTAAACGCGGTATACGCCGAAAATTTAAAAAGAAAACAAAAAAAAAACAAAAATTGAAAGTGAAAATTTGTCGTCTAACGGTTAAACAAATACAACAAGCGACGCGCAAAGAAATTTTTTGAATGAAACGCTGAAAATAAAGGAAATAAAAATAATTCAAATCAGCAACAAAAGGCAAAAAGAAAGAAATTTATAATAATTAGTATTACAATTTTGGAGTATACTAAAGTGTTTAACAGTAAAAATTTACGTGATTTGGTGTGCAATAAAAAAAGAATTCAAAAACACAAAAAATTTTAATATTGAGAAATCCAATCAGAAGAAGAGGAAGAAGCAGAAAGCATCAGACATACGGAAATCCCGGTCCATCCAAATAGGTAACAAAAAAAACACACACACACATGCAAAAAACGGTATACACACGTTATATTCAAAAGATTTTGCAGTGTCTCTTCTCCCACTCAAGCTTCCCCCTACCCCGTTCCCCCTCCGACAATTTCATGCATTCATAAATGAAAGCAACAACAACAGCAACAATTTTGTATGTGAGAGATTTTCTATGTACAGACTCCAAAAATGAAGTTTTTTTTTCTTGGTTTTTAGTTGTCACTCCATGCGAGAGAGCAAATGTGAACCAGAGTGAGAGAGAGATAGAGAGAGAGAGAGTTTTTAACAGTGAGGAGAGCAGCAGAGAGTTGTGCAGCTTCCTTACACATGGTTTGTTTGTGTGTGTGCGTGAGTTGCAGGACTTCCACAGAAATATGTCCTTTGCCACTCAAATTGTGAGTGTCCCTTAAAGCGATGAATTTGAGTGCGGAAATATTGCATATTGAAGTTCCTTTTGGCCTTACAACATCGAAATTTGTGAATCGAATCGGAGTTTCATATTCGAAAATCTAAAAAGTCATTTTTAAAATGTTTCATTATATTCAATTCAACAAAGTCAAATTCAATTGGACTATTAAGAAATATTTCAGTTTTCTGTGGAGTTTTTATTAAAAATTTATAACTATTTGACATAATTTTTTCAAGGGAATTGTTCAGGAATTGTTCATGTCAAAAACATTAAATTTTGTTAAAGTGAATATTGAAAATGTTCCATAAAAAATGTTTTATGTAATAGCAATTAAAAAAAGGTAAAACAAATGTTTTTTTTACTTAAAATTATCAGGCACCTCCAAAAACAAGAATTTCTATTTATTTTAATTAAAAGAAATTATTTATTTTTTAAATATCATAAAAAAAATGTCTAAAAAATACCTTTTGTTCTTTTTGTCAAAAAAATAAAAATAATAAAATGTTTTTTTTTTCGATTCTCCATTAAAAAAGAGTTAAAAATTGAGAAATAAAATTCGTAAAAATAATTGTTATTGCTGACAAATTTTTCGTCTTAATTTGCGACTCATTAAAAACTCTTCAATACTCTATGACAGCATCTTAATTGAACGATATTAATTTTAAAGATATTCTCAGTCAGTAAAAAAAATAGTTGTTTAAACATTTCCCAAGAAAGACTGTTTCAATTCATATTTTATACAAACTCTTGAAAAAGTAAACAAAATGTTGATATTTCTCTAGAATAAATGGTTTAATTCATGCTTTTGCTTACATAAATAATTAAACAAGTGTTTTTTTTTTTTCGGGATACATAATGATTTTAGTCGGAAGTATCAGACTCATATTTCCTTACGATTTTTTTGAACATCTGTTTTTTTTTGTTTTTGTTCCTCTTTGAATACAATACTCTTTTTTTTGTGATTTGTAATTTTGCTTATCAACAATCTCAGCTGATTTTTTTTTGCCCTTTATAATAATCACAATTAATTGTATGGCAATTTGTTGTTACTGGGGTACAATGACACTTTGAACAAATATGGACTTTAAAACAGTGTATTATACTAAATAATTACGTGTATTATATCACACAATTTGTTTTATTTCGCTTTTGCTGTTGTTTTTATAAATTGTTTAACATTTTGTTTATAAACAAATCGCAGGCAAACAAAAAAAAAAGCCGGCAGTTGAGCAAATTTATTAATAATTTTTTGTTTTCAACGAGGCATGGGGTGAGAGAGAGATAGAGAGAGAGAGAGAGGGACTCTAGCAAACTGATAAGATTAAGGTTTATTTTTTGTATTGCTCTATGGACCACAAAAATTTTGATTTAATTTTTGTGGTCTTTGATCTCTAAGCATTGAGAATCTATAAAACAAAGACATTTGCCTAATGTTTTGCATACCTCGTGAACATAATAGAAACGGGTTCTAATAGGCATTTACAATATTTTTTAGAAATTATTATAAAATGGAATATCGTATTCAAAGTTATTAAAGATATAGATCTTAAGAGAATGTTTGTAGACAATTTCTACAGGATGACAAAAATAATCGTTCTTTGGGTCAGAAATTTGTCGGCCTGATTTCACAGGGTGGGGCCAAAAGAAGTCATCTGATGTTTAACTAAGAATTAAAATAAACTCTTTATATTATTTATTTCCTTATTTTAATAGTTAAATAGGAAATTAAAAAAAAATAATTTTAATGTTAAACAAAGAGAATCTTTAGGTCGAATTTATCCAACTTACGCACTAATTTTTTTCTATTCCAATTCTAATATCGTGTGCGTTTTATTATCTTACTCTTTCTTAATTTTTCTTTCTTTTGTACAAAGTCAACATATTTAAAGAACAATCAAAGCAAACGAAAAAGAGAAAGAGAGAGAAGACGCAAAAAAAGCGGGTGAAACTTTTTTCGACTCGATCAAAACAAAGCAAAACAAACACAAAAAACGTTCACAAAAATCAAAGACGAAACAAGTCTAATTTATAATCGTTTCCATAGAGCTAATGAGTTGGGTTAGTTTTTTTCTCGACTCTGGGAAATTGGCTAAATAAAGATTAAAAAAAAAAAAAACTCATGTCATTCTAGTGCAGTGAAATTTAGCGAGCGTCAAAACTCGTGTATCGGATAGATATGTATTTGGCTTATACCCTTAGGGTGGCCTAATCAACGATTGGTTTGTCTTAAAAATATGTTTTTCTGTGCTTTTGTGTGTTATTAATCTTACAATTTGCAACACGTTTTTGTGTTTGCTTTAAACTATTGTTAACTTTCCATTTCATTTGAAAAATCGTGGACTTCTTCCACACAAAAAGTTTCAAACTGAACGCCCTGAGCCAAATGTTGGTAGATTAAACAAGGTCAAAATGAACTAAACAAATTTTGATAGTCGGACAGAAAACTTTAAATGGTTTTTAGAACAAAATTCAATTTGTTTACCTCCTTTTTTTTTTTTTTTTTGAGTAATTGTTATTCAAAGTTCTCTTAGAACTTTTTTATTTTCTAATGAATAAGAAGCAAAAGTGCCTGACACATTTGAGAAACTCGTGCAAATGAAATTTGTATGGAATTCCTTTTGATGAAACTCAAGTTTCATTAAATATTTATAAATATTTGCATTCAAATTCCAAAGAAAAGCAAAATAAACTAATTTTACTGCAACGAAGTTTTGATGCCCTAGAGATAGTCTTTCACTTTGCGAATAGTACAAAAAGTGGAAATACTTTAATTAACGAAAAAAGTTTTGTTTTTTAAACTAAACCCTGCGTTCATTTGATCCTCATAAGGCATAGAACTTTGCAATAGCTTTATGAGGATCAAAAGACGGCAAAGAATAAGAATTCCTCCTTCCTCCATCACAATAGTAAGCCCTTTATAGAAAGTTGTGTCTAGCGTTTATGCAGCGAAGATTAATATTGGCTATAACTTGTATTCTAACTAACCGATCTTTTTAAAATTTGGGAATACGACGTTTTACAGTGAAAAATAAAGTGTTAGCAAATTTCATAAAGATACTGTGACTCTCTCATCTATTTCACTCAACTTGTACATAACTAAAATATCAAATTTCATGCCAAGAGCTTTAGGACGGACAAACGAACGGACATATCAGCTATGCATATTAAATTTTTCATGCTGATTAAGAATGTATATGTATGTATATACTTAATAAAGTAACGTCTACTTCTGTACGTAACAAACAATCTGACCAATTTTATAATACTCTCTGCAAGTGTATGAAAGGGACTACAATTTGTAATAACAACAAAAGTCTGAGTGCTACGGAACTCCTCATCATTTTATGCAAATTTTCATGTGATGTCAGGTAGATGAAATTCTGAAAAACCATTCCACATGCTTATGGTGACACAATTATATGACGTAGGGGAAGATGCCCTCAGGTGTGTGTATGTGTGAGTGTGTTTTTATGACTTTTTTCATTTGCATATGAGTCAGTCACCCTCTCTCACTCGCTCTTTCTTCCTCTTGGCTGCTGCTTTTAACCCATATTTTGAAACCCCCCTTAAAAAAAACTCGAACTCGAACTCTAACGGTCCTAAAATTGTTATTATACATAAGTATTTATTTCTTTTTGGTTTTTTTTTTGGTGTTTGTGAAGTGCGCAAAAGTTGCTGGCCTCGACTTAAGGAGAAGTGGAGTAAGTTTTCTGGCTAAAACAAAATAAATAGTCAACGAAAGTGCCGTTAGGTGACCCCCCTCTTAGCCCAGCCAATAGGCAAGCCTCGAGGGGATCTTAAACAAAAAACTATAAAAAGCAAAAAAAAAAAAACAAAATTTGCATGAAATGTGGTCATAAAAAAAACACCAAACACAAAGTGCCAAAACTGAAAGAGAAGAAAAACTTGTTAGAGAAAATCAAGCAAAAAGAAAATTAGCATTTCATATTTCCAGACCTACCCAAAGAATTTAAGTTCAATGGACTAATACTTACTAGTACTTACCAAAAACTTGATTAGAATGTTTAGGAGAGGAGCCTCACTTGAAGTTCAAGTGGTTGATTCTTGATTCAACATTATCATAATTACCATGACTAACCGCGCCCCCCCTTTTTTTTTGTTGGTTTTGTTTTACTTTACTTTATTATCAGCTCAATTAAACAACTGTGGGCCAAAGTTCTGCTAATAAAAGTTTCAAAAACACTTTTATTGGCGGTAATAATATTGATAGACAAGAATGACAAGAAGAATGACATTACTTAAAGGTGGCAACGACTTTGTGTTACCCTGTATAGATTAAGGATCCAAAATGAAGGGTACATATTTACTGAAGCTACTCGGGCCCAAAACGCGATTAAGCTACTTAAATTTGTTATCAAACGAAGGGGAGAGACGACCTTGATAATTTATTGACTAGTTTTTGTGTTATTAACAAATGAATATTTATATTTTAAGCGGGATTATAAACAAAAATAGCTGTTTCAGGCTAAAAGAAGCTGCAGAATTTTAAAAATTTTGGCATCTTCTGTGCTGTTTGACTCATGAAAAACTCGTTTGTGTACCCTTATCTTTTTTTGAATTAAACTACAAATCGGTTGGCACTTTCTGTAGCAGAATCTTATCAACAGAGAGCCCATCACAATAAACTGAATGGATTACTGATTAGCGATTACTGATTCAATACGTCACTGATGTGAAATTTTTGTAGAGGTTCCTCTGAATTGTTTTGATGACAAACTTTATGATTCTCATGAAATGGCGAATGAATCTTTAACGAAAAAAACCCAACGAGTAGATTGAGATAGAGAGCGAGCGAGCGACCGAGCGAGAGAGAGTGAGAGGCTGAGACAGGTGCTGAGGAGCTCAGCTGATTGATACGCAAATTGCTTAACAAAAGATGCAGACAAACAAAATCATAATAATCAGTTGTCAAGCGTTTAATTTATGATCTGCGAATGCCATGTTAATTTTAGCATTAACTTTGTATATAGAAATATATATGTACATATGTATATATATACTGGCATCAAGTGCGTCACAATCGTCCGATAATATAGTAAACAAACGATCAGCAAGTGTTGGCCTGATTGCAAATGCTGTATTTGCCGCATTTCTAAGGCTTCTCTCGATCACGTCCCAAACTAATTGTGAAACCGCTCAGCTGATTTATTTATTTACCTAAAATGCGGGAAATATATAATTCAACAAAGTTTTTCTCTTATCGTCGACAGATGACATAGAAATTAGTCAATAAGTGCTTTACTTAATTAGTCAGAACATGATAAAAACTTCTTTTAAAACTGCAAACTGGAAATGCTAATTAAACAAAATGTTTTTAACATAAACATTTTGTTAAACATACATATTCAAATCTAAAATAAGATGAATGCTTAACGAATAACAAAAATTGATCTGATAAATTGCAATTAAAATAGTCACAACATTGAAATTAAGTTAAATATTCAAAAAACTTAAAATACAATAAAATACAACAAATTTAAACAAATTTTCTTTTTATTTCCATTTGCAGTTTCGGTGAGTGAAGAACATGAACATAAAGATGAATAAAACATAATTATTTAGTCTGGGTAAGATCAATTGTTATTACTTTTCTCTAAACTGAAGTATAAAAATTTAGAATCAAGAAATATAAAAGTCCCCTATTCTTCTAAGTTTGATTAAGTTTGCTTGGTGTATTCAGATAGATATATTTAGATTTGAATGACTAACTTATGAATCATTAATACACAATACAATGAAATTGTTTATATTCAAAATTTGTTGTGGAATCACCAATGATAAAATATATTGAAGTTCAGTTTTTGGCAAAATATTAAATGGAAACTATCTGAATGACTTAAGTATCGTTGGAATGATTTGATAGCTTTGAAATCAAAGTAGTTTGATTATGTTTCTGTTTTATAGTGACGAATTTTAAAAACTTAGTAGGAAACTCCTTAAAATTTCTTAATTTTCTTTTGAGTATCAAAGAAAATGTGTTAAGGAAAACATAATCAAGTTCAAATACACTTAAAATTTAACCTTTTATTAGCATTGCATACAATATTTATAATGGAGTTTTCCACTACTTTCTCAGAGGTATTTCCTAACAAATAAGGAATCTCCCTCAGTTTGGGTTAAAGACTTTTCGAGGGAAAAAGACAAAAGTAGTTCTCAATCTGCTTAAGAAAACTTTTAATTATCTTACAAATAAATAAAGTCAATTACTTAATTTATTTGAACATAGAACTTTGAAAAATTTGTGAAATTTGTTTAAAATATTTCAAAATTCATTACAAAATTGTAATCCCTTAAGAAATAAACCACTTGAAAATGTCTAAAGCTGACAAAAAAATCATAGAAAATTTTGGCTTTTTCATCTTCATCAATCAATTCAGATTTGTGACCTTGTCAACTTCTATGTCTATGTAGTTTTATTGTATCTTTTGTGTATCTTCATTTCTGTAACCTTCCGAAATTCAAAGCGCCTACGTCAGTTTCTTCTGATATATACCCAGTAAATAGGCCTAGCTTGACAACTTCAATTGAAATTGATTATAAAAAGAAGAACAATGTCACACAGACACACTAAAAGTATTTTAAATTAAAAATTATACAAAATTATTTAATTAACACAAATTGCCAAAACAGCTTTGAATATTTCTCTATCCATCTCTCTTTATTTTAGTGGATTTTTCCCAAGCTTGAGGTTTTTCTTTGACAACCCACACACACACACACACAGGGTGAGACTGAGACAAAAAATCAAAAGACAAATTGTCATGATATGATATCTGATTTTTCGATTATTGTTTTTGACGATCATGGCGATGGAAGACCTTCAGCAGCTGCTGCTTTTCACAGAAATTTGTTTGGTTTTTGGTTGTCGTCTGTCATCTGTTTGTGGGTGGATCGAACTAATTGTTTAAAAGATTTGCGTGTTTGAGGTCATTCAGCAAAAAATAACACATTATGAATTGTGCGTTTAATTGTCGCCCCAGACCTTTGTAATTGAGACCAAAAAAAAAAAAAAAAGACACTCAATACTCTAGTCCAAGTTTAGCGGCAAAAATGAAATGTTTTCCTTTTGTCATACAAATTATTTGGGTCTTGGTCGCCTTTGTTCGTCATCGTCATCTTGAGATACACGCATGAGGGCGTTAAAGTGCCTGTCTCTCTATCTCTCTCTTTCTATTTCTATCTTCAATTTATAATTATCGTTCTTTAGGTATATATATTCATATTCACAAGTGGGTCAAGTCTAAAATGGCAAGGCAACAAAACTTTTGTTAATATTTTCTATCTCAACAAAAAGTGAAATCGCGCAAAAATGTTTGTTTAAAAGCTAGTAATTAAATTTTAATCATCTAACATTTATTTCTCTACTCTATCTCAGTTGCCTTCTCCTCTATTTTTCTCTCTAATTATCACTTACACTTTTGTCATAAGATTCTTACACTTTGTGTATGTGTGTGTGTGTAATTAAGTGTTTTGCATTTTCTCTCATATAATTATTTAACCAACACCTTACAACTGACAAAGTGTTTGACATTGAAAGTCTAGACATAAACCAGAAAGTTGGTAGGAGACGAATCTTTGATTAGGCCAAATTAACTTTTAACTTTATTTGTTAAAAGAAAATGTAATTATAGTCCAACTTTTTGGAGTGTGGTTTGTGGCATGCTCTAAAAACACTTACCACCCACTTGTACGCTCCTCCCCCCTTCTTATGGTTTGGTTTTTGTGCTACTGTCCGCCCACTTTTTACATCATTTATTATGTGGGCAATCTTAATAATAATAATAATAATGACTACAATTCGACTTGAAATTACTTTTTACTTAACCAGCTTGACATGTTGCATGTTACCTTATGTGGCACGCTTCGTTGAATCCATCTACCATCTACCCCACTAGAAACTCTTTACCAAATCCTTACTACCGTATCACAACCATTCACTTTAGACTAGTAGGATGAAGTTGATTGAATGCATAATGCTTACACAAAATTCACAGTAAAATTTTCTATAAATTTTCTCTACCAAATGTAGACGATGTGATTTACATTGGTATTAAACTATATGTATTCATATTATGTACATATCTTGTCTTTTTTTTTTTTTTTTTTTGTCCAAGAACTTGTCTTGGCCATAAAGAGAAACCGGCAGATATGTGCACCAAATGTGCAATGCCAAGTAAGTTTTTCGTTTCGTTTTCCTCTTTTATTTTTTATTTTTTTTATCTCGCTCTCTCGAAAAGTTCAACCTGTTTGAAATCTTTTTATGGTAGCTCGTTGAATGAGGAATACAAAAGAAGCATGTGGACCTTGAGTAAGCTTAACGAGTACAAGAATTTTGAATTAGACGACTTACGTACATACATATAGAAATAGTTGAAGACCAAATTGCTGAAGCATAAAAATTTATTAATTTGTTTATTACAACTTATGGTTGGCTCTCTAACACTTTAAAGTGTCTGCAGGGTGTTATTAAACATAAAATGTTGGCCCTTTTAATGGCTTTAACTGAAAAACAGAAAATTATTTTGTTTATAAATTTTAAAACTCTCAAAAACTTTTAATCTTTTTAAGTTACATATTATTTAACTAAAATTTACTTTTATTGTTCATAAAATTAACGTTATTTATTTTTTTGTGATGTTTGTGGAGCACCAACAGGTTTAAAATATAGAAAGTAATGTTATAGTCAATTTCACGAAACATTTGAGTAATTTTCAAAAAACGAAAACTATTGAAAACAAATATTTGTGAATAAATAAAGTCAAATTAACTTCAATCAAATCATGTTTTGAGCATATAAAAGAATCATATTTAAGTCTTCTTTCAATCAATTATAAAAATAATCAATTGTTTGGCTCTGAAGAGGCTCATCAAAGTGATTTTTGATATCCCAATTTCTGTGTGGGATATATTTTGACATTGTCAACAGTTCTAAAACCAATATATGTTTACCGTTCAGTTTGCTTAGTTATTTATTAGATAAAAAACAGTGTTTAACGTCTTTTCACTACAATTGGTCAATATTTAATATACAAAAATTTTGTCCTGAAAATGAACTCAGCAGCTTCAGTTTAACTTCAATTCAATTGAAAAATTTTGCAAGCTTGGCTAAAATGCTTAATAGATTTCCATATTCTGGAGGGGAAGAATATATTCAGCTATACATACATATATACATATATATGTATATATATACTGTAGATCTATTAAATCATCATTAGGCGTAGCCCCCACACTTTTTTTTTGCCATTTGACATTTTTTTTTTTGCTGTCTCTGGGTTTTGTTGTTTTTTTTCTTCTCTTTTACATATTTTCTAGGCACTTGCTGTGGCTGCTTTTGAGTAAATTGGTATTAGCCACAAAGTGCAGTGTCAGGCCCAAGTTCGTTACATAACCAAGGAAAGATTTCCAAGGGGGCGAGGAGGGCGGTAACTTGCACTAGCTGCCCACCAACAATTGCCAAGCAGAGACGCCTAATTAGGTTTGTTTCAATTGACAGACAGGCCCAAAAAACAGAAAATTGAATTGAAAATGTAGCCTCAAGACATTTTTCTATGGCTTAAAGATTTGTGGGTGTAAGAGATTGAAAATTTTTGATTGATCATTCGATGCGTGTAGATGCATTTATGTGTTTTTTGGGGTAATCTCTTGATGACTCAGCGAGACTTCATTAAGCGCATGGAAAAAAGGTTTATCAAAAGTGAAATTAAGTTTAATTGAAATTGACAGAGAGAAGGAGAGAAAACTGCATACGAAGAAATGATATTAATTAAAACATCAGACATTTATCAAAAAACCAAAAAAAGGGAAAAAATGGGGGCCATCTGACATAAATTTCACAAGAATAAGCCGTTAGTTATCATCCTCCCTACCCCCCTGTGTGTCTCCTCCCCACTGACTGACCACAAGAGGCAATCAAGTTATTTCATCACCCACAAGAACCGCTGCTTCTTGGTTAACCCCTTGCTACTACACATCGTCTTGGCTGTCGTTGAAATCTGACTAACTTGGCAGAGATCATTTACCGTTTTAACAAAACAAGAAAGCAAAAAAAAAAACATACTCATGATATTTATGCACTTTAAAATGATTCTTCAACCGCAAAAAAACCACAATAACAACAACAACAAGAGAAGGTGAAGAAGCACAGAAGCTTGAGGAGAATTTCATCATTTTTTCGTTTTAGGTCCAACCGCACCCGCTCCTGGTTTGTAGCTTAGAGTCTTCCTTCACCCGCCGCCACTCCTCGCCCTTATGATACTTATTTTCTTGTCTGCATCCTGCGTTAAGCATATTGAATTTCTGGACTTTTTGACCAGCCAAAAAAAAAAAAAATTAAAAACAGAAAACCAAAAAAAAATGAGAGAGAGAGAGAGAGAGAGTAAGAAAAAAAAAAACAGCTGTGGGTAACCGTAACCGGTTTACTTATGGACTACGACGACGGCAGCTGTAAACAATCAAAGTGGAGTGGCCAAAAGGCACTCAGCCATGAAAAATGAATGATGATAATGATGGGGAGACTTGCTTCAGTCATTGACCAACAAAAAAAAAAAACCACAAGAAACAGACAGAGAAAAAAAAAAAACCAAACACTTGGAGCTATTCCTTCTGGCTCCTTTACCTGTAGAAGAAGAGGAAAAACTTGATTTTGTCGTCTCTACCCCAAAGTGCAAGTCTCGCCAGTCTCGTCTGCTATTGCTGCCCTTTTCAGCCAGCCCGACTTTGACTTCGGCTTAACTCAACTGAACTGAACTCAACTTGGCTCAAATCAACTCGGCGCTCACAACTGGGAGGCTTGTTTGCTTTATGGCCACTCAAGTTTTTTTCGCTATTTTGTTTGTAGTCTATAATACTTACTATACTTGTTGTATCTTGTACTGGGCATCTGCGTATCTGTGTGTGTGAGTGTGTGTGTTGGAGGTAAAACAAAAATTAAAACCGGTTGCCAGGTTCATAGGCGACGCCTTTGTTCGAAAGTCGCGTCTTTCAGTTAAAGCTTTATATTCTGTTTTGTCTCTCCCTCCCCCAACAACATGATCTATCTGTCTCTCCATTTCCCTTTGCCTGTTGTATGCTGCACTTTGTATGCGTCTAGCTAAATATTCTAGTTTTCAGTTTGCAGCTCATCATTTTCCTGTTGTGGCTTAGAACCTAAAAAGGAAAATACTTTGCGTTTTTACAATAAAAATGTCTGTTGACATTGAATTTGTTGTATTTGCAAGGAGTCTTAAAATCTTGCGACAAAAGCCGATGACTCTTTTAATACCATAACTTTGTTAACTTATTAGGTAACAATGTCTATTTTCAAGATTTCATGCTAATAATAAATAATTAGGATAAATGAAACTATGTATACTCCTTTTAATGTAGACTAAAAGCTTTTCAAACTTTTTAAATCGACGATATTAAGTAATTGTCAAAGAACTGATGACGTCAAACGCAAGTGGCTATAAAAGTTAAGGATTATATGAACCATTTTATATACAGTGGCGGCAAAACATTTGAGACATAAATTTGTTGACCTCAAATTCTGATTTCATGCGAATTTTACATAATGTTTATGAAAAGTTGTGATGTTGAATTGGATATTATATTTTTCTATCTAGTTGTTATCTGATTTTGATTAACAATATCGACACATTTCCGCGAAAGTATCGTATGTCTTTTTTTTCGAATTTGAGATTTTAATGCAGAATTGTTGAAAAATGTATTTCTCACAAGTCTGCAAAAGAATGTAACTGAAAAAGCTTTCTTTATAAAAATAAATCAGTTTCAATTTGATCGTAAGTTATGTGATCGTATATGTGAAGAAACTACAAGAAACATTCTTCTGTAAAATGTGGTTATTCGACATACGATACTTTCGCGGAAATGCGTCTATATCTCCAAATTTGGTATGTAAGTTCATGCACTATGTAAAGTGATCAGTTTATTTCACATTTTTGTCACGCCTCTTTTCGCCCCCGCAATTTCTAAAAAACGTTTATCTCAAAAACTATTGTGGCTGGAGACACCACCACTTTTTTGAGATTCGTTTAGTCATAAATGTATCCCAATTTCAGGTATGTAATAACCAAGTGTCATATATACCCCGCAGGTTGTTCAAGTAAAGAATAAAAAAAGTTCGTTATTTACCAATTATAAGCTATTTTAAATACCCATTACATATTCGATTAAACTGTAGAGCGTTAAATATAACCATACGGAATTAGTTTATCAATTTCACCAGCAGTCTTAGCAGAAATATACTTACAATCGGACACACATCTGTAAAGAAGAGGTATAATGAATTTGCCACTTTGGCTGTGCATTTTGTGCATATGCTTTAACCTGATTTTGGCAAAAAATCATAGGATTTTAAATCTGAGAACTGAAAGTACTGGGAACAGTTCAAAAAGTTTAGAGGAAATAGAACAAAATAAAGTGAAACCGCCATCTAAAGGCAAAAAGAAAGTTGAAGAAGCAACACAGACCTCTAATTAAAGGCAATTGCACTTTCCAATGGATGGTTTACTATTTTAGTCGTAAGACTAAAACGTGCTTAGTAGAAAATAAAAAAGGATGTGTCATGTATGGAGCCAACTATTTTACGAGTCACCGATCTTGTATTGCTAATTGCCGGGGTTTTCTCCCACCGGTTAAGAAAGAGGACGATGATTCGTCCAGCATTGAAGAAGATGACGATTGGAATGATGAAATAAGAAGATCAAAAGAGGAAAAAAAAGGAAAAGTTGTATCCGCTAGAGAAAAAACAATTTTGTATGCTTAAAAGGTTGCCAGAAGAAACTGATAAAACAGAATTAAAGGATACAGTGGACTGCACTGATATACATCCAAGTTGCTTTGCTAACCATCCGCGTGTGAATGGCAAATGCGGTACAAAGTGGAATTTCTATTACTTTAATCATGCAAAAATGGAATGTTCAAAGAAAACTCTCACCGGTTGTGAGATATTGGGTGACAATAACTTTTCGTCTCGTAAGGCTTGTAAAAATAATTGCATGGCCGTTAACGCAACCTCAAATTACGTGGTCCCAGATAGCGAAGAAGAACCGGATTGGTTAAAACAGGAAGAAGATGATTTCATATATAGGAAGGGGCGAACAGTTAAAAATGAACAAGCTGAATATGACAAGAAGAGAAGGGCTATTTGCTTCAAAATGTATTATAAAAGAAAAGGACTAAAAAAGCGCATTTCGTCGTGGCGTAAACCCAAATATAATGGTCACACTAATCGACATAAAAATAAGCGAATAAAATCAAAAAATGTAAGAGTTCATCTTAAATAAATATGCAAATTACGCATTGATTGCTTTTCAATCCATTCTTTGAGGTTTATTTTACACACTTAAAACCTAAGCAACAGAAGTTCCTTAATATGCCTGAATATTGCTTAAAACACAAAAGAATAATTTCTTTCATGACACTTGAAAAAATCTATAGCGATTCTAATGAAATTTAGACATTTCGGATAACATAGTATATACATATAACAGTAGGTCCATTGATGATGAAGTGATTATTACTATGGGTTGATATGAGCTTGATTTAAAATTCGTTCCGTCAGGTATATATAATTACATTATATGTAATTTCATATACCTTCATGAAGTAGCAAACTTTGGAAAAAGAATGTGAACATCTTGTTGGACATAGAATTTGAGACGAAATCCAAAAAAATATTATTATTTAATTAATAAAACTAATTGCTATAATTTTTTGCAATCTTCTCTGTAATATTGATTATCGAGTCGGATAATCACAAATATTATGAATTTTTCTCTCATTTTAACTGCCCTTTTCCAAAATGTTAGCACAAAAATTTTCAAAATTTGTATACCATTGCAAAGAGAATAGATTTTTATTATGATAAAATTAGAAGAAATCTGAATTTATATAATATACATGTGGGACCAAATGTATTCACACTTTTTTCTCCCGATTCGCAGGCTTCACTCAATATCCCACAGTTTTATTGAGTTTTTATTTGTCACTTAACTATTACACTAGTATATTCATTTTTCGAGCAGCTACGAGGAACACGTTCGTCACTACTTGATTTCGATTGATCTCACTTATAATCTCGATTGTTTGTTATCGATATCATTGATAACTTTTGATTTATACACCTCTGAACTAGTTCAATACAATCGACCGCATCTCGTCATTCTACTTTCAGCATATTATATGCTTGACCGATATCTCAGCAATATCTTACATCAAAAGTTTCACCATTAATATCAATAATTCTGATAACTCATTATTCCGATCATAGAACGCCCAAGAGAATGGAAAAAATAAGAAAATATAGAAATAGGGAATACAAAATAAAATTTAGTTTAATAAAATTCAGAATAAAATATGAAACAAAGAAATACTTAGAGAGTAAATTTAATGCTGAAATCAAACAAAAATTAAACAATAGACACCAAAATCTGTATTAACGAATAAGAGACGAAAAAAAATTACCAAAGGAAATTAAAAAAATTATGAAACACTATAACGAACATAATTTAAAGTGCATCTATGAAAGTATCATTAAATGTGAAACAAAAGACCAATCCAAAAATAGTTTTAAGTTCAATCATAAATAACCTTTTCATCATAATTGATTATTCAACGTTTTTGGCTCATTAACGATTACATAAACACACAAACTGTGACCATTTTCTATCTATCAGCTAATCAGCGATCTATGTACGACAATATTTTTCTTTACCCCATGCCATCCGAATGCATACGAATTATTAATTAAAAGCTAATGCAACGTTAACTTCAACTTCAAATCATCCAAAAGTCGCCCACAAAATTTGGTCAAAATTTATGGCATACAATGTCTGAACCTTGGTCAACGAAACAAAACTCAACATCAACATGAACATATGTGAAGTCACTCCACATTGCCGCCTCCATTTCTTCTGTTGTAATGACAAAAACAACACGAAACCAAAAACTGGAAAAAATAAAAATTGAAAGAAACTAAATGGCTTTATTTTGTTTAGGGAGCGAGAGAAAGATAGAGAAATGGAGAAGGGGGCAAAAAATAGATACAGCTACCTAAATAAACGTCTCTTAACTTTAGCCAACTACATGAAAAAAAAATAAATAAATAAAACACATAACTAACGTAATATTTGAAACGAATCGACCCCAAAAGTCTACGGAGGATGGGAGTGGAAGTGCCAAAAATGAAGAAGAAAAGCTTTTACCTTCGGAAAAGTCGGAAATTTTGTTCCTTAGCTAATAATTTTAAATTTCAATTTAAAATTTCACAACACTAAATTTAAAATGTCATAGTAATAGACATTTTATGCCTTTTAATTGCTGCCTAATTTACATATCTCGCCATATTTTATGCTATTATTATTAAGTCCATCGGGCAAAACTAACAAAATCTATGCATTTTTTTTTTTCATTTTTATCCACAAATCCTATCATAATTTTGTATTTACGTATTACTTAGCGTCGCACGTGTTTTAAATTGAAAGAAACCATATAGATGCAGATAAGTTAGCCAGAAACTTGTCGCCACTCCTCTTTTCCCGTCTCATTTTTTTTACCATTTCTTGTATTTCTCTGTTAACTTTTCCACCAATTCCCCTCGAAATCATGTCCATTTACCGTAATGACTATTTTACAAGAGAGTAAGAGATCATAAGCTGACTTTTTTTTCTTACGGATGATTGAACTACTGTGTTGGCAAGTTTAAAATCATGGTGTGTGTGTGTGTGTGTGTGTGTCGATTGCTGGTAACTGTTTTTCGACTATTTTACGTTAATTTACGCCAACTTGCTGACTAGCCTTTGTAGCTTTTTTGCTGTTTTGTTGCTTTCGGTTTCATTATGAGAGTTTTTGGAAAATCCAAAAGGAAAAAATAAAAACATATTACAAAAATCATGCAACGGCGCGTTGGCTTGGTTTTCGGTGCCTTTTGTATCACTGACAGTTGCACTGTTTGTCTGTCGGAGAATTGCAACATTCGGTGTGGGGTTTTTGTATCTTACAGATACTTTGCGGTTAATCATAGTTCCATGGTAAGTATTAGCAGCTGCACTGCAAAATTCACACCCCACAAATCGACAGCAGGGAAAGAAGAATTTTGCACAGACTTTTTGTCCACATTGCGTATACTTAATTTGTTTTTGTTTCTCCTTTGCCTCGTGTCTGTTTGAGAACTGATTAAATTTTTGCTTGCGGTTTTCCATTTCACACTTGTTTCGGGGTCTTTCATTTTCGGCTTTTGGCCTTTTTGCTTGGTTTGTCTGTTCGCCGCCTCGTTGAATTTTATGCGATTTTCCCTAATTGGATTTCCCCACCAGCAGTTTTCAATGTTTGTGTTTTGACTTGTTCTGTTTCAGTTCTTCTTCGAATTGACAGATTCTTTTTGTTGTATATTGAGGTTTTCAATAGGATTGCTTGATGAATGTTTCATAAGAGACTTTAATCTTTTTTTTTTTTTTGGTTGGCACGTGTGAGAAAGTTAAATCATATAAACTGCTCTACTTTATATCTATGTGTGTGTGTGTGTGTGTGTAGGTACCATATACCACTTATTATTTCGATTACGTCAATGATTTTCGATTATTTATTATTTTATTTGCAATTAATTCAAGAGCCACTCAAAAATTGAATTTATTTTCATTGCCTCTTCTCCATTCCATGAATACTAAATCAAAAAACGAAACAAAAATTGCTTTGCAATACATTATTTTCATTTCCGATATTTTGTTTTTGTTGTTTTTCTTTATGTTGTTTACAATTGTTTTTTTTTTTCACAACGCTTTCACTTTAAGTTTAAGTTTCGTTTTTTATTGAAGTCATTGCGAGTTTTAAGCAATTAAAAATGCTAAATGTGCAAAGTTAGGTTTTTGTTTAATCCTGATTTATTTACAGTTTCGAATGTTTGTAGAGGCTTATTTCTCCCCTTCAAAAACCGCACAGATTGAAATATACTGAAACTTGAATACCCTTGTGGATTATTTATTTATATTTTTTAGCTCAAAACAGTATAAAATTGAAAAAGTAAACAATTTTTGCACACATTCGTCTTGCATTTTGTAAACAATATTTGAAATATCCATTGCAAACTGCTTGCTAAAGTAAATATTCTCAATTTTTGCAAGGGCATACAAAATAAGGAAGCCTTTTGATTGTGTTTGGTCTTTGCAAACAAAATATACAATATGAAAAATTGCTTAAGCATGCAAAATTATTATAAAAAAAAAACTACATATATGACCAATGACGTGATTACGGCTAAAAAGTTTTGCATACTCTCCCGTCTGATGCCTCCTCCTTGCCTGTTTTATTTTTGAGAGGAGGAGCGGCAAATCTTTTTTTATAAGCAGTTAATAAATTGCCAAACTTTGCATATTTTTGGTGAGCCTGAGATATTTATGATCCTCAGAAGATAATGCTGATGAAATATTATCTAAGCGGAACTTGAAGCATCATTAAAGTGAAATGTGTTTTGGGATTGGCCGAGTATTGAACTCAAAGGATAATGACTGTTAATTAAGATTGTATAACTTTATTACCGAATAATATAACTAGCAAGTAGATAAATTAAAATTAAAAATGAAAAACTTAACAATGAGTGAATGAAAAAATTTAATTTTTACATTGATAATGGATTACCAACTAAATTAAAGTTATCAAAGCTTAATAATTTTCTAAAATATACAAGAAATGCCAAAGAACAGCAAAATATTCCCATAAATCTCAACTTCATAAATTTAAAGTTAAAATAATGTCTTTTAATCGGCATTAAAATCACGATATCGGTTAGATATTGGCCTTATTTAAGGATTGTTAGGCAGAATATACAAATTCTTTTCTTATTTTTGGCAATAATTTTTGACTGATTTTCATTAATGTTCTCACTTTTACATTGGATCTTCTGTGATCTAATATGATCTTCAGGCCCCGCACAGGCTCAATCCAGCTTTGTGTAAAAGATATTCAAGTTTACTTCAACGATCAAAACTGATTGGCTTTACTATTAGTAAAGCGAGATGAGAGAGTAATAATCCAGCTAGAAATTCCTAGATGAATTCCCTAATAATGACCAATGTTCTGAGAGAACTTTCCAATGTTTTAATCTATGCACATCAAATTGTTACCATGTTCTTATTTACACGGCTCTAAAAGACTGTCAAAGATGAATTCTACAGATTTGCATAAGTTATGTTTGTTGGCCTAATTTTTAAAGTTATGACTAGAGAAACAAGCCAACAAATTATAAGTTAGTTGTTTTGAAGCCTCAAACTATCAAATCGTATACTAAATATACATATGGGTTTTTTTTTTCACAGGAAACTACGAAAAAATGCAAAGAAACCAAAACCCTCTTTACTCTGAATTATAAATAGTTACCGCAATGCCCTCCAAAACTCGATAAATTTATCTAATAGATTGTGTAATATGTTTATTACTCTAGATTTGTATGCGTTTACCCCATTGATAGTGAATTCTTTTGGGTCTTATCAGACGTTCGCCTAGCATGTGAATCACAAAAACTCCCCCAAAAAAGAAAAATTTGTACTGATTGGGTAAAAATAATATTCTGTGGATTTAGCCTATCAGTCAGAGATAACATAAAAAGCGGTAGACATATAATAGATTTAATGTTTATATTTGATCAAAAGTCGGCCATCAGATCACTGAAATAATTAACTTGTTCTACGGAATGTGAGAAGTAGGTCACTTTTGGGTGTAGTTGATTTATAAGAAATGCTGATTAATAACTTTTCCTAATATTTACTTGCCTTTTTTTTTTTTTTTGCAGAAATCTATATGCTCTACGTTGGCATAGAAGGGGATACTGACTAATAGCAACAATTTACAACAATTGGAAAACAATTTTTTTGTTTTTCCCCATAAACCTAATGACTTAAGGTTTTTTATATTTTTTGCATTTTTTCGTCTAATATTTCCGCCACATTTACCATAAATTTTCCTTGTTATTTCGTTCACTTTTTTCTGCTTTCATTGGAATGCAAATTCCAGTTGCATTTGAAGCGTATGAAATTGCGCGATAAAAAAGCATAATCAAACAGCTGTAGATACTTCTCGTTGTAGTATATTACTCATGAAAATCTGTATTTCTGATTCCTCCATAACAAATTGCAAATGGTTTGAATAAAACATTTATATGAAACTTATTTCTATGATGCGGCGCAATAAGTTTGATGACCAGAAGGCGGATTATGTTTTGAAGTTTCGCAGATATCATTTACATTCGTATAATCCAGTGACTGGTTGGCACAGCTTTTGATAAGTCATTAAAAAACAGACTTTAAAATGAAATGTAATCAGGATTTTTGTTATTCGTGAACATTCTGTTGCATACAGTCTGAAGTTAACCATTGGAAGAGTTGCGACGTTTGTATTTTAAGTCGCATTTTAGTATTTAAGCTACAATTGCTTAATACCATCAATTGTATAGTGAATTTTCATAAACTTTGATTAGATTTTAGTGGCAATATTTGCATGGTATAAATCCCGTATGAAAATAAAGCAGATTTTCTATAGTTTGCATAAGTGAAATACATAAATTCCATCAAACAACGGAATCAATTGATTATTGAGATTCATACAAAATTTATGTGGCTGCGATTTGGCAAGAAATATTACCATAATTTGTAGGTAAGACATTGCATTGAAGTTTTATTGCAAATAATCGTATCTAAGTCGAACTCGGAAAAAGGTATGCCAATATATTTAAAAAGAACATAGTGTGGCTGCATGTTTATAATAAAATTTTTACCAAAGTGCCTAAGTAAAATCCAAAATACGAGTAAAGCATTCAATGCAAGGGCAATCATTTTATGCGATAATCCATAATCTCCCATTAATGAAGAATATACATAACAACCTTGTTTCTCACTCATATTTCCAATTTCAATGCAAATTTTTGAAAGTGTGGCTTCAATTTTCTATGCATTGTAAACCAAAACGCTTTCAATGGCCTTAAAGAAGTCTCACATGGTTGCAATAAGCATTAATGTCAAATTCAATAAGGCGATAAGAATATAAAGAACCTCGTATCGTATCGTATCGATGATGAGTGTCTACTACAACAATAACCTTGTTGCGCACTCAAATTGCAAATTTTTGTAATCGAAATCAATTTGAAAATTATGTATGTACACACAGAACTGTAAAAGGAAACAATGACGATGAATTTGACGACGACAACGACAACGACGACGCCGATACGTGAACGTTTCATTTTCATGATGCGTGAAAGTCAACCTCAACCTTGTGGTATCTAGGAAGCAAAATAAATCAGAGTGAAATGTGTAAACACAATAATGCGAGTATGTACAAGCAAGTATGTGTACATACAATAAAATAAAACGGAATACGTTTAAATAACGACGCATTCAATAAGCCACTTTTCATGCTTGCCGCGATTTTTTGCAACAAGAAACAGCAAACAAAAATAAAGAAACAGTTGATTTTGAGTTATCTAAGATTTGGCACTTTGTATCTACTCCTCTGCCTTAAACATACTCTAACATAAGGATAGTTGACTTTTAGATTGAAGTAGAAACGATGAAGACATTTGCGATTGACTAAAAGCTAATTTTTAGCTCTACAGAAACAGCTAAAAAAAAAGGACATTAAAGATCATTTAAAGACGTTCCTTGGAATAAATGCAATTGCTGCTTAGAGAGGGCATTTTCACTTCGACGTGTTAATAGTTTAACTCACGGTGTTTCTGTTTCTTTAATTGTATTTTATGTAAAGGCTTCCATGTCAAGTTTGTTGAGCTTGTTGTTTGGCAAGGTTATTGCACACGAGAAGTGCTCGTAAAAACACCGCAAAAGAATTATTTGTTAAATAAAAAACAAAACAAAAAAATACGATAATTAAATATTTGATATGTCAGCAGCAGTCGGCAAGCTACAAACAGAAAGCAACAAACCACAAACAAAACAAAATAAAAAGAGAGTTGAAGGCAAAATTGCAATGGCAACAAAAGCCGCACCCCCTAACCACCATCGTCATCATATCATATCAACCTAATATTTCCGCTAATTCTCACCTAAAGATTTATCACTTAGTCAGTTAGTTACTTAGTTGGTGAGACTTTCCTTTGGGCTGTACAATTACTATCTCAAAACATATTGTGAGACAATGAGCAGACAAAAGCAAAATGATTTTCATTACTTGCCATAACCAATTGCAATAATAAATATGTATTTAATGTGAATAATCAAGTTATGTCTAGCACCCGTTTTCAATATGCAAACCAGAATATGCGGAAATTAAAGCAAAAGTTGTAGTAAAAACAGGTGCCCTCGTTAAGGAGCAACAATTTTTTTTTAAATGGTTCGGAAATCCATTGAACTCACAATCAAACAGAAAGAAAACTATTTCTAACTATATATTTAGGTCAATTGATTATGCAAAAGTCTAAAAGAAAGACTAATTTCTGCAAGGGAATTTATCTTTTTTGTATGTTTCTTTATTCTAATAATTCTAAAAATATTCTATATAATAATATTCTATATAATTCTAGGAGTGAAACCAAATAGATAATTCAATAAAATCTTAGTATAACAAAAATTTTATTCAATCAAATAAAGCTCAAAGATAGAGAAAAGAAAGATTAAAGATGGTCAGTGTTGGTAAGCAATGAAACAAATTGATGATATCCTGTGTAAAAATTGTTTTAAAAGCCGAAAAACCTCTTAAAATTTTTATGTACATAAGTAACTAAAAAAATTAACTGCTTGTTTAATTGAGTTGGTCAAAAATATATGCAGACTACCGTTACTAGTAACTATTTTTTTTTTGTCATTCTGTTAACTCATAAAAGTCTCCAGAAGATATTTCTTGTAGTAAAAAAACAAAAATAGAGAAAAAATATTATAATTTATCTCTATTATTATTTGTGGCTTTTGTTACTTGGTTACAGTATGCAATATTCTCGCCATTGTGAGAACTGAAAAGCAAGAATTCAAACAATGCCCCAGCATCTCCAGAAAATACCAAGCAAAGACCGTCCATCGCCCCTCCATCACACGCATTTTTGTGTGCTACTCATGACGCACAGAAAACACGAAAATTTATTATCATGTAAAACTTTTCCATACCCTTTAGCTTCAAAAAAAGTTACGAAAAGGGTATATTAGGTACGTACTACGTATTAAAGAGAATTGGTTATGAGTCGGTGCAAGCTTTCTTTAGAGGTCTGCCACGCCTTCTTCACATAAATCACATGCTCAGTATTTAAATAATAGATTGTTCTATTAATTGAAATAATTTTATAAAAATGATATTGAAACCAAATGACAAGAATGATTAAATACTCTTTATTGAGAAGACATGCGTTCATTATTTCTGCGAAATAAAGCATCAAATTCAATTAAAAATTGCTTACGCCCCTCAGTTTATAACGAGGTATATCAAAGTCTAGACTGAAGTATACTCTGATATTGCAACAATGTGAACAACAAGCCACTGTGTGCAGCAGCAGCTGGCAATTTGTTCTAGTTGATAATTTATTTGAATATTTGGCATAATTACACCCAACAAAAGAATGCAAAATGTTGCTGCAATGTATGTAAATTGCATGTAAACTTGTATTCTGTGCGATATAAAAACGTCAACACAAAAAAACTGGTCAAGAGATAGACAGAGAAAGATAGAGAGAAAAAGGTAGCTGGGAATTCAAGTTGACATTGAGTTTGAGTTAATCACAAGCTGAAAAAGTGCACAACACAAAAAATAAGAAATCTAAAACTACAGATTTGAAATGAAAAATGATTGTCGCTAATTGGAGACCCGCCGATTCTTTGTTCTTACTTTTTAAGCCATAGAGTGAAGATAAATGATATGCTTAACATTGAATTGACTTGGCCAATCGATTGAACAACCAAAAGACCGACCGACTAAAGTCGTTAAAATCAGTCGTTTAACTCGGCAAGTGAGTGGTCTCAACTTCTATAATTTTGCGTACATCATGCATAGACGACTAGAATAATAGAGAGAACGAGGAATATGGGAGGGAAGTCTTATAACACGCCCGTTGTGCGTTTCGAATCAGAACGGCCCCAACATATCGTACAATTCCTCCATTCCATTCCACCACTCCTCACTCCAAAACAGTAGCGGTGGCATCATTAATCAAAAGGCACTCACTTGAGGCCCATGCGAGTTTAGTTGTTGGAAGATTTGCGGTCGTCGTTCTTGTATGAATTATAAAGCTCACATATTAGTTACACTTTAGCAAGAGGCAACCAAGAAGGGGCGCTTTCGTTACTATATATATTTAGGGCTATTAGCGATGATGCAAAGCACTTTTTAAACTTCATGATGATGATGCTAATGATGATGATGATGATGATGATGATGATGATGATGATGATGATGATGATGATGATGATGATGATGATAATGATGGGTTACTTGTAGACACCCAGGGTCAAGGTTAAGTGCTTTGTTGAGGTGTGTTCTCTATAGCTCGGAGATTAGACTTAAGCCCAAACTCACCTAATAGAATTCTTCATAGACTTATGACTTAGTCTGCAGTCTTCTTAATATTGTTTGACATTTTCGCATGAAATCCTTACGTTTTTGAATAAATTTGTTTTGCAAATGGAGCTTGGTATATGGAAAAATAAGAAAACGGCAAATTTTCTTTCAGCAAATTTATGTAAATTTTTATTTATTAAATAAACACGCAAAGTGCGTGTCATCAGTTGTTGTTACAGCGTACAAGTGGGCGAGCCTTATGTTGTGGTGGCTTGTAGGGTGATTGCTGCAGGGTAGGGAGGGGCTAGGAGGTTCAATGTACGGCGTTAACTGCGACGAGGACAACAGCAGCGACAATGGTTGAATGTTGATTGGCAATTTGTTCAAGTCACTCTATGTAGTAGTTAGTTAGTTACTCGATTTAGGGGACTCTCTCCTCACCGAGCTAACCACTTTCTTCGTCTATCATCTTTGGGTGCTAACGAACTTGAGGTTAAACTTGCTCTATTTATTACAACGTAGAGGAAATTCGAATGGTGGGGAGAGAGGTATGACGACAGTAAAGTGCGTCATAAGGCGCATTGATTTAAATTGAATTATTATTATCACTTGTTTAAGTGATAGTAGAAAAAATATTCAAATTGAGATAGATAGGGACACATTTTTATGCAAGTTAGTTACGTTCACAATTAAATTAAATACTCTTTTGATTTTTATTTATTTGATAGATTTTGATAGCTAACAATAACTTTGACTTCACTTTAAGTGAAGGTTGTACTTGACATTTGATTAGAAGATTAGAGATTAAAGATGATTAGTGCCAATACTCAAATTCTTAAGCAACGTTCATTTTTTTTCCTAAAAAATGATCTTTAAAGACCAAAACAATTAGAAATTATTTTATTCAAGAAGCACCAAGTTCTATTTTCATTTTGTGATTGATTTGCTTCGACCTGGACCTGGACGATGGACATTTAACCTGCTTAGGTTGCATATATTTGAAGAAGGTTGAATCTTTGAAACTCTCAAATTGATAACAAATCTACAAAGCCGATCAGCATAGAACTAACTCCAATATGCGTATGCATTTGCTTAGATTTTGTTCATTTTTCACATTTCGTTCACTTATTCATTATATTCTTTTTCCGCTTAACTTTTGTAAGGTCAGCCACAGTATCTATATTCATTATATACACATTATTCTTTATCTTTGTTTAATTTATTTTGTATTTTGGTTACCTGAATTCCTAATTCGATCAAAACTTCATTACAAAAAATCAAATGTCCTCATATAAACAGAATTTTTAACCGCATTTGATTCTATTTAAAAAATAAATATTCTCATGTTTACCCAAGTGGAATCAACAACTTATGACTACACCCAAGGGAGACGACTTTATGTCGAGCTCTTTACTTTATAAAGTTTTAATGACGCATTGCGTATTTCTCGTTCATGACCCCACCTAACCCCCCGCCCCACCACGCCCCGCCACAACTTCTTCCAACAGATGGCTGTCATCAAGGTCTGCCTATGTTAACCGTTTTTCTTTGCCATTGCTCATTTTGTAATTTACAAAACTAAACTAAAGTTGGTTTAATGCCCTATCATATTACCACTTGAGAGACATTTAGTTAGTCCGACAACCAAACACACACACACACACACACACACACACACACTCCATGAAGTAACTGAGTCTATCAATTATAGCAGTGAGGTAAATCAACTGAGCATGAAATTAGCTGCGTGAGCCAGACAAAACCCTAAGCCCGAACCTAACCCGACCCCTCTTGTATTCATTTTCCAACCCTGACTTTTACTTTGGGTTATTATTGTCAATATCATGTACTTACTTTTCTTTTATTCTTTATTTCTTTCTTTTTATTTCTTTCATTCATTCTTTCTTTATTAATTTATGCATTTTCGTTGATTGTCTTGCGTTACAGTTGACAGGTTTTCATGCCATTTCCTTTAGTCGTTCTGGGTGGGTGTTTAGTTGCTGTTGGTTCAGGTAGAATAGTCACTATAATTTATTATATGACTTGTCTCTTACATGGTAATGAGTTGTAATACTCACGACATTGATTAATTTTAATGGCCTCGTTGGCAAACACAAATACTTGATTAATAATCACATTGTAATATTCTGTCTGGCATTTATCTAATATTTGTTTTTTTTTTTTTTGCAGACGTCTTGAAGAAATTGCACAAGAATCATCAACATTTCTGTTTTGAAGGTAAGTTGAACTGCCAAAGTTTCGGGTTACCCCAAAAAAAAAAAAGAATACATACAAAAATTATAATTAATTGTATTTTGTACGAAGGCGTATCGAATGGCAATGAGATTTTAGTTCTTATGCAAGAAATGGTCAAATCAAAAAGTTAAAGGTCATTAGACTTTTGGTCAACAACAAACATTAAAATGAGAATCAAGAGAAGGCTCGATAAAAAACCGAATTCGATTACGAAAATAGCATTAAGTTTTGAGATGTAGAAATATATAAGATATTTTCGAAAGAATGAATCGAATATGAAAGTTGGGGGACCTAGTGTATATTTGTTTCCTTAATTAGTTACAAAATTCAAAACAAGTTATTAGATAAAAGGATTCACTCACTCTCATGTGAGTGAAAATATTACAAAAGTAACGTTTATGTAATAAGTGTTCCACTGTGATAAAAAGCAGAGGCTTACTTTATAATTTTTCCACAAATAACTTAACGTCGTGTGTCGCCATTTGTCTAATTAGAATACATAAACAAATACAAATTATCGATAAAAAATACCACAACTCCCTTTTGCTATATATTCTACCCATTTACTATTCCGAACGTTATCTTTTGACTCAATGTTCCACTAACCTACTGCCATCGTCTCTTGATTGATGATGTTGGCCACTTAAAATGCTGCACCTTATCCTCTACCTGTCTCCTCTACCCAAAAACATTGAATGCAATAAACTTGCAACACCCTCGCTAGAATCGTAAATACTTTTAGACCATAAAACAATACAAAAGATCGAGTACTTAACCGAGCCACAGTGGTTCAGTGACATAAATTAAATCAACAATTTCCACACAAATGCATAATGTGCAACTGCAACTTATCAATATCAGAACAAATGAAAAAAAAAACTCAGTCTTTTAGATATTACCGACGGCAATGTTTCTTTTGAGTCAACAACTCGCTGCTGACCCAATTCCATAGACGTCGCGACTCTCTCTCTTATCAGTTATGAGTGGAATGGTGTCCAATGATAAAACAACTTCCATACAAAAATCAAAGCGCAATGCAAATGTAATGAAAAAAATTGTCTGCTCTTTTAGTAGTTGGATTGAAAGTGTAATAACCTCAACTTTACCAGAAGCTTCCTGCCTGTGATAAAGCACAAAAACCAACAACAAAAGCAATGGCAATGCTCTCCAATATGTGTCAACTTATTGTCTACCAACTTTATGCATAGTAAAACTCCCTCGCAACGTATTTCTATGGCTGCCCTGTCATTGAGCCTTTCCTCTATTGTTGTTGTGAGGGTCTTCCCTACGCCATGAGAGGGCTTTAAAAGTTTTCCTTGTCATTTATAAACATGTATAGGAATTTGGGTATATATTTTGTGTAATTAAACTTTATCTTCATATATAGTCAGTCGGTTGGAAATGGAAAAGTAAGCTTATTATTTGAAATGAAGCGAATTTTTCTCACTTTGGCGCGTCAAAAAGGAAAAGCCGTGTGGCACGTATGATTATGGCTCTGCCACACCACATGTGGTCCCCCCCTAAACAATACACACTGAAAACCATATCCAAAACAGATGAGCCTTCTTTTTTTCTCTCTCTCTTTTCTCTTTCTCATTTCCTATATATGTATGTTTTATGTATTTAGTTGTTGTTGTTGTTTCTTTTGTTATTCTACACAATTCGCGCGCGTAACCTGTCAAGAATTTCAATGAGTTCGTTTCCCTTTCGGTAGTCAGTTTTGGTTTAGAATCAGCCAAACAGAAAAAGATATGTTCAAGCAGAACCAGTTGGCTTAGTTACTCATAGATACATATATGCCATAGAGTAGTGTGATTCAAAATACAAAACCAATTCGTGCACAATGGTGAAAAAACATTTCAAAGTGAAATGAGCCTTAAAATGAGAATATAAATATTCTCTAGAATGAATAAAACAAAACCAAATAAATTTGATTTTCGGATGCTGCTATCAGTAAATTTAAATTTGATCTTGATTGTTTAGAGATAACCATCTATGGATGATTATTGAGCCAGAGCATATGGAAATTATCATGAGAAATTATTGCTTTAAACTAAGAAAAATTTAAAATTCAAATTATCTTCTTAAACTTTTTGCATATATAGAGAAATAATGAAAAGAATATTTGCCAATAACATAACTGAAAAAATTGCAAAAAGACTTTTTATTTGAAATTTTAACTTTAATGGAAATTTTTATTTGAAAAGTTTGTCGAACAGTTTTTAAAGTGTAGTGAAATTTTAAGCATCTGCAGAAAAAATCAAAGGAAGGGGCAAACTCGTTAGCCAAATGACGTTAGTTTAGCTTAGCCAAAAGCAATAAATAAACCATTTTCCCCTTATAAGGTTAATTGTTATTTAGTGCGACTGTCCAATAGACGCCTAACACCTGTTATTTTTGGTCGATTTCTTATGAATAAACAAAACAGATTAGTTTAAAGTTTAAGCCCCAAAAATTGTTTTTGTTTTTTAGTTGCTGACATTGTGGCCCTGCAGTTGTATTGCCTTAGCCTTTCCCTCTCTCTCCTTCGGCAAGGTTTTATGTGGCCAATTACATGCAACACTGGGCACAAGACCAATGACTGCAAATATCACATCAATCACATGCTACACTCTTCGCATCATGTTGCACATAAACTCATCTATGTATACTCCCATTCACCGAATATAACGCATTTATTCATTCGCTAGAAGGCATCTCACATGGCATAGTCATAGAGTCAGAGTCCGAGTCCGAGTCAGAGACGGAGTCGTCTATCATTAAATTGTCGTAAATCACAAGTAATTGACATTATACAACAAGCTAACTCCGAACAGGCAAATGAGCAACAATTACCTCAAAGACAACAAACATTTTTTTCTTCTTCTACTACACGTAGCAACAATTAAAGCTTGAACTAAACATATGAAGATGGCTATGTGTGAGAGAAGCCAGAGAGCTAAAGGGTCAAAAGTTATTTTTGTATGTAACGACATTAACATACCCTTACTTACATTTAGCTTCTTTTTAATACCTTAACTAATTACTCAATCCAATTTCAATGAAACTGAATCTGCATTGCTGCAATTCTTGTCGAATTATTTTAAAATAAAAATTTTACCACTGATTCTTTTATGCTTAATTTGTTGACTAATTTAATAAAGATCAAAAAGTGTTTAAACTTTAAAGTCAAGGTACTAAAAGTAGAAAAAAGTGAACACACAAATCTATAAAATATTTACCAAAATACTGTCAAGATTGTGACAACATAGAAAACGAAAGTAAAGTTTGAGTTACTAGAAGGAGAAGTAATGTATAAAATTAATTGTTTTTACTATATTACTGCTGAAGAATGTGAACTAAACATTTGTAATGTCACAATTAAACAAAGCTGGAGAAATGATTGAAAAATATATTTCTTATAACATATGAATACATATCTTATATAACTTTCCTAGACTAAACTTTGTTTAATTTACAGATATTGACTATTATCCACTCATATTTCTGTCTGCACCCTCATAAATGGTGCAATGTGGTAACTTGCTTTGCAATCATTCTCATTAGATATGCCCACTTAATGACTGAAGAAGCAATGACCGCTTCTGGTTCGTTAATTCTTTTATACAGAAGTTATTTAAGTAATGTCTATGCATGACAGACTCATGGAATGGAAAGGGTATAGATGTTTATGTAAATATCCGCAAAAATTTATTCAAATTTTCTAGCTTTTTTTTGCACGTTTTGTTTAAGATATGGCGTTACTTTTCATTAATTTTGCAATTTCCTTTTTAATATGCATAAATATAAATGAACCATACATAAATTTTAGATTTCGTATTGATGAATGACGCATTTTAATTTATTTATTTTGCAATTGATGACTAAATATAATCATTTTAAAGAACCTTGACCACTTATTCGATAGTGAGGTAAGACCTTCGACTTGTTGGGTGATTTGCAACGTCATTTTTGGCCGATGCATTGTCTTTTAGCAAACTATTAGCTAACGAATTGCATTGCAAAGATATCTATATATTTGCAGTTTATTTATAATTATCTTCTTGGCCCGAAAAAGTTACGTCAGTTTTCCCTCCGCTTCGCCCATTTTCCCCTTTACCTTTCAATTCACACAAAAGTATTTTCTATATAGAATTACGCGGGGCGTGTATTTACATTCCGTTTCGTAATCTTGCCAGATAAAAAAGAAGACAACAAAGCAACAAAAAGATGAGCACAAGTGAAGGGTGATGGGTGGGTGAAGGGAAATGCATTCTGCCACTTGCCTTTTGTTGCAGTCTGTCAGTCTAAATTTATATATGTATATGTGTACCCAAGTTGCATTTCGTATCAAAATCTATGCCAAATTGCATTAGATATTCAAAGTGATTTAGACTAAAGATCTTGACAATTTTGCTGGCTATTCAAAAACGTTTTGTTTCCCTTCAACCTAGATACATTCTGTCTCCCTTTATATTTCTCACTCACTCTCTCTCTATACATACAATTTGTTTCGCTTGAGTGAGTCCATAACCAGATCTTAATAGATCTATCCCTCTCCATCTCTACTCGTCATCTATTACAACTTGTAATTTATGCAAATTCTAATTTTCAACACGCTTCAGCAACTCGAAAATGTTTTCGTCTTTCCTTCTATTACTTTTTTTTGTTGTTCTCAACTTTTTTTTAGTTGTCTCCATAAACATATCATTCTTGTGTTTTTATGGTTTTTTAACCAGAAACTGTATTTGATTGGGACCAAGGATCGTAAAATAACAAGAAGAAGAAACAGAGTCTGTCTGCTTCTCGCGCAGTGAAGTCCAGCCAGGAATTTAATTATACAGAGCATAAAAATTAAGCAACATAAACTGCCAGAGAACAGAGAGCAGAGAGCATAAACCAGGCAACATAGCACAGAACAGAACTAATTAACATTCCCAAGCTTCCCAACCTCCGCAGACTTTCAGTATAGTTTCATGGAGTTTAAAAATTAAAGTTGGTCGATTGCACATTTGTGTGTGTATGTGTTTATGTGTGTAATGAGTGTGTGTATACAAACAGGCGGCACTGTGAAATATATGGCAGGCGGTCATCCGCAGAACCCAAAACATAGATTCTAGGCGGCGCATATGCTGCACAATGGGATAAATATCGAACTTAGGTCATGAGAAAATTCAAATTTCTACTGTTTTATGGATACTTTAACTCTTTAACATGATCTTACATCATTAAAAATCATAACAAGCTAATTCAAGTAGGTTGATTAGTATTTAAATGGAAATTCCATTAAATCCTAGAACTTAAAACATATTACCAGCTGTTAAACAATTTAATTTTTTTGATCACTTTTGATCTAAAATCTTAAGATTCCTTGGCTTAAAAAGATAATAGCGAACCTTTATTATAATCTGATTATAATAGTTCAATATCTTAGTAAAAGATCTAAATTTGCATTAGATTTAAAAAATAAACTTAATTGTAGCATTAATTATTCATAGATCGAAGAATAAATAAATCATTAAATGATTTATTTTAAATCTGTTGAGAGATTTATGTAAAATGGAAAAACTTTTTTCAGATATTAGCTAATTTTCTTAAACTTATTCGATTTAAAAGTTGAAAAAACATCTATTTTATGTATGTATGTATCTATAGCTGCCCCTTCATTTTACTTGTTATCGATTTCTAGTCACGCTGCGATAAGTCACATTGCCACGTTCTCATCTCTAATTTGGTCATGGTTTAACGGCTCTTTTCTTCGTTTCAAAACTTCCCACTACATGGCAGGAACCCCAATGAAATTTTAAAAATTCTAATGGGACTCTTTCACTCTTTTTTTCCCCCACTTTTTTTCGACCCTTTGACAACTAACTACTTTTTTTTTTTTGTTAGGTTTGCTTATGCTTCATTTGTTCTGTTTTATTCAATTTATGCTTTGTTTTGGTGTTTTACAATTTTAGTTCTTTTTTTGGTATTTCGGAAGTTGTTTTGTTAATTTATGACTTGTAGTAGGTACATATGTTTGCTGCATGTTTTTTGTTGTGTTTGAGTCTGTGTGTGTGTGTGTGTGTGTGTCTCTCCCCTCTATTGACAGGAAATGCAATTAGTTTTTATTCATTCTTATGGTTATTCTCATTTGGGCTTCGCTCATGCATTCTTTCTCCCTTCCAAATTTTTAGAGAAGTGTCATAAATTGGCCGTGTACCCTAGTATTCATTGGGGTTTCATGGAGTATTGTGGTAAGATCGGGAAACTATGTATAAAAGCTTTGGAAAAGGAAATATGAAATGATTTTTCACCTAATCAGAGGGTATCTTCTAGTCCAACTTAACTTAACTTTAGCAGTTCAGAAATTATGTTTATGTTTCGGTCGTGGTGTGTGGGCTGTCTTTCTCCCCATCTCCACCTCTCCCCCTCTCACATTATTCCAAAAGCCCATCCCCATCTTTGTTTCGCTCCCCCTCCCCTTCTGTTTGGAACTTCCCTATAAGTGTTTGACCCACATGTTTTTATCTTTTTGGTCATTTAAGTGCTTCTTGTGTAAAAATTGTTTATGGCATTTTTGACAAATTTGTTTGAAAATTTACAACTCGTTTTTGGTGATAGATTGAAGTATGTATCAATTGATGATGCAGTTGGGAACCCTCCTCCGACAAAAATGTGTGGTTCAGAAAAACCAGATGTTTGGTTTGAGAAAATGATGTACGAAATTGCTTTATTTTACATTGACACGTGTCTTCCCCTCTCACTCTCACACTCTCTCTGTATCTCTCTTTCGCCTTTGGCTCTTGTGAATTTTCGCTAAAAATAATCAAAAATTGTTTCATCTTACGCCTTGATTAAAACACATAGAGAGACAGAGATAGAACTATTGGCAGGAATTGGCGCGTGAAAATTATTTTGTTTGATTTTTCATTTTGTTTTGTGTTTTGTGTTGTATTTGCCAATTGGAAAGCGTTAATTAGCGAATAAATATGAGTAACGAAACAAAAAGAAGCATCATGCAGTAAGCAGAAGAAAATTTCTCTATGTTGAAAATAAAACAAAGTAAATTATAAATCGAGTGAAGATGGACACGTACGTGCCAAACACACTTCGATCATATCGATTTCACTGTGAAAAACTCGTTCAAGCATGTATTGCAGCCGTTGCTGCTGCTGCAGCAGTCGCTTTTCATTTTCATTTTCAGTTTTGTAATGACAATTTGAGTCAACAGGGGGCGCCACATTCACACACACACACATGCCACATACTGTTCCCATTTGTTTGCCTGGCTGGCTTCTGCTAGTGCGTTCTAGATAGTTGCAATACATTTATTATACGAAAATCTCATAAATTCCTTTCACGTTCTTTTCTCTCTTTCTCCCAATCTTTCACTATTTCTCTCTCTCTCTCTCTCTCTCTCTGGTGCTAGACTAAACATAACTTGGTCACTGGGTCGATTGTCGTTTTGTCTGGGGGCCACACGATCTGATCTGATCTAATCTCAACTGAACTGAAGTATTCTTCTGTTTGCTTATTTCCCTGCTGTTTCTTGTTTGGGTTTTCAAGTATTTTCCATTTCTCTCTTCTTGGCCAATTTGTATTTATTTACTTATGAATAATTTTCTTGGCATTTTTATAGTCTTAATCAGTTGGATATCGCAACAGGTGGAAGTCATTCAAAATAGGAGAGTTTTTCTATATCTTACCCAATGGATTGATCGATATTTGTAAATATCAATGGATATTAATGGATATTTACAAATGTCTATCTAAAATTGTTTTCATCGATCGTTGAGCGAGTTTGAATTAGCAATTCACTTTGTTCGAATTTGAAATTCAAATTTTAGACAACATTTTGCATTGTAAATGCATAAAGTCAGCTAGAAAATGGTTCATTCTTTTCCTATTGGGTTTTGTTTTGCTTTGGTCATCTGGATCTAATATGTATTACAAATTTCCTTAAACTTAAAAATTCAATCATATAAAATTACCATTGAAATCAACCTCAAAATGACCTACCTTTCGTTGCCTTGTTGCGACGTATCTACTGCACACAATTATCTATGCCTTCGATATTGAAAAGCCTATTGGGGAGTCTATAATCAAGCGCAGAGCATAACTTATCGTAGGTCAAAAAATCATCCAACAACTGCAACAAAATTGCTGCTGGTGAGTAAAATGAAGTGAGCTCCTTGTTCGACTTTTTGTCTTCAAGTCTCGCTCCACACTATGATTAAGCAGGCAAAGCCAAATGGCTGCATGATGCAGTCCATTGCAGTCCATTTGATGCTGGTCAATGGTCAATACAAAAACAAAAAGATAAAGAAAATAGTTGATTGGTTTGTTGTTGGTTGGTTGGTTGGTTAAATCTGGTCTATGGTATATTAAAAGAGAGAAAAATTGATAGGAAATTGGGTTGCAGTTCATTGACTTGAAGTTGGTTTTGATGCAACAGCTTGATTGAAATAATTAAATGCAACTCTCTTGATATTGACTCTGTTTTGATCTACCAATCTGTCAGTTATGAGATGATGTAAGTTTGACTGATTGACAATGACAGTTTTAATAATTGATTAAGTCTGCGTCACACACACACACACACACACACACAGTCACACAGACAATTGCTTACCAACAAACCATCAATCAATGTTGGTTTTCATTTCATTTTGTTGCATTGCTTTTGTTTACTTTGAGAAAGAAATGCAAGGGGCGTGGCAGTTGAAAAGTGAAAACATTTGTCGCTTTCAATGGAAATGAAATTGGAAAATGTGTTAAAAATCACTTTTTTACACTCCATTCAATGCGTAGCGAAAAAAAATCTTTGAGATACTTTCTGTCAGCCATAAGCTATAGAGCTACAGCTAAAGTCTCCCATCAGATACATTTGCAGATACAGTCCACAAAGCGGCAGAAAACCAACAGCAACAGACACTGACAGCTGTCAACGCGTAACTTTGTATTTGGTTTTTGTCGTTTTTTGCAAGTGACCAGAAAACACAAATTTATTGCATGCCAAAATGAAACAGAAGCAAAACCGAAACCGAAACAAACAAAAAAACAAAAAACAGATATAAAGAAAATGCCAAAGTTCTTATAAATAGCCAAGACGACCCTGGCTGCCCTTAAAATGCCGGCAATACGCTCTGTTTAGCTACGGATGTTTGTCTCTTTCCTCGGTGTGTTTGAGGAAAGTTATGCGGCCAGACAGACGTTCAGGCAGACGGATGGATAAATAGATAGATAGATAGATAGATACATAGCTAGGTGGATAGGAGCTGTCACTATGCAGGAAATGGGCGGAAGTTTTAGTTAGTTGAAACAAAAAAACGGGATAATCGATAGAAAACAGCTAGAAAAATGTATCTAGATCATTGGTAAAGGCAAATTTTATAGGTCGAATCAAAACAGAAGCTAAATTTAAATAACTTGTAAATTATATGCCCACTAAAGTATGCCTCGGAATTCTTGAAACAACATAAACTCTTTAAGGAACACAAACTTTTATGCCAACATTAATTTGTAATAAAAAATAAGTAAAAACGTCATAAACATTTTCATTCAACAAATTGTTTTTCTATATTTACGAGTTTTTGTTTTTTGGTTAATAATAGTTTTTACAACTTTATTTTCATTACAGGTAAGCTATTGGGAAAATTCTCTTGGTACTTTTTCATACCTAAAATGCATTTGGCTTATTTAATGGCAGTTTATTATCAGGTATCCGCATATTTTGCAGCCAACTCACTATGAAAAGGGGTCATACCTCTAAAATGGACCATTAATTCTTCTTCCCGTAACCCTCAAGACAACTCAAATGTAACCAAATTACTCGGGCAGAAATAGACGAAGAAACAGAATCCATAGAACGCAAAAACAGCAACAAAAGTTATTTTTTTATATTGTTTTTGTTTTACGTTTTTAATTAAAAACCAAACAGAGGAAACCGAAGCTGAAGACCAAACAGAAGTTTTTCCAGTTACAAAATGACGAAGACGATGACGATGACGACGACGACGACGAGTATTAATTAACAACTTCCTCTCTTGACCATCGCTTGAGTTGGTATTTTTAATTTTCGTTTTTTTTTTTATTGTCTTGCAAATGGCCAGAATAATTATGATTATCATTATGAGTTTTTATTTTCGTATTGTATTCTCGGCACATTTGACCCAAATCAGCAGCAGCAACAGCAACAGCTGACAAGAGTGACCCATTTACGAAGGCCCATATGAAAAAGAACTGCCAAAAAAAAGCAACAACCAATTTATTTTGTTTTGTTTTAATGATTTGTGTACATGGGTGAATAAACAAATGAAATAAATTTTTAAGGAATATCTGGCATTTGGCGAGGCAGGCAATAATTTGTTTATTGTCTTGGTCAGAGAATCAGTCGTTAATTCAAAAGATTGAGCCAAGATCACAATCGGAAAGACATTCAATTTAGAAAAGTTTTTGGGAGATTTGTTAATGCAACTCTTACGAAAATGACATTCATATGGCATAAGTGTTTTTTATTTATCTCGCTTGAACTAAACACTTAAAGTGACATTCATCCATTCATTTATCATCTTAATCTGCCGCCATGCGCCGCTCCTGTCGCTGCTGCTGTTGTCTCCCTCATCAAATGGCCAAATACCGCCAAAAAGTCATGAAAAAACAAAAGACCACATATAGTAGCAGTAACAACAACAAAAACAACAACCACAACATGACAGACAAAAATCTTTCGTAAATAAAAAGCAAAACAAAACAAAACAAGAAAAATGTCCCACAGAAATTTCCATATGAAAGCCTTTCCAACCGAAAGTAAAAACAAAATTTATAGGCAAAAGACAGCAACTGCCGAGATCTGTCAGCGCTTTTCATTTTCTTTTTTTTTTTTTTTTTTGTTTTATGCAACACTTTAAAATGTAATAAATAAATTATCATGAATATTTAAATGATAGGAAAAGCAAATGAAAGAGTGGTGAGTCCGCAGAAAATGGAAATTTCAAAGGAAAAATCAGTTAAAATAAAAGCATAGAGGAAAAACTTATAGCAACGGGGCTATAACAAATTGTAATAAACAATTAACAAATCATTTAATTTAAACAGTCTGTCTTTTAATACAGTTTACATGATGTTTAATTAAACTTATCCAAGTAAAAATTTTAACCTTATTGTGTAGCCGATAACTTGTGAAGTGTTATAGAAATAATTAATAGTTAGAGTTAACGATATATTTGCATATTTTAAACATTAGATTAATTATATCATTTGTGGAAAACTCTCATGGCATGACGACCTTTTTGATAATTGATCAAAGTTTTAATTAGCCGGTTCAAGGTCAAGAAAGACAAATTTTAAGTTATTTATTTTTGGATTACGATTTCCTATGGAATTTGCTAAAATTTGTGTTAAATCGTATTCCTATTACAAATGATGCTTTAGAATTTGTTTCTACAACAATTTGTTGTATTTCACATTTGATCTTAATTGCGATTGTGTACAACGACAAAAACCCTAACAAGTTTCTTGATCAGTGGGCACAAAGGCAAAGAAAAAGAAAAACAAAAAAAAAAAAAGTTGAAACCAAAAATACTAAAATCCTTTTGACTCTTTAGTCTTTAGTTTGAAACTTGCTAAACTGGCTTGGACAGTGGATACAAGTGGCGAGTTTTTTTTCTCTCCTCTGATGTTTGTAGGTTTTTTTGTTGTTGTTGTTGTTGCTTTTTGAAGATCATGGTCCATGCCAACGAGTTGCAATTGCTGCTCATGATGTTGTTGTTGTTGTTGTCGCCAAACGCATGCACTTAAGTGCCTCTGATTGTTAAGGTTAATGCACTTGAGTTCGTTGTCGCTTCTTTGCTGACCAAACTTGGTCAGGTTGTTATAGTTGTTGCTGCTGCTTTGTGGCAAGTTGTTGCTGTTGTTGTTTTGCTGTTACTTTGTTATGGCTGCTACTACTATCGTGATCTTGTCGCAATTTACATTTTATGCACCAATAAATGCGTAAAATATAATTACCCGTTAGACTCTGACGGATCTCCGACAACAGCAACAACAACAACAACAGCCAAAAACAACATTGGCAATTTGCTTTTGCATTTTTGTTGCAGTTTTCACTTTGAACAAGCCAATTGCAATTTATCTTTTGACAAATATTACGCATACGCAGTGTTGTATGTTGATAATTTTGTTATTTTTAAAATTTTCTTTAATTTTTGACTTGATGGAAGACTTTTGTGTGTGTAAGAAAGTGTTGTGCCTGATACTTTCACTTGCACACTTGGCAGACTTTTGTTTTTCTTTTTAGGGATTCGGTAGTTAAGTAGTCATATATTATTTAGTTACTTGGCAATGACATTTTATTGTTTTTGAAGAGAAAGAGTAAGCTTCGCTTACTGGTAAATAGCTATTATTGTCTTTCGAATATTTACGATCGAAAAAAGGAATAAAACCAAAGATAACTCACAAGCTATTAAAAAATTGGCGAAAGGGCAACGAATTATTTTGCAACTGTTCAATAGAAAGATGGAAAGTTGTTAATAACTTAATCCATGACATATTAAACCGGTTTGCTACTATTAAAATAAATTCCATACAAATTGTTGCTAGAATCACAAATTGTGGTTTGTGAACGATTCACTGAAATATAATTAACTTTTACGATTTAAAATAAAAAAAAATTGAAATGATAAAAACATTTGCTTGTTTTTAATGAATCAGAAAAGATGAGCTGGACTTATTGTGTGATGAATACTTTAAAATTGTTTATTGTTTGAATATTATAATCACTTGGTTCTGCAATTAACTTGGATTAGATGTATTAACCAAAGAGAAAATAATATATTTTAATATATATTTCATTACACTAATTATCAAATTCGAAGTAATTATTGTCGTATCCTTTTTTGTGTGGTGGTTCTCTTTTAAAATTAAACCTATTCTATTCTTAGGCATATTTTCGATGGCTTAGCCAGGCTTAGCTCTTGCGATTATTTAAACTTTAATGAATCATTTACCATTTAACCACCAAAAAAAGAACTTAAACCATCTTCTTGGTTTAAATTATTTTCACATCTGAAATTACTTTCTTGAAGGTTCTGTTAGCCATCTACTTTATCTTATCTTTGCTGTTTACTTTGCCCTTTTTCTGAATTTGGCCAGCACATAAACTCTAGCTTCATCTTCATTTCTCACTCTTAAAAACGGCATCGATTACGTGACTGCTGCAACTACATGCACATGGAAAACCATAAAAACCACAAATTGCTTAGCTTACTGAAGCCAGCTAAAAAAAAACAGCGAAAAAAGAACACTAACTGAACAAAGTATAAAAGGAAAACCTGAATAACAAAACCATTCACTGCACACATCTACTCGAGGGTGGATAACAACCTTCAGTTAAAAGAAAAACCTCAAAACTAAGCCAAAAGTAAAAAATACACCAACACCACCAACAACTTGAAATGCATTTGGCAAGCAGCCTCTCGAGAATCGTTTTAGTAGTAGTTTTTCCTTAAGCCTTGTCATGAGTGAAACAAAAATGTAGGGACAAATAAATATATGGTTATTGCGAAAAGCCTATTGTTGTTGGGGCCAACAACAACAACAAAAGGGCGTTAGAAAAACCAACATTTTTACGATGATGTTTCGCTTAATTTTTTATGTTTTGTTTTGACTGCATTTTCAACAACTTCACTGAGAACAAACAAATTTGTTTGTTAAAATTTTGTTTCTTTCGCCATGGTATCAATTAAAAACTTGACCCAGTTTAATTGGATGACTAAAATTTAAGCAAAAGTTTTTTTTTTTATTGTTGACGATTTTTGTGTTTTGGCAGTCATTTTAATGATTAGTTACATAAGAAACACCTGGCTAGGTCCGATGACCAAGCACCAGCCCCAACGACCAGCCTCCTATTCCATGTTTCTGTTTCAAGGCCATAGCATAAAAATCCATTCACTTGGATTATTCACCAATTGCAATTTCAATTTCTAGCATTCATCTAAACAATACCAAAGAGAAGTTACATTTTATATTATGGTTTGTTGCTGCTACTTGTTTTTGTTTTGTAAATTAACTAAAAACTTTGTGAAGCGAAAAGCAATTAGACATGCGATTCTCGAAAGTCTGACAAAGTAATGTCAAAGTTGTAATTAAAAACTCAATTTTTTTCGATACAAATGCTGAAATATGAAGTAAAAGTTTGAAAATGTCAAAAATGTTTTTACAAAGAATTAATAAGTAATATGGGATAGGTTTGTTGTTGAACTTAAACATAATTTTGAGGTTCTTGGTATTTTGTTAAGCCCTTTATAAAATGTTTTATATGGGCAACACTTAGGTTAGGTCTGATCTAATTTTACAAGTTTCTGTTAATAAAGAGATTTAAGTTGGAGGTATACCCTTTTCTTTGCTTTTCTTACAGAGTATTAAGTAGTCTGCTTCTTATTTTAGCCAACATATATTGTGGTCTCGATTAGTTACCCATCTCATCTTACATCTTTACTTTCAATATGTTGTGGCCCTTCTTCTTGCCTTAAAAATAAAATAAAAGGCAAACAATTGACATTTGATTGACAGACAGTTGCTTGTCAAATATGTATCTATATATATCTAGATACATATTTGACAATTAGATGGCAGCAAAGTGAAATTGCTTTCGATTTCGATAAAGAGCAAAAATTTGATGAATTGATTGAGAAATGTCTTGTTTTTCGTAAAGAAAAATCCAAATCAAGTAAAGAATCTCAAACTTGAGAAATTTGGGTCACAATTTCTGCTTCCACTTGACATGTGAATGATATGGCAAAACCGCTAGATGCGAAGAGAGATAGAGAAAGGGACAGTGGCAGGGGATAGATGGGAAAAGATGGCATCAAATTTGAATATAAAACTAATTAGAGGGTTTTCTTAAAAGTCTTTTAATGAAATTATCAAGTGGTCCACATCATGTTTGATGTTCTAATTTTCAGTTTAATTTTTTGTTCTTTTCATTCTTTTACAATATGTAAATTATTGTATACACTTGCAAAAAAAAGGGGTATATGAATTTTTGTAACATATATACAAAATTCTGTCAGTAGGTCAGACTAAATAATTATTAGTTTTTGCTTCTAAAACTTGTTTCGCTTTTTAGAGAAATTATATTTTTCAGTTGCCAGATTTCATGCAACGAAACTTTATGACCAAGTTTTAAGTTACAAATGTTTGACATCGGTAAAGATATCTATATTTTGTTGAAATCAAATGGCTATATAAATGTTTCACCTTACAGCCGAAATTAGCATGATTTACGGATTGACGGTGAATTATGAACCAGTTTTGACTGCGATTCAGTTTATGATATTATATTTATATGGTTATTTGATTGATTTTATGGTTAATTTTTGACAGCTTACATGGACTACGCAGTGTTCAGACATGATACTAATAAAAACATTTTGTTTCGATGACACAGAAGTGAATTTAGGTTCTGCGGTGTTTTTGGTTTTTGTCATGCCAAATTGGTCAACATGTTTATGAGGTTCAGTGAACTTGATGGCTTTTTGGTGATTAACTAAATGCTTGAAATGGTTTTAGTTAAATCACAAGATACCTTATTTTTTTTATTTTTGATGGATTGTTTAATTAAAACTCCATCTCCATTGGTTCTCTCTCTCCATCCCTTGTCTTTTAGACAAGTATTTGACACACACACAAAGACGAGAGTCGACGAATAGTCATTTCATAGAGAAAACTATATATATAATGCTTCACTAATTGCGTTGATCATGCCTTTGGCCCAGCTCGCAAACACACTCGACAACGACAACTTTTTTAATAATTGCTTCAATTATTTTCATATTATTATGTGTTAAAATGCTTTTTCTGTGGGTTCAGGTTCAGATCCAGTACTGGCAATAGCTGGCACAGCTTCCATTTCGTCTCGCAGAGCGTCTCGAGTAAGTGTGCTCATGTTCATTAATGCCAAAAGTTGAGTTGAGGCAATTGTCGCCACTCGTCAGTGTCTGCTGTAATCTGAGCACAGTCTTTTCTCTATCTGTCTCACTCCCTCATCCGATTCCATGCCATCCCACAGCACTACGTCACACTCACACACACACACATGATGGGCGTGTGTGTCTCTATCACTTCACCTCCCCCCTTATCACTGTTGTCATCACATTCAGTCAGCTTGTCGCACGCCGAGCAATTGCTCGTATATTCCATGGCTCATTGTAAATGTTGCCTCGTCCCTATCATTCCCCCAAAGTCGCCTACCTTCTCCTCATCATCTTGGTTACTTTGGTTTGGTTTTGTCAGCTGTCAGCAGATTTTTTTTGCTTTTATGTTCGTTGTTGTTGTTTTTTATATCACTTTAGGGTATGGAAAGTGTGACATTTTGATTAGTTGATATTATTATTGAACTTGAGGGTCTTGTTGGTGGTTTTAATGAGCATCAAGGTTAAGCTAAAAGAACCAATAACCATAAATTGAATGAGTTGAATTGAGTGTTTTATGACAAAATTTAAGTTTAATTGATTTAATAATTAAAAATCTCCTACTACCATTGAATAAAAAGTTGGAACAAAATAGTCACAGATGGAAAACTATTTATCTATTTACTGTATTACTTAGCCAGCACTGAAACTAGGAAACATTTTTTTATATTGTTATCAATGTTACTTTTATAGTAACTTTTCAACACTGAAACTAAATGCAGTTTGCTTAGCGTTAGAAGGAATGATAACTATTAAAGATTCTTAAATGATTTGCTCAACATGTGTAGGGGAAAACTTTGATTTAAAGACTATTTATATATCTTTCTCTTAGTCAATAAAATGTAACGTCGAACACAGTAGATGTTGCCTCATGGGAAAATACTTTCAGTGCTTCTTCATTACCAATTAACTCAACCTCAGTATCCTTTACTTAAAAGTACTTAACTTCTCTTTATTTTCAATCAAGTTGAGACTAATAAACTTATTTACTGATCTATGAAAGAAAATTACCCATCAAAGTCAAATAGTTTAGCCCTTAAGCTTTTCTTTCCATTGTTTGGCAGTTGCAGGCGTTTTTCTTTATTTTTGGATTTGTTGTTGCCAATAAACAGTGCTAAAGCCCCCTTAGGCTTACTCTTTGAATCAGTTTGTAATAGTTTTTAGTTTTGCTTCCTGCATTTTTGCCTTCTCAACACAACACAAAACGTCGAAAGAGCCATTAAATGAACGAAAAAAAAAAATTGCAATAGACTTGCAGCTGCTGCTTCATTCGTTTGTGTATCCATATTATTACTCAATCTGGGAATTACATTTAAAGACTTCCTATTTACATTTCGGTACAAAATAGAGAAAGAGTGTAAAAGAGAGAGAGAGAGAGAGAGAGAGATGGAGAAATGCACTCAACTGTCAAATAGAGAAACACAAGCTAATTGTCATTTTCCGACAAACAAACTTCACTCTACACCCAAAATGGGTTAGATGGTGGTGTGCGGGAGGGGCAACGACAAAAAAAAAAAAAACGGGGCACACAATTTTCCCCCAGTTAGGTTCAATAAAGCATAATTCCCCCCAAGCCGACAACAACAACAACAACAACAATGGAATGCCATCAACCTGCTGCCCCGAGGTACATAGGCTCTCTCCAATATCCAATCCTCCCATGTGACTGTTACTGGCTCCCATTGTCTTTGTGAAACGAATCCAAACTCAGAGTGTTTCTAGAACGGAAGTTATTAAAATTGTTTGTTGCCATTTGGTTTTTTCTTGTTTTTTTTTCGTTTTGTTGTAATGGTCAAAATGGTGAGGTTACGCTTAGTTTTTCCAATTCTTGTTTGCTGCATTTTTCACTGTTCAAACAGTGCATTGACTACCATTACACATACGCAACGTTGTACATAGGGTCAAAAGAAAAGCGGATATTCTAGTTCGGGAGGGCGATGTTATGTTGAGGGTATTAGGGTTTATGTGTCAGTCGAGAAAGTCTAACAACTGTTGCATGATAGTATGAGATAGTCTAATTATTTGGGAAAAATTTCTAATAATTTTAGAATTCTAGTAAACTAATAGCTAAAGTTTAACTAACCTGATTCAAGAATCTTTGCTTAATATCATGTTGAACATAGCCCCTAAAGCCCCACGAGTTGTCCAAAGCTGTCATGCAAAACGTTTGGGCATTTCCGCTACCAACGCGTTGTCCACCCCGCCAACCAACTAGTCGACACTAGACTACAACTAGTTGAAATCTATATACTATAAGTATATGCGATTAGTTGACATTTTTGTTGTTGTCGTTGACGTTGGTGCTTCTGGTGCTACTTGTTGGTTGAGGTCATTACTTAGCAGGGTTGGGGGTTAGTGGGTCAATGGTTTATCAGGTCATCCCTGGTGGCTTTTGGATGGGTGAGTGGGTGCTCGGTTGGTTGTTTGGTTGAGCGAGTGGCTAGTTAAGCCAGTTAATACACCGATTCAAATTTCCATTCGTAACCAAATTATGCTAACATGCAATACGATTTGTTGGCCCGCTTTTTTCCAACGCCATCATCATCGCCAGCGTAGTAACCATAATAATAATGAAAAGTAAATGAAATTTCACTTATGCTGCCATTTCATGTTTAAGCGAAATTAAATGTGAGCGAAAAATGTTTATAGCATGTCGCCTGGTTTTCGGCATTTGCCATTTGTTTTTTTTTTCTAGGCCACGCGAGCTTATACTTAACCGAAATTTTTATTGTGACAAATGATGCTATAATTAAATGGTAAGGGAATTGCCTCCGCCCAACGAGCTTCGAGCTTGGAGCGGGTTAGGTCAGTTATGGTAAAACTTATTTGGGTCATGTGTGCCAAAAAAGGTTTGCCTGCCTATTGAATCGATTTACATGAGAAATTTAAGCCAAACATGCACATTGCTAGTTCTTATAATAAAAAAAACACACACATATACAGTAAGCTGCTATTAAATTACACCATTGTAATGGCAAAACTAAAGGAAAAGGCATTCAAATGAGTTGGCCACATAAAGGTACTCAAAATCTTGCCATGTTATGGAATCGGTTATGCTTGGCCACAAAAATCATAAGGATGAACACAATTTTCATGGCAAATTCATTAAACAGACTAACTAACATTTTAATAGTGAATTTGCCTACTTCCATTTACTCTTCGCTTTTGCAATGGCTTAAAATGCTTTTTACATCTTCAATAAAGTTTATCGTAAAATATTATTTGTTCAAACTTTCTAGTTTTCTATAATCATCATTCAACTGCAGATGAGTTGCAAACTATAACATTTTTGAATAATAATTATTATAAAATTTTAATTGTTTATCAAGAAAAGATCAAATCAAAAGATCAAGAATCTTCAAAGTGTCAATAATTGTTCGACATTTTTGGGCCACAGTGCAAACAAATCAATAAAAATAATAAAAATCTTTTAGAAAACAATTGAAAATATTTTTTTTGTATGCATATTTTTTCGCTTTTTCTGTTTCCAAAAACTTTTGACGTGTGATGCCTTCGAGTCCCATAAATAGACACGTGAAATTATAATACCCTAACTGCAAATGTATATAGGCTATGATCAGAAAATTGCTTTACAAAAAACAAAATTTTCCAATTGATATTAAATTTGGAAATAATTGAACACCGTAGAATTCTTTCTTTATTATGAATCTACAAGTCATTCAATTTTCTTCATTACTATTTAATAATAAATTAGGAATTATATGATTTTATATAATATGTAAAAAAAGTCCCGAATGTTTTTAGTATTTAAAACATTCTCTTGAACTTGAAACAAACTGAAAGAAACTTTTGAAATTAGGTCACACAGTTTAATAGACAGTTTTAAAGTATCCATAAATAGTTGTCCACAGTTTAAATACTGATACATTTGAGGCAAAGTGTTCTAAAGGCTAGTCAAAGTCATCTAGTTAAAGTCATCTAAAGTATTCATCATAGACAATGCCCTTATACAAGAACTTTTTGTTTTATGGGGCTTTTAGGACTGAGATTAAATCGACTAAACTATAATCATATACGATAAATAAATGGTGATCCAAAAGTTATAAAATTATGATGAAATACTTACTGTAATGGACTCGCATTGGTCAGAGTATCAGATCATCATTATAGATCTATTTAACTCTGCTCCTTTGTAAATCATTTTGAATTGGACATTTTGACAGTTCATGCACACGCACACACATACAGACACACACGCTTTACATACACACACACACATGCTAATACTTGAAGTATCAGAAAATCAAAAGAAAACATTTCAATAAATCAAATGGAACAATGGACAAGAGATCAAATTATAGACAGCTTATTGATACGCTGAGAGCATCAGAAAAAGATTTCAAAAGAATTTTTATAGGCAATTTTATGTACATTTTTTGTTGTTACCTCAAGTGACACTTGATAAATAAACGTACAATTTGTTGATAAATGGCAACTCCCCCACACACAACTCCCCTTCCGACCCATTCCCCCCACTTCCATAAACCAGTCGAACTTATACCATTAAAAAGTTTTTTTTTTTTTTTTGACATTTTGCTGCAGCTGTCGAAGGTTTCTTTTCCTACATGCAAAATAATGAAAACAAAAAAAAAGAAGACTTCAGATTATTTACATAAAAGATCTGCCGAGTCAACGCTATATAAAACATAAATCTTCTGCCACCAAAAACTCCGATGGCAAGTGTCAAAAGTCAACAACAAAATGTCACGTTTTGTTGTTTTGTTTTTATTTTTCTTTCAATGAGCAATTGACATTTATTAAACAAAAAAAGAAAAAGACGAAAAAAAAAAAAAGAAAAATAATAAAAAAGAAACCCAAAAAAGACTACAAAATGCACTTGAAAAACGAATGCTTTTGATCGACATAGCTACTAAAGTACAATTTATTCACAAATTGACTCAACAAAAAGTTTTTGTATCAAATTTGCAATTTGTTGTTTATTTTTCTTCTTGTAATTTTTCCCTTGAGTGGCCAAATTGTCTGCTCACTGAAATTTGGTGTAGAAATTTAAGAAATGAATAACATGATATTTATTTGACTTTTTTTAATGGCTTTTTATAGCAGGGGGAGGGTCAAGTTCAGTTGGCGAAATTAAGTGGATTATGCAATGGGTGAAATTAAAAGGCAGACCGCAAACAATTTTTTCTTTTCTTAATTGTTTAAGTTTTTTTGTCGCTTCTTTCGGCAACTTTTATGATAAACTTGTGAGAGAGAAATTCGTTGTTAAAATTAGAATTAATCCATGAAACAAAGATTTCTATAGTTAAGCCCCTTCACAGACCTATCTAAGTTATTTAAATATTAAATGTATTAAAAAATTTAAGCTAAACAAAATGCACCATGTGCCACAGCTAATGAATTGCTAATTAAAACTTCAATGATAGAGTTTCTTTTGGTATATGTATATTTTTTTGTCTTTATCTTGTTTCATAGAGTTTTGCATGTTTAAGATTTCGGTTTATTAAGATTGCCCGCCAGCATTAACCTTTAATCATTGTATCCAATTCACTTTTAGATTAAAGATAAGAAACTACAAGCTCTAAAGACTTGCCAACACCTTTGGTGTGATGTTTTCCACTAACTACTACTACTTGGATCTTGACAATACAAACTTACCATTTTTGTGAGACGTGATCGATTTGCCATCACTTTGAGATTTCTATCTTAAATCTAGCTTGCCAATTTGGAGGCTTTTCTTGCCAGACATTTCATGTATTTCAAATGCAAAAAGAGTGTTCAATGCCAAACACAACCCAAACCCAAAACACCAGACATCTTCGTCAGACTTGAGTTTGAAATTCAAAAACAAAAAAGACATTCGTTTATGTAGTTTCAATGTCATTGATAGTTATTGCAGATATCTATATATATATGTCTCTAGATCGGGTGGGTGTCAAAGCAATGGCAAACTATTGACAATTAAAATCAATGCAAAATGTTATTTCGAATTGATTTCCGAGGCGTATAATTGTTGGAAATGAATTGCAATTGATCACAATTGATTTGTGGCCCTGTACTTGTGTACCATTTTTGTTTTCAGTCTATATATAGTCATGTAGTCCAATAGTTAACAAAAAAAAAAAAGCCTTGCCATCAGCTTAAGGTCTTTAAGTGGGTTCAAAAAACTTTCGCTTATCAAATTACAACAGTCACAACCTGAGACACTGTCGACTGACAACTCAGTCGAAGACTAAGACTCTTGACTCCCGGGTCTTTGTCTGGCTTGTTGTTGTTGTTGCCTAACTCTTTGCTTTCTACACAAAATTGCAAAACCCAAAACCGAAGCAAACGAAATTGAATGAGAAAAGTGCATTTAATGACAGACTAACTGACTGACTGACTATTTGGTTGAGTGAGTCTTTTTCTTTAAGTTTTTAAAGTCAACCAAAAAAACTTCACCCACCAAACCAAATCATGAAAAAAGAAGAGCAAAAGAAAAGCTTAGCTAACGACTTAACCAGCTCAAAAATATACTTTATGATAAATAGCAAAACAAAAAAACGACCAAAACTCAAACTCAACAACTCCTATAGCAAGAAAGAAGGCGGGAAACGGCTGTCAGTTTTGATGAGGAAAACGAATGCTGTAAATTATGATTTTATGACAGAAAAGTTTTAAAAGCCAATAAATTTGCCTGAATTCATGCAAAAGGCGGAACCAAATATATAACATAAAGAAAACCCCCCCAAAAAGAAATGGGACTCATTAAAAAGAGACTAAATAGAAAAAAAGAGCAAAAGGTAAATCAGGTTGAAAAGTAGAGGGCAAAAAGAACAACGAAACTTTGCAACTGAAATTGAGAAAACATAAATAAAATATAAATAAAACTACAAATAAGTAGAAATTATACATTTTGATTAAACTTGTTAAAAATTTAGTCTAAAATCTATTTGAAATCGATGCAATATAATCTTAATCTTCATATAATCCTATAAGACTAATAAATAAATGAAAGTATATAAACTTTTAATCAAAAACTTTTGCTATATCATAATGAAAGACAGAATTGTAAAGGAAGACAGAAGATAACAAAATTTGACTTCTGATATAATCTTTTTAATTAAAAAAGAATAATACAGTCGAGTCTCGATAATTCGAAATGGGAAGGGAACAGAATTTTTAGGAATTCAGATGTTTTAGATTTACCGAGTTTTCCAATGGATGAAGTTTTTCCAAGGGTTCAGCAATTTCTTTGGAAATATTGAGGTTTTCGATTTAGCGGGGTACGAATTATCGAGACTCGACTGTATGTTTGAGTTTATCTATAGTCAAAGAACTCTTCTAGTACAATTTTATTTATGGATCAAATATCTGTCAGTGCCTGCCCAATTCATTATGCCCCTCTATTCATTGGGAAAAACTTGTCAAACAAAGTTAACTTTTCATTGCACTTACCCCAACATCCCAACCATCCCTCTTCTGGTATATGCTTGGCTGGTTATTGGCGGGCCATAGTCAAAGGGTTAGGATTATTATTATGCATATTATTGAGAAGGGGGTAAAGGAAGGAGAATCCAAATCAAAATGCACAAACGAGGCAAACACACAAAAAGCTAATAATTGGCCATGACTTTGGTTTCCAAGTTCCTGTGTTTTTTTTTTCTTTTCTTTTTCTTGCCCTGTCCGTGCCGACCGATTGCAACAGCCCCAAAGAAAAGGGGAGTCACCTCTATGGTGAAGACCTACGAACCCCTCACAAATGAAATATATGAGGAAAGTTTTCGGTTAGTCCTTTTGGTGACGCCGCTCCTGGTCCCGCCTTGACAATGAAAACTGCTAACTGCTGTTGACTGACATTCGATGAGTTTTCGGGCTTAGGTTGTTGGTGTTTTCTTTTTTTTTTTTTTTTTGGCTTTTCGGGGGTGGGTGAAGTCGGCGCGTTCACGTACTTCCTTCCTACCAACTTAACTGCCTGCCGGTTCACCTGACTTCCGATTCAAACTGTTTGCCTGTTTACCTTTATTTATGATGTGCACTTACATATTTTTCCTTTTGGCTTTTTGGTTGTGGTTAGTTACCGTTCCGATGGGGTTAAAGTCAAGGGTTTAAATATTTACCTTCGTTTCGTCCATTTCGTATATTAATAAAAATATTTATCTTTTCGTCTTACTCTAACCTGCATCTGTCTCTCTCTTTCTTTGCAGTTCGACTTGAAGTTAAACAAACAAAACAAATGCAAATGTGTTCGCCGATGATATATTACACTGAAACTTATCAATAATAATTTCTCATTTGGAATAAAAGAAATCCAACCACTAAAAAGGCACTGGGTGCTATAATTTCTATAAATTTTCCTAGAATACAAAAAATAATATCAATACACAATGTTGGATCGATGTGAAATGCCGGTAAGTTGAGCACATTCTTAGAATTAACTAGATTCTTAGAAGCAACTCACAAGAACATACAAAAGAACTTTTATAGTTAAAGAAGAAAAAGAGCTTCAACCATTTTTTTAGCTGAACCAAAACAACCTCTTGTGTTTTGGTTGAATACAATAAATAAAATAGAGTTTAAAATTTATATAATATATTTAAAATGTCATCTTGCATAAAAAAACAACAAAAGGATATTAAAGTGAACCATAAACTGGAACTCAGAGAAAGAATTGAAAGAAAATCTTTTTTTTTTAATTTGAACTGAGAAAACAAGTAAAGAGAAAGAAAGTGATATTGAATATATCCTCCATATGTCCCTAGATTAAAGAATATGTCGGGGTGCCAAGACTGTTGTTCACTTCACTCATATTTTATTTATAATGTTCACTTTAGACTTTCAATTTCTATTTCGAACTGTTAATCTAGTTTCCAGGGGGAGAGCTCAGTCTCTAGCCCGAGGCGCCCCTTTATATAGGACCTGACCTGAACACGGATTTGTTTCTAAATATTTGGCTAAAACAAAGATGCTTATCATTCTGCAAAGTCAACATTCCCAGCAACATTCCAAGTGTCAATCTGTAGCCGCTGCAAAGGTAATGCCAGGGCTACAATTAACACACCTGTCAGCTTTGACTTATTAGTCACATAATCATCACTATCCGACAAATACTTAACTCATACAATATTTTAACAATTGTTAATACTGATAACCTGAATACGATTTATTCCTTTACAAAAATCTTTTAGCTCAGAGTTTAGAGAAATTTTTTTACACGCTTTTCATTCTTTTACTTCCTGAATGGAAAGCCATTTACCCAAACGAGTTTTATGCTTAAAATCAATTGAAATACAAAATGTCATAAGGAATTTCCTGTCATGAAAACTAAAAAATAAAAACAGCTGCCACATAATCATAAAAAAATAAACGAAATGAAAAAATGGAAACTATTAAAAACGCTTTACACACGCAATACTTTAGCCGAAAAATATGCAAGTTTTGTGGATTTAGAGTGTCGGGTTATAAACCGTTGCGAAAAGATCCCAGCTGCAGCCCAAAAGTAGGCCATAAAACATCTACTTTACAGTTGAGTTGTGGCTCCTCTCTACATTTTTTGTCTCTCTCTGTATCTTTCTCTCTACAGATACAGCTGGACAACGAGAAGCTGAGACGCGATGTGCGTCTGTCCAGTTCTCGTTTGGATTTGCCACAATTGTGCAATGGGACACGTCGTTTGGATGCCCACAACAATCATGTACATACGAATGATACAACGGCAGTTGTAACAACAACAATGACATCAGCAAGCAACAACAACAACAACAATAATAACAACATTGGTTCACCTGTCTCATCATCAACCACAAACAGCAGCAGCCATGGCGTTGGCAATGAACGTGGCTCATCCACCAAATCGAATAGCAGCAGTGGAAGTGGCAGCTCTGGCAATTCGGCCAGCAGCACAGGAAGCGCTGAGCTCAAATGCAATACGCCCATGACACCATCAGGTATGAAAAAGGGCTATGTTTTCTCTCTCTCTCTTTTTTTTTTTTGGTAAGGTTGTTGGGGCTTGTTTAAGGGGGGAAAAGGATTTTGAGTTGGTGCGTTTGCATCGCTGACCCCCAATGCCAATTAGCGGAGAAGGCCCCTTGGCTATTTGCTGGCTGGAATTGCGACCCTCTTGCTGACTCTCATTCTCTTTCTATGTTGGCTCTCTAATTAATATTATATACACTTGCATCAAAAAAAAAAAAAAAAAAAAAAACGAAACGAAACTTAAACTAAATATCAAAAAGTACAAAAAAGGTCAGGGCTAACAGGAGATTTTTCAGAATTGCCACATGGGAAATTTTACAATTATTCTTTAGTTTCTGTTCAAGTTTTTTTTTTTTTTTTGAAACAAATGAATAAAAGCTCTTTGAGCAAAAGTTTTGCAAAACGAAATTTTATAAAAATAAAGTTATTTAAAAGGGAAAATTCTAATATAAAAACTCGTATGGTAACTTTTAATATTATAGCACCATACACTTTCGCTTTTTGAATAAATTTTATGTAGAGCAAATAGTGGAAACAAAGTAGCAAACTGAGAGAAAACACAGAACTAAATTAATTTGGAATGAGCTTTTAAATGAATGCCCAAATAACTATAACAATAATAATTTGGGAAAAATATACTATTGCATGTTTCTTTTTAATTTTTCATTTTTAAAATGAATGATCACATATTGTTTATTCTTGCAAAATATTTGATTAAATATTATTTAGATAGTTTTCACACTTGTAGAACACTTTCAGAAGATAATCTGATTAGATTAAGGTTTAGAGCAATCACCAAATATCACTGAATATAAATTATAACTATTTAAAAATGTTTAATGCATATTTTATTAATATTAATTTTATAATTTTTGTGTCTTTACGTTATTTAGAGTTGGTTAAAAAGTATCGCAACTATCTGACCGATTTGGAATTCGAAGAGCTAAAGGTGTACAAAGAGGTCTGGTATTTTGGTCAACATGCCAGCAAGAATTACAATAAGCCCGCCCCCACAGCCAATACCACAAATTTGGGCTACGACGATGATAATGGCAACTACAAGATCGTAAGAAGAATGCATATAACTTTATGATTATTCACTAAATGAGTTTCCACTTTGCTTACAGATTGAACACGATCATATAGCCTTTAGGTATGAGATATTAGAGGTAATTGGCAAGGGAAGTTTCGGTCAGGTTATACGGGCCTTGGATCATAAGACCAATACACATGTGGCCATTAAAATTATAAGGAACAAGAAGCGTTTTCTTAATCAGGCTGTGGTTGAGCTCAATATATTGGACGAGCTGCGAGAAAAGGATGCGGATGGATCTCATAATGTTATACATATGCTGGATTATACATATTTCCGTAAACATTTGTGCATTACCTTTGAGTTGATGAGGTGAGTTGGAAAGATTCAATTAAAAACTCGTCAAAATTTACCCCCCATTTCTTATTTTGGTCATATATTTGTATTATAATTCGCTGCTGGTTGCGTGTTTAGTAGTCATCGGGCATCAAATGGGTCTGGTCTTGAAATATGAAATTTTTTCATTGTTTCCCCAAGTACCCCTAACACGCATTGCCTAAGATCCCATCTAACGTTTCCATTTTGGCGTATGTGCGTATAATTGCCTACTTTTCGGCATGTGATAAAAATAGTCGCCTAGGTCCCCTGGTTGGTTTGCTCTCGCCCCTTCTACGCTCATGTAAATTGTCTCCAATTTGCCTGGCAACTTGTTTTTGTTTTCGCTGCGTGTTGTGTGTGTGTGTCTGTGCGTGTGTATTTGTGTGTGGTTTGGTTCTCATATGGTTTCGGTTTTCCTTATTCATGAGCTAATAAATCTTTTGTTATTTTCAGCTTTTTGGCTTTTTTTATGGCCATAATAAATGTTAAGTGGTTTTCATAATTCTTTTGATGATTCTTTTTAATTGTTTTATTGATTAACGATGGGAAAAAAATAAAACAAAAAAAAAAAAGCGATCAAACTATACTTATTATAATTGTTTTCAATTATGAACTCCACTTGTCATAAATTGGAATTAATTTATTTGCTAATGGAATTAGATTCTATTCATCTTAAGTAATATGGATAATCGATAACTTATTTTAGTCTTTTCACATAAAATATTCTAAAATCAGTTTGCTATTAGCTTAAACACTTTACTATCAATAAAGTCTATTAGAATGCTTTTCATTTTCTATTTTATTCACTGCAAATCCTTTCACTGATTGCGATAATCTACTTCAAATGCACTTCCACTTCCAATTGTATGAAAATCTAAATAGATTTATTTTCTATTTAATTTTCTTTTACTCTGCTATTTTCATGCCAGAAAAGTGCAAACAGACGCAGTCAGCCAATACGAACCACAGACATTTACCCCTTTGGGGTAGTAGGCTATCAATTTCAATTTAAAATGTTGAATGTTGTGTGGCCTACATGCCACGCCCATTTGCCATGCAAACGCCCACATACACGTACATTCTAGCGCGTGCTGTGTCTATATTTATCTTAACCTGTTGTATTGGGTTTTACTGAATGCAGAGATCTAATTGATTGGCAGTATTCAACCCACTTCCCGTTTTATACCCTTTTATATCCACAACACACACACACACACACCCACTCACCTGACTGCATATGTCAAAGTTTAGACAGGTAGGCAACGCAAATATGGCAAGAACTATTTGTGTGGGAGGAAGAGAGGGCTGAGAAACAAAAAACAGTTAACAACTGAAAAAGAAAAAAAGAAAAACAAAACTGGCTAAAAATGGTGCACGCGATTTTCAGGGCTTTGAAGGTCGCGAGTTAGGCTTTGTAATTTGTATCCTTTTTGCCCGTTTCTGACATTTCCGTCAGGAGGCCAACTAATTTGTCTTAATTGCAAAGCCTCAAAGTTAAACTTGGTATTTTATTTTGACATTTTTGAGCACTGATTTACCCCCGAATGGGTTAAAATCACGCTAATCACAGAAAGAGAACGAGAGGAAGGAAAATCGCCAGATTGACTAATCAATATATGTAGTCAAATTAAATTGTTTTCGACTTGGCCAACTTGGTAAAGAAAGTTAATTAATTATTTACTCTGCGGCTAATTAGCTGCAAAATTGCTTTTCTTGTTGTTGTTTCCCTTTTTTTCCAAGTGGCACACTTGATGCAAGTTTTCAATCCAAATGTCCAAGGAGGAATGCAAAAGGAAAGTGGAAACTACTGACTCGAAAAAAGGGGGCAAGGAAAGGAGCATTGTGAGAGAAGAGAGGAAGAGGCGGGGTACTCGTATTGACAAACCACTGGTACAAAAACTTTTTAAAGTTTGTTTTGAACGAGTAAACAAAAATTGTAGCAAGTTTTACGTAATTAAATTTACGTGCACGCAATTTAATTTAAACCCCTCTTCCTCACTCTTTATACCAAACATGGGGATAAACCGAAGTCTGGGGCAGATTACAGATTAAGTTTTACCAGATTGAATTAGTTGGTAGTTGGCTTAATTGTATCACTCACTTTTGCAAATGGAAATTAAACTGTATATAGGAAAATTGATTAAAAGTTGGCCATTTTGCAATTTACATTAATTTAAGTATACGTTTCGTTGATTTAATTTCCTCGCATATTTTTCAAGGACATGGTCAACGTCCATATAAAAATTAAATTCTTTTTGCTTTTGTCATTGATTGTTTTTCTCTTGTCGTTGTTAGTGTTGTTGGTCTTGTTCTGCTTGTTGGCATTTTCACTTGCAACAATCTTGACATATTGCCTTGTCTTGTTCTTCCATTCAACATTAAGCTGAAATTTATGGCCCTTGACACCCACCCAAGCAACATCATCATCATGAGCAGCATCCTCATTTTATTTTGGTCTCGGCCAAAAAAGAAAACAGCAATGTCATCTGCACAATATGCTGCATAGTTATGGGGACCATAATAAACGCCCTCTATTGCCTGTTCTTGGCAGTTTTGGCAGCTCTCATTCTCATGCTGTCGCTGTAAATTATGTGGTTGCTTCTCTCATAACCTTCTCTCATGGGCATGAACAAGGACTAGGATACACTGAAAAAGCATTTTCAGGTAGCCAGGGTCAAAGAGGAGCTGTGGCTATGTGTGTATGTTTGTGTGTCCATGTATCTGTGCCTTTAAAATGTGTCATTTGGCATCAATTTAGACATCCTTTATATTATCTGCTTTCTCTGTGGCCAAATTGAGTTAGTAAACTTTATGAGTTTGCCATAGATTTCATTTTCTTGGTCTTAAGCATGACTAGCTCATCTAGTCCAATGGCTAAGTTGTATCTAAAACACTTGCAAATCAATTTAACGTCTCATTAAGACACTTAACGGTTGTGAAATTTGGATTTTCTGGTGTCTTAAGTACTTAATTGAATATTTCGTTTAAGTTATTTGGTAAATTTCACACTAAGATATCTAAATCTTAGTAAAGTACTACATTTAGAATGGGGTCTTAACTAAAAATATTAAATGTATGTACTTTTTTTCAGTGAAGATGAACAAATAATTTATTCAAGCTTCAGATGATGTCATTCTCCAAGTCTTTTAAATTATGTAATATTGAATCCTTTGAAGAACTTGTCATGCTAAAATTAATTTCTATATCACTATGGCTCTAATGTATACCAAATCATCGTTTTTGATATGATAACTTTACATGCTTGACTTTTATCAACTTGGAACAATAACATAGAACTTGTTTGTTTAGATCGGATAAAAATTAGTTTGACTTTATCATCCTTTCTTTTGACTACTTTTGTATTAGGCACAGGTAAAATAAGGAAAAAGTTAATATTTGAGATGTTTTGCTCAACCATTTCGCATCAAATTGCCTTAGATTATTTAATTGTATTCATGACAACCCAGACAATCGACTTGGGTTCAAAATTCTCCTCTGAATAAGATACTAAGTAGTCAAACAAAAACAAAGTATATTGATTTAGCTTAAGAACTAGAAGCTTTAAGCAGAAGCTTTGTTTTTTATTGTAAGATAATAAATTCTGATTGTCAACTTACTTTCTCTTATAGCCACTCTGAGTTATTATTTGGCGAGAGAGAGAGAGAGAGAGCAACATCTGCTACAATGTGTAATTGTTATTTTACATATGGTTTCTCCATTTTAATTCTTCAATCAATATTCTACCCTCAATGTGTGCCAGCTTCCAACTGTGTGGTGTCATCATGGTTGAAATTGACTATTTTTGACTTACTGGAAAGTGACATGGTCTCAACGACAGCTGCCAGCAACACCACACGAATGTCAGTCAGTCAGTCATCATGTGGTTGGGGGCGATTTTTAATTAAAATGCAACACACGCGGTGTGTCTATATAGAATGTGTGTGTGTATATATATGAGGGGTGTGTATATTGATGCGTCATGCAAATGTCCAGTACAAAAAAAAAGGGATCTTTTATGCCCTCTCTTTCAGTAGACCATTCAAGTTATGGCTCGCAAGGGTATTTGCAGTTCGTTGACGTGTTGATGTACTTGTTGTTAAATTAATTTTTGCACTTAACGCATGTAAATTGCAATTAGAGTAAAGCTACAAGGACAACATTCGCTCTCCAGTTGTTGGATTGAGTTACCAAGTGAGTAAACATGCTAAAATGTGGGTGTAAACCTATTTAGTTGGCAGGATGGGTCTGTGTGGGTGTGGTTGACTGCCGTCAGCTGTTTACCAAGTTTATTGGTTAGACAGTTGAATGGCTGTTGATGTAGGTTATTATTAGTATTTGTATTCGTATTATTATTGTCGTGCCAGGGCACAGTAATTACTATTAATTGAGAGTGAGGTTCCAAATGCAGGCACCAAGGTCAAGTCATTCATTTCATAATTTGATTTGCTGCTTGCAGTTTCAAGTTTTCTCTACATTTTGTTAATCATTTTCATTTTCGGGTTGTTTGCCAGAGTCACCAAAGTGCCATAAAGTAGGCAACACAAAATGCCGTTGCCTAATTAAAATGTCACACAAAACTGCCGCAAAAACCCATGCACACAAACATAGATATGTATATAGAGGATTAAAATCCTTGAGCCGTAGCCAAAATCAAGGTCAGGCAATTCCCAACGGGCACAGAATTATTAATTAGAAAGCTCTGCCGCTTTCACTCTCTCTCCCTCTCTCTTTCTCTTTGTCTCCCTCTATGCTGTGCGAGTTCCCCTTTAAGATGCTTTGCCATAAATATTTATAGGCAATTTAAAAAGATAATTGGAATGGGAATTACATCCAGAAATTGTGGCGAATTAAAATAAAATTAGCTGATGAAACCAGTTTCAAGATAGATAATATTTATCTCTATTTCTTTCTTTCCCTTTTAATTCTGCATTAAAGTCTGCAGAAAGTTATGTTTTGTCTTGAAATTTCAACAATTTGTACACTTTTAGTTAGACAAAAAATTTGTATAGAAATGACTGGTAAGACTGAAAGTCGGTTTCCTTTATTTGCATTCTACCTTTTCACCTGTCAATCAATTTTGGCATAAACTTTTCACTTTCTCCTTCTTATTTTATATATTTCATATATATTTTGTTTTCGTTTTGCGCTTTGCTCATAAAATAAAAGTTTCTCCCTTTTGGCCAAGGGTGACACAATTCTAGGCATGAATGAGTTCATTGAATGTGGACGGTTGGATTCGAAATTTGTATGTTATATTTGTAATTCAGTTTTTGTTTTTCCCATTCTCGTTTTGTGTATACTAACTAAATGCCTGGCATTAGTGGCTCGTTACAATTGCATGTTGGCTTTGGCAAAAAAGCAAATCAATCAAATTACCAAAGGAATTTCAGCACGGAACAAAAGAGAAAAAGCAGGAAAAAAAGTAACGAAAAAGAAAAGACCGAGGCATATAAACAATTTTCAAGTTCATGGACTTTTTGACATTGGCATGTCATGATGCAGTTTCATATTAAATATAAACATACCGAATTGCATATGTATATATATATTCAATATATGTATCTATATATATAAGATTGTTCTGATTCAACGATTGAAATTATGACATTTTGATGATTTTCTTATTGGTTTATTATGGTAGCCGTTTTTTTGGTTTTTATTTTTTTCGCTGGGCAAAAGAAAAAAGAAAATCAATAAAAAGCAGGCCAGCAAAAGCTTGGAACAGAAAAAATTTAAATATCATAAAAAAGTTTTTAAATTAAATACATTGGCGGTCGTTTTTGAGTACACTTTTCTCCCCCCGCAGGCACTTTTTGACACTCATTTATTCGATGTCCTTGATGGCGGGTTAAGCCATGAAAGCTTTCCTCGCTTTTAGACATCGTTCAGCAGCTCGTTTAATGTGTATAAGAGAGGAGTAGCGGGAGAAGTGAGTAAGGAGCTGACATGATTTTTAATTGGATTTCTCCTAAGAACATTTTGTAGAACATACGAATAAAACCTGCAAATGTGAAAAGATTTGTACTAATTGTTATGATGTGACAGAACTTGAAGCAGGCCTTTAATATGTTGATCAAACTATGCTAAACATAGTCTAAAATAAAGCGCTTTAGGGCTGTATCTGTCTTTTCCAGTTCTATGAGCACATTGGACGTACTGTGATGTGCTCTAAAACATTTCCAATAAAGGCTTCTTTAAATGTGTTTAATGTGTTGCTTTAATCCTTGAGGCCATCTGTCTTCTTACTCCCACCCATCTTGGCTTATCAGTGTTTGGTCTCTCTTTTTCTCAAATAGGTCAAAAGCATTTATCACACAAAATGCACGTCAGAAGCACACACACGTCTCAATAAGCTTGTCGATGAAGTTATGAACAGATAGAAAATTTCTCATATATCTAAGAGCTCAAGAGCAAAGCAATAGACGAATCTGTGTCAATAAACGATGTATGCTGTTTCTCCGAAACCAAACATTATCGTCAATCAATCAAAACCATCATAGCTCAGCAAAAAACCTAAGAAAAAAGTTAAAAGAATCAGGGATAGAAGGAATATTGCCAACAACAATTGACCAAACTTTGGTGTTTTTTGTTTTTCTTTTTGGTTGCTTTTTGCATCACCTACCCACAATTTGCTATAATCGTTATATTTGCAATGACATTGAAGGGCAAATAAAACTCTTTTTTGCTTATCAGTTAATTAATCGCAAAAGAACAAAGAGAACTAGGGAGAAAACACAAAAGAAAACTAAAATTTGCGAATGCGAAACAAGTAAAATAAAAGGGTTGACAATACAAGAGATTAGACAGTATGAGAAGTTAACTGTGGTCCAAAAGGTATTTGTTAGTAACGAATTCGATACTATAAAAAAGTAGTAAGTGTTAAGAAGTGAGGAAGGAATATTTCTATACAGATACAGATACGTGGTGACTCCAATGGTCTCGTAGGAAATATAAACAAATATATGAAATGGAGCCCCGACGAAAAGTAGAAAGTTTAGATTAGATATTAAACCTAATGATATCTGATGACCTAGACGATCTCAAAACTCCGACGAAAGTCGGAATAGATGTTTTGACTCAGGGATCTATCTATTCCATTCTGCTAAGAAAAACCCTCAATATATGAAATGGTGACCTCGACAAAACGTATAATTATTCTATCTGCTTTTGGAATTCATTTTTACTTTTGGCTCCCATTTTAGCTCTTGTTGAAGTGGCTGTTGAATCATTTAAGCTGCTCAGGCTGGAAAATTCTCTAGTCATAATTCTTATATCTCTTGCTCCAATGTGTGCAGCTCTTTTTGGACTTGACTTGCCACCATTATCTGTCGACTGCTGTAACATTGTGAAACATTTGTGGATCGTTGTTATAGTTGTGTGGCCCAAAATTTCCGGTCGACATGCAATGCAAATTAATTCAATGCATGTTATTGTTGTCTGTCGTTACTTAAAGCGGCCGGCACTTTTTTGTTTGTTTATACTCGATTCATTGTTTTCTTATTTTCTTTTTCATTTACTTTGTGTTTTGTCCCCTTATCTCTCTGACTCATGTCCTTTTATATTGATGATGGAAAATTTACTGTACAAGCACTAAACAATATGTATTTTTTCTCGTTGCAGTCTCAATCTGTATGAACTAATCAAGAAGAATAACTATAATGGTTTTAGCATGAGTCTTATACGACGATTCTGTAATTCGATAGTTAAATGCCTGCGTCTGCTCTACAAGGAGAATATAATACACTGTGATCTCAAGCCGGTAAGTACTTTTAAATAAAATTATATAAACAAATACACACTGATTTCTATTGCAGGAAAATATCTTGCTCAAACAACGTGGCAGTAGCTCAATTAAAGTCATTGACTTTGGTAGCTCTTGCTATGTGGATCGCAAAATCTATACATATATTCAATCTCGTTTCTATCGCTCACCTGAGGTGATTCTAGGACTGCAATATGGCACAGCCATCGATATGTGGAGCTTAGGTGAGTTATTTTTTAATTAAAGAGAAGCAAGCCTGCAAAAGGCAATGAATTTTTAAAAAGGTTGCATCGAAAGTGGTTTTTACCTGAAATTTATTGCCTGGTGGCCTCGTGTGGTCTCTCTCTCTGTTAGTGCATTGAATATTGAATGAGAGTTAAGGTTTCTAGGTCATTGATGCAGCTTAAAGTGTTACCAACTAAATCAAGTAATTGAAAAATGCTCTATTTAGCGTGAACAGACAAAGAAGCAACCATTGCCAATTACAAAACAATTGTCTATGACACGCACTTGGCCAATTAGCCAATAAAAATGAGCCAGCAACAGGCAACACGGCAGAAATAGCGCACCTAATTAGACCAACCTCTTTTCAAGTGGCCAGAACAAAAGCCGAAAAAAGGTATCGACGAAAACTTGTTACCTATGTACATAGATATTAGTTTGATGTAAACTCAACAAGTATGCTATAATAATTTTCGTCCTCCTCCTTTCGTTATCCACATTCATTTAAACGCCCATTTCCGACCACGTCCAACCGTGTCCGGTCAATGGCAGAATAAAAAATGTGCAAAAATATTGCTCAACAACAAAAGACTCATTAAATGCAAGCACGGACATGAGCTTAAGTTAAGGTTGCTTACTTGTGGGGTCTAATAAAAGGCAAGTAAGTTTATTTTTAGTCGCTGTCTAGTGAGTTTAAGTTACAGCTTTTATAGCAAGACCCAATGAACATGGTTTACGTGTTGAATTATGTGAGCTCTTAACCAATTGGCCAAAGGGTTTCAAGGATGCGATGTAATAGATATCTTCTTACGTAAACAGGTGCAAGTAGTTTATTAGAAAAATTGCTTGCATTCACTCAGTCGGTCAGTGGTGCATATTTCTTATGGAAACTTTAAGCAGATTGCTATCAGAATAATTTCAATATTTTTTACTAGTGAATAACACTTTTCTACTTTATTTTTAAACTATTTTTAGATAATTGAATTGCTACATAATTGAATATTGAATAGGAGTCACGTCTTCTGATTAAGAAATAAGCTTGAATTCTTGTTAATTATTCCTTTCATCATAAGAATAGTTTAGTTTCTCTCCACAAAAGATAGAAACTTTAACTTTAATTTTAAAACTAGCTCATTTATGAGTATTTTAATTACAAAGAGGACTTCTAAAAGATTCATAGATCAGAAATAATTGTTAGGCAAAATTGAATTGAAATGCTATAAATAACAAGGTCACTTCTCGTTCATTCATTTTACGAGTCTTTTATCTAAAATGAATAAACTTTTGCAGCAAACTTCGAGGTCGCAAGGGTTGCAAATTTGTTTTAGTCAGAGTCAGTTTTAGTCTGTTAAGGTCATCTTTTATTATTTAGAAAAGTTGCATATTAAATTTCCGTATTGATGAGAAAAGACTGATTCTAAATAGAAAAGCTTTCAGAGTCAGTTCAACCTGTCTGAGGGTGTGACTGTCTGGCCACACGTGCACGTGTCCACTCAAGAGTCAAGGCTAATGCGCTTGTCTGACCAGGCCAAATGGAATGGACTGCAGTGAAAATCTTTACCGAAAATCAATACTAATTACAATGTCAACTCATCTTTGGTTTTTTTTTTCCTTCTTCTGTTTATTATTGCAGGCTGTATTTTGGCAGAATTGTATACTGGATTTCCCCTATTCCCCGGCGAAAATGAGGTTGAGCAATTGGCCTGCATTATGGAAGTATTGGGATTGCCACCCAAGGTGCTCATCTCGGTGGCTCGACGTCGTCGTTTGTTCTTTGATTCGAGAGATGCGCCCCGTTGCATTACCAATACGAAGGGACGAAAACGGGCACCGGGTAGCAAATCTTTGGCACAGATCCTACATTGCCAGGATCGGTATTTCATTGATTTCCTACAGCGTTGTCTTGAATGGGATCCCGCGGAGCGTATGACGCCCGATGAGGCCGCCCATCATGAATTCCTGCAGCCCTCCACCTCCAGTCGCCATCGCAGTTGCCGCATGTCAACCAGCTCATCGAGTTCGGGTCTAAATAGTGTATCCCAGAAATCGTCGTGCTACAACTTCGCCGAGATCTCGCCGGGCAATGGTCCTGTGGTCGCATCTATAACGAATACGACAGCAGTGAGTAATGCTGCCATTACCACAAAGTCATCGTCGAGGCCATTGCAGGGACATGCCCAGTCCAATGGACACCTGCCCGATATTAAGCTGAGTGCCAGCGACAAATACAATAGCATGCAAAAGGTAGCTGTCCGCTCCAAGATCACATCAAGCGTCTCAGATTTGGAATCGGTGCAGCAATATTCACTGCATCGCATCTATGGAGGAGTGGGCAATGGCGGTGGTAGCACTCATCATGTCTCATCGGCGGCCACAAGGAAACATCTCAATGGCGTTGGCAGTCATGGCCACATTAATAATAATAATAGCAACAACAATTCATCCAAATATGGATCATCCACCTTGGCGCACAATCATCACAATGTGACTCATCATAATGCCTCGACGGCGACCATTGCGACAACCACACATCATCATCATCATCATCATGCGGGATCGGGTGGTGTCAATCAGCAATCGGGAGCTGGTGTCCCGCATTCACAATCCACTGGCGATGTGTCCGACAGAGCCATCTTTGGGCGTGCTTGACTCCGGGCACGGCCAACCAAGCTGGAGCTAAAAAAATGCAAGCTGGTCAATATGATGGACTTTTGGAGCTAGAAGTGGCGTACTCAGCCGCAATTGCAATGCGCTAATTTGGCGGAGGAAAAGGAGGACTAAACGTTTCGATAGATATTTGTTATATAAGCTATGTAAGAGGAACATGTTTACATATGTATGTATACAGATCTGGTATATATGTATATTTAGTTTGTATTTGTATGTGAGCGCATTGCTGTTGTATTTTCCCCCCGCACTCTCGAAAATATGTAAAACATGTAGATATATATAATTTTCAATCTCTCATCTTTTTTCTCTCTTGCAACACTTTGCAGTATTTTATGCTATTATTAACTTTTTGCTCCTTGTGTTTTGTTTTGTGTATCACTACTGCCATAATTGTATTTCCACCCTTCCCCCCCTGAAAGTATTCTGAAAAGCCTTCCCTCCAATTTGCTGGAAAATTCATTTTCCCAGGTGTTGCAAGTCCTTCAATCCTGTTAGAGATGTAAATGTCATAAGAAAACAATAATAACGATTATATATATGCCATATGCCATTCACATCTCTGATTTATATAATCTATATAATATAAAACTGTATTTAATACTACGATCAAAACTAATTACATAAATACAGAGAAGCCAGCTCAAAAGGAACAACATAAAGTAGTTAATAGTCTGTCTCTCTCTCTCCCACTCTCATACATAGATAAACATTTATGCAATACACTTAAAGAAGATATATCCATCTCATATCCATTCAATAAACCACCAACACCCAATCTAGTTAAGAAACTCTATATATGTATGTATTGATAGAAATCGATAACAATTTCATATAGCTTCCATGTCTTTTTGCAACAGTATCCAGGCTGTTATTATTGTAGTTACATATGCGAAGGCAGAAAATGTTTCTATATCTATATAGATATACATATATACGATATATAGATAGATAGTAAGTGAAATTCTAAGTTAAGGCTCTGAATTGGCCAAGAAAAAACCCCGACATACAATACAATACAAAATATATATATTTATAAAATTAATTACAAATATTATACCACATAATAACAATACATCTATACCTACTATATAAATGTAAGTTTGTATCAACTTATTATGATATATCGTCCCCTCTTCCCCAATCAATTCTCCAATCACTCACCTAATACAAAATCCAAATGCAAGAATATATTTCAACAACTTTTTATTATAATTAGTTTTAATATGTATAATGAAACTTGCAAACAACAACAATTATGGCCAATATCACAAAGAATTATCAACTATAAAGTGTAATACGTATTATGGGAAACTATACACATATAAATATATATATATATATATATACAATTTGATTCGATTCTTACTGTAAGGCATCACTGTACACAAAATGCAAGGCAACAAATCTTGCTCATCACATATTCTCTCGAAATTTGTTTCGTATTATTTATACATTTTGTATATGTATCTATTTACGATATGTAAATGTATTATTCTTTTCTGCCACTTTCCCGCCCTTTTTTTGGTTTTGTTTTAAATGTATTATGTGAATTCCTTTTTTAGTTAATATTCAATTTCAAAACAAACAAAATATAAACTTGATTTACAAAGTGTGTTCGAATTTAACGTTTAGTATTAAATTTAAAATAAAACGAAAAAGCAAAAATTGAAAAAAAAAAAAAAAAAAAGCAAAACAAAACATTATTATTTTTAACTCTAAAAACATAATCAATTTAAATTAATGAATAAACATATTAATTGTATAGAACAGAAAAGGAAAAAACAACAACATGTAATCAATTACAATAACAAAAATAAATGATACAAAAATTATGTACTCAAAATGAAAAATTTTCGTTTTTGTTTTATCATCGGAGGAAAAATGGGAAACCTTCGTATTGTTTATAAAGCAAAAGTTTAAATCAAGAGCGAATCAATTATTAGAAGAAGATTTCTGGCATCTGGCATATCTGAGAGACATTACGACTTGATGAAAAGTCCTTAAAGGCGCCGTCTAATGCCGAAGTTCTACTTCGATGAAGCAAATTATATTATTTACATTCAAGCCCTAAAGTATGCAACAAAAATTCGCGGCAATAAAACAATATAAAACCATTTCTGTCTTTTGACTCTGTGAAACCAATGCAACGGCTGCATTTGCCATGGTCTGTGCTATGGCTAGGTGTTGATATTTTGGGATCAGGAATTGGTTTTGGCTTTGCTCTAAATGTCGCTCATCTTCTCATTTAAGTGACTACTATCACGTCTAACGTCAAGTCAAGAAAATCGTTCTATAAAGGAGAAATGATCGTTTGGTACCCAGTGCAAGAGAAACACGTCAAATTATTTCTTCATAATCGTAAATCCATGTTAAATATATTCATTTATAGGCTTAATTCCCTTCTTCGAATTGAGTCAATTAGTTGCGTCTGGCTGAACAGTTCTTAACTTCACTACGATGACGACAAGCCTTGATCTCACGGTCAAACCTCTGACCAGGCTGGCACGATTGACGTTTGGCATGATTATGTACAAACATAGAAGCAGCGACAATGCTTGGCATCTGCAAGTAATGTGCCATCTTGTACTCCGAGACAGTCTTTGGGGGATATAAGTGGTGCAACTGTTGATGAAACCGCAATAGGAGTTGTTGTCGATAAGGTTGGCGGTAGCTTGTTGCACGGTGGAGGTGGCGGTGGAAGTGGTTTGTCGCATGGTGGAGCCGGTGCAGCTGGTGTGTCGTAAAGATGTTCTACGAAAGGACGTTCATTATATTCAGGACGGTGTCCAGATAGAAAAGCACCGCTGCGATCGCCATTAACGCATTGCACAAGAAAAGGTAAGTTGCAGCATTGCGTTTTGGGATCAAAAACCAGACCGATTGAGCATTCATGTCTGAGTAATTGGCCACGTATGCAGACATAAAAGCCTGAACATCATAGTGGATCAGCAAAAGAATGACCATTATTATATTCACCACAGATCATCACTTGGTATGCCTTGCTGCATACGGTGAATAATAATAGTTACAAACAGTTACAAACAAAATATCTATAGATGAGAGTGAAAGACAATTAAAGATAGCTAATATTATATGTTCCCCACTTTGCGGTTTCACAGTACGATCTTTTGCTTATATATTGTTCTCGACACAGACGACTGTATAGATATGATAAGACTCCTTCAGTCACTTGCAGTCTCTCTCTTTGCTTTTAGAGAATTGAATGTCAAAATAGTCCAAAACACGTGTATGAAGACAAGTAGATACAAGACGAGCGCGTGTCAAAAATGTACTACGTATAAATTTTATCTTAACTTATTGTTAGACTTTTTAATCTATACAATAAATTGGTAGCTCTAGATCCTTCAGTTTTCGGGAAAAATACCCATTACCCCCACCCAATCAGTGTTAGAAGATAAATGAAGAACGGTAAACTACAAATTTTTGATTAATCTGAGTTTTTTCATATTTCGCCAATTTATAGCCGCTTTTAAAAAATATTGCTTTAACAAATTCTAGCTTTATAAAATTAAAATTTATTGGAATATAGTGCTCTTCATAGGCGTTTTTTGTCTTACTCGAGAAGATGAAGATTATATTCAAAGTTTAATTTTGGAAAACTTACAGATTCGCCAATATAGAAGTTTTTAAGAATTTTCCAAAATTTTAAAATTAAATTGTTGTTAATTTAACTATTATTTTTGAATTCTACATTGCTAAATGAATGAACCTTTCAGTGATGAAAAATCTTTTAACATTATTCTTATACCGCAGGGCCCGTATTCTCTAATCGTTCACTGAGTGTTACAAATATCAATTTTGAAATAAAATATAAATGAAATGAATGAATTATATTAATTATATATATAATTATTTATGCTGGTAGACACGAATTCTTTCCTATGGGAACCTTTCATGGGAACCAAAATCGTAATGAAATCACTTCGTTTTCGACCGATCGTTCCTATGGGAGCTATATAATTCAGTGGTCCGATACCACTGAATCCAAGATATACAACCCCTACAGAATAAAAGGATATCGTATTTCTTGATAAACCATCTTCAAATGATCTGCCAGATCTTTGAAGAAGTCTGACAATATCGCATGAATATTCAAAATGAAAATTACAAATATGTCAATTTTTTGAATGCTGCATTTATTATTTTGTTACTTATTGCCAAAAAAAATCAGTTTGGTATTTTAAGGATAAATGGTACATTAGCTGGGTTGTATTCATTTATTCGGTTTGCATCTTCATGACAGGCAGTTGTTATCTTCGGCACGGATGCGGCAAGCCAATCGAACCACTGATCATTTTAGTTATTTAGTTACGATTTCCAATGCAATTTGTAACCTGGCCACGTGGTTGACATGTTTTCAACTGCCGATCGAACCACTCACCATTGGGGCAATTCTGACGCCTGGAGCGATTGTTGCTGCACATAAAGAATCGGCGACAATGGCGACGATCGGCAAAAAGGGTGCCATCCTGTACACCACGACAGTCGTGTCTCGATGTTAAAATCTCTGCAAATACCTCTGGGTCGTCAATTGTGTTAGTGGGTGTTCCTGGGGTTGTTTCACAGGGTGGAGTTGTTGTTTCTTTACAGGGTGCTGCTGTTGTTGTGGGTGGCTTACAGGTTGTTGTTGTTGTCGTTGTTGGATCTTTGCTGGGAGGCTTGCAAGTTGTGGTTGTCGTTGTTGTGGGTGGTTTACAGGTTGTTGTAGTTGTCGTTGTTGTGTCTTTGCTGGGTGGTTTGCAAGTTGTTGTTGTCGTTGTTGGATCTTTGCTGGGAGGCTTGCAAGTTGTGGTTGTCGTTGTTGTGGGTGGTTTACAGGTTGTTGTTGTCGTTGTTGTGGGTGGTTTACAGGTTGTTGTTGTCGTTGTTGTGGGTGGTTTACAGGTTGTTGTTGTCGTTGTTGTCGTTGTTGTCGTTGTTGTCGTTGTTGTCGTTGTTGTGGGTGGTTTACAGGTTGTTGTTGTCGTTGTTGTGGGTGGTTTACAGGTTGTTGTTGTCGTTGTTGTCGTTGTTGTGGGTGGTTTACAGGTTGTTGTTGTCGTTGTTGTGGGTGGTTTACAGGTTGTTGTTGTCGTTGTTGTGGGTGGTTTACAGGTTGTTGTTGTCGTTGTTGTCGTTGTTGTGGGTGGTTTACAGGTTGTTGTTGTCGTTGTTGTGGGTGGTTTACAGGTTGTTGTTGTCGTTGTTGTGGGTGGTTTACAGGTTGTTGTTGTCGTTGTTGTCGTTGTTGTGGGTGGTTTACAGGTTGTTGTTGTCGTTGTTGTGGGTGGTTTACAGGTTGTTGTTGTCGTTGTTGTCGTTGTTGTGGGTGGTTTACAGGTTGTTGTTGTCGTTGTTGTGGGTGGTTTACAGGTTGTTGTTGTCGTTGTTGTGGGTGGTTTACAGGTTGTTGTTGTCGTTGTTGTCGTTGTTGTGGGTGGTTTACAGGTTGTTGTTGTCGTTGTTGTGGGTGGTTTACAGGTTGTTGTTGTCGTTGTTGTGGGTGGTTTACAGGTTGTTGTTGTCGTTGTTGTCGTTGTTGTCGTTGTTGTGGGTGGTTTACAGGTTGTTGTTGTCGTTGTTGTGGGTGGTTTACAGGTTGTTGTTGTTGTAGTATGTGGTTCGTCACAAGGAGATTTTATGGAAAGCTGTCCATTATTGTCACCGCTGCATCCGGTAAAGGATAACAGTACAATTACAAAAGTGAGTACTAGTAAATTGTCTGAAAAAGAAATATCTAGTTATTATATGCAGTTTGTACTAAAGTTTTGAAGTATCCAACATACAAGTTCTCATTGCAATGAGTTCGTTGTTTTGCGAACCAATGGAAGTGAAGCCCAGCTTTTATACTGGAGGACTCTTATCGCCACATCCAATTACACCAAACACTTAAACCACTCAAGTAGATATGATAATACTTACAACATGTAAAGACAGCTTGTAGAAAGCATCAATGGTACTCTCGAGTCTATTAGATAATTAATTGTCAGATTGACCACGACATGTGTAAGAAAACAAATCATTGCATCTCGGGTTGCAATGATTTGTTTTTACCATAAAAATTTTAAAAGTCAAACACTGTACCTGTATCTGATAAAGAGACTGGTTTATGTCTAGCTAGTAAGTTTACCATGTTAAACATACATATACCCATTTTCCAGATATGACTGAAACTTTTGACTAATAATGGTGATTACCTTTTCATTTGTGTTAAAAATTACAATAAACCTGTTTGTTCTAAGATATACGGACAAACGTAGATAGATTCCTTATTATCGATTATATGTGCCCATATCAATGTATTTAATTTTTATCAGTCTTTAATCGATTTTTTAAAAAATTTCATAAAAGGCTTTCATGGAGTTCATTGAAATTTTATCTATGTTTTCGTGGAATTGCGTATTTCTATTTATTGATCTAGAATCCAAAGATAAGTATCTGGTTCTGTAATATATAATTGTATAATTTGTAATATATAATTTTTAATACAACTGCAACGGCAGGATTTATTAAACTAATTTCCATTTTGTACTTTGCAGATTATTTCGTCAAATCAAACTAATTTATATAAATTTGAATTTTTATTAAAAATTCTTGGCTATGTTATTACAGTTTTAAAGTATTTACTGAAAGTCTTAAGGGCTGGAAACCAATTGGTTTTTTAAATTGTTGCTCTAATTCCATGGGTTATTATGGCAAATGAAATCATCTTCTCAATTCCCCATTATAACATATTGCGTAGCATCTGCTTTGTCTATTTTGGCGCATCAAACGCAAACGGAAACGGTTACATTTTTGTATAACTTTTATTTTGCGGTCCACTTTCCTCACCCACTTCCTCTTTCTCTTCAACTCGCAGGCCAAGCAGATATTTCTTTCTGCCCTGCGATGGTGTCTGTAATAATGATTCCACGTGACACCATTAGAGTTGGCCTGAGGGAACCCTGGCTCTCAGTTTGCTCATTTAGTTTTTGTTATTAATATTTTTTTTTCTCCGGGTCTTTTAAAATTATGCAATTTCCTATGATTGCCAATTTTTTTTTTGCTGTTTCAGCAATATCGGTTTTCTGTTTTGGTCAACATTTAAATGCGGCAAGTTTGAAGTAATTACCGTAAATGTATTTGAGATAATTTCAATATTTATTTAATAAATGATGGTCGATTAAACAATTAACGAAGTCTATGGTCAAGTTAATAAAGTAGACCAAGCACAACTGTACTGTAGATACTATAAAGACTTGTTTGAATGCTTGTCCCAACATTGTTTTCACTTTTCAGTCAACATTTCTTTTGTATGTGTTGATTTCAAGTGTTTTGCGTGGGTGTTCCTCATCGAGGGAAAGTAGAATTCTAAGTACAATCCAAAATATGACTTAATCCACAAAAACAAAAACTCATAGATAAATAAATAACAAGAAATGTGTTGAAAATCCCTAGCTCTGTCTCATTCTTGAATGAAAAGTAAAAGTTGCGCCACCTCACGATCGGAACGGATCGTTCACACCGAACACATACCGCAAAAACATCGAGTTAACCAAAGATGGGCTTTTGGAGTGATAAGCACCAGACGCAGCTCGCTTAAGACTCATTGAGTCAAAGGTTTATTGACGTAGCTTCTTTAGCTGCTGCTGGGTGATCATGATCATCTCATGATCGGTTGTTGCTGCAGTTGGCCACTTGTTGCCAGGTGGGGGCCAAGCCAGTCCAGGTCGGGTTCGGTTCGTTTCAGGTCCATGGCATCTCTCGAAGGCCGCTTCTTTCTTATATGTGTCTCTGTCTGTCTGTGTGAGTGTTTTTTTCTGTCTTTTGCTGTCTTCATTTTCTTGTGATCATTCGTCGCAAGGTGAAAGTCTTTCTCCCTCAAGCACTTTGTTGTTGGTTATTTGTACAGCATTTAGTGTTTTCGGGTTTTTTGTTGTTTTTTTTTTTGGGTGGTTTTTGTTTTCTTGATTCGTTGTTGGTTAATCTGTTGCAAAGACATTGACTGGCTGGGAACCTTTAGGGAATGGCATCAACAACTTATGCATTCTTATCGTAACTTTTTATTACCAAATTGTTTTTTCTTTTTAAATTAGCCAAAAAGTTATCTAAAGTAAGTAAGTGTAAGTTCTTTCGTTTTTTTGGTTTCATATTTTGTACTTTAATATAAATTTAACTAAAATGAGTGTCTATTCGATATTGTCGTATGTCTTTGCTAACTATCTTTTAGTCTTCAATCTATAGGTTGATAAATAACTCTGTTTATAAGCTTCTTATTGATACAAAGTAGTACGTGTTCCGATCTCAACTCCATTAGACAACTATATCAAGCAAAATGGTATCGCAAACGTGGGATGAAGACGCAAACATTTTTAGCAAAGATCACAAACTTATTAGTTGATTTCATAAAGCGGAAGTCTATTTCCGTGTTCTTGAATTTATACCTAGATAAATCATGATTTAAGTGTTTGTAAAGAATAACACAAACACACATTTCAATCAAATATGAGAGAAATAATTTTGCTTAAGTTTCCAATCTAGGAAAATGTTTCGCAGAGCCTTTTCGTAGAATTTTTTTATAAAAGGTAGAAAACTATTTGCTTGTTTCAGTTGCTTGTTTTAATAAAAGTTCCTTAATTTTTTATTCTTGTGATTGTGTGACAAATCTTCATACTGACAACATTCCATCACTGAAATTTACAAAATTTTTCTGGTGATAAAATCTTGAATTATTGATGGGGCATTACATTCTAGATGGCACCCAATGCAAATCTCTTTAAGGGCTTAAAGTCGAGTTTGCCAATTAATAAGGTTTTGACCATCTAAAAAGCAAAGTCCCTTAGGAATGATAAGTAACAAAATGAATTTCCAAGGCTGCAATTAGCTTGGGCCTCGTAAATTCCATTGCAACATCTATTTAAGGTGCGGTAACTGAAATAACAATGACTATAAAAATGAATTACTTTTTATATTAAAACTTATCTTATTTTGAAGGTAAAGTTAAATGTGATAAATGCAAGGTTTATATGCCTAGCCTAACTAGCAGGAAGTTTAAAATCACACAGATAGCTAAGGTTGGTCTTAATTTTAATAAAATAAATCATTTTTAAATTTGTACCAATATTTTACGTCTTTTTTTACATAATTTCCACTCCATTTCGAGCAATTGATCATCAAACATGTTTATTTAGCTACCTATTGCAAATTGTCCGTCTCTTTTGGCTACTTTACCTGACCATTTTGACCCAAACACTTAACATTTAATGACAAATCATAAGCAGTAATAGAAATTGCCAATTATACGCAGAAAGAAATATGATTTTGCGTGGGAAGATATTCAAAATTGTCATTAGAAATTGATTTAAAAAAGAAAGACAATCAAAAAGCCAGCAAACTTCCTTTTCTATTTTTAAACAGGTGAAAACATTTGTACATTTTTTTCATCATAGTTTTTTAAATTTCACAACAACAACACAGACTGAATGAACATCAAATGATAGAAAAATTTTGAAAATTTCTATCCATTGGACTTGAATAATATGCCTCATCATTCGGTTTTGGAAGTCATTATCATTGTCTGGTAGTTAAAGAAAAAAAGGTGCAGATAAGAAAACTTATGCAATCGTAAGGCCATGTCTTTGGATGGTTTAGAATTGCATGTTCATTGAGAAATGAAAACTGAAAAAACTTATTAATGAAAGCTAGCGATGAAATGTTTATTTAATTGCTACAAATATGTCTGTAAAAATTGCTGGTGATAATTGTGTGGAAAGCTGTAGTGACTGATTGGCCTAGGCTGTGTGTGATAAGGGCCAATGGTTGGATGCCCTGGAGTGACTGGATTTGAGAATGACTTGTCTTGTTGCACAAGAGGAAATCAATTTTCCAATTAAATTTATCGGATATGGAAGGGGGAGCTAACCAAAAGTGATTGGAGATTGTTAAGATGTGAGAATTGTTTTAGAAAATGTGACTGAGAAAATCATAATCAGACAAACTATATTAAATTCAGTTTTTGATAAGCTAAACTTTTAGGTTAAAGCTTAATTAAATCATTCAAGAGAATTCTAAGAGATGAGTATTTTATTAAAATTGAATAATATCTGCCATGTCTAAGATCATCAGTTATTAAATTACATACAATCCATCAAAAATGTAAACGAAGAGATAAACACTTTACCATAGATCATTGCTACCAATGATTGAACGCTTCAAGCTGTGATCCTCTCAATAAGCGATCAAGTCCAAAGCTACCTTCTGGTTATTCAAAGTGATGTAAGTATGAGTAGATCGTCTTATGATACAATCACAGCGGGAATTACTTAACTCAACTCAATCATAGATCACACAGTGAAGCTGCTAGCTCTGCATTAATCGTGTACAAAAAAACAAACAAAACCAAAAACTATGAATCAGTAATGCCAAAGTAGTCGTGGAATTTCAATTTTAATCGCTTTTGAAACATGATTGTAATGTAATTCAAAATATTTTCATGGCATTCTTCTTCATTGCCATAACGCCTTCATTGCGCCAGCTTAAATGTTCTGCATGTTCTCAAATCTTACTTCCGAGTACGCCAACTTGGGGTAATTACGTGATTATTTCTGTAAATCGCGCAAATCGGATTTGCAAATAATGATGTCTGCATCATATTTGTGTTTTTTGGCTAGTCAGATACATTTCTGGATTCGATAAGCCGAGCAAATGAGTAACATAACTCTCGTAATACTTTCTCTTTCACTGTGTTCACTGTGTCGCTTGGCGCTCTCTTTGCTTTCTCTTTGGCCCGAAACTGTGCAACATTTTGCCATTACCGGCAACATGTTGCCGGCTAGCCCTGTATGCTCGTCTACCAAACTGCTCATCGTCTTTCGTTGACGACTTGTTGTTGCTGGCGTCTTTTTTTGGCATCTTCGTTGCAAAGCTTGGCTTAAATTGTTACCAAACGTTTAATGATCTTCAGTTAAGCATCGAACTTTTACCAGACAAGTTGTGTCTGCGGCAAATCACAAAACCCCCGCCAAAAAACCCAATATAAACATTAGACCCAATCACACACATACACACACTCATACACACGTTAACGGAATTTTGAAAATTGAAATTCTTTTTTAGACTTGATCATTTGCATAAGGCAAATAGAAAACGTTATAGTTAATATTCAGTGTGTAATATTTTGTAAAAATAAAGTACAAAAAGTTCGAAAATTAAAAAAAAAAAGTGCAAAACAAATTTAAATCTCATCTTCACTTTATTGAGAATTAAAACAGCGAAAAATTGTGAAATTTAAAAAAAAAAAATTTAAAAATAAATATCGCGGAGCATTTTTCAATTGTGAATCATGCGTGTTTTATTGGCCATGTGGGGCACATTGTGCCTATGGATGATAACGGTAAATGCACAAGGATTTATACCACCACCGAATGCAGGACTACATAATGGGGTAAGTCAAATGAAAGTCAAAAACAGAACCGAGCAGAACCATGGAAATAGTTTTCAACATTAATAAAAAACAGATTTTCTTTAGTCGAATTTTGAAACTTAAATTCAAGAAGAAAAAAAAAAAAAAAAAACAATTATACCCTCTTGTTAAACATTGACTAGTTTAGAGTATAGAATTTAAGAATTTGCAGTTTGTAACTGATTTTGTTCATTTTTAAAAATATGATTCATTGTGGAATACCAATACTTGAGATTTGACCTAGATATGATGGCTATAAACTACTTCCCATCCACAATATCATTTCAATAGATTCACTTTTCAGTCTTTTACATTTTTATCATTCGTTGGTCTCTTTTTATATTGAAAAAAGTCATGGGAGTCATAATAGACGACGTCAGTTGTTCCACATATCCGTTAACAAAAGGCATATTTATATGTGCCAATACATCAATACAGTTTGGGCCAGATAGACGTACGGCCAAACAATCATTAAAAGAAATATTTATCACACAAATAACATTTCCCATTGAATGTTATGCAAATATTTATGGTTTGAATTGACTTTGGATAAAATTTCACATGCTTGACACAGTTTGAGGCCAAGATCTTGGGCAAAAATGAAAAGAAATGGAACTCAAATGAAAGTTAGCTACCTCGCTTAGATTAGGAATTGAATTCAAAAATTTGACTAGACAAGTTTCTCAACCTGAAATATGCAACTACAAAAAAAAAACGAAAATTCCCTAGACTTGCGTAAGTCTTTCTTTACATATTGACCAAGAGTTGGGGGGGAGGTTGTGAGATTGGTTAGGTTGCCCAGTTGGGGGGGAATGTCTAAGAGCCTATTTAACAATTCAATTATTCAAAATATTTTTGTTTAAGTCAACGATAAAATTTTCATATTAATTGTAACTGCAAACGAAAATGATTTTCAACGCCTCAATGAACTTTCCCTTTTCACAAAAATATTTTTTTTTTTATATATATGCCTCCATACACACAAACATACATACATACATATGTTTATACCCAGTCTTGTATATTGTGATTAAATGAAGATGCAAAGGAAGCCGAGAGTAAAAGTCATAATGGTATGAGACAACGTTTAGATTATAAACCTGTTCACTTGGACTGGTCAAGAAATCACACAAAAGAAAGGCCAAATATAACAAAAGTAAAAAAAAATCACAAAGAAATATATCACAAAGAAAAAAAAACTAAAAGAAAATTGCAAGTCATAGGAAGTTTTATTTTAAAAAATTTTAAAAATAGTTTATCAGCATTCTTTGACTCTTGAATGCTTCTTGAAGTCTCTAGAAAATAATTGCAAAAAGAAATAAATATAAATTATTAACATAAGGATAAGAAATTCTTCGGAAATTAAAAATTTTAGAAAAATTCCCGATGTAGTCATATTAGTTTATTAAATTAATAAACATTTCTGAAAAAAAAAAAAACAGATCAGAAGATTTTCGTTATGCTTGCATTTTCAAACTTGAGACATCTTGATGTTTTTTGATTTGAAGCTTATGTCAATCATTAATTTCTTAAACTGCGCATAATTTCTTCATTAAGGCATTTAAACGATGGAATAAAAAATACGTGCACAAATCTCCAATTTGTTTTCTTTATTCAACTTCTAAAAAATATTTGCACTCTAAAATAAAATCTGATTAAAATAAATATCTTGACATATTAAATCTTTTTGTGAAAATTTTCTGTTACTCTATTGTAATGTTTACTCTAAACTATACTCTTACTACAAAGCCTTAATAAATTAATAGATAGTAGTTTATTAATAAAAATTAAAATAAATAATAGAAAGACGTTACAATCCTCCATAAGAAATTGCATTGAGCAAGGCTTATTTAATGATATCAGTTCAAGGAAGTTTTCGCTTTCATTGATGCTTAACCAAAATGTATACATTATGGGTAAATTTATCCATTCACATTGATCGATTTAAATAAATGCCAAACCCCCTAAGGGCTCCACAGGGAACTCAATAACTTGTTACTTAATTTTGTTAATTCTTTTCCTCTTTTGACTTCGTGCATCTTCATAAATATTTTTGCGGCCCCAAACAAAAGTGAAAGCAAGCCAAGAAACCCAACATACAAAAAAAAAAAAAAAAAAATTTAAATAAAATGGCAAAAATTAAAAAATTAAAACAACAACAACAATGAGTATGCCCACTGAACATGTTCGATGACAGCAAATTGTTGTTACTCTCGGGATGCGGATTCGGTTGAGTGTTTTTTTTTTGTCTTTGGCATGGTTTGGTTTGACTTGGCGCAATGAATTGAAGCTGCTGCTGGACGTTTGGGCCCAACAGTTGTAGCAGATGTTGTAGTGGCAGCAATTTTATGTTTACACGACTGCAGAAATAATAAAAGCTGAAATTAAGAAATAGTTAATATATATATATATAAAAGCCAAGTCTCTGTCTCTGTATCTGTTTGGTTGCAACCAGTTCCTGTTCAGACAAAAGGAAGATGATGATGATGGTTTCTTTCGTTTTTATTTTATTATTATTTGTATGTAATCGGAAGGCCATTGCCTTATATGTACAAAACAAAAAAACTTGCAAAACTCTATATCAATAGAGGATAGATGAAGCGGCAACAACAACACGTTTTTCTTCGCAAGACAAAAGTTGTGCAAGATCTCAAAAAGAAAAAGGAAATTTCAACAGCAGTGAGAAAAGGTTAAGGACAATGGCAAAATCGAGCCAAAGATACAGATCGATTTCGATTGTGCATTGAATATGTGTAACATGGCAACTAACTGATTTATGATTTGAATTTACTAAAGCGTGAACTCAGGTCATTAGTCCAATACTTATGTCTTGTATCCTTCTTTAATATATTTCAAAATAATTTCCAATTTTGCTTAATCAAATCTTATACTAAGTGTAATCTGTTTTTTTGTGTTACTTAGATTTCCTAAATTGTGAAGTCAGATCTTAAATCATGATTCCTTAAGTCCAGCTTGCATTGATTATTTATTTTGGTTAGGAAATTCTGTAAAAACTTTCCGATGGAAACTTTTTTCTTAAGCCAAATGTCTCTTTTGTGTTCTATGATTAATACTCTAAGGTATTATATTGAAATTTGTTGACAACCCATTGGAAAATAAAAGTTTTGAACTACTCTTACCTAACATAGAGAATTTTCGTACTGTTTTTTAACTATATTATATAAATTTATATCCTATATGTAAGGGTCTATTGATCTTAAATGTGTATAGTTAGCTCTTTCACATTCCTAGATTCACCATTGATTAATCACTCTTATGACATGCGGAAGTATCTGAAATGTCTTACTTAAAATTAAAGAAATTCCAATTTGTCTAGCGCAAAACCTTTTATTCAGGGATTCGTTATAAATTGTTGTAAGCTGTCTGAAGCTGAGACCACACAATTGTAGTATTTATTCCTATTATCAGTATAAGATATAATTGTAAACTATCTTCCTGAGTGTTTCTTTAAAGCACTAACAACTAAAGCCATTGGCTTAGACCAAAAAATATATTCAACATTAAGATTTAAACGCGGATCCTTCTAGCTTAGTAGCTTAGTTTGGGTTACTTTTCTTAACCAACTCGGAGACTGCAAGAGATATATTAAACAGCAGAATATTGACCCTTCAAGATAAAAAGTAAACTCTTCTAACAGAATATTACAAAATTTATTTGAAAACTTAAGTTTCATTTAAATGGTTAGTGTAAGCTGTGGTTACATAAGTCAATTTTGTGTTGAAAATAAAGCTATAAAAGTTTTTTTTGTAAAATTTTCTATTTGCTTTTACTAAATACATTGAAACAGTTTCACATTCCTTGAAAATTTAGAAAATATAAAGATTCTCAAGCAATTAGCTTTCATTTTTTAAGAAAAAAAGTTACAAAATTTTCTTGAGCTTCTAAAACGCTTACCAATTACTTAAGAATTACTTTTGTAACAAGTATATATAATGTATTACTTGATAAGTAAACTTTTTGCACTTTTAATGGCAATAATAATAATTACTAGCAAGTTTTGTATAAATTTAAATGACAGGCTTTGATTACATAAAGTGATAGCTGACCAAATAAAGGTAGTGACCAGTTCATTGAAAATCATAACAAAGAGTTGAAATATTTTCTCCAAATATTGACTTGCAGAAACTATCGACAACGTGCCATTGATGGATTACTTTAATGCTTAACACTTAAGTGTTAATTTTCCTGATTTTCCAATTATTGTATAATCATTACTGAAAATATTCAAAATTATATAAAATGTTGTCAGTTAAGCTACCAGTAGTGTGGGGGATTAAAGATATTATAATTTATTGTAAAATGCTTATCATCGAATGATTAATATGAGATTTAAATCAACTGAGACTGAGGTAGTGGGGCATTCAAAACGTTCAAAACGTGTTGGCCATAATTTGTTGTATCTTTTTGACAGAGATTGGCGGCCCAGCCCTACCTCTCTGTTGTGCTCTTTCATTGTAATTTCTTTTCATTTTCTGTTAATGCTGTTGTTGTTATTGTTGTATTTTTTTTGCGACTTCATCTCATTGGAGGTTCTGCTTCGGTTTTCGTTGGCAGGTGGAAAGTGGGTCAATCGAGAGATCTTTATAAATATTTTGTTGTTTTATTTTGTTTTTCGGTTGCATATTTATCTGAAATATATTTCAGTATATGGTCTTTTCTCTCTCCTCTAGCTGTCTCTGTTTATTTGGTAAAGTGACAACTTGTTAATGGACCTTTGTGGGGCGCTTGAAAAATGAAAGTTGCCGAACTGTCTGTCTGTATAGCCACTCATATAGAGCTAATCATCATCATAGCACCATCATTATAGCACTTCAATTGGCCCTAAACTGGCGCCACAAAATCAAATAAGTAAATCGAATTGGTTTTAGCCATTGCCATTGCTGCCATTCAGTTAGCCATAGTCAAGACAAATAAAATAATTGAACGCTAATCACCTTCCCTCTTTCAACGCTTCGATGCGATTTCGTTTGATTGGCTTTTTTGTGTTGGATAATGAGAGAGGGCAATAGAGACCAACAAAAGTGGCCACCAACTGGTTAGGGCAATAAATCAATTTCATCTTTGAGTGGATTCATTTGATTAACCGAAAAAGAAGCAGTTAAAACAAAGCTACAACAAATCAAGTGATCTAAGGAAGATGAGATACTTCCCCCTTTCGTTTAATATCTTCAATTATTAAGTCATTATACAAAATGCTTCAAGTTTTTTCTTCTTGTTTTGTTTTTGCCATTAATCGAAAGGTATACGGAAAAAAATTTCACATTTTAGTCTCCAAAGACAACGAAAAAGAAAGTATAAAAGGGCCTGGAACATAATTCATAGCTGCCTATTGACAGGCAACGCGACAGTTGAATCATCGTCTTCCAGGTCATTAAAAATCGTTTGGGCAACAAAACTCATTTTGTCATAGTTTCTACTATTTTTTTTTTTTTTTGTATTTCTGAACAAATTTAGCTAATTACAAATTATGTTTTATAGGAATTGTTCAGTTGTTGCCTGATGTATGCTGCAATTAGTTGTCTTGCTGCTCCTACTATGCAGTAAATATATCAAGGCAAAATGACAATTTTCACCCACCATGATAGTGGTGGTGCATCCAACCAATCCGTAACCAGACAAGTGTCAACTTCCGCATTACTCATAGGCCGCATGAAACGGGTTTTTTCCTTAAAGTTGTTATTGTTGCTTTTTAGTTGCATCTTCTTCTTACCAATCGTATGGCAAATATGGCCAAAAAGTCAAACGATCCTCCGACGAGGCATCCACGTAATGCAATAGCCAAGCCCAAGAGGAGAGTTCACACAAAACTGGGCAACTGGTTATGGTCGTTTGCTTTGACTGTTTGTCTGTCTGGCTGTTGGTCTGTCTCTCAGTCTGACTGCTGCTTGCCTAGGCTGATGCACTTTCGTTTTTGTTGTTGCTGTTGTTGTGGTCTGTTTGGGTGAAAAGTTTATTGCGCGAAAATGAAGAAGCGTTTGTGTATTTGCCTGGCATCGAGTTCCCAAAAAAACAAGATTTAAACGAGGCGGGAATCTCCAACTGTTGTTGTTGCTGCTGCTGCTGCTGTTGCCGTTGGGATGTTGCAAGCCAGGCCAACGAGTTGCAAGTTGCATAATTTGTTTTTCTTCGCCTGTTTCGCCTTCTGCCACTGCCGAGGTGGGAGTTAAATTATTTTGAAACTTGTCCATTTGATTTGGTTTTTCTTTTTGCACTTTAGGTTTTTGGTTTTTGCGTTTTTCAAAAACATTTTCAATTAATGACATTTTTGTGGCTTTTACTACATGCTGATGCAATCAACAAATTGATTTTAAAATGCTTTCATCGTGTGAATTATGCAAAATAAATTATTGCTGGTTGTTAAATAATTTGCTTTTTGGAATTTAGAATTTGTTGTAACGGAAAAATTGCCTGCGTCAGTTTTTCATATTTCAAAGATTTTTAAAAAAGTTACATATCAATTGTTTTTGTTTTAAGGTCTAGATTATTCTATAAAAATGGTTGGTGGAAATTGCCTCGAATGTTGTAATAAAAACTTGGATTTTAGAATTGATTTTGTCAAAAGCCATAAAAGGAGAAATTAATTAATAATCGAAAGCCAAAGATGGAATAGACAACGGCAATATTAGATAATCCAAATCAACTTCTTGAGTTTTGAATTAGTTTAAATAAGTAATCTTATAAAAAAATGCATTGGTTGGCTGTAATACATCAAAGCTGCTTACATCAAAATAATTTTAAACCAAAATAAAAAGCGCAGATTCTTAATTTAAGCCAAGATTCATTGGAAAATTTAGAGAAAATTTCAACTAGACGTTAATTCACATTCACACGAGATGTTTGTAAGGCAATATATACTAGAATATACAGAAGTTCAGAAAGATATAGAAAGATTTAGATCTTTCACTTGAATATGTTGAATATGTTCCAGTCTCAAGGCTTGTTTTTACTTACAAATGTTATTAGACAGTAAATAATAAAAAAATTAAAATAACAATTAGAATTGGAATTAATTTTTGTTGTGATTAATTTATGTTTGTAGATTTAATATGAAGACAGTTCTTTTTAATATTTGATTGAAAGAAAGGCATCTAAATTTAGTTCCGACTAAGAAGCCTACAAAACCTAAGCAACTTCTCTGACAAGCTCTTTCATAATTTTATTTTCGCATAACTTTTTTTCCGCATCTTCAGTTGACCACTTCAATTGAGGCTATTTACTCACCTCTGATGCAATTGCGTTTGGCTGGCCCCTAGGCATGCCCCTTTTTTATGGCTACGCCAAAGTCAAAGTACCCCACAAATTTGGGAGTCTCTTTAGCACCTGTCATGGAGGCCCTCACCCACCCAACCACTCACTGGCTTATGCATACGAAGTGGCTGTAGCCAACCCACTTCACACTAGAGTGCGGCGAGCATCTTCATGCCACATTATCGCTAGCGACCGACCGAATAGCCCCAAAGCCTTCATTGTCCCACTACCCGCCCCGTAGGAGCTAAGAGTCTGCCACTTTCAGTTTTCCTTTTGGAATGGCGTAAAGACAACAAAACAGCAACAGCAAAAGCAACAAAAATGGAAAACACTTTTCGCTTGGCTTGGCTGAATTTGCTGCACCGCAAAGGTATTCAGAGTTGCAATTTCATTTCAAAGTGTTTCGTTTTGTTGCAAATAATAAATTTTAATTTGTTTTGCGGTCTTTTTTGTTGTTAACATTTTTTTCCCTTTAATTTTTTTCCTTCTGTTCATTTGAGTGCATCAGTTAGGCATGCAAAGGAAAAATCAACAACAATTTTTTTCTTGCTTTCGATTTCAAAGAAATTTTAATAGCCCAGCAAGAAGTAAAGATATGCGAAATATTTGAGTGAGCGGAATACCCAAATAACTGAATAATGAAAGAACTATTGCCCATGCGTTCACACATTTGTGTGTGTATATAGTATTTCACAACTCCAAACACATGGAGGTTACTAACCGACCAAAACAATGGTCAACAATTTTGCCAACTGGCTGGCAAGAGGATTGCAGTGAAGAGACGGGAGACGGGGGTAATTGCTGAATATTGTCACGAACTGCAACCAAGTGTACAGTTTACTGACTTCAGTGGGCAAGCTTTTTGGCGGCAATCTAAAACATTTGTCGGACTCAGACCCGGACCCCTAGAGACCTACCGCGACACAAGCGAATGTTTAATTTGCATGAAGCTTTGCATTATTTTTTGGTTTTTGTTTTTTTCTGAGAAAGCTTTGCGTGACCACAAATACGGACACGAGACCAGACTCAACTAAAACCCAGAAAACCATTTCCAGCATTTGGCGAATATCAAGCAAGAGATCTTACCCGGACTCAAACTCCAAGACCCAGCCTAGAGACCCCCGATATAATCTACGAAATGACTTAATTGTTTAGCCACAAAAAGCCAAATGATTAAGTAAATGTAATTAAAATTAAAAAGAACTTCACTTTCGACTCATTCAGACTGCTGACTTTTCTTTTCTTTTCTTTTCTTTTTTTTTTGGAGCACTGCTAACCCATAAATTATGAATTCGAAAACAAACACAAAAAAAGTTTTTCCCTTCTTTTCCATTCCGAAAACAAAAACAATGGCATTGCCTTCTGACAAATGATATGGCCAAGCGAGTGAGGTGTTAGGGGGAGAAGTTTGTGAAGGGGGATGACTGTAGGATGATAGCAATGCAATTGCATGTCTGAGAGCCTTCAACTCGAAAACTATGCTGGGGTAATGCTAATACCATATAATTAATGCATTACAAGAAGAAATACATATAACTAGCAAAAATAATGTGGCATTGCAAGAGATATCTAAAGCGTAAAGTTATACTTGGTTAGTAATGTGAATTTAATTTAGTCAGTGGTTTTGGAATGTACATACATATATAGCCAACTTTTTGGGTTAACTGAATGACTTGACTTGCCGGAATATAGTTTTTATTGGTTTTTTTAGGTTTAACAAGTCATATACATTGCATATAGGTAAATGAAATTAAGGGACTTCTGTTTTCAAAAATGAGTCTATAAAAAATGGCTATTGGTTTTACAAGTGTTTAAAAAGGGATTCTACTTTCTTCTATGTGAAGATATTCATTGATATTAACTCATTAATTACATGAACGTATATTAACCAATTTTCAATTGTAAAGCTCACTTAAAAGTTTTAAATATGGGTCCCTCTCCTATAAAATGGAATTTCGCTCGGTTTGCTGTGACCATTTCCCAACATTCGAAACTCATGTTATTAATCAATGTCCCCTAAACCTATTATAACCTATTAAATATATATCAAACATTTCAAAACAAATATTTCTTGGATTTATATAACTAAAAAAATGAATACCATTCATTAATTTGACATAGTTTAGGTCAAATTGCTCAGAATATAAAGAATATAAAGACTTTCCAAATCAGAGTTTAGTCTCTTACCAAAACTTATCTTCTACCATCAAATCAAAAGTCTTTATTAAGATATTTATTAACAAATCTTGTCAAAAGTTTTTTTTCCATGCATGGTAATGTCTTACAACAAATCATAATATTCATTGAGCTTAGCTAATAAAAAAAAAACTTTTTACAATCAATTTTTTTCATCCCATGGTAACCTAACCTTACCCAAGCTAACCTTTGTTGGTTAGCCTTTTTCTTCTTGTTGTGTCATGCCTCAGCATCTTTAGTTTTTGCTAAAGTCATAAGACGTTAAGGGAGAAAAAAAATCAGTTTTCTCTGGTGAAAACATCAATCAATCATCAATCAACATGCATAGCAAAGTCAATCCCAAACCCAAAAGCCACTGAACCCCAAGAGTGTTAGGGCTTTTTTTTTTTATTTTTTGTTTTTGTCATATTTTTCCTGCATATTTTCCTCTACTCTTTGCTACACTGTCTCTCTTTCTTTCTTTCAGTCTTTCTTTTGTGTATGCAACATGTTAATTTCACGTTGGAGCATTTGTTGCTATTCATGGCAATGGCATGGCGCATATAAAAACGCTTTCGTTTTTCTTCTTTTGTACCTCTTTTTTCTTCGCTTGCTGTTAAATGCCAAAGACAATCAATGCGCTTGCGCCTAGGGTTTGGGATTGGGTTTGTTGATTGGGGTTGGGGTTGGGGGTTTGTGGTGGACAGGTGCTCTTGTGGTTGTCATTAAATGCCAACACGACGACCCACATCAGGTCGGAGATAGCAAGTGAAGTTGATCGAAAGTGTCAATTGATTGACAATTTGAATGTTGGCGTCTTTGGCCAGTAACTGATCAAAAGTGCGAAAAAAAAAACCCAGAGGCCATTATTATAGAGTGAATAGAGTATTAGTCATAAAGAGTTTTATAATTTCGTGTATAAGTCAGTCTATCAAGTAATTGAGCCCAATGCTTTGAATTAAAACTTGGCAAGGTCAAATGAATTATGGAGTACATAATGCTGTAAATCAATTTTAAAATTAAATATATTCAAACTAGAAACTTATTACCACAAATATTGAAGTCTATTGTTGATTTGAAAATAAATACAAAATGATGCAATTTAAAAGTAGAATAAAACAAAAGTGTTTCCACGGACTGTAATCAGGAATATATATATATAGAATTCAAATCTCTTTTCTAGCTTGGAAATTCGAAAAATTGTTTTAGGTTGTAACCTAAACGATATATGAATATAAGACTTGTATAAACAGACTTAGAATGGATCAGATTTTCCATTTGAAGTATTCAATATTGGTTTTAATTATTATTTTCATTATTTTAATCTCTGGTATCGTAAGTAAGCTAAGGTGGGAAATTATAGAATATTTTTGAAACTCAATTAAAGTGTTTTTTAAATTCTTGTTTTTTTCTACTTAAATGATTTGATACAATTAAATATCAAAATAAGCTATTTAATTAATTGGATTATATGTGAGGCTATATTCTTAATTGAAGTGCAACTTAAATGAAATTTGATTTGCATATTTTTCTTACGCTGGGCTTTATTTGATAATCAATTGTGAAACTGAATTGAATTGTGTATATACATAACATACTTAAAATTTCTCGCCAATACTTTTAACACATATGAACATTTTAATGCAGCTATAAATCAAGTATTACAATGTTATGTCATACACTTAATCCCTCCCCTTGGAATCAATATAAATCATGAACCAGCAACAAAATGTTTACATTTTATTAACTACATGATAAATTTTTTTTCTATTAATAGATAAAGCCAGAAACATCAGGCAAAACAAAGAAAGTTCCATAACACAGACTTAAATTTTGAAGTTTTCTCTCTTTCTCTCTCTCATATTATTCGAATTATTTGACCAACTTGATTACGACAACGTTTGGCATATTAGTCGAGAAATGCCTTTGGCTTGTCAAATCAAATTGACTTGGTGTTATGCTAATGAGAGTAGATCCGGGCGTGAGATACCTGTGCAGACGGACAGGTAGAAGGCAGCCAAAAAAAAAAAGAGAGTAAAACCAGTTTACAACTGATTGTGAGTGAGTGGGGCATAGGAATATTTGAAATTTTCTATCGCTTGTAGAGGGCGTAACTTAATCTCCACGCTGCTGATGATCAGATGTATCAAAGTAGCTGTCAGTTACATGACTAAAGTTTGCCGGCTAATTTGTTAATAATTCATAATTGAATTCACATCAGATAGACGAAGATGGAGAGGCAGAAGATGCAGAAGGAGCATGAAATGAAAGCGAAAATTTTGTAAATTTCTTTTCTGTTTCAGTTTTGGTTTTGTTTTGTTTCGCTTTTATTTTTTTTTTCATTTTTGGTCTTGGTTTTAGTTTTGGTTTTGCTTCTCTTGAGCAGTGAAAGTGATTTTTCTGACAGTTTAGCTAAGCATTTATGTTGTTTATGTTAATTAGAATTTAATTGTTCAAATCAAAGCCAAAAATAGTAAAAAAAAAACTCCAAGTTGGCTTAATTAAAAGTTACCCAAGTGGTGAATGAGTGAATGAGGCTCACGATAAATTCTTCAAAAGCAACTTGCGCAACTTGAGTTGTTTTTCTTTTCGGCCATGTTGTCAATGTGGCCAATGGCAACGGAATTCGGTGGCCCCGTTTTTAAGTTTCCTGTCTCAGCATTTGCCTTTAAGTCTCTTGCACTAGATTTTTTTCCGTCTTCATCATCATCCATGGTTGCCCCCATGGCCTCTGTGACTCTTGGTTGTACCTCGTTGATGTTTGTTAGATTTTGCTGGCCAATTGATGATTTCTTTTTTGGTAATTCGGTGACGTCTCAAGGTTGTTACAAGCGTTTACCATTATTCCGTTTTTTTTTTTTTTTTTGGCAGTTTTATGTCCAAGTGATTTTGTTTTTGCGGTGCTGTGGGAATTAGATAAAACAAGAAGAAATAAATCATTATGGCAAGTGTGATACAACTAGGCCACTTAAATGTCAATTTTTGTTTATTTAAAATGTGTTAACAAGGCATCAACCGGCATCATTAGTTGTAGTTGTAGGATTTCAATACAAATTGGTTTAAATTTACGCAATAGATGTTTTATTAATACGCTATTCGAAGAATTCATACATCTGTAATAATCATTCGATGGAAAATTTATTTTTAAATCACTTAAAATCAGAAACAGATGAACAAAATTTTTGTAATTGGATTAAAAATGCTAATGTAATATTTATTACAATTTAAATCTTTGTCAAAATGTTTATCTCAGCTTTTGAAATTCAATTTACTTAATTTCATAATAACTTTTCGATTTTTGAGTTTTTAATTAATAAAAATTATTGATAAATAAACATCTTTTTGAATTTTTGGCTTATTATCAACATTTTGGTCAGCACTTAAATTCGAATAAGTTCTTTATGACATGACTTTAGTTTGTCCGATCTGAGGCTTGACTACTAAAATTTTATGTATGTATATACATAACTTTATTTGGTTTTGTTTTCCTTTATCATTGTAAATAACATTACAATTGTGTATTATTTTGAGCCTGTTATTATCATGAAATTAAACTAAGCCTTTTGAAACAGAACATCAAAGAAACAAATTAGTTGAAAATTCAGCATTGACATGATCACATTCTGAAAAGTTTCAACAATTCCTTAATTAACACAGTCTAAATAATTTGCGTAAAGTCGTGGCTTTGAATACAGAAAATTTCCTTTCTATTCGAAATTGTTTTTCAAATAATATCGATTCGACATGACCTTGCACCATAAAAATACAAAAACTCATATTTCACAAAAGCATAATATTCCCATTTGACGTCTCTTTATCAAGCTCATAATATTTATAATTTATCTTTTCAAACACAAAAAAAACAAGACATTTACTTTCAGTTTTACCATCATTTGCTTTGCATTATGCGTCTATTGTGTGCCAATAATATTAAATGATCACTTTATCCTCATTTTCAATGACTCAATTGAACTGAAATCTTTTGGGAAATCGTGCCCATACTATTGCCAAATCGAACTCATCGATTGTAAGAAAAATTTAAATACTTTTAGCTAAATTCAGGCAAAAAACTGGCTAAGTAAATCCACAGATCTAATACTTGAGAACTGGTTAGCTTCGACTTGACAGTTACCACATGGTGCATATTAACCATTTGATGGCTTCGTTTTGGACTGTTGTTTGGCTTTTGGTTTAGTTGGTCAATCTTTAAAAACATTTGGCAATTCCCTTTCACTTTGGACGATTGCTTGATTGCAATTTTGTGCAAAGCGAGGAGATTCCATTTCATGTTAATTGCCAGGCAAATATGTAATTAGCCCACAGAATGCTACCTCCTCTAGTCTACAGAAAAGAGAAATAATAAAATTGTGCAATTAACTGAAAAATAAATTAGAAACTCAGAAACCTCAAGCGAAGCTTCACCTACAACAACGTAAGAAAAAACATTAACTAGTTACCTATACATTAAAGAAGACAAAAAGAAAAGAAGTTGCAATCCAAACACTAACAAAAGACAGCAAAAAAGAAATAAACAAATGTTATTTAACAATCGCCTCGAACAAAACAAAAATCAACAAGACCTAAAAAGAAACTTGGTCAACTCTTGTTAGATATTATCATTTCCTTACCTCACAACGATGGTTAAATTGTTAAAAAATTAGCGCGATTTGTCTGGAATAACAAGCATTGAACAATTGGGCATCATTTACAAATGTTTGAGCTTGTTTTTCTGTGTGTAATAGATGAGATCCAAATGATTATGAGCAGACCATTTAAGAGGAGTAAGACAAAAAAACTGAAACTGAAATGTAATATATGTATGAGATGAGATAAATATTTGAAACAATTGCCTAGACAATTACATCTTTAGGTTTAATAGTCCAGCAGATTGTATCGACTTGAATGTGTTTTATATCACATTTTAAGTCTGAGTAAGCAAAAGCCATACCTCATATTATAAATAATTTCATAAGAAAAGTTGTTTGATCATCCTGTCATTTTTTTCTTGCTTGCTTGTAAAACATTTAATCAGATGGCTAACTGCATCTCATCATTTGCAACAAAGATTGCATAATCTACTTGAAAATCCACAAAAAAACACAACAAGTTAATGCATTGAAATTACAAAGTGGCATACAGAAATAAATTAAATTAAATTTTTATTTTTTTTTTTGTTTTTACTTTGAAAATTGGGTAAAACTGCCAATGGCAAAAGTTGCACACTAAGTTTTTTGGTTAGCTTCCTGTTGCCTTCCACCTCTTTAGCTCTGGCATCATCGTTATCATCTTCTTCACATTCCACTTGCACTTTGGGGGACATTTTGTTAAAATCTCAACGCAGAGCTCTTTAATTTGACATACTCCGACACTTTTAACGAGCCACAAAAAGATTTATTATATCATTAGCATCTTGTATCTGAAAGATACTAAAACCCAAACTCAGCTCAATTGTAATTTAAATAAACCCACATCTTTAATGGTAGTTGCATGCGAAAATCCGTGTTAATGGGTCAGCTGTTGCTTCTGGTTGTTTCAGTTAGCAGTAATTAACATATTCATATGGCTAATTGCAGTGGCTCTACCAAAATAAGATGATATGCCTTTTATTTTAGTTATAATATTCGGTTGTTGCCTGTAATTGGCATTAAATTTGAAGAAGCACACAACAAAAGTGGAGAAATAACAAAAAATGCATAAAATAATAGTAAAATATTTTAAATGCCTCATAAACCAAAAAAAAACCATAAAAGCAAACCTATTTAAAAGTAACTACCTACTTATGTATTGCAAAAATTTGTTTAATTAAAAAAAGGACAGTTTAAAAGTTGAATTTATTGTTTTTCTTATAATTATTGGCTGGGAAAATCCACGATCGAAACCAAAATCAAAGCATAGTTTAACTTATCAATACTCTCAACTATCCTCTTATTCCATAACCACTAAAACTGGCCTTCACTGATTGTATGTATATAAAACAAATAACTCAATTTGCTAGCCTCAACATACTTTCAAAAACTCAATCAAAACAATTATATCTAAACAAAATAATAATATTTTCAAGTCAAAAATCCCCAATAATTATTGCATATTGCGTGCCAAGCGAACATCAAACCAAAAAAAAGAAGAAGATGAATATAATAAAAAATTATATTAAATTGTAAGAAATAAATTTAAATATGCAATGCAAGTTTTACTTTCCAATTCAATAAATATGCCTCACGCAGCAGCAGCAACTGATGAATGCGAATTGCGTGTCTTGAGGCTGTAGCTATATCTTTATCTAAGTATCTGTATCTTTGTCTGATGCTTACCTAGCCTTGCCTCGCCTTGAGTAGGAGTCCAAAGCGAATTTTGGTGGCGCAAAATTTATTTGTTTAACTTTGATGTTGATGGACAGTAGCGTCAAGTCTTAAGAGCTACGCAAAAGCAAATACAATTAAAAGAATTCGCTTTCGTTGCCCAGACCTTGCTCAAGCTAAAGAGATTTGCATTAACCAACGAAAGAAATGGCATAAAAATTTCATAACTTTATTTCACTGTGAAATTTTCATCGACAGCCTCTCCCCAGAAAAATAAAAATGGTCATAAAGAAATAAAATCACGCCCTTTTGCGTACTCATCATTTTTGGCCAAACTGTTTTTGTTGGTCTTTCATAATCATTTTTTAGCCGTTTTGTTTAACCTTTTTATTGTTGCTCTTCTCTGTTTCCTTCGTCTATGTTATAGATGCTCTTGGGCATCATGGAATAGACCTTTGAAACGAATTTTGTATTTCATTCAAAGCCATTGAATTTTGATTTGTTTGTCTACTCATTTTCATGGACTGTCACTTGAATTGAAGACACTTCAATTGCAATTGATGCGAAGTGTTAAGGCTTTTGTCGCATTTTGATGCTCTTGTGTATGTTGTGTGAAGAATTTGGGCCAGACCATTGATTGACCTTGTTCAACAAATGAATTTGGCTAATTTTTAGCTTTGAAAGACATTGAAAGGCACTAGAAAAGGGGTGTGGAGCCGACAAGTTAACTACATAATGTTTAAATGAGCAAGTCTTTAGTAGAGCTTTCTTGTTTAGCCACTTAGAAGTTGCTACTAGCACTTTAAAATGCAATGAAATTGATGGCTAAGCTGTTAGTTACTTGTACAAAACTCTTAGAATTATTTTTGTATGCTTCAATATGCTCTCTTTGTGTTTAGGAATATTGTATCTGGTCTTTTCTACTAGTCAACTAACCCACTAAATCCTACTACTGAATGCAACACACTCGAATAGTCGGACACTTGAAACAGTAATTGCAGTGAGTTGCTTGAACTGAGCTGTAGCAACTTGAATAATTTCTTTACAATAGCGATTGCATAATAATACGCCCCACTGACAACATTGACGGCATCATCATAAGCCTCATCTCTTCAGCCCAGTGGCAGCAGCAGCAGCAGCATCGTCATCACGATGATGAGCCGCATCATTAGTGGCAACAACATAATTACCATGCGAAAAGAAAGAGTTTTACTGGCGTGGTTTGATGGAAGTTTGGATAGGTTAGGGAATATCAGACTCAAACTGGCATCGAAAAGATTTATGGACCTGGCAATTAAATTATACATACAGCAGTTTAGTCATAAACCAAACAACAACACACAAAAAAAAAAAAACACATATTGGAATGCAGCTTCTTGTTGTTGTTGTATAACTAACGGCAATTTCTGGCGGATGATGTCCGAATTTTCGTATGACGAGCATATTAGAGAGGAGCTTGGGGCGGAGGCAGTTACAGGGGCTCAGTTTTTGTGAGATTGGCATGGGGGATTGGGATTTGTTATTGTATAAGCAGGTCACACTGTGAGATCCATGAAATAATGACAAACAAAAGAAAACGGGCTACAATTGTGACTTCAATTTTAAGAGGAAGCCAAGCCAAAGAAGAAATAAACTTGTCATTATTTATTCAAGATTTTGTAAAGATCCAAGTTAAGGCGGATGATGATGAGCTCTGAAAAGATATTAAATAATCAGCTGAAAGTCAAATCGAAATTGTACAAGTTTAGTTACTGTTACTAGTTTCACATTCACTTCAACTTGACCAACTAACCCTCAATGGCAAGGACCCCACAATCTATGCCATCCATGTAACCCATGTCAAGACGCACCAAAATCTAGTTTTTCCCATTAAGCGCAACTAAAAAGTAAAAAATGGAACAGACAGCAAACAGTTTGAAAACTGGTTCATGTCTATTTTTGGCCAAATGGTGAGGGAAATGTTTGATATGTGAATTCAATAGCCAAGTGTAAGCGAAAAACCAGACTATGGATCTGGTTTTCCTTAGCCTTTTTTTTTTACAATGATGCAATGTCTTAGTTATTACAGTTTACTTGATGGAAACTTGTTAACTGACTTTTACTTCTTTCGAATATCATTTTAGCCGCCCTTTCACAATTCGAATCGCCGTCAACTGAATCTGCAACAATACAATCAACAGAACTTTGTTCAGGCTGGTGTTGAATTGCCAATTCCCCATCGTCAGCAGGTACAGCAACAACAGCATGCTCATCATCAACATCAGCAGCAGCAACATCGTTTTGGCCAGTTCCCACAGCAACAGCAACAGCAGCTACAGCAACCCCAAAGCAATCAGCAATTTCAGCGTTCTACGCAAAATCAATTGCAAACAGCTCCTCAGTTTCCACAGCAGCCGCAGCAGCAACAACTGCCTCAGCAACAGGCAGGTGGCAATTTAGATCTTCATCATCAAAACTTCTTGGATTTGCGTAACTTTGCCGGTAACCAGCAACAGCAACATCAGCAGCAGCAGCAATTATCTCAGCGACCAAAACAATATGGTAAGTTTAAAACACTGTCCTTATTTTTTTGTAAGCAAATCATAAAAGTTTCTTCTTTTTCTCTTAGATAACCGCCTACAATCAACTGCTTTTCCACCACAACCCTCTTATCAGCAACAACTTCAGCAGCAACAAGCTCAGTTCGGCTTCCAGCAACCACAGCAATTTAATTCGCCGATTCTGCCCCAGACTACTCAGAAATTGCCCAGTCAGGCTCCAGTGCCAACATTCCAGACTTTGACCCCACAGCAGCAGCAACAACAGCCTCAATTTGTCTACCAACAGCAGCCAAGCAATCAGCAACAGCAGCAGCACCAGCAGCAGCAGCAACAATATCAACTTACACCCCAATTGGGATTACCTGTGCCCCCAATTTTTGGCAACCTTCAGTCCACAGCTTTCCCAGCTCAACCGTCGAGAGAGACTTACCAGCAACAGCAGCAGCAGCCACCCCAAACCCAATTCCAGCATCAGTTTGTAAATGCTCCAGCTCCATCAACTGCCCAATCTGCCGATCAGGAATATAAACAAAAACTGATCCAGAAGCATGAACAATTTGTGGCTAAGCAGTATGAGAAATCTCAGCATAAAGTGCGTCAGCAACATGAAGATTTTCTCATTAAACAGCATCAAATCAAGACTCATGTCCTTCCTACCATAATTACACAACATAATGGAGGCAACTACAACCCTAATCAGTACACCCGGGGACGTCCTGTGGCCCATCCAACTGATTATAATCAGTTCAGTAATGCTTTGCAGCAATATTACAAAGAACATCCCACAACGACCACGACAACTACTACAACAACAACTACTGAAGCAACTACAACACCCAAGAAAAATATCTATGCCCAAGTCAAGTCGGAACTGAGCAAATACCAGGGCCCAAAATCATCTCAGAAGAAACCTGTCAAGACCTTTGCCCGCGACGATCTGTTGAAGCAACTAAAAGCTGCCCTATCCGAGAATCCACAGCAACCGCTTACAGGCAATAAGACCTACGATGAAATGGATTTAGTTCTACCCAATGGTCAGAGAGTGCAAGTTATTCGTACCACAGATCCCAATTTGGTTCAAGGACAAAAAGCCTATTCCCAAGAGCAATTGCAAACGCTGCTTGCACAACAGGCTTTGGGTGGTGAAGCCAAGTTGAGTCTTAGCGACATTGCACCCACTAAGAGCAAGGACTTGGAGCTGCCCGGCGGAGGCAAGGTACAAATTCTACGCTCTCCAGATCCACAAGAGTCCGATACACTGCCAACTGGATCATTGCCCGGCGGTGTGGACTTGTCCAGCCTGGCGGCGCTTTACGGCGGTGGAGCTGGCGATATTCAAGGTGTCACCAATGGAGCCAACAGCATTGCCAGTTCGGCAGTGATCACCTCTGACTCAGATGAACCACCCAGCTTGGAGGAGTTGGCCAAACGTGGTCTCATTCCCGATGGCTATGAGATTGAGGGCTTGAGTTCTAAGCCAAAGGCCACTCCTGCTCCTGCTGCTCTGCCGCCCAAGAAAAAGGCGACCTATGTCTATTTAGAAGAACAGTCTGATGGCAGTTTCAAGATCCAAGGTGTCAAGGCTAATGGTGAAAAGGAGACTAAACAAACTGGAGCTGAGGTAGAGAGTATTTTGGAGAGGATACGCAGTGGTGAAATTAAATTGCCTCCATCAGTGTCCCGCCTCTCGCTGCCCAATGACGAAGTGGTGGAAATAAAGAGCGGCAAGATCATTCAAACGACTAAGGCACCAATAACTAGCACTACAACGACAACAACAACAACACCAGCTCCGTTTATTTCACGCGGTACCCCCAGCAATCATCGTCAATATCATCCATCCAGAACATCAACCACCACGACCACAACAACAACAACTCCCTCACCTTCAACCTATTATAGCTCTGCATATGCGAGTAGCACACCCAGCGCCGCAGCTGCAAGTCTGGTGAGAACTACACCGGCTCCCATTTACAATTCATCACCAGTGACGTCATCTTCTTACCTAACTGGGCCATCGACTCATCTGCCAGTGGTTACTGAACGCCTCTCCGACCTAAGCCAGTCAACGGACCTTCTGCCACCTGTACCACAATACGCTGATGCTCTTGTACAAGAGACAGAGAACACGGAGAACACAGAGAAGGCTGCCCACGTTAGTCCCGGAGCTCCCAGTTCCATTCTATCCAATCCAAGTGAAGATTTATTGCAAATTCTCAAATCCAACGGTCTCTTTGCCATGGCCAAATATCTGCGCCAATCGGGCTTAGACAGCATACTCAATGAAACGGGACCCTACACCATTTTCGTGCCCACCGACAAGGCCTTCAAGAACCTTTTAGTCCAGCTCGGAGGACCTGAACGTGCCGAAGAGAAATTCCAATCGAATCCAAGACTGCTTAGTGGGGTAAGTTGCGCTTGTAAATGAAGAAGGACTCTAAACTTATAGATAACTTCTAATTGCAGCTACTACTCCATCATGTTATTCCTGGATCCTTTGAGATAGCCACATTGCAGGACGAGATGACAGGCGTATCGCTGGCTGGCACACAACTGCGTGTCAATCAATACAATATGCATGATCAGGAATGGAACGATGTGACTGTAAGTCTTAATAAATCCACATATTTGGAGTTACTAAATTCCTTTTAATACCCTTTCAGTTGACCACCATTAATGGCGCAATGGTTGTGCTGAACAAAAAGGACATTAAAATTCCTCAGGGTGTGGCCCATGCTGTTGATCGTGTAATGTTCCCACTACCTGTGGGTGATCTTCTTCAGACTCTGCAATCCGATCGTGAGGGACGTTTCAGCAATTTCTTAAAAATCCTTTATACATCTGGCCTGTCGGAGAAACTTCAGAGCAAGGGTAAAAATCAAGTATATAAGTCTGAATTCAAGAAAATGCTAACTCAATCTATTTGCAGGTGTCAAAACCTATACTGTCTTTGCACCAGTCGATAAGAGTTTCAGCGATGTGGACTCGGATACCCTCGAGAAACTGTACAATGACAAAGAGGCTGCCGAACAGTTTGCCATGAAGCACATCGTTCCAGGAGCTCTATTCTCAGCTGGCATGCGTTTCTATCAGGTCAAGGATTCCCTGTACACGGGCAAAACTGTCATCTTACAAAAGACCTCTGCAGGCAAAATTAAAGTGAATGATGCCCAAATGGTCACATCGAATATACCAGCCACTAATGGAGTGATTCATGCTCTGGATGGCATCCTGGCGTGAGCGTTAACCATTCAGCAGATATTGTCAAAAGTTGTTATGTTTAAGTCTTAGACGTAGGCAGCATTAGTAGGAGGAGAAGTCTTCATCAACCACATGCAAAATTTGTTTAGTGAAATCTTGCCAAGAAACCACAATTGGTGCACAATTAATACTTAGAGCGAAAGAGAGAGAGAAAGAAGAAAAGATTCGATTGGTGCTTTTTTTTTTTTGGTATCTTTTTCACCCTTCATCTAAAAAACGAAAATCAGTCATTACAAATATAGTTCAATTTAAGAAAAGACGAAAATCATATAACAAATAAAAAACAAAAAGAAGAGATATGAAAAACGATTATGGGAATCTTAAGTTAAGTTTCTTTATCTAATTTATTTGGGCATAATAATTCAAATGAAACATAATTTACGAAATTCTGTAAATTAAACCACAAATTAAACATAGTTATGTAAATTTAAAAATGTTGTTTCAATTAAAGGGTTTTGGAAGGAAAGTTGTTCAAAAGGAAAAACTGGTGTTGATCTGAAAATTACTCTAACTACATAATAAACTAAAATGGTTTATTAATTTAATTCTTACCTTTGAAATGATGATAGAAGACAAAAGATAATGTAAATTCGCAACTAATGTTTTCCTATTCATTTCTATATAATTAATCAAAAAAATTCTTTAACTCAAAGATAATTTTTGGAATCAACGTAACTAGCTTCATATATACAACATTTGGGACATGAAATGAAATCCGTTTGCATATGTAAAACATTTTATACTTTTACCGAACTCCGGAAGTCGAAAAGCCGGAAACTCAATATAGCAGTTTGGTGTTGAGAACTTTGGTTTCTTCTTTCGATTCATAGTATTGGCTTCGGTGTATTTTTACTAATAATGAAGAAATGGCGAGATTACAGCCATGATGAGCATTTTTATAATCCTGTTGAAAATCTTTTTAGAGACTAATGATTTCAACTATCGTATTGGTATCTGTAGACGATGAAAGCCATTGGTATTTACCACTAGTCCAATCTGTATACTGTGTACCTGTATACATGTGGGATGTGCATTTGCGAAGTGTATCAATCCCACTGTACACGAGAGACGAGACGACTATCAAGAGAGAGCGTGAGCGTGTAAGAAAAGACGATCAAGAGGGATGACAAACGAATGAGAGATGACGACGGAGAGATGGTTTTTGCGCGTCAAACAAGACGGACGTGTTTTGAGGTCTTGCGTCATAGTCGGATGCAAGGTCAAGTCGAGTACCAGAGACGGGTACTATAAGTCGTGTGTCAAAGTCGGACACTTAAAGTCGAGCGCCAAAGTCGGGCGCGAAAAGTCGAAGCGTCGTAGACGGACGCCAAAGTCGAGCCGAGCCAAACGTCGATCGTCATATCACATAGTGTAATCTCTATAAAGTCGTATTTTCATGTAAACCCCGTAGACTATAATTATATCGTTAAATAAAACCCCACATACATAGATCGTGGGATCCAAAGAAATTTTTATTAGCGATTAGCCTAATCGATAAGATATAGAGATATAGGAAAAACCTACACTATTGCTTGATGTCGATGTTTTTTAAATCTGCATGTGTGTTAAATATGAATACCAATCAGCCCATTTTTGAAAGGTTTCTTTCAGATAGATAATCTTATGTTTCATGGGTACTTAAATCAATTTGTTACAACTGGTTCCGAATCCATAATTAGTTTCTCAGTGTTGTTGGCTGGAGGTCGCCAGTGTGTTCAAAGCTTCATTAACGGCATTTTTTAAGCTGGCAAAGCTTTTTACTTTGAGTGAAAGCTTCATAAAACATTAGCAATTTGAAGTGAAGTGGTTGTGTTGAATCCCCATGTTGTGCCTACTGGGCAGAACGCACAGTGCGCCAAAGCGCAACAATCGCTGATGGCCGAAGCCGAGGTACAACAACCGCCGTTGGACGATTTCTTGGCCGAAGCCGAGGTACAACAACCGCCGATGGACGATTTCTTGGCCGAAGCGGATGTATCGCATTGAACTGGACAACATTTTTAAGAAGCTGCACACAGAAACAAGGCTACGCTGCTGCTTTTGTGGTGCGCTCAGTGGAAAAAAGAGCCGCTTGCAACACCTATACTTGTGTTGCAAGCTGATCAGAAGTGGAGTGGACCTACTGACATGCCAACGATGTCAAATTTTAAAATGGACGCGAATTCAAGGCATAAAAATCCACCAAAGGAGTTCCTGTGAACACTTTTCAGTACTGCTGACGGCCAAAAATGCAGTACTGAAAGGCTTAAAGGAGAAGGACTTCGCGACGTCCATGGCCAACTAGATTGACCTCCATGGTTTTCCTGTCCACGAAACGCCACAAATAATAAAAACCAGCAAGTACGCAAAGAATGCTGAACTAGAAATCCCAAACTCCCAATTCAGCGAATAAAGGCTGTGCAAAAATTAAAATTTATGTTTGGTTAGGTTGAGCGATGTTTAGCAACATTTGACGTAAACATATCAGACTCAAATTTGAAGATTGCTCAAGTATTTACTTGTAGTAGTAGTAAATACTTGAGCAATCTTCAAGTAGAATTTTTATTATTCAATGTGTCAAAGAGACTATTTTCTTTTGAATTTTAGAAATAAATTCAGTATTTAATTTCGATATTTTTTATAATTTTGTTAAGCATTTTAATCTTTATTTGTTTCATTCTTGCTGTTGTAAAATTTGTTCAATTTGATCAGCTTGACGGAGTAATATGGCAGCATTTTCTCTATAGGCCACCATCGATTCCTTAGCTGCTTTTATTTCATTGGCAGTGAGTTTAGTTGGTGCTGGAGGAGATTTTTCTACTTCAGAATTGATTGGGAGAGTTTCTTGTTTTTGTGAGGCAGTGTTTAATTCACTATTAACATTGGGAGGTCGATTGTTGCTGTCGGTTGTCACAGTTTTAGAATCGGCTGGCACAGCTTAAAGGTGTCAGAATGTTAGAAAGTATCTGTAGTATAAGTATCTGAATTACTTACCTGGAAAGTAGCTCCAGCTCGTAGATGTTCCGGAAGAATTCGCAACACCATTGTTAATTGCATGCGAAATGAAACCCCCTGGAGAAGTTTTAGTTGCGACTACTTCACCACTTTGCACACTGGCCACATTAGTTGGATAAGGTACACCTTGATAACCAGATCTTCCATAGAATCCAGGCATCCAACCAAAAGGTCCACCATAGCCTTGATATGGCACATTAGAAGGATATAGACCACCATAACCGTATTGAGGAAGACCAGCGGACATTGCCACCAGCATGGAAAAAACTATAAATTGCTGCATCTTATTAGTTTGCAACCACTTAACAGACTAAACTTATACCTTTACTTGCTTGATGGTTTTTATGCAGATTGCAGACCCTCACCAACTGACAGGTATGAACAAGAAATATTTGTTCAAACCACACTTATCACAATTGTTTTTGAAAGATACATATTTATTTGGGACTAAATCTACATAGGTTTAGGGATTTCTAATCTTTCTGCAGTTGTATTTACTTAGGTTTTCAATGGATTAGAATATTTTTCATGTAGTTTGAAGTTCTGTATGCACTTCTAAGGCAGGAAAATCTAAGGTGATAAATAGAAATATTTTCGTTATCCCATTTACTTAGTAACTCCTTGCAATAGCTTGGAAATTCGATAAATTTAACCAATTTTGAATCGAATTATACAAATTTTTAACCATTTGAAACAAATAAAGTTAATTCTGGCTCAGCTATGCCTATTCTAAAGACTTTAATCAAATGATAACAAGAAGTTAAGCATTCGCTAAACTAATCTATCTTTTGTCATCTCTTCAGTGTCTTATCAAGGTGCTATTGATTGATTATGTTAGATAAGGCACCTAAGAAAAATCATTTAATTATTTAATGAATGGCCTGTTATTTAGAATATATTTATTTTCACAAAGAAAGTGTAATTCCTTAATTTTGTTTCACAGTTGTATCAAATATTCCGAGATTGGGAAAACCTTTCAAGTGCGACTGAAAGAATCTAATCCGGTAAACTCTTCTTGGAAAGTAAATTAAAACATGATGAACCCCTAAAAAGAAACATTAAAACAGTTTACATTTAATGTACATATAATTCTCATAAATTCTTTATTCAATCGATTTTAAAATGGTTTCATTTTGTGTTTTTTATTTTTTTCTTCCTTTTTTATCGACATATTTCTCGATGGAATCATCTATGCAAATGGCCAATCATTTAGTTTACATATAGTTCAGTGTTTTTTTTTTTTTTTTTTTGTTTTTTTGTTTATCTTTATCGAATTGTTGTTATGTGTGAAATACTTGTTGATTAAATAATTTGTAGCCTTTTATATATATATTTATATATTTTAAATTCTATAATTTTGCTTTGCATAGCGATTTTCCACATCCATAATTTAACTTGTTGTTCTTTTTATTTTTACATGCACATTTATAGTTTGCAAAAAACATTAATGTTTGTATTTGAAATATTTTGTTTATTTTCTTTATTAAATTTTTTTTGTTTGCATAAATTTTTTTTTTTTTTAAGGTTTTGTATTCATATTTCAATAATCGAATTTTTTTCTGTGGTTGAAAAGAAAAAGCAACTGGTTTAGTTTGATTTAAACATTAAAAAATTTAAAAATATATACAGCAAAGAACATGAATAACAAAGGAAATAAATATTTTTTAATCAAAAAATTAATAAACAAAATCAATTGGTTGATTTCTAAGCTTTAAATACACATTTACCAACTTCTATGCCTTGCCACGTTTTTATTTTGTTTTTACATTTTCTCATTTTTATTTTTGTTTTTTTTTGGGTTTTTTTTTGTTTTGTTTTTTTTTTTTTAGCTTATGCTTTGTAATAATTTTTCAAAGTATCACCCTGTGTTTTCTCATAGTTTTTTTTTTTTTTCTTTTGCCTTAAAATGTTTTCATTTTTGTCCCATTTTTGTTTTTCTTTTTCTTTTTAGCTTAAAATTTACAACAATACTTCAACTTATTAATTATTATTCATTTTAGTTTACTCATTTTTGCTTAACAAATTCGCGCACTTTCAAAAAGATTTTTATCCTCGAAACTTTTTCCATTTTGTTGAAAAGAACAATTTTCAAAACATTGAGAGTTTGAGAAATAGAGGAGAGAAATTAATAAATTATATTAAAATAGTTCTGAAAATTAATGCGAGTGTGTGTTGTGTATGTGGCTATTGTATTGTAGCTTTACTTTTAGTAGACACTGTAGTACGTTGAACTATTGTTTTTGTTTTTTTTTTTTTGTTTGCTTATTCTGTTTATTATTTTCTTTGTTTTTCTTGGTTTAGAAGACTGATTTATCCCAAATGAACTGATCTGTTTTCAATTGTGTTTGATAAAGGATTATTTGAAATAGTTTCATGAATCTTTGAAGACTGATTCGTCAATACCCATTTGATGAAGGAAGTTTTATTAAATGTTACAAGTTTTTTATATTGAAATATAAGAGTTATAATGATTCTTTTTTAAAACATCAGATTGAACAAATTAAAAAAATTATTTTGTAATTAGTTTTGAAACGAATCATTTCATTGAGTTCTGTTGGTTCAAAGGAAACATGTAACACTTTGTCAGTGGAATTCATCGACGTTAATAATGAAAATACTTTGAAAATTTTACAAAAATTTTAAATTTGGTTATTTGGGATTTTCTTTTATGCTTCATCAAGTTGTAGTTAATTGAAGTAGTAATCTGGTATTGAAATGCTAAAATGTTTATGGAAAATGGCTTCAAAAGATATGTTTATATTTGGATGAATGGAACTTTTTAAAGTTCAAAATTTAAACAATAAGGCCAGAAAATGAAACTATTTTGAAATTAGAAGATTAAATGTATTGGGGTATTGAATGCATCTGAGCTTAGCAATTGAATAAGCTCAATGAAAAGATATTAAAAGAAATGATTTAAAAAACGTTAAGATATTGTCAAAGAAAAGATTTGGTGAACATATTTCTGGATGTAAGAGCAATTCATTTGGCTAAATCGTCGTCTTCTAATTGTAGTTTTATTGTGTGTTATTTTGCAATATTTTTGTTTAGTTTATCATTTAATGCTATTTTTGTTTTTGTTTTTTAATATGCTGTACGTAGTTTGGAGGAAAAAACACTTAAAATGTTTTGTTTAAACGAACTTTTTGGTTTTTCTTTCTTTTGTTTTGTTTTTTGACTATTTTTATGAATGTGTGTGAATGTGTTTTGCTTTTGTTTGCTCTATACGCTTTGACTATTTTCTTTTGTTTTTACTTTTGGTTAGTTCTTTGTGTGTATGTGTGTGTGTGTGTGTCGTGTTTTCTGTGTGTAATGCAATATAAATTTAAATAGGAACAACCCAAACGGAGCCTGGCCATGTTTGGGTCCTTTTTTTTGGAATTTCTTTTTGTAATTCTTCTTCTTCTTCGTCGTCGTGTAAGTATTCTCTACTGTAAGGGAGATGCGCTTACTGCTGTTGGACCAACAGTTGTTCCACCTGATCGGCTGTCCTTAGCAAGAAGGCGGCACTCTCTCGATAGGCGGAAATAACCTGTCGAGCTGCCGTTACCTCATTGGGACTGAGTTTGTGTGGCAAAATTGGGGGTAAGCGGGAGGATTGATTATCCAATCCTCCAGCCGCAGCGGTGGATTGTAATTGTAGTTGTTGTTGCTGCTGTTGTTGTTGCTGCTGTTGTTGCTGCTGCTGCTGTTGCTGCTGTTGTTGCTGTTGCTGCAGCTGTTGCAGTTGCTGAGTGGCAGTAACCAATGCGCTATTGTTATTAGCTTGACTCAATGTAGCCAAGTTGGCCGCACTCAACTGGGAATTGATGTTAACGGCCATAGAGTTGTTGCCATTGTTGTTGTTGTTATTGTTGGTCACACCAGTCGTTGGTTTCATGGAGAGATCAGTGGGCGTAACTGCAACAAGAAAAAAATAGCGAAACATGTAAAGGGTAAAGAAACAATTACCATTCGACCATGGCTCAAGTGAATATACTTACCATTTCCGAGTCCAGCCACACCTGGAAAATAGCTTGGATAACTGGGCGCACGGCCAGCGGCAACGGCTGCTGCCGCTGCTGCTGCCACAAACGGTGATGCCGCCGATGGTGAGCTGAAATCTGTGGTATATGGACTTGTGGCTGGCAAGCCGGCTCCATTCGATGCTCCAGCACCATTGGCCAAGGTCAGGCCCGTCACACTTGCCCCACCGCTGACACTGGCATTTGAGCTGAGAGCCAATGGAGAACTTCTAGCTGAGCTCATGCCGCCTCCACCACCACCGCCGCCTCCAACCACAACTGTGCTGCCTCCACCCGCACTACCGCCACCCACATTGGTGGCACTGCCAAAAGGTAGCCCTTCAGCATGCTCTGAATTGGGTGTGGAACGGGCAAATCCCACGGCACTGACAAACGGCAGAGCGGCAGCTGCCACGCTGGTCAAACTGGCTGCATCGCCACCACAAGTGACTGTGGCATTGCCAGCCGTTGTAGTGCTAGTGCCTCCAGCCCCGGAGCTGGTGGCGGCTGCAACTGCTGCAGCAGCCGCAGCAGCTGCTGCCGCGGCCACTGCACTGCCAGGAGCTGGAACTGCGTGGGTTATGGGCTCCAGACCGATGCGCATTCGCTTGGCATTCATTGATTCATTCTCGCAGGCAATGGCCAGAATCTGTTCCGCCTGCACCGAGGTGAGATGAGCTGGCGTCGGTCGGGTCTAAAAGGAAGTAAAGGACCAAAAGTCATCTTATATGAACTCTTTAGCTTATTTAAGTTCCACTTACTGTATTCTCCCAGCCATCGCGTGTCTTCTTATTGCGTCTACAGGACTTCAAATAGGTGCGTATACGTTTGCGGGAACGGTCACTAAATTCGGGAAACTGACGAGCACAGGAATCAATGATTGCCTGTATTTTCTCTTTCGGTTGCTTCGAGATGGGTATTATTCGATCCAGATTCTCGTCCACAAAGAGGCGTACAAACATCTACAAAGCGAATAGATAAAGTAAAATTATAGACAATTCTGTTTGAGTGATTCTACAATTCGAATTCCTTTGGCAACGTTTGACTTTACATTCGCTGCGACCTCATCTCACATTACTCACATTGAAGGCCTTGAGGCGCTCCGGATCGTGCGTGGTGGCCAATTTTTCATCCAGCTTATCATCAGAGTCATCTTCGGAAACTTCATCCTCTTCCTTCTGTCCAGAAGAGTTAGTCTCATCCTGTGTCTCCATTGGCGAGTGAGTATCCTGTCTCGGCACTGGTGACAGCGAACTGTCCATTTTGGCACTGGCCGCCGCAGCGGCAGCCGCATTCTGAGCCAATGCGTTCTGATATTGAGCCCACAGGCCACCCACTACACTCAAATCAGGACCCTCGGTGCCGTTTCGCACCGCTGTCGAGTTCTGGTAATTCCAGGCCAAGAGCATAAGTTTCAGTTTGTCGGCATCCTTCATCAGACCGGCATAGGCTTCAGACTCACTGGTACTGCCACCGCTGCCGAGTCCACCACCAACTCCTCCGCCGCTCAGAGTGCTGACAACATCACCTAAGACGCCTCCTGCCGTCGCACCGCCACCGCCAACGCTTCCAACGCCGACGCCAACCACACTGCTGGTCGAGTCGGTGTTTGTGGCCGGTGTTGCTGGTATGGTTTCCTGCACGACAAAATGAAGAAGGATACGAAGAGATGAATATAAGTTCGTTTGGTGACCGCACAAAGTTTTTTGGTAACGGAGTTCGATATGCCCTAAAATCCCAGTGATTAGAAGTAGCATGCACGGCAACCAGTTTCAAGTTCGTTAGACCATTCACAAGTATGCACACCACACTAAGAAATCCAACAAAAGAATGGGGGAAGAACAAAATAAAGAAAAACAACCAACCAACTCAAAGAAGCCTAACCCTATCCAAAGAAAAAACAAAAAAAATACAAGGAAACTTTTCTCGACTTTCATCTTCTGGACCCAAGCAGCATCGTTTTCCTTTCTGTTTTTTATTTTTGTTTTTTTTTTTTTTTTGCAGTTTCTTCAGTTCAGTCCTTTGTGCCAGGGAAATTAGTTGCAGGAAAGAGAAAAGTCCATGGGGGATGGACATGGAAATAAAGATGGGTTGTCTGTGGCCAACTCTTTGCTCTAATGAAACATTTCGTTAGCCAAGATGTTGGGCGGTTGGATGGGCCGTTTTGTTTTTTTCCTACTTCCCCTTGATGCTTGTGGTTGAAGGACAGTAGCTAGGTAAGGGCACAAATAAAGTCTTCTCTCTACTCTCTCTCTCCTCGATATTCCCTTTCTTCCTTCGCCTTTTCTAATTTCGTTTTTTATAAATACAGGCGTAAGCCAGAAATTTTGTTTCTACTCCCTGAACTCATACTAACATATGTAAATTTCGTAGAATTCATGGAAATGTCAAGATGGGAAGTGATTATATGATAAATAAATAACGATTAAAATGGAAAGTAAATACAAGTCTAGGAACTATCAAACTCAACGTTTATTATACTTTTGACCTTGTAGGGAGAACCCAAAAAATGCCTAGCCAATAACTGTAAATTAACTACACAACACACACAACGCTTCAAATAACATGCCCAACATTTTTGCAACTTGATTTTCAACTTTAGTTTGCACACAACTTTTGACATCTTTCCCACACATGGCTCATAAATTTTCATTGCACATTTGAGATGTATGTGTATGTGTGTATGTGTGTGTACGTTTGTGTCTATTTATATGGAAGAGGCGGAACCTGTAAGTAAATATTTTTGATTCTATTGGGTACTAGAAATATTTGTTTTATTGCTACCTCAACGCCAACCCGTCAATCTCCTGACTGTCATAGAACCACAGAGACACCCACCCACGCACATACAATACACACACATACACACACACACACTCATACATCAAGTGCAATTTCTTTTAATTTCTTCAGCACGATTGCTTACGAGTAGTTGGGTTTTCGAATTTGAATTCTCATTAGACTAAGTTGTCAGGCCACAGCATCGAGACCAAGTCGAGTCGAGACTGACAGTTGCCTTGTCTCAAGCAGCAGCTACACATCTACACATACACATCCGCACCTCACTCCACCACACCCCTAAAAACCGATGTCGCAACCACAAAAACTTTAGAGTTACCGCCCTTACCCACTCCAATAGTCCACCACTTCCCATTTCCATCTTCCTTTTGCTGCCTTCAAAGACCCAGACCCAAAAAACCCTTTGCTTGAGACAAAAACTAATGCATATGTTTAGGCATTTTAATTTATATACGACAACCTCTTGCCATCCACCCATGCCCACCAGAAAACACACACACAAACACACATATGCATATAGCAGAGGAGGACTTCTAAGAAAGCTCACACACAGGACTAACCCCAACCTCCCTAGTCATCGTTGTAGTTGTTGTAGTCGTCTCCGTTGATAAAAGCAACTTCCATTTCATTTAAACTACAATTTCCTTGACAGTGCACAGAGAGGCAACCCCTGGGCTAGGCGGCAGATGGAGATTGGTGCTGAGTGTGTGTGTGTGGGAGTGTGTGGGGATGAGTGTGGAGTGGGTATGGTTTTTGGGGGGCTAGCAGCAACCCTTTCACGCACTTATGAGTTAAACGAAAATTTTCTTAGCTGCCTTTTAGGCGCAAATGTTGGAGTAAAAGTAAAATATCGGTGATGAGGTAAGTAAGAAATGTGGGCGGCAGGCTGGCTGGCTGGCTCCGTCTGGAGAAATATGTCATCGGCAGTTGGTTGAGCAGAGCGTAGAAGAAGCAAGAAGAAGTAAGGCTCATGCCTGCTGCCTGGTTGCTTGGTTCGGTGGTAATTCATTATGCGTGTGCTTAGAAGGCTTTCTGGTTCATAGTAGTGGTGTGTTGTAGTCTGCTTTTAGGCGCAGCCAGCAATAACAGCAACAAAAAAACAACAACAGCACATGTTTACCCTTATCCTCAGACTCTAGCACCGCCCGTCCTTAAAGTCAGTCCTCACTCTTTTGGTTAGTTTTGCTTTCACATTGAACTCCAAGATGCCAGAAGCCTGCATATTTCTCCAACTGGAATACTTTTAGGCCCACTGCCGAAAAATTCTATACAAGTGTGTGTGTGCGAGTGTGTGTCTAGAAACTGTGTGTACCAAAGACTTCAACTCTCTAGTTGATAGATGAAGAGACACAAAGAGAGAGACGGAGCAGAGAAGGAACGAGACGAGATGATGCTGCGGCAAATGGAAATAAATGCTAGGATTTATAATCCTCAGTGCTGTCTGTGCTGCCTTCCAGGTGTTACCCATACGCTTGCCAAGGCACACACAACAAATTACTTGCCAATTTTGAAGGTATATATGAAAAGGGGAAAAGAGGAACATTCTAAGGCAAATTGGGAGGCGAACCGGAGTCAAGGTTGCCTTAGATGAACCAGACATAAACTTCTAGCATATAATCCAAGCTTCAAGTCACAAAAAGACTCCCGAAGGAGTTGTTGCTACCGTCTCAACTGAAAATTTACAAAAATGTCAGTTTTCCCATTCCTCTGCAATCTTGTCCAGTCATACACACACACACTCACACCCACAGTGTGGGTCTTTCTTAAAGCCCATCCTCCTCTGCTACTTCCTTCTTCTTTTTCTATTGCTACTCCTGCTACTGTTGGTGTTGCGTTTTCTTGTATCATTTTAATTAATGGTAAATTTGTACGTTTTCTTCTTAGTCGTGCGGTTGTTTTTCTTCAATAGCCAATGGCTTGCTTTTGTGTAGAAGTTAGTAAAAGGGTAAAAGACTTCTTCAACTCCAACTCTAAGCAACTTCAACCCCTTAGCCTTAGTCTTAGCCAAAGTCTTGTCTTTTTGAATCACAAAATTGTCGTTCTGCTTTTGCCATGCTTGATTAGAAAGTTGACCTGGGAGTTGTAGTTGGATGAAAAGGTTAGGATACCCATGGGAGTATTTTTTTTTTTTTTTGTTAGAAAAATCATGTAAATACGAAGAAAAATGTTAGGGATTATTCCATTTTAAGTTAATTCATTAGTTTTGCCTAGAGCAAAACTAAAGAATTTTTGCCCTTTCTATCAACAATAATACAAATCAAAAAAACATAATGACTAGAGAAGTATATATAAATTTTGGTAAAGGAACATTTACGCCTTGTTTGCACGAATAATAAGGTATTTTTCCAATCCTTTGGTCAGAATTTTACTTTTGTATATTGATAACAAAATTTATTCATTTCCCTTATGGAACTAATTATATATATTTATAGACGGGAGTATTTAATATATTATAACCCAATAAAAAAATTACTTTTGATGCACAAGTTAAATAATTAAAAAATTCAATGATAGATGTCGAACATGTTTATATCTGACATGATAGAATTTAAAAAAACTTTTTCGCTTTAACTTTTTCTGTATATCTGCTTATACGATATACATAGGTATATGTACATATATGTGAATAGTAAAAAATATACATAAAAACATTTCAGTGCAAAGCTTCAAGCTGCATCCCTAAAATGCATTAAATGCATATACAACTAAAAAAATAGATACAAACAGAGTTCAGTTATATAAAATATATAGAATATATGTATGTATATTTGTGTCCCCTAAAAAAATATGCATGTATAGTAGGTACATGTTGGGTCAAAGCAATTACAAAAAACTGCCCAAAAAATGCAACTGTCGTCCTATTCAGCGGAGCCTGGGGTGCAGCCAATGTTCCAATTTTAAATAAAAAAAAGAATATATGCAAAAAAATTTGAAAAGAATTTAAAGTAAAAATATAGAAAAAACGAAATAAATTGAGAAACATGGCGAAATGTTTTTTTTTTTTTTTTTTACCCGGCTAGATTCTGCGGAGCCAGTGTCAAATTAGTTACCAGTCACGGTTTTAGCCCAGGAAATACATATAAGTTAGGAGAAGAGGAGGCCATACAACAAATATATGAGAAATATATTGCACATGAAATATTAAAAATGATACATAGGCAGAGGTATGCACAAATATATAATATACATGAATACACAGATATGTTCCGAAAAAAAATGCATACGGTTATATTTGTTAAAGGTGGATTACATGTTCAAAGCAAATAAAACAAGAAGTACAAGAATATTTGCTGAATAGGCCAATAAATGGCTTAGTCGGTTGAGTTCACTAGATGACCGATGAAAATGGTTTATAGCTAGATATTAGCTAAAAGGAATCCTCTCAGGCCAAGCCATGAAAGTTTGTTGAAAATAAACACCCAAAGTAAGTACTAAAGAAAACGTTTTATTCACTAATTTTAAAACTGAAATCATATTAGACCACACCGCCTGAAATATCGTCACTATGGGGACTAGGTAAGGCAGAATGCAGCCCTCTGGTCATGGCAACTGTGAGCACTCATACGCCGTGTGTGCACCATTATAAAATTTTAGCGTTTCCGTTGAAATTTCTATTTTTCTTTTTTGCCAATCATAGAGCGGTATGAAGGGTGGGGTGGGGTGGAAATGAAGTGATGATGGGTGCAACGTGGCTGAGCGCAGTGGCCAGTTGAAACTTTTACTGTGTGTGTTGCATCTAAAAAGCGAATTCTGCAGGCACAAACGCACACACACATACACACACACAAACACACACATTCAATGTAGTCAGAGAGCGAGAAAGCATTTGTACTTATTTTTATGCTTTGCATTTGCCGCGAGAAACGAACAAAGTGCAACCAACAATTGGCAGTGGCGGCAAAAAAATATATGCAACGGCATTGAAATAGAAAACATATCTGCCAGAATGCCAAAACACTACGAGTCTTCAATACACTTTTAAGATTGGTCAGGAGAGTGTTCTCTTCTTTTTATTCTAATCAATCGCCATATAATATGGCAATTTGAATTTAGAAACCTCATGGAGGTCAGTTTATGAATTGGATTGATTTTGTTTTTGAAAATGGCAATACTTTTAGACGTTTTTGAAACTTTTTTAAAGACTTTAAAAGTGAAATATGTAGTTTTGACAATTTTTTTTTAGAATTAATGTCTTTTTCTAGTGGCGTTTTTAGAGCTGTAAAATCGTTCTTGGATTTCTCATTTTCCACAATGCTATATAGATCTGCTTGTATAATTGTTCTTAAGACGATTTCTTAAAATTCGAATATATATAGAATTTGAAAAATAATCAGGTAAATTTAGTTTGACTTAATGACGTTGTGAGTTTAATTAAAAAGTAATTTTGTTTCTTTTCCTGATTCAAATTTGGAAAAATCTTGAAATATTTTAGAAAAAGATTCTCATATTAATTTTTGATGATAATTTTTAGTCTATAAGGACAACTTAGACTACAATAGAGATGCAAACAGAAAACAGTTTGACTCTGACAACCCTAATGATTTGAGAAATTGTGTATTTACTTCTTTTCATTGTTGAAACACATTTCTTGCTGCCTATTAACAGAGGCAAAATGCACCATCAATTGGCATCAAAGCATTGCGAGTGTATGCCAGCTTGCCTATGTGTGTATGTGTGTGTGTTTGTCTGTGCGAATGCAGCTTAGCTCTTGCCCAAACTCATGCCCATCATCCTGCTCGGCCACCCTTTCCACTTTGATAGCATTGATGATGTTTTGGTTTTTCATTTGGCGCCCCAATGGATAGGCTACATTATTTTGCAAACACACAGAAAATGTTGGGTGGGTGGGGAACTTAAAAAAAGGAAAAAAGGCGTCCACTTTACGCTCTTGATTTGCTTTTCATTTTTCCTGTTTGGATTTTTTTTTTTGTTGTTTCTTCTTTGCGATTCGCCGCAAAACGGGTCAAAGTTACTCACATTGTCGTAGGCGATGGTGGATGGGGTTGAATCCGGTTGGTGAGGAGGGGACGAGGGCCACGGAGGTTGTGCCGTATAATCGTTTGTGCATGTGTTGCCCACTTTTTGATGGGGCCACTGTAACTAACGGTACATGCCACTCAATCGCACAATAACAACAGTGACTGGTAGTGTGGAGGCGTGGCAGGATTTTTGCTTCCCATTTTTTTTGAGGTTTTTTTTTATGCAGCACGCGAATATTATTTGCCGAGCGCCATAAAGTATGCAACATTTTGTTGACCAAAGCATAGAAGAATTGCCCGGAGGGAGAGACAGACACAAAGTGGGCATAGAGACGCCGCACCTTGTCTGGTCTGATTAGTTTATGATGCGGTTTTACCTACAGCCGGATGACCCAAAGCATTGGGTGTAGATGTACATTGTTTGCACCAGCTATTGCATTTTTATGTTTCGTTTTTTTTCTTTTCTAAAGTCAAACACGCCAAAGTTGCTAATTTAAGTGGGTGGACATGCCATTTTCGGTCTGGCTGGGAAATTGTTAAGCATTTAGCATAATGTTTAGGTAAATTGTGCAATTTAAGACGAAACGACACAAAATATCCGACAAATGGCAGACGTTAAAAAGGTTTAGATAATGAATATATCATTAGATGTCTATCAAGCACAGGCAAGATGGCTTAAGAGTGTGAGTTATGCCTTTTGTTTAACAATAAAAATTAGAAGTAAAGAATTATTTCAAATTCTTAGTAAACTAATGGGTATTGTTTTCATGTTAAATACCTTTCAGCTTAAAGTTTGAACAGTTTAGCATAAAATTTTTAAATGTAAACGAAAAGAAAACTTCCCTAATTGTTTGCAATTATTTTGTTTTAGATTTTGCTGAATGTTCGTTTAAGGACAGATGGCAAAAGGACGTTTCCAAATCTTCGGAATCAGTGAATTTTTACGTAAGTTTTCAAGTTTTTTGGCATACAAATGAGAATATAAATTTATTGATCTAGTGGTGCATATGTTTTGAGGAAATTGAAACCTTTTGGCACCCAATCTCTCACCCACTTATATAGCCATTTTGTTGCATTTTCAATTATCTAAAGGCATTAAAAATATATTCTAAATCTATATTTAATTTCCCCTCTAGGGACATGTGTAATGTTTCAATCATTAAAAGTCAAATTTCTCGTAATCGACATTACGTACCCCTGTCAACCTCCAGCTCATTTGTAACATTGCCCCAACTCCAAAAACCCATTCAACACAATGAACGAATATCCCATTCCCTTCATTGGTCTCCTATCAGGAACAGAAATTGAAACATAATATTGTCAGACATTGATGCCCATTTCCTTTGCATGCAAACCGCAACAACTTTTGCCTCTTCTGACACTTGACCGCACTTCCAACTCTGCCAGCTCCAACACACACACAATCCGCGCCTTTCATAGACAAACGAGAGGTGCGTAAATAAAAAGTATGTAAAAAGAAAGAATTCCCCAAGCCAATCCACGGCTCCCCCCAACCCGCCTTAGCAGCTTCATCTTTCTGGCACATATGTTTTCTTTTTTTTTTTGGTTTGGGGGATGATTATCTCCCTCCCGCGACTTTGGTTGGGTATACAGAATCAGTCCAGGTTATTCGTCCTCCACTCGCCCCTTGCTAGGCAGGGATTTTTAATGCTTTTTTGCACTTCTCATTTGTGTATTTACAACAAAAACAGCGGCAGCAACAGCAACTATGCTTATCACCGATTTCAGGGATGCGTGAGAGTAAAAAAGAGAAAAAAGGCTACGTTGCACACGTTGCATGCTAGGACGGCAGGACATGCGGCAGGACGAAACAAATGTGCAATTGGTGCGCACAATATTTTTAAAGGCGGAGCTTTTTTGGTCCTTTTTTCACGCGCTGGCCACACGCACAACGCACACGCGACTCTCACTGGATAGGACACACGGGAACTGCATATGCATCCATGTCTATGTGTGTGTGTGTAAAAATAATACGCATACAACAACAGTGGAGGACAACAAAAAAAAAGTAAAACGGAAAAAAGAAATGGTAGGCCGAACCGAATGCCGACGAACGCATCAGCATCGGATAGCCTACCGCGGGGGGCATTATTATCAATGAGGCGCGAGTCCATTGCAAAAAAAGCATGTATATATATATATATAACCAAACCACTTCTTTTCCTCATCAGCTTCATCAACGTGCCCCAAAGTAGGCGTAGTTGGGCAGCAGAACAAAAAAAGTATCCGACCGAGCAACAACTGCTGCTGCTGCTGCTGCAGTCAGGTCCGCATACAAGAAAATCTACTTACTCATCTTCCCAACCAGGCCCAGACATCACAATTAATGCCAGCCCACACACACACACACGCAGAGACACTAATACACGCACTCACTTACACAGGCACATGTTGTTCGGGTTGTTGGCCAGTTAATGCCACCCCCAGCCCACATTTAGATCCTCTTCTCCTATTCTTTGCCTAGCTATAATTTCCATGCAGCAACAAAAATTGCATTTTATTTTTGGTTTTTCGCCTCGCAACGAACACATTTTCCACTTTTTTTTTGTTGTTGTTGTGTCCCTTCTGCCCACTTTCCCTATGTGAACCCCCTTGCCCGTGCTGAGCATACGCATCATGTGCCCTGTTAGTCAATGCATTAGCTATTTGCCATCCTTTCTATCAACCTGTTTTGGGGTTTTTTGGGTTTTTTTATTATGTCTCTGCCACATTTGACACACGAGGTGTGAGGTGTCTGTACATGTGTGCATGTGTATGTGTGTAAGGCACAGCCTAAAAGTAGACTTTGGCCATGTAATGTGGTGGCTAATGGCAAATCTGTAGTACTCAAATTATACTCTAATCTAATTTATTTAAAAAATTTGGTAAACAAAAGATTACTGCTAGAATACCAAATGTATAGTACAAACTACATATGTTGCAATCTCAATTTGCCCGCTTTTGATATTGACTCTTAAAAATGAAGTGTTCTGACTGCTAGTTCTATTTCCAGATATGCAATTATTCATCGCCAAAAACGATTATTGTTTAGAATAGAGGAAATGTATTATTTAAATATTCTTCTAAAAAACGTTTTGCCAATTGATACACAAAAAAGTATTAGGGTTCATATCTTATATATTCATATCTTATGTATATATACATATATCATCATTAACAGCTGATTTTATCAAACCATAATTTCACATTCATTTTCTGGGTAGGAACAACATCCTAAAGATTTTTTCAAAATAGAAAATGTTTGCGATATATTGTAATAAATATATAAACAGAATGATGGAAAGTTATATGTTATCCTTTAGAAAATCGGAGGAAAGCTTTTTGCTATTAAGATTTCGGGAGTAGTCATGACGATCGGTACACAGGCTGACGAGAAGGACTAAGTTCTGTCTCAATTATTTCTCCAGCCAAAGTTCCTTTGTATTGATCTTTTCAATGACATTAACGAGTTTTTAGTTTATTTAATAATAGTTGTTTGACATGTATTCATTACAAATTTGGCAGTATTTTCGAGACAAATGATTTGGTCTTCAGCAATATATCGAACATTTATATATGTAAACATGTGTATATGAACGTCATATTGTTTCGTTTATATGAAAAACATTCATTTTCTAGTAAAAACTGTCAAAGACAGAAGCACATGCCACATCAATCAGAAACGGCCGAAAAAATCTCTATCCATGGGGTTTTCTTTCTTTTCAATTGTTTATTGTGTGTTTTTTTTTTTTTTTGGATTTTGTTTAATTTGGCATTTATATTTGTTATGATTTTTTGGCACAAAAGAAGTTTTAGTTTATTTAATATTTCATTTATTAAATATTTGATGGGCTGTTATACACATACATATACATACATACATCTACATATATGTATATATACAAATTCTCAGTTACATAAAACAAAATAAATAAATACAGCACCAAAAAAAGTAACGCAGAAAACAACGATTTTAAAGTTTTTTGTTATTTTAGTCCAGGCATTTGCATATTCAAATGATTTTTTCATAAAATATTGCATACAAAATTTAAAAGGAGGCAAACATAGAAAAATCAGCGCCTTTTATTAAAAAACAACAACGCGAAAGCAGTTCAATTGATCAGAGGAAGAGAGAGTGAGAAAGGGAGCGTGAGGATGGGAGAGAAGGGAAGTGAGGCAAAGTATGTAAATTATATGCTTTATATTTTATTCAAAATTTTTCTGTTTTGGTTACCAAAAAAAGCAGAGAAAATTAGTTAAATTTGCTTTTGCTTTGCTTATTGACCTCATCTACCTAAGGCATTATGTTAATATGGCTGAAAACGCAACTTGCACCCACTTGATTTTGAGCTTACAGTCCCTCTGGCCATGGCTAGAGTGCAGTTTAAGGCAGCTCAGATGAGTTGCTACACACTTTAGCTTCATCTAGCATTTGACATTTGGCTGGGGCCACACACAGCACACGTGTCGTATGCGTAATGTGCGTGAACAGAAGCATCAATGGTTAGTGAGAGTGAGAGTGGAAAGCTGGATTTTGCCATAGATTTCAGTTAACTGCAACACAATGTTGACGTGTTGTCGTCAACAGCATCCTGCTCATCGTCATCATCATCATCCCAATCATCATCATCATCATGACGATGATGGTCGTGGTTGCCCTTGCGTTTGCCATTGCCATCTTCATCAACTTCATGATGAGAATTCATATGCAAATCCAAAACGCAAATCAGCATTAGGCACTGTCTCTTCCTATATGCGAGTGCGAGTGTGTGTCTCTCTCACTCAGTGTGTACGTGTGTGGGTCTATGCGGACTCAAAGAATGGCAAATGGTTTGCCAGATGAGGCGTGCGAAACCAGGTAAGAGTTAGGCAGGGAAAGTGGCGGAAAAGTAGCTCGGCAAACAATAAGCGGCAGTTAATGCATTTTACATAGACGAAATCTCAATGCAATTTACTCGCTGTGTGTGTGTCCCTATAACTTGTGGCATGTAATGTGTGTGTGTGTGTGCGGGCATTATAAGACTATTTAGATAGCTTAATGGCTTGACTTTTAATAAGCTAGATTTCGTAACTGGAGTAAGAGATAATTGTTTTTAATTTAATAAAATGGATCAATATAATCGATGAATCGATCAAAATACTTAACTTTTGTTGACTGTTTTAGTTGATTAATCTATCTTTAATCTAAAAGTGAGTATATGTCAATTTCCAAGGCCCCCAAACCGCTCCTAGCATCATTTCTCTATTAAAAGAAAATCTTGTTAGGAAAACCCATTAAAGTTCCGCATCCCCATCAACGTTTTACCTTCTAGATATTCTCATTCCTTGCCCAATGCCAAGCAATGTGAAAAATCAAATTCAACATCCAACTGGCAGTCTGCCATCAGAGTTCTCATTGCAATTGAAGGTGGGTTGGATAACCCCAAGCACCCACGCCTCGACTACCTCCTCCACGACCTCTTTGCTTTCTCGTCACCAATCGAAACAAATCATAATCAAATCGAATTTCAGTTGATTTTTACTCGCAAAAGACAGTCAGCAGTGAGTTGGAGCTGCCGTTGCTGCTGCTGCTGCTGCTGCTCTAGTGGCCTTCTCCCATGAAGTTGAAGAACTTGGGACTCATTTCAAATGAAACGAATGAAGAAGAAATGAAATGGCAAAATGGAAGGGAAAGGAATGCAGTCAGTCACGACTAAAAGCAAAGAGCAAACAGAAAAATAAAGAAAGGAAAAATCGCACATAAAATTGATGATAAACCGTTCCAAATAATATTTTTTTCCTTTGACGCCCCAAGGCGGAGGTGGAGACCGAGTGGCAACAGCAGCAGTAGCAGCAGCAACAGCAAACGAAAGAATGGAAGAGGTGGCACGGTGGCTTAGTAGCGGGCCATCTTAGGCATGGCCTAAACTTCCTGGCTCGGGATTTTGGCAAAGGAAATGGCTCTGAAGTCTGAAGGCAAAATGATGAATTATTTGCTGCCTCTTTCGTTAGGCGTCAAAGTTTCGCAGAAATGGGGCCGGGCGCAGGATAGGACCAGAGGGTTACCGAGAAGAAAAAAAAAAGGGAGAGTTGTGGCCCGGTGCTGCGCAAAAACATAAAACCGAACGCCTGGCCCAAACAAACAGTTCTTTTTCATTGCCTCGCCTCTTTCTATACGGCTATATACATACGTATATATTTTTGTGTTGTTTTTTTTTTTTTTTTTTGGTTCTCCTATCGTTTCGTATATGTAACCCCAAGCTGCTAAAGCATTTTTGACACAATTTGTGCCACTGTCGCTCTCGGTATGTGTGAGGGCGTCAGAGGTTGGTCGATGAAGACGGGGGATGGTGGAAGGGTCGGTGGCATGTGGATTGGGTTCGGTGGTGTCTGCTGCTTGAATGATTTTTAAACGAGGCAAGAAATCCCAAAAGATGCGGCAAACGTTTTGTTGGCATGAGTTCACGTGGGTTTCTCGTTTCTCTTTTTCGATGATATTTTACTTCTTTTTCATTTTTGTTTTTTTTTTTTTGTATTTGTGTTTGGATGCCTTTATGGACAGTTCCCCATTGTGCTGCCATCCCCTGCCTTTCCCTCAAGGCTCACAGTCAGATAATACAACAACAAGAATTTTGTCGGCCATATCCAGTGAAATGAGAGTTACGAAAAAAAGGGAAGAAAAAGTAAAGGGAAAACTTTTTTAGCTTCAAAGGGTTTGAGTTTAGAATTGGGGATCAAGCAAGAAAGAAGCAGAAAAACCGAATGTCTCGTCCTATGGTAAATGTATGAAAAAGTAAAAAAAAAGGAAGAAAATTCTATGGTCTGTCAAATTAAAAATCATTATCTTTCATGAATCAGAATATGCTATTTATTCATTTGCTGTCAATTTAGGAGTTGGCACCCAATGTGAGGGAAGTTTTTTTTTTCAGTTATTCAATTTTCTAGTTAACTGAAACTTAGTTAACAATGTGTGGAAACAACTGAAACTTTAATTGACGTGGTTTCTTAATTATTTTTTGTAGATTTGCTACCGCAAGGTTTCATTTCTCGTTACTAGCAGATTTCAAGCCATTGAAATGCGTTGAGCAAATGTTTCGCTTTTACAAAATTGCAATAGCTTAACATATTTTTGTTGCTTATGCCCCCGTCGTCTAGCCCCGTTCCCGTCCTCGCCCCCTTGGCCACATCACATTGCAAGTCTCTCAAAACAATTCCCGACGCTGACTCTGGGAACCCTTTTCATTTTACTTCGAGTGCGAGGGCGAGTGCGATGGTTGGCAGACGTACGAATTTTCCACATCCCTAAATCGCTAATCTGCTACGCATTTTTGCCGTGCCATACACATGGCACCCCACCGTCTTCGCCCCTCCCGACCCTTCTCTGACTTTTTGTAATAATTTCGTCCTCGTTGGGTGAGTTCCCGTTTTTACTTTTTTTTTTTTTTTTCCTTCTCTCTTTTTTTTTTGCGCCCAAGCGCAAATCGGCAACTTTGAGCGGTAAAGTTTGGTTTGGGAGGGTAATGGGTTCGGTTGGGTTTGGGTCTGGGTCCTGGTTGTTGTAATGCACACAGAAATAGTCCCGCACACACACACACACACACACACAAACACATATGTGCGAGGGCGCGATAAGGCGGCAGAGAAATTGAAATTGTTACCATTTTGTGAAGGTTGCCTGGGCTAGACGAGGACAAGCATCGCTTCTAGGTGTGCTAAACACAACTCAACTCAAACCCATGCCCCCACCCACCCATGAAGCACCCACCGCACACGTACCCTCATTCCAAAAGGGACAGCCAAGGAGTTGGGGACACGCGAAGGTTGTAAAACCGCCAACGCCGACGATGGAAATTTTGTGCTGCCAACTTTCAGGCGCTCGCGCAAAACTCAAGTACGCTTCGGGGACGACGTTGAGTTTAGGGATGGGACATAATGGAGGTGATGCAGATGGAATGGGTATGACGGCAGGAAGCTTTCCTTCCTGTGGCTGGCTGTTTTGCCAGGCGGCATTCGACTGCGCCATCGCGCGCTGGTTGATTATGATGGCGCCGGCCATCGACTTGGTGAGGGGGGTTTTATATACATTTCTTTTTCTTTTTTTTTTGATGTTCCTTTTCTCTTTTGCTTTTCTGGGTTTTATTTTTGGGTTTACCTCAGCATTCAGACGCGAGCATTCGTAAAACTGCTTATATAGAGACTTGAGTTATAGATGTAAGCCAAAGCTTTGCAGACGACTTGAAAAACTTTGTTTCACATGCCAGAAATGTTGACTAGAGGAATTTATTTAAAGACTATGGACTATAATGTGTAATGAATTTAAGATTAATCTAATGAAATGAGTACAAGACATAGTTTCAGCTCTACGTCCCTTCCTCTTATCCTCTGCCATTTCAAGCGGGGAAACTTTAACTTTCCATTCTGAATTGTGTAGGAGGTTAGTATGGGATGGTTCCTCTCTCTAGCTGCAGCTTATGAATGCATACTGCTAATACCGCTTTGATTAAAAAACGCAGCCAGTTTTTAATTTGTGGCAATCCAGCCACTCACTTTGTGCCACTCGGCGATTCTTTGGCAGAGACAAAGGCAGCCAATGATTGAAGTATGGCGCATATCCTACTTTTTTTTTCAATTGCACCCCTAGAACCAGAATGGAGAGAAGCCCAGCAGCTGGTTAGCTTGTCACTGCTGCACCCATCCGCTAGTCCCCATCCAACCATCTCTATGACTATAATTTTTATGTAACTCATACGAACTCGCCTACCAATTAAAATGTCTGCAATGGAAAATGTTGGACGAGGTACAGCATGGAATTGAGGTTGGGCAAGAGGAGTTAGGCACCGTCGGATGTGCTTATGTCGCTAATAAACCGTATTATTAAGTGCGTGGTTGGTTTGGGATTGGGGCTTAGGCTGCATTTAGCACTTATCCCCACAACCAACCAACCGCCCAACCATCCATACATTCACCACCCACTCAATCCACCATGCCATGCACCCATTCACAAATGTTCTTCTAATGTGTTTATGTGTTAGAGGAGAGACGAAGCCAGCGACTGGCACTTTCAACTTCCGTCGGCAAATGTATAATTCTATGCCACTGAACTGAAGTTTTCTTCTCCTCCCACTTCTTCCAACTCCCCCACCATTCACCCCATTGAGAGCCCTTCACAAAGACCATTGCGTCCATGTAAATTAATTTTAAGCAGCTTACCGTAAGAGTACCAACAATTTTTCTTTCAATTATGGTTGTGCTGAAATTTGCTGGCCCATACGCGAAAAACCCAAAAACTAAACAAGAAAAAAAAAAACTATTGCCAACTTTTTGGAGAAGGCAACAGGTTTTCTTTTTTGTGCGTTTACATCACAAATGACAGTCTAGTGGGTGACTGCGTAAGGACAAGGTGAAGTATTTTCCAAGTTTGCTTACCTGCAATGAAAGAGAATAAAATTTTGTTTATTAACTAATGTTGTCTTTTAGGTTTATATAAGGTAAAATAAGCACCAAAAGAATGCTCTGGTATTAATTAACTAAACATTTTTGCATTCCAGATTTTTATTATGTTTTTGATGTATATTATTCCTTAGTATCAAAAGTTTTTTAAATTTTACTACTTTTGTTACCATTTTTTCCAGCCCTAACATCTTTTGTCTCAGATCAGATTCTTTGTTCACTTTTTTCTATAACTTTTATGTTTATTACATTGTTTAACGTAAATCAGTTCAAAAGAGATTTGAAAGAAATATATAGGGTATTTATAGGTGGAAATGTTTTTAAGAAGTTGCATTATTTAGCAGCTTTACCTATCTAATAAATCTGGAAACAATTAACCCCTCTCCCTCTCACACTATCTTTAACTATTTCTCTTTGTAAAAACATATTGAAAACTTTTCACCAGTCTCTCTTATACAATATGAAAACTTCAACTGACAATACACATTTAGAATTTCATTTTGGCAATTTTTACAAAAAAGAAACTGCATTCGTTTGCCATCCAATTCATCATTATCGGTTGCTCTTCCTCCTCGAATGGTTATAGAGGTCAAAAGTAAGACAAACAAGCGGTTCAGTTGGATTCGCTTATTCCGCTTTTCTTCTTTTTTTTCGATTCATGTTTTTTTTTTCTCTTTTGTTTTTTGTTGTTGGACAGACAAACGTTCTGATAAACTTTTAACCCAAGCCCAGAAAAACAAGAATGAGAAACGAAAAAAAAGAAGCACCATGGGCATTTGGGTGGGCAGCTTTGGTGGAAATTTATGTGGGCAGCTAGACGGCGAGTCAAAACTTTTGCATTGAATTTGAGCGGGGCGAACAATTTCACTATGAACGTACATACATCCATTCCGTCGGTTTCTTCTCATTCTCTCTCTCTCTCTCTCTCTTTGGTGTTTTTTTTTTTTTATTTTGGTGGCAGTAGTTTTTGGGATAGAGGAGAAACAAAAGGATTTTGCAGCTAAAGCGAATGGATTTTTAGTTAGTTGTTATTATTTTATATGGGGCCTGGACACCAACTCCGACTCGGACTCGGACATGCAACTTTTGCAGCAGCAGCAGCGTCCAACTTCGTAGTCCTGGCAACGTTTGCCCTGGAAGGGGTACAGCGTTCATTTTACATTTCTTTTTTTTTTCTCATTCTCCTCGCTGTTTCTGCTTTTTTTCTGGTTTTTCTGTTTCTTTTTTTTTGTTGGAATGTGCGCCAAAGCATAATAATAAAAGCGAAAGGAATGGGGAGAAGCGAGGAGTAACATGCTCGTTAGCCCAGGCTAGAGCATAGAGCAGGCAAAAAAAAAAAACAAAAAACAAAAAAAAAATAAAATGGAACGAAGCGAAGGAATAATCTAAAAAATGGAAAACCCAAACGAAACGCAAGACAAACTTTGCTGCCAGCGTGGGTACAAAATAAATGAGAATGGAAGGGGCCAATGGTTGAAGGTTGAAAAGAGGGGGCCCAAGGGGGTGAGGGCTTAAGGGGAAAAGCGGTCTCGGTCTGGCTGAAGGACTCCAACAAAACGCTGGATGAGTGCCACGGGCAGAGCTCGAACTTAAAATGGACAAACGTGCAAAGGCAGAGACCCAGCTGGAAGAGCACAAGAGTATGGGGTAAGCAGCAGGACTGCCTGATGAGCAAGGACTATGGATAGCACTGATGGAAAAGGGATGGGGAAAAGTGGGTGGAGTAGAGTATAGAAGGTGGGACGAAAGTCGTACTGGGGGTAGCAATAAAAAGCGTGGCGGACCGACCGACGTCCGCGTGAACTAGTCCGCTAGTCTCTGCCTTCTCCTTCAGCCGGCCAAGAGACTTCAGACCGAGAGCTGACTAAGAGGGCTCTACATCCCCCAAATAAATATAAAATGGGGTGTTCTTAGGGATGTGGATAGAGGATTGTTGGGATTGAGGCAAAGCAAGAAAATTTTTGTATAAAAATTGCGCTGGCAAACATCAGACAAGGGTAGCCCAGCCATTGAATGAAGAAAGGGGTTCATGAAAGGAAGCAGAAGGGTTAGACTTGTCCTGGGTCTGGGCATGGGTCTGTGAGACTCCCAATTCGCTGGCATTTGTGTGGGTAACGTCCATGGGACAGTAGGGTAAGGCAAGTAATAGGTGGGTCGCATGGTGGAAAGCGGCGCAGCGAAGTAAAAATAGAAGGCGGTGTCAGCATCAAGCATCAAAGACAAGACACAGCAAATGGTAGAGAAATCGTTTTCGCACAGTGGAAAAAACTGCCAGAAAACCCACTAAAATTCTGAAATTAGTAATAAGGAAAATTTATAAATGGATATTGGGATACATTTCCTTTTTAAACATCGAAGCTTATTACTTATTTAATGTATTCATTGATTGATTAATTGATTAATTATTGATTCACAAAGATTTAATATCAAACTAAAAATTTCTTCCACTGTGAGTCAGGCTGAAATCCTGGTAGTAGGGAAGGTCTTCGACTGTCTTGATAGTGGAAAATAAAGCCCACGTTCTCATAAAAGCCCCTCTAGGATAGACTTTTCTCTATTTTTCTCTAGTTTTTTTTTATTTTTGTCTATGTGCTACCCAAGGCCTGAGTTAGTGTGAGACCAATGGAATGGGTAGCTAGGTGGGTAAACGGGTTAGTGCGCGGGGGTAAGAAGCAAAAGGAGCAGGGGCTTACGAGAGCGTTGAAAGGGTACAAGACAACGAAGCGTTCTCGTTTCAAGCATTGGTCCGCAGCTGAAATGTTGCTGACTTGAGTTAGTTGCCGCCTGCTTTGGATGGTTACTGCAATGGGATGATGATGATGATGGGATGGGATGGAATGGATAGGATGAGGTGTGGCAGTGAGAGAAACTTGTGATGGGTTGGGAACGCCGCTTGAGTAATTCAATAGCAGCAAAAGGGTAGAGAAGTAAAGTTCTTAGAGCACGCTACGATGTACGTGGCGTATTTCATTAGCAGAGTTGGTCGAAGGCAACTCATTCCCTACCCTTGGGAGTCCTGCTCCTAGGGTGCCAGTTGCCGCCTAGAATGTGCGCACTCTCTAGCTAATTTTGTTGTAGGCTTCAAAGTAGTGGTATAGGTGTGCCATGTGTGTGTATGTGTGTGTGTGTGTGCTGGGGCAAAAACCTAATTGTCTATTTTAAGCGACTAGACGAAGGTCTTGATATGATTAACCTATGAAACTTTTAAACTTGAAAATTCTCCCCTTAAACAACATTTAGTTGAGAGAGAGTGAGTTTATTTTTCCAATAGTTTTCCTTTTTTCTTTTTGCTTCCTAATTTGTGTACGAATTGCTAAGGAAGTGAGGCACATTTACTGCTACCGGAAACCGTTTATTCCTTCCTCTTCTATACCCTTGCTTCATTAAGAAACTCTCCCGACTGAAAGGATATCCAACGAAGGCACAAAATGTTTTTAGCTAAGCGCAAAAGTTGGTTTTTTTTCCTTTTTGAGAGAGTGTGGATGGTAAACGAAAAGAGAAGATGAATCGCTTTTGTTTGTATGTCTGAGGGCTGGACATGGTCGGTATTAAGAAAAGTGGACGATGGCGACGATGCCTTTTTGGGAGTATGTTCCTCTTTCTAAATGCTGCACACATCAATCCCTCATGGTAGAGAAACGGAAAGAGTCTTCATTTTCATTATGAAGAGATTTTGCTTGAAGTAATAAAAGTACAAATAATAAAAGAAGAGCAGGAAGGGTACCGAGAGGGGTACCATGTGGGGATATTTGTACATATATGTGATAGATGTGAGTGTGTCCCTGGCACCCCTTTTAAAACTAACCAAAAATACATAAGAGTGGGTGGCTTTTAAGCCAGTATAAGGCCTGCGGGGTTAGAACTCTAGTTTTTGGGGGTTGATATGAAGAGAATGAAGAAAGACAGAAGGAGGCAGTGGTAAAAGCCAAAAACGTAACCTAAAACTGCAAGAAAATTAACCAAAAATACTAAGCCAAAGTCGAAGACACACATATACACACATACATACATACACATCATCATCTTCACACTCACACACAACCCCAAGCCTATGGGTGTGGAAGGAGTCTTTGACTTGGCAACATGTTTGTTGGATCCAACTTGGCTTTTCTTCATGTGAAGGTGAGGTCGAGACGCTCTTTCTATGTGTGTATGGAAGAAACTTTCGGCATTGTTTTTGTGTGTGCTTGGATTCGGAGGCGGCGTCGCCTGTCGGAGCATCCTTTTTGTCCTCTATATATGTGTGTTTGTGTGTTTGTGAGGAATGGAGGATTTCACTTCTCATTTTCCTGGGAGTGTGTGCTTGGGGATGAGCCAAGTCTGGCAGGAGGATGCTACTGCTAGCCAGACTTCTTGTCCCCCTCTCCACAACTTTGATTGTGGATGCCGTTTCGTATCCTTGCTGCTTCTTCATTCTCTTTTTGGCCAAGATGGAGTTGAGTATGTGGGTGGAAAGGTTGCTAGGTTTGTCTGTTTTGCGCTTGACAGAAAGGCCTTATATGGGTTTGAGTTGGGTGTATTTTTTTCCGTTTTTTTTTTTTGCGGTGTGCGGAGTATGTATGCTCTCTTAGAGTGGGGGTAACTTAGAGCTGATGGCTGCTATTCCTTTTGGATATATGCTTGGGTGTGTATGAACGTGTGTGTGTGTAGGGGTGCAGACCCAGCAGCTACTCAAAGAAAATGCACTGTGAGAAATTGAAAAGGAATTCTTTTATTGATTGATCATCTAATGAAAAGTTAAGGGTTGCACTTTTGATTATTAGTGGAAGTAAATAACTAATAACAGATCTCCATTCATTTTTGTCATCTATATTATGTGCCATTAAACATACATTAAGTTAACCTCCGTAACTTTGCTCTAGTCCTTTACTTTAAATTTTCGCCAACTGATTAAATATACATTTGTTTGGTATTTGATTTCATTTGATTTTCATTATTAAATGTTAGTTAAAATTCGAATTCTCTCGGTGGTTTTTATATAAGAAAAGTCAAGCGAACCCCGTAGAGCTTGTCGCTTGCCCTTAGCCAAAGTCGTTGTCGCAGTCGCATCCCATTTCCCTCTCCACCTTATTTTCTTTTGCTTTGGTAGATGGTGCCCTGACATGTCTTCGTTTTGGTGTTCTTGTCATCTATTTCTATTTTCGAGCAATGGATGAGCAGATGAGGGTCTTGGTGCTGTCTAACTTGTCTGCTAGTATGATGCGACGATGCCAACCCCTCATTCCCGTCCACTAACCACTTGCCCCATCCATTTCATCCATCTATCCATTCTTACTTCATCTCTCACGCTTTCCGTTTCTCCCTCTCTTTGCGAGCACTGCTCCATTCATGTGTGTTACCCGCTCAACATGTGTGTGTATGTGGGACTACTATGTGTCTTTCTATGTGTATATGTATAAGACGTGTGTGTGTGTGTGTGTGTGTCTGTGTGTGTGCAAAAAACCGTAAGCAATTTTCCGTAACATCTAACCGAGGTAAAGGAGAACCTCAAGCCCAAGATAGTCGAAAGACGTTTTCGCAAAAGATGCTGAATCCTCTATACCTTTCCCATTGCTTTTCCTTAGGTTTTCTTCTCCATGCCCCCGCCTACACCATCTTCTATCTTACTCCCACACCATGTTGTTGACGACATTGACTGGTTTCTGGCTCTGGTTGAGATTGCTCTGCCTTACTGTGCTCAGCTTTTACTTCGATTCGCTTGGCACGTTGTCTGCCAGCGACACTAATGCTGAGATGTGTAACGGTGTGAAGCAGCCCCAAGACGAGGACGACGACCACGACCACGACCACGACCAAAAAGTACAACCAGGGCCGGGACCAGGATCAAACCAAGTACCACCCAGACCAGAACAAGTCTAAACTTTATGATGATGATGCTTGCTGGGTGACGGGCAATGGCTGATGACTAACTCCTTCGACTTTGCTCAAACGTCGATGCGAAATCATGTTTGATTACAGCTGAGCAGCATAACAAGTTATGCCTGTTCACTAGGAATCCTTGAAATAGGTGGGCGGGGATTTTTAAGGAATAAACTTTTTGACAAATCTTTAAGTTTTTGAGGTACAAATTAAACCAGAAAGATGCTTCTCTACTCTGGTGCTCTTTCCTACACACAGACGCACACACACGATGTCCTGCGGCGGCTTATGTGCGCTTAAGCTCAAAGCTTGACCCCCATTTCCCCTTCTTCTCGGTTACAAAAGGGTAGCATTGCCTTTGACTCGAACACACACATATTCAACTATTTATATACAAATGCCGCTGACTATGTACAAAAGTCAATGCTTTTGTTGCTCTGATGGTATGGGTAAGGACTTGAGACAGGAAGGAGTCAATAGGATTCTCTTACCACACATCTCCAAAACACACACTTTCTTTGTGACCAAAAACCATTATAATAATGAAAAACAATGATTTCCAATAATGTATCTACCAAAAACAAGTATCAAGTGAAATTGTTTTCCTATTTGAAAGCGAAATTATTATATTGAATTATAGAAACCTATTTGAAAACTTGGAAACAAAAAAGAAGAAAAATAGTTTTTTATGTGTAACAAAAAAATAGTGCATATTAATCAATATTTGGGAACTGTTTTTTGCAATGTACAAATCAATCTCGCCTAAACTTTATGAGAAATGTGTTCTACCCTTCCAATCTGAAGAGTAACTTTCTTACACACTGGCACAAGCTGCCCTGGTCAGTCTCTGGACTCACTTTGTGTCTCTAAGGGTGTGGGAGAGTGTTTGGTTGTATGTGTGTGCTGGGGTTTGACTGAGAAGAAGTTAGACCCAAGAAGCAACTTCTTTTGTAGCAGCAGCAAATGCTGGCTCCCAACTTACCCACGCCCGACGCGTCGGTCCCATTTTGCCGTAACCATTGCCGTTGCCCGTTGCCTTCGTCTGTGTCGTCTTCGTCGTCATTTGATGAATTACCGTGCCGAGCAAATGTGCGCCCTTAGCTTAGAAGGGAGAACTCCCGCTTTCCTTTACCTACTCCTGTCTCTTCCTCTGCGTGTATGTGTTTGTGAGTTTGCTTCGTTTCATTTTCGGAGCTGCCCCCCTTCGCCATTGACAGACACACACTTGCCTTGCCTCAAACACTTGGCACCCCCCTTCTCGTTGTGTCTCGTCTCGCGCTTCTATATACCAAGAAACTCACTCACACCTCAGACACACAGAGTCACCGTTTCGTCGTCGTATATCATTAGAGTGCCATCCAGCAACTCACCCACCATCTAGGCGCCATTTTATCCAAAAAGGCATTATGAGCAGGTTTTCATTTTTTTTCCTCCTCTCTATCCCGCTACTTCTTGTGCTGCTGGTTTTGCTTCTTGTGCTCTGCCTACGCGGCGTATTAGTAATATTTTTGCGACTGTCTACGTTTCTTCTTCTCATTTTTTCTGTTTTTGCTTTTTTTTTCTTGTTGAAATGTTTACTCTGTGACTGGGCGAATGTGTCTGGTCCTATTCCAAGGTGGTTGGCCATAGAATTGAGAATGAGAGTGTGAGGATAAATTGATTTCATATTGGTCTGGATGGTTGGACGGACGTATGAATGGTCGGACGTATGGATTGGTTGAAGGTGAAATAATAAAATTGAAGGTGTGAGTAAGATATCGTAAGAAACCGAGTAGCTATAATAAAGGTTAAAGTATAGCTACTCAAGTAGATTTTATTTGCTGCTGAAGGTCTCCAGACATAAATAACAAGTCGAGCGAAATTCTTAAATGCAAGCATAAAACTTTATTTGCCGCAACTTAGTTTGAAGTCAACCATAAATAGATTTTTTTGAAGAATTCGATTAGTCAAAGCGGAAATAAAAATAAGGTCAACTAATTTATTTGATTTTCCGTGTATGTTATTTGTATGTACTCTTTATACCATAAATATGGTTTAGGGAAATTTCATGAAGTTTATAATTGTTTGAGTGATCTTTGTTGATTTCGCTTCGATTTTTTTAAACTCAACATTCCACTGTATAAGCGTTACAGTAAACTCTTTCTACAAGGTTTGTATCTGTTTTAAGCAATTTCGAATGTTTTTAATTTATAAATTCAAAATAACTATATAGCAAATTTTTTTAAAAATGGTACTAGTTTTACAAATTTGCAAGATTTTTCTTGAACAAATTCATAATTAAGTAATTATTTTAGTTTAGAAACATTGACCACAGACAAATCCACATACTTCAGTTTGATATTTTTATATTCACAAATGATCTTCACTAAGTTTAGTTCATAAATGACAACATAACGTGTCGTAGCAGTAGCTGATCGAGATCCTTATGTAAAATTATTTTGTTTAGTTTTAAGTAGGCCACTAATCTCAGATTCCCCCTGCCACATGGTGCAAGCCATTCATCAAAATAGAACGTTTTGAATTGAACTAATTGAGGGGTTTCCCACGCTTTTCTTAATCGTAACACAACACTCACCTTGTGCAGCAACACCGAGGCTTTTCTTTTAGATGCCATCTTTGTGCTGGTGGTGGCACCTCCGCCAGCACCTCCGCCACCGCCACCGGTTGCCGATGCGGTACGTGTCGATGTTTTTGGTGTTTTTCTCGGATTCTTCGGAATTTTGGCAAATTTTTGTATTGCCTTTGCCGGATAAGGAATTCGGTAATCGAAAACCAAGGTGTTGAATAAATGTAAACGTTGCCAAAATGTATGAATATCAAAGTTGCAATTTAGGCAACTTTTTGAATTTAGATCATTGACACTAAACACACTTGTTTATTTCAAAATTTCTTTCAGGTCCTTCAAAGAGTGAATAAAATTTTTGGCGGGTTTTTTTTTATTTGTTTTATTTGGTTTGAATATGCTTTTTTAATACGTATGTAACATGAGTTGCACTGAAATATCCAAAACTTTTATATGGTAAACGAGTCGAGTGGTTAATTGAGAATTTTTTTCGGTCATTAAAAACTTTTCAAAATTTTTTTTGGTTTTGTATTTTTGGCACACTTTGGGGAAAAACGTTGTTTTGATTTTAAAATGGCAATTTGATTGAATTGCTATTTTGGTTTTAGTTTAGCTCCTGCTGGCAGGGTGAGAGGCAAGGCGAACCAAACACGACGAAAGCCAACTGCTGACTGACCAAAACAGAGACAGACAATTGAGTTTTGTCCTACGTCGACGTCGAAGTCGTGCGAGCGGCAAACGACGACGTTGAGGACGAAGGCGACGAGGACGAAAAGGATAGGTGAAAGAGAGAGCGAACATAAAGGTTTCGAGGAGGTAGCGCAAGCGCAGTCCGTTTCGACTGGCGGCAAATGTGGGCCGCCAAAATGCGAAACGTGCGTGTGTAAGGCAAAATGCCAAAAAGTATGCAACACAATGTTTTTTGCTCTCTTTCTCTCTATCTCTTTCTCCAACTCCATCTCCCATTTGGCATGGCGTCCCCCAAAAGTCACCCATACTACAGCATTGCTATACCGGGAGAGGGATATGAGTACAAAAACAGAGAAACGCCGATAACGCGGCGAATGTTCGGCGTCAACGAACCAGGCGAAAGGCTGTAGGAAGAGAATAACACGAATAAGAAGAAGCAGAAGAAGAGCAGCCAGGATGAGAAGGGGAGGGCAGAACAGCAGAAGTAGAAGTAGAATGTGGAAGGCAGTGGCAGATGAGTTGACAAACAGCTGAGTGCCCCGTGTGTTTTGTGAATGGAAGGAAGGCAGGCGGTCCGTGGCCTTCTCTCCCACCCTCTTGGCCCAGCAATTATTTTTGTTGCTTTTTTTGTTGTTGTTGTTGGTCGGTCGGTTGAGGGATGAGGAGGGTTTTTGGTTCGGTTCGGTTTGTCTTTCGCCGGCATAGCGAGAAAAAAAGGCCGGTTATGGTGTGAGCGATGGACGATGAACGGTGTGGGGGGATTGGGGGTTGTCGGCGTTTCGGATATGAAAAACGCACAAAAAATAAATGCTGGCCGGTTGGCCGTTGGGAGGCGGGGCAGAAGGAGGGTGTCGGGAAAAATAAATGAGAAAAATATACGAGCCGGCTACGTTGTTGCTGTTGGCATGGACATGAGGTTTTTTTTTTCGTTGTCGGCCTGAGGTATGAGGCAAAGGACTCATTCTCTCCACCCTCTCGCTCGCGCATTCTCTCCGGCTGGCTGGCCCATACCCTCCCACCACGCAATGTGACAGAATGGGCGGGGTGGAGAAGGGTGCGAAAGTGGACAACGTTGTTGTCGCTTGTCTGGGTAGATTGCTCCTTGGATGGGGTTCCATGGTGGTGAAGTGGGTGTCAGTGGAATGGGGGATGTGCGGGTGTGCGGGTGCGGTGGGTGTGTGACTGGCTGGGTGTTTGGGCAGCGTAAAGTTTTTGAAAAGAATGAAAAGAGTGGAAAAAAAATTACGTCGCTGAGGTTCGAGGTTCGCTTCACTCACTTTTATCGTGGGTTTGAGTGGAAAAAGGGTCAAGAGCGTTAGCTACCTTTTCCATGCGACTGCCGTAGGTAGTTGGGGTTGGGAGTTGGCTTTGGACTCTGTGCGTGTTTATTTGAGCATGGAGCTGCTGCTGCTGCTTCTGCCACCGCCGCCGCCGCAATGACTACAACGTCAGCGTTGTTCAACGTCATTGCCGTCGCTATTTCAGCATTCTTCTTTTCTTTTTTGCCTTTTTTGAGGTTTTTGTCTTTAGACATTTTCCCCCATTCTTGGCTCCTGGTGCTGCTGCTGTCGTCGTCCTCGTTGTCGTTGTCGGCATTGCCTGATCATAAAACTTGACTGATTTGTCCAGCTCAAAGACATTGTGTGGGCGAGTCTGCTTAGGTGATTGGGCATGGGCAAATGGGGGGAAGTGAATGGAAGATTGCCTTGTTTGCTTTTGATTTGCGTTCAGGTTTATTGTCTTTAGCATTTTCGATTTATGCCAAGCCAAAGTAAAACGATGCACACAATAGACCAAAATGGAATACGAATGCAGAAAAGCATTTTGGAAAACCCCTCCAAACAAACAAAAAAAAAAAAAAATAACACAAAAAAAGTCGGAAAGGTGGCAAATTACGCTCAAGGTATACTTCTTCTATATTAATACGTAGGAAGCAAAAAAGAAACTGGGGAAGTTTTGTGCACAAAGTCTCTGTACATATTAATCCTGATGTTCTATTCAACAGATGGCAAATATTTGTCATAATATTTGCATCACAATGAGTCTTAGAAACTCCAAGTTTTTATACTTCTAACAATTAAAAAAAAAAAAAGTCTAAAACCGAAAGGTGCGTTATAATCTTGAAAATTTTGAAAGAAACAAAATGCTATGAGATGTCAAAATGGACCGATTCGCAATCATTTGAATATAGTTGAATAAACATTACAATTTGTTATAAATCAATTATCTCTACCCTTTTATTTAAAAATCTTAACTTTTTTGAAGCGACGTCATTTTCTTTGATTTTCTTATTTTTAAATCTTAACCACAGAGAATATGCAGAACCCTGTCAGTAGTAAGAATCGTACCCTCATGAAAAATTATTAAAATTTTGTACGTCAATCAGGAATAAAGGAAAAACGTCCAGACAACTCTAACTGACACCCTACTAACATATCAGCTCCCTTGCCACCCTAATAAAAAAGGGAAATGTCGAAAAAACGAAAGAAATACCCCGACTGGAGACCAAACTGGGAAACGCTATCAAGCATCGATTGAACTGCCAGTTATTTGATGATTGTCTACCACGTTTTCCACTTTTTTTTTTTTTTTGCCTTCTTTCGTTACCCCAACCTTTACTTTATTTCTCATTCCGCTTTTGGTTCTTCTTTGTCACGCCAAACTGACCAAAATAGCTGCGGCATAGACATCAAGGGGGCCAGCAGCAGCGGTGGGTCCCTTTTTGGGGTAGGGTTCGAGTGGGGTTTTCTGAGTGACTGAAATTAGAGCGGATGCGGTTTATTCTTTAGATGGGAAAAGGCAATACAAAAAATACGAAAAAATGTTTCAGAAAAAGTAAAAAAATTGAATTTCTTAAAAATTTTTTTAACTTGGGTGCTTTTGTTTCCATGAAAATTTGTTATTCATTAACAAATAAAACGCTTTAGATTTTTTAACAATCTGATAAAATTGATTTCGAATAAAAAACAATAAAGTTTATGAAATTATATTGTACAATAGATTTATACAATTAAATTTGCCTACACATATGTACCTGATTATCAGTATCTTGCGGTTTGCAAAAAACATTTTTAAGGATATATTTGTTTTTAATTATGTAGCTGAATTCTTTAGTAGTCATTTTGCTAATGATCATATACAAGCTAAACGTAACTGTTTTGAAAAGCAATTGTGTGGTTTTCTTTGGGAATTACTTTTTAATTGAGACATTTTTTGTTACCCTCTTTAACATATTTTTGGTCACTGAACGTGTGGTCTTAAGATTGATATTTGTACAACCGATAAAAATAGTATCATTAACATCATCACCATATTATTTCACATTACATATGTATATGTAGATGCAACGTCTTGCAATAGTTCATCCTATTGTGTGTCCTTAACCTTTTGCTAAATTATCCCCTTGTTTCAAATTTCATTCAATATATTGATGTGTACGTGTGGCTGACTGTGTGCATCTGTTTACGTGTGTGAGGCCTTCGAAAGTCAAAGTGTTTTCAATTAACCAGTTGGCCAAATACATAATTTAAGTTCACCAATCCATTTCATGCAAATCAAAGGAAACGATAGCAGACTCAAATTCTGCCCAAGTCATTTAAATATGCATTGAAAATGATTAATTTCACACAATTATGTTGATCCATTAAAGTAACCTATGGAAATGCCATTATAGACAATGGAAAGTTTGGTCATTTGATTTCAGCAAAAGCAGGCATTTGAAACGTTTAAGGACAATATCAACAACATAATTAGCAACGCTAACACGATCTTTTTATGGTCAGTTTGTTTTCAAAATGGGAACTATAAATTCCCATTAATTGATTGAGTCGAAAGGGTCGTCAATAAGCCTCAACGAATTTTTACCACAGTGACCTTAAAAAAGATAAAGATGTATATAGCTTCGGAAAGAAATTCATTCTGTTTATTTTTCAATTTTAGGATTATATAAGTTCAGAATTAAGAATTTCTTTTAAAGGTTCAATTTGTTACTTATTCAGAAATGCGCCTTGCTCTCGCTTCACAACATTAAGGAGAATTGACACAATTTTGAATTTGCTATCTTGTCTCTTTTACGACCTAAAACTCAACAACTTTGAATTGAATATTTAGATTCTTGTCAACATAAATTCTTAAATTACATTTTTTACACAATAAATAACATGCGAAATTTGTTGAACATCTTACAAGAATTCGCTGAACTAATCGCGAAAACAAACATTTTTTAGTCTCTGTGGAAGTCTTGAGAGAAATGTTAATAGCAGATAACTTCATTTTATGTCATTATGAGCCAGGCCAATCTTAAGTTGCAATTGTTAACTCGTTTCTAACTAAGGGATTCGTAAGTCTTTGGCAAAATCTTCGGGGTTAGCAAAAAAAGTATATATGTAAATTGAAAAGAAAACTTCATATTCCCTTTATGTATTGTTACATATACACTTTGATTCTTGTGGGTTACAAAAAGGTCCATAAGTTATGGTATCCGACTAAAAAAAAAAAAAAAACTTACAACAGTTCATCAAATTCTTTTGCAATTTATTCATTAACTTTATTGTCGTTATTGAGATATTCATTCATTTACACAATTGTTTTGCAAGTCATTTGTTTGATATGAACACAATTAATTTTTTCGAGATAAAAATTAATGCAGAAATTTCCTATGATATTTTAGACATTCATATCAATTATAAATCATGAAATTATATATATATAAACATATATTGAACAAAAATTTCAATATTCATCAAATAGAATTTGATTATGCAAAGCATAGAAAACATTCATATATGTATGTATTTTTTTAACCCTCAATTAAAAAATTAATAAAAAACCTAAAATAAACAAATTGTTTTGCATTTGAATTATATCAACTGATAATCAAATTGATTGAAATTGAAAGAGAAATATGGCATTTGAATAGAATAGCCCAGGTAATTGATTGTTCTACACCCCAAACCACCAAAATGTGAACAAAAAATTATGGAACTCACTCCGCCAAATCACAACGCATTTATGAAATAATAAACTAACCTCCCGCTTTCGAGTACGGTAAAACGTAAATGCCGTAAATCTTTTAAAACTATTGCAACAGATATCGCCCAGCTACCGCATAAATTCAAGCGAATTGAAATACAGAACATGGAAAAAAAAAGACCAATAGAAAATCAACCAAAATTAGTTGAACAGAATCCAAACAAAAAATAGAATGGGAATCGCTATTTCATCAAAAATGCATAAGTGCGAAAAAATATAATAAAAATAATAATAGAAATATATGTATATATCTAAAATATATTTATATATGTACGTATATATAGAGTATAAAAAAAATCCAAAAATTCCGAAAAGCAAAATTAATGCAATATTTATAAAGCTCGCAGGAAAAAAACACGAACAGAAGAAGCTAAAAAAGCAGAGAATGAGGAATGGACTGAAAAAATATTATATGTAAAATAAATAATATATAAAATATTTATATAAATTGCAAAAATGTGCAGTTCTCTGTATAATATAATAAACAAAAAAATAAATAAATAAAATAATATAAAATATACAGCATCAAGTGCTAAATGCGCAGTCGCCTCTATTTTTCTATTTGAGTGGGAGTGACAGAGGGATTGCAGTGCTAGGTGACGCATTGGGCCTATCTACATATATAGAAACATATATATGCCTGGGATATATTTATGTATAATGGTTATAGTATATGTACAATATAAAATGTCAAATGATTTGCCGCCTTCTTTTTTATTTTTTTTCCTCTGTTGCCGACGCAAAAACTAATGCAAAAAACAAATGGTTAGTAATGTGAACAAAAAAACAGCAACTCAAAGAGCCAAACGGGGAGGGCTTGAGGGGTTGGCATCATGAGAGGGTATTGGGTGTTTGGGCTTAGTTGGCTGGCGGCCCCAAAATGCAGCAGCAACTGCAGCCAATTCAATTAAAAATCTGCCACTTAAGCCCAAAAAATGCATTGGGATGACAGTTATGGGGGGACTGAATGGGGTTACTGCAGTGCATTGTGCAACAAACCAGGGATGCAACATTCAGTGGAGTACTGAGGAAGCTTTAACAAAAACTAATAGTGTAATTAAAGCTGCACAGTGAAGTCGAGATGCTTTTTCATCAGAAGATCAGATATGATCAGTTCTACAACCAAAATTTACTATTTAATTGGTCTATTTTGTTTTTTCATACGGAAGTTATCTTAACAAAACCCTTGGATAAGCCCTGATGTCTAACTAGTACATATCTTAAGGATTTTCAGTTTAAGCCTAATATTTTTGTAGTGTAAGAAAAAACCTCTGGTAACATTTTAATGCAAAATTTTATCATTACACTAAAAAATTTCAGGATGGTTAATGAAAAAATATACAATATAGGAAACTGTCTATAAACGAACTTAGAAAAGCATTTCCCATCTGTAAGGAAACCCGAAGGTGCCTTTCGTGCTTCCAGAAATAGCATTTTCCTGAGCTATTTTCGAAAATACTCTAACTCTTTTAAAGATATGTCAATCAATTTCAGTTTAAAATCAAAATTTGACAATCAATTCACAGCATTAAGTTACTGCACCTGGCAAATGTTAAGATGATGTATCTGATAATTAGTTTCATGTACATCAAGGAAAATTAATTATTAATTGAATATAAGAGACTAAAGTAAAAGTCTACATTAAGACACATAAATATACACATGTATAAATACATATATGTATCTCCATTCTTAAATTTTTATATATTTGTTCATAATTTTTGTTGCATCTGCCATTCTGCTCATTTTTCTAAGGATTGAACGTAGAACCGATCAACGAATGTTTGGAACTTCAACTAAATATGGGTTCCAATTTGTGTTCTTCAAATTGTAAGTATAATTTTTATTTTATTTACACACATTTTGCAGTTTTTGAACATAGATCAAACCAAAATATATTCAAGATTTCAAAATTCTCAATCATGGACAGGGTTCAATATTTTGAATTGTTATAACCAACCCTGATTTAAAATGCAACTGCAGATAACTAAAAAACATCTACACCCAAAGCACACACACCAATCCCACACACACCCATGCCCACGCAATTTTTGTATATATAACAAAATTTTATTTGAATTTATTTTTAGTGTGTGTTTTTTTTTTTAAAGGGTTGACTACCAAAAGGAGGGTAAGTCGAAGAGTGGGTAGGACAAACGCATTTTATCTATTTTTTTGTTTTAGCTGCTAGTGACCAAATGCAGCGACAACTACATGCAACACCCAAAGTGCAGCGGGGCAAATGGATGTGGGGTATGTGTGTGTGTGTGTGTGGTCATAATAAATAATAAAATATAGACAAACACACACACACATGTGTAGACATAACCCACTACTCTCCCCAACCAGGTATCCTCCTAAGCCTTCACCCTTTTAGTGCCCATGGAAAAAATGCAGTTGAATTTTGCGCACATTTTACGCCTGATCGAAATATTTTGCGCCACCATAGAAAAAGTCAAACGCATAGGCAGACATCCCTATAGCCATCACTCAACCCACTAAGGATTCACCCACACCCAAGAACCCATCCCTTCCCCCCGTACCACCTATGAACAAAATCCCGCTCTCTTGCAGTAGGCGCGCGTCTACAAAACTTTTTATTGTGCTTCATGTTTTTTCTGCTTTGACGCGTCGACCAAAAATTGCCGATGGGTTTAGGAGGCAGCTGGAGTACCTCCACAATGGGTTGGCATAGTTGGGCGGTGGTGCAGTTGGTTATGGTTATGGTTATGGCTAGTGGCATGATGGGTCGCTTGTGTTCTATTGGCTGCTTTTGTTTGTTTCCTACCTTTTTTTTCCACGTGGCCTTTTGTTGAGGTAGGCTAAGCAGTAGGTGAGCCTCTGAGCCAGTACCAGAAATGTATGCAATGCGGCAAATAAAATATGGGTATAGACTATATATATAAATATGTATATATATAGATAAATCTCTATCTATATATGTTATCTGAATATATGCAGAAATGTGAACTATTTGAGTGAGCAAAAAAACTGTTTGATTAATCAGTTGAAATAATGATTTAATGGGTGTGGTCACTTAAATTAGGCAATCAAAATGTTTATCAAAATTTCAATACAGTCAAACCGTTTCAAGATCTTTAGTCTGTGTATATCTGCAACATCAACAAGTTTTGGAATTTATGAATCATTTATTGAAAAACGCCTTCAGTAACTCTAACATGGGATGTTCTTAAAACGATTAAGTTTCCAGAATGCGGATTAGAAGTTAAATATTTAGTTTTGAGTTGGTTTCTTCCTATAAGTTGTAAATATTGATAGGTCCTTTCTATCAATATATAATGTCTCGTATTCTGACTTGCACATAAGTTCACTTTTTAATTCAAAGAAAAGTTGTTTTAGTAGTGGTTAAGATTCCCCATTGATTTTTTACATAGGTAGATTTAAGGCTGTGATATGATGTAAGACTTGCCAGAGGCTGGAATCGATTTTACCAACTACTAAGTAAAAATCAAATTCAAAAAACAATTTTCGACCTAATATTGTAGGTTACTTTGACAATTTTATTTAGTTTTTGTTGCAACTGAAAATGTTTAAACACTGACGGAGAATTTGATGATGAGTCGATGAGTTCGATTTGGTTAATGGTGCGACCTAAGCTTGAGCTTGAGCTTGAGGTTAGCTGAATCAACCAAAAATATATGGGGATACTCTGTAAGAAGTAACGAATGGTTTTGTTAGGGTATTTACCCTTCGAAACCCACAAATGTCTCTCACACTTCTCATGCTGGGTTTATAAAAGACATCGAAATACATATGTATATGTCACTCAACTCTTGTTGTGGTTTTTCATGCTAAGCTTTCGTTGCTAATTATCATGGATTATTTTATTCAGCTGCCGCTCTTAAGATTTTGCGATTTATTTTAGACTAATGATGCAAATCTCAATGGATTTATCACTTCCCCTTTTTATATCTACATACATACTATCTAATTGTTATTACAGCCATCTGATTCAACTAAAGTCTGAGGAGGCTAACTCCAAAAAAGTAATTAGAAACCGTTCACTGATATTTGATATCAGAATGACCATTGTCCTCATCGATGATAATAAGAATCCAATTCCATTTATTTGCTTCAATCAATTTTAATCAAGTCTAGTGAAGAAATACAGAAAACTCTGAAACTAAAAGCCAAACCCAAAAATGCAACTTCAATTTCTCACACACACACCAAACTCTGTACGCATAGATGGTTTGATAGGTGGTGGGTGGTTTGTGGGTGGGTGTGATAGGGGAGGCAAGTGGATTTATCTTGAGGTTATTACCGCTGAGTGTTGCCACACAAAATAATGCATTAAAGACGACAGCAGGGTGGTCTTAGGAAGGAGAATGACAATGAGTGCAGAGAACAGGACACACACACACACACAAAGGAAAACGACAGCAATTGCAGCTGGGGCTTAGTACAAAACCCCACCATGAAAGGCGAGACAAGTGTCCAAGACCCCCAACCCATACGTGGTACCTCTCTCTGAGGATGGCTTACAAAGTGCATTTCCTATAACTCCCGCTACCACTCCGATACTTCAACGATACTGTACCCCGAGCATGCTCAGATTTTGTCTTTGAAAATTTATGAGAGACACCCACCCTCCCAAACATCTTGCCCCTCTGCACCTCTGCACCTGATGACAAAGTGTGAGTTTTCTTGGATCGAATGTATGACCATATTTATATACAAACACATAAGTATATAAAGAAATGTATATAGAAGCAATTGTCTTATGTACAACAAAAAACCAAATGCCTGCTTACAGGCGTCTTAAAATTTAATGAAAATCTTCAACTCCCACTATATTTCTGCATGTGTGTGTGTGTGTGTGTGTGCTCTTTCTTTCTCTTTCTTACTGTATTCCTTATTAAGAATCCTTTAGGCCTAAGCCAAAATGTTGCCCTCTTTTGTATATACATTCAGTCAACTCTTTCTCTCTCTCTCTCTGTGTTTCTCTTTCTCACTCTATCTTTCATGTGCACTTTCTCCTTCTCTTTCCATATGATCTGGTGTTGTTGTTTTTTGTGCCTGTCAGAGCCTGCAATAATAAGTTTTCCATGCACTTAATGTCAAGTAAACAGAAACCTAACCGAAAATCCCCCCCAATGTGCCATTTTTCCACCCATTTCCTCAGTTGCATTCTGAATTTTCGGCAAAACTGAACTTCGGCCCCGAAAACAATACCAAGATACAAAAAGGGTTAGGCAGACCGATAGACCAAAGGACCAAAGGACCATAGTTTTAGGCCTGGCAAACTGCATGCATCTTCAATTTTCGTATGCAATTTTCTTAAGATTTTCTCCACACACACACACACACAAATGCTGCTCTCTCTCTCTCTCTCTCTCTCTCTTTCTTTCTCTATCTGTGCTTGACCATCTCTGTTGCACTTATACAAGACTGTCATTGCAACGTCTTTTGAGGATTTTGCTGCATTTTCTTAAAATTTTGTGCAAATATGTGAATAATTGCAAAAGATTCGAATTTGGGTTTGAGTTTCTGGGTGTTTTGTGTTGTGTTATAAGTATATAAGAAATTTTGTACATTTTATCCTATCATTGCCTGCTAGCTGGACTACCTACCTTTTGTCAACTCGCTTGAGATTTACATAAATAACTAAAATTTTAATAGTATATGGTTTATTAAAGTTCTCCTAAGTAGAAAGACCCACAGGGCCGAGGCAGTAAACTGTAAAGAGCCAACCAGAAGAATATAGCAGACGGCTGTGCTTTTAGCATTTAGACTAATTGTGTTCAACATTTGATTGGTTGATTTGCCATCAAGTGAGTGAGTGGGCTAAATACATTTCGCCCCTTATACTTTGTCATTAAAATTGCCCACTTTTCGTCAATTTATTTTCCTTATGATAAATATGATATGATGGTTGAAAGAAAACTCTATTACCAAAATATAACAAGGAGATGGTTTAAATATTGCAAATTAGAAATTATTATTTCAATTGTGGTGAGTGCGCGTTGTATGTATGTATGTATATGTGTGCATGTGGACATACTTTATATGCTGGTTTAGGATAATCAAATATTTATATACAAGATATCAGTCTAATGCAAAAGGAGATGAAAATTATGTTGATAGGAGAGCAAAGAGTTTGCTTAACGATTGATATATATTCATTTATTTTATATATCTAATAATCAAATGATAACATAATTTTTGGGCTTTTGAAATTGGATTGTTTCTTTTTGTAAAGATAAATGAAAATACTTTTCTATAGAGCTAAAGAATATTTTAGTATCTAGAAAACATAAATGGTTTGAGGATTTTGTTAAAAAGCAACCAAATAAATTTTGTAAAAATTTTAAAAATTTCAGAGAACAGATCTCTAGCTGTTAGAATTATCTTCATTCAGATGAAGTAACTTGGGAATAAATTCAGGTTGATTTTCAGGTATTTTGGGTAGGTAGCGAAGTCTGATCTGGATAACAACTTTATATTGAATCCCCACTTTTACAAATATATGACATATAAGGATACGTTATTAACAAAAATTATATAATATATCAGATGTCATACATATAAAGTAGAATCAAAAGTATGATTGTTATTTCTTAAAGTAATCTTCTATCTTTTTAAATATCTTTAAAAACAAATTTCCAAACAAAGAGATAAAAAAGGCCATCAAACGAAACGTTCATAGTTAATTGTCAAAGAACTGCTGCGATGTTAATTATTCATGACTTATTTAAAGCATAAATGTCAAAACAAATAAAATCTCAACATAAAAAGAGTACAATCAATTGTAAACGATATGTTTATTCCCAAAAGTCAACCATATCAACTAAGAATTTTAAATTAAAAGTTATGCCTACTTTTTCGGCTCGTTTTGTTTTATTCTAGTCGTCAATAGTAGAAAGTGTCAAGTGACTTACTTAGGCCTTAATCGACCTGTGCTTAATTCTGCGCTTAGCCCATTAATGTACAAATTATCAATGATACTTTGAAGTTGGTCATTGACCAAATCATGAAAATCATTTATCTATGCATAAAAAAGGCCAAGGTAAAATAGTTTTAAAAGGTCAACATATATTGCCAATTATGGAGCACTTTTCATTTATAAAGTAACTTTATTAGGAGAGAATATTTGCAAATATCAAGTGTATTTTTCCCATGGGACCATTAGAAAAAAAAAGAAAAAAACAGCGATGTACAGACTTTGCCATGACCATGAGTTATGCCTTCTTTAAAGCAAATGTCTTTGTGCCACCTAAATGAAGTATAAGTAAATGGAACGCACTGTTTGGGGCGCAGGACGACAGCATAATGCAAGCAGGGGGGAAAAAATAGAGGGAGAATATAATAACGGAGGACAGATCCCACGAAAAACTCACTGAGACAGACTGGACAGATAGCCAGACAGACAGATAGGACAGCTAGGCAATGGCGGCACCTAAAACCCATCAAATCTAATCTCACAGCGACTGCTGATGCTCGCCAGGACTTTGGTTTGGACATTGGTTGCCTAGGACCTATCTCCCCCTGTCCAATAGACAAAATAGAAGAAAAAGAGAAAAAAGCAAAGAAAAAAACCGACGAAAACGAAACGGGCAAGCTTTCTTGGAATGCTTTCGCCCCTTCGAGTAGAACGAAAATTGATGACCGGCCAGGGTCTTGGTGCTGGTGCTTGGTTTTGGTTTTGGTCCTGGTCCTTGTCCTGAAATGTAGGTAGGTGGCCGGATATATGGGGTGGGCTTGGTCATTGGCGCTGCGGCCAAAAGAAGTAATTCATCTTATTTTTTTCGACTATTTTTTTTTCTATGCGCCTTGGCGACGGGCTTCTCAAGACGCCCACATGAGCAAGGATACGCCAAAAGGATAATGAAAGCAGCAGCAAAAGTTTGTGCTAGAAATGGAAGACCATTGGTCGGGGGTTGGCAAGAAAGGACCCAAGCGTTGAACTTAAGTGAACTCAAACAAAAGGCACAGGCAACTTGTGAGGGTGCTCCTTTTCGAAAAAGGACGCAGAACACAGGACTTGCGAAGCTGATCCCTCAAACATACACCCAAGCTGGCTCTGGTGCTGGTGGTGCAGCTTTTACAGCTACTGCTGCTGCTGCTGCCGGCTGCCTCCAGGCATCATTACATCAAATGTCCTTCGCATTTCAGCAAAACAACAAGATGGCGGTGCCCAGGACCAAAAAAGGACGAAAGCCAAGCGAAAACCTCCTTCCATCTAGAGGAGAAAAAAACACGAAGGAAAGAGTGGCAAAGGAGGCTAAGGATATCGCCATGGCCAACATGGGTATATGTCGACGGGGACGAGAAGTCGAGAAGGAACGGAGAGGACAAGAACGAGGGGACAACTTGGCGCCCCCCCGTATAAAATGTCCAAAGGACTAAGCAGGACCTAAGAGCAGGAGTATGAGATGGAGAGCTAGCTCATTGGCGCAAGCAATAAACGTTAAATTTTTTTTTTTTTTTTTTTTTGCCTCTCCTTTCTTGCTGCTGCTGCTTCAGCATAATGGACACGAAGAGGAGCAGAACTTGAAGGAGGAATGGCAGGATACGAGACGGAGAAGTCCTGTGACGTGCAATAAAAGACCAAAAATCCTTTTCCATTGCGCTAAGCTTGGAAAATGTTTCTCGCTGAAATTTTTGGTAGATGAAAAAGTTAGAAAAAGGAATGGCAAAAGGGAAAGGAAATGGAAATGGAAAAAGGGGAACACTTGCCGGCATCAGAAGGGAATGGTATAAAAATAATCGTCATAAAAGGGGTGGGTAGTTGTATGAGTGCTTGCCATGGGGGAAATGCTCATGAAAAAAAGGGAACGACTGTTGGCTCTTGAAGGTGGGAGCACATGATGGAACAGTGGGTGTGCCCTATCATTCAACTTGAATGGGAGCCCATAAGCCAAGATTGTGAAAGCAATTTATTAAGCGTCTTTCGATGACCAATGCAGCGACTATTTCTTTATGCCAAGTGTTCAACAGTTGCAGGCTTAATGTTTAAAGTGTGTTCTAGTTTAATACATAGATTCTCCAACTGGGTCAAGGTGAAGATAAAATCACTGTAACAACTTATCGATAATGACAGCTAAACATCATTCCTATTAATATATTCAACAGACAATCGATTGGGAAAACGGCTACGTTTAGCGCTAACTAATATTTTTTGTGCCTTGGAATCATTACTTTTTCCATAGTACGTCGTTACTAGGCATCCATTGGCATAAGACAGACGAGGCTGGGTTCCAACATTCTTTCTTCTTGCCTTTTTGCTGGACGATACATAAAGTTCTGGGATAACGCCCTAAGCTAGCCTCCACTGGTTTTATCGGACCGACACACAGGGCGACCCTACACTCCACCTTGGCTTTTGGCCAACATTCTTAAAGCGACCCTATGACCATCACTTCCCCCTATTTCTCTTACCCCACATCTCATGTATCTCTCTCGTTCATTGCAAGCTTTTCTCCGGTTCCTTTTTTTTTGTTTTGCTTTCAGTATTGCATTAATTTTTACCATTTGCTCTAATTTTCGAGAAAGGGTTAACGGATGGTGGTGCCTAAGGTTGACTCCACTCTCCCTTGCAGTGCGATGCAATATTTGACCAGTGCTTTGTTTTCAACCTACTCCCAAATAACCCTAGGCCATTAAATTGTCCCAAACGTGGGATACATAACTACAAATACGCTGAGCTCAAGAGGGCGAGCTCGTTAGAGAGAGAGAGAAGGAGTGGGTGTGGGTGAGAAAGATATATACATATGGGATAACTATGTTAGTTACCCCTTAGGTTATAAGCGCCCTCAAACCCCTTTTGCTGGCAGACATCAAAACTCATTTCGTGTAACGCGCATTATGCTTTCCACGGCATTTCGCGTCCAACGAACTGACAGTTGATGGATTGAGTAGGACTCAGCCACCTCCATGATTGGGGCTTGGCCAAAGTTGTATTTGGATACACACACACATTCGCACACCTTCTATTTTCTGTATATATGTATGTATATGTGTACGCCTAAAGGAGAAGGTAGCGAGGAGATTCTCAACTCGCTTTAAAGAGCTGGGCTCTTCACTCGCTTTGGGGTTTCTCACACGTAAATTCCCATTTATATTTTTTTTACCGCGCCCCAAAGTAAAACCCGGTGCCGGAGCTAAGCCACAATTTGATATGTCCATTGTGTCTTATCAGGCGACATGGTTACCACACAGCGAAGGGTCTAAGCACATGGCCCAACCCCTCTGGGTTGCTCCCATCCCCATTTCACATCCCAACGAATCCTTTGCTTTCCCACCTCCTCCTGCCTCACATAGCCTTGCGGCCTTGCCCGAAAATAAAACGATGAAAACGGCGTTCTCGTCAGTCAGCGGACCCAACCCAGTGCACACACACACACACACACTCACACCGAAAGAGAAAGAGCGTCATCTATACCCCAAACTCCCATTTCCTGGCCAACAAATGCCAAGAAAAAGTTTTTTCTTTTTTTTTTTTTGTATAACGAGAACAGAGGAGGGTTCTCATCATCATTGTCGTTCCTCGTCGTCGTCATCGTCGTTGAATTTGAAACGTTGTTGCCCGCTTTTGTGGCAGAACACGGGGTGGGGTAGTGGATTGGAGTTCGTGGTGGTGGTAGTGACTGAGCAACCGATGGTCCTCCTTGTCCTACAACCCTGCTGATGCCTGCCCATTGCTCTCCTTGGCCTGACTTGCCAGGCCAAAGCACATTTGAAGAGGGTCGTCGCTCACATGAGTTTTGGTAAAGAAATGGGAAACTAAAATGAAAGAAATCCAAACTAGTGAAGAAGCGAAGGGTAGAGACTTCAGACTGGTACAACATGTGTCTCCCCCACACTCACCGGCCAAAAACTTCATCTACTTCTGCTTGGGTGGGTCCTGATGCCGCTATTGCTTCTCCTTGTCTGCTCGTTTGTTCTTCGATTTAATGAAGGATATCGCACAATCCCTTACAATTTCTTTGCCTACTTTCCCTTTTCTTTTTTTTTTTTTGTTCGTTCTTTCTCTGCTTTTCATACATTTTATCCAGGAAAAAATGATACTTTTATGCCTAACCAGCTTCTTACTTTGCCCAGTTTTTATTTCGATTTTGGGTTTTACTCTTCTTTGTGTTCGAGGGCTGCTGCTTTGCATAAAAAACATTTGGCAGATGGGTTTAGGTGTTCTACCTCCCCCAATTTATATTACCCCCTCTAGCTGTATAAAGAAGTGAAAATGTTTGGATGGTTATGAGTGATGGAATAAACGGAAAATAGCTTTAGGCCAAAGCGAATTGAGGTTGAAAAGAATGAATGTACAATGCATTCAAGCCACAAAGAAGCAAAATATAAATAATTTGTTCTTTAAATGGAAGCCATTTTCGTCGAATTAGTTAATTTTTGATTTCGATAAGCCAAAGAAGAGAAAAGACAGCCCATAAGACTTAAAATATCGATATATATCTTTATCCTTATCTAAAAGAAGTCAAGTAAACTAGACTATTTATTACTAAATCTACTTTCTGTCAAAGATTCTTGTCATAGAACTCAAGATCAAATCTTGGATGAGTAATTGATTTTGATTGAAAAACTTAAGGCGATATAATTTCAGCTTTGCAATTCAATACATTCTTTGGTACAATTTTGCGAAACGCTATGTTTAAGAAAGGCCAATTCCAAGAATGGCCAAACCAATGTGTATGTTCCCCTCTTGATGTTCTCAAAAAGTAATTAGATTCGAGGTTATTACATAAGCGCAAACGAGCGTCCA